>JAKSZU010000005.1:47418610-48030276 GCA_026018925.1 Tupaia tana | reverse complement strand
CTGACTAGAATATAGAGCTAGGTGTGACCAGAGGACCTCAGACCAGAGAAGTTGTTTAAAATAAGTCTTGTAAATGTGTGGGAAGAAACACATGCTTTTTCCATCTCTAATGATGAGAAGGCTGTTGATGACCCCTGCTATGGGTTGAAGTGTGTTTTCCAAAAAAGTTTTGAAATCTGAACCCTCAGTACTTGTAAACATGACTTTTTTGGAAATAGGATCTTTGCAGATAATCGAATTAAGATGAAGTCATTAGGGTGGGCCCTAACCCAACATGACTTATTTGTAAGAAGAAACAATTTAGACAACAGTGGCAAGCACACATAGAAGATTATGGGAGGATCCAGGGAGAATGCCAACTACAAATGAAGGAACTCCTGAGGCCAGCAGAAGCCAGATAAGATAGATTCTTCCTCACTGAGCTCAGAAAGAGTCAACCTTGCTTGTCCACACCTCAATTTTAGACTTCTAGTCTCTAGAACTGTGAGACAATACATTTCTCTTTTTAAGACACTCAGTTCATAATTCTTTGTTACAAAAGCCCCAGGAAACTAATACAAGGGGGGTTTAAAAAATTCATGAAAAAAATGAAATCTTTTCCCATTTTTTCCCCACCCCAGCAGATGGCATAGGGGTTGGGATACTGAACTCTCACATGACTGATTGCAGTTCAAGTCCCAGATCCAGCTGCTTGAAACTCACACTAGGTACGTGTGTATGCATGCCCAAAATCCAAAGAGGAGAATGAAACAGAAAGGACTGCAGTGTGTCCATCTCCCCTGGGGGGGGGGGGGTGATTTCTCACTTTCTTTCTCTCTATCTCTCTGATGAGCACACACACCTTATAGCCTAAATCATATATATATATATATATATATATATATATATATATATATATTTTTTTTTTTTTTTGGTGCAAAAAAAACTTGAAGTTTTTTCATAAAATGCATCTTCCGTGGACTTTTGAAGACCTCTCATCCAACCCCCGAGTCATCTTTTCCAACTAGGAGCTTTCCCATATTAGTAGCGCTCCCCCAGTGCCCTCTGCTCTTGATTTGTGGGAAAGAAAAAGAACAGATCATTTTAGGGCACCAGACCTAATTTTAGTTGCTTTATATTCCTCACCCCCATTTAAACTTCAGATAGCTCTAGAAGATATTCATTACTATCCCCATTTTAGAGACAAGGAAATGGAAACAAAAAGATGTTAAATAATTTCCCAGGATAGGTGATGACAGTGAGAGTCAAACCAATGTCTATCCCCAGAGTCAATGCTCTTTCTAGTATTTCATTCCACCTTCCCTTCCATTAAATAGTGGATAATTCAAAGTTTCAAATATTCCTCTCTTCTAACCTTCCTCACCTCCTCTACACTTCCCAAGGAGATTCTCATAGATGCAAGAAGGAATTGAGAGACAGGGTATTCACTTGACATGCCTCAACCCATTCCTCTTGGTAGGTAGACTCCTATATTTCCCTATCTTATAGATATATTTAAGGACATATCAGCTAATTAGACTGTAGAGAATGTCAGAGAGAACTGAAAAAAATATTTACAGGGTGTCTTTAAAATAGAAATTTTGCTACTTTCAAGTGTACTTGAAATATGAAGCAGGCCAATAAACTGCTACTTTGGAAAGAGTCCTTGGGGGATCTGCTTTAATGAATAAATAAATAAGTTTTCAAAATTAGCTTTTCATTGTTTATAGTAAATCCCCAAGCAAGCTTGAAAGTAGTTGCTTTCTTACTCATGAAAAGAATTTCCCTCTATTGTCTTGCTTACCCTGTCTGGGGATTGGTAGTTGTCTTAGTCCATTTTCTACTATAGTAACAGAATACCACAAACTGGATAATTGACAAACAAAAGAAGTTTAGTTGGCTCACCATTCTAGAGGCTGGGAAGTCCAAGATTGAAGAGCTGCATCTGGTGAGGATTTCCTTGCTCTGTCATCACATGGCAAAAGCCATCAAATAGCAAGAAAGCACATGCAAGACAGATAGAAAAAGTGGGCTGAACTCCCCAGATAACTAACCCACTCCTTTTCATGAAAGCAGAGCCCTCATGACCTAATTTCCTCTTAAAAGTTCCACCTCTCAACACTGTTATAATGGCAATTGAATTTAAACATGAGTTTTGGAGGGGTCATTCAAATTGTAGGAGTCATTATTGAGAACTTCAGTTTACAGGAAGTCTCTGATACAGAACCCACCAGTCAGAGCCAAGGTCAAAGGGCAAAGGAAGATGCTCAACACTGAGAAGCTTACTGAGGATCAAACAAGCCAGGTATCCTTGGATCCCCAGAGGCTCAATCATGGGCCTTATCTACTCCATTGAAAATTTCAAAAAAGAACTCTCTGGGAACCAGCAGTTAGCATAATGGCTATGTCGCTGGACTCCCACGTAGTCGACCGCGGTTCGACTTGATTTGTGGGAAAGAAAAAGAACAGATAATGGACCCGGTGGCTTAAAACTCACGCCGGGCGCGTGTGCGTGCGTGCCCAAGATCCCGAGAGGAGAATGGAGGACAAGGGATTGTGGCGTGGCCATTCCCTCGGGGGGGGGGGGGGGTGATTTCTTGCTCTCTGTCTCTCTGTCTCTGTCTGTCTGGCGAGTGCATGTGCCCTATAGCGAAAAACCTCTCCAAAAAAAATTTAAAAAGTGTATTTATTACTCACGCCGGGTGCGTGTGTGTGCGTGCCCAAGATCCCGAGAGGAGAATGGAGGAGAAGGGATTGCGGCATGACCATCCCCCCAGGGGGTGATCTCTCGCTTTCTGTCTTTATGTCTCTCTCTGTCTGTCTGGCAAGTGCATGCGCCCTATAGCGAAAACCTCTAAAAAAAAAAAAAAAAAAAAAAAAAAAAAGGACTCTCTGATCTCTGACTTAATAGATTCTTTTTGTTAAAACCAAATGTTTCTATATGTATCTCTTTTTTTAGAGAGAGAAATTTTTGCTATAGCTGCACATGTGCTAACCAGAGAGACAGTGAGAGAACGCAAGAAGTCACCCCTCCAGGGGGCACGGTCATGCTGCAATCCCTTCTCCTCCAGCCTCCTCTTGAGATCTTGGGTATGCATGCACACATGCCTGGCATGAGTTTTAAGCCACCAGGTCCGGGACTCGAACCACGGTAGACTATATGGAAGTCCAGCAACGTAACCATTATACTATCTGCTGACCTGATGTATCTGATCTGATGTATCTCTTGACCCTGAAGAAAATCTATCTTTCTTGGGAGGAAAATACATAAAAATCAATGGATAGGGAATAGAATTTGCTTCTGCTTTGATAATTCTGCTTTCCCTTCTCTCTCCTCCTATCTCCTTTCCCTCCACTTCTTTCTTAAATTTTTGACTCTTCAGCTTTTGGTTTATGATCTTGCTTTCAAATTGTTCCTAGGACCTGGGAAATTGAGGGGACAATTGCTAAGCCATAGTTACTCATCACCCCCCTGTAAAAAATTAGAATTTGAAACTTGAGACATCCCAAAACCTGATTTCCTAAACCAATGTTTGGATTCTGCCTAAAACGTCAGTGGAAAATGTGACTCAAGTGGTTGGTGAGATGAGACGTCTGTGTGTGTAAGCCAGTGAGCTGATAAGTTAGCATTACACTCTATCCAGCATGAACAGACAACGGAGGATAGAATGGACTTATGAGGGACAATTCTGGATTCATATACACTGTGCCAGAGAGTTTCTCACTGGACATTTTAACATGCTGGTACTCTATAATGAATGGCTGTCTCATTTTCTGGGTCCTCAGTGAAATGGTAAAAGAGGGTGACATCAGCTTCCTGGGTCTTTCCTTAGGTAAAGCCACAAATGCCAGATTGGGGCAACCGATCAGGGAAAGGTCATTGAACATTAGTACATAGGAAGTTTATTCTCAGAGACTGGAACTAGTCAGCAGTAAACCAGGTGAGAACATTTTCAGCTAGAGCTTCTAGCCCTTACAAGGTCAATACCTGAAAGATAGGTTTGATTTTTGATAGAAATTTTGACCTCCATTCTTTTTAAATCCTAATGTGTTCTACAAATACCTTGCTATGGTTTGAGTATGTGCCCCAAAATCCATGTCTTGAAATTCATTTGCTATTGTGATGATATTAATAGGGCTGAAACTTAATCAAACTATGGTGTTGGGAAGTAGAACGTTTGGGAGGTAACTAAGATTAAATAAGGTCGTCAAGGCGAGGCCTCCTGATTGAGCACTGTGTTTTATTTTATTTTTTTTATTTATTTATTTTTTTGGAGAGGTTTTCACTATAGGGCGCGTGCGCTCGCCAGACAGCCAGAGAGAGACATAGAGACAGAAAGCGAGAAATCACCCCCCAGGGGGGATGGTCACGTCGCAATCCCTTCTCCTCCATTCTCCTCTCGGGATCCTGGGCACGCACGCACACGTGCCCGGCGTGGGTTTTAAGCCATCGGGTCCAGGACGTGAACTGCGGTCGACTTCGTGGGAGTCCAGCGACATAGCCATTATGCTAACTGCTAGTTCCCAAGCACTGTGTTTTATAAGAAAAGGGAGAGAGACCAAAGTTGACACATGTTCTTGCCTTCTCACCATGGAATGTTCTATGCTGTTTTTGGGACTGTGTGGGGCCCCCTGCCAGCAAGACAACCCTCTTTAGATGCAGCTTATCAGCCTTGGATCTCCAGTATCATGAGCTGAATAAAACTTTATTTACTATAAGTTACCCAACCTATGGTATTAAGTTATAACAACAGGAAAAAAAAAAAAAAAATATATATATATATATATATATATATATATATTTCCCTCCTTGTGTCTAAGCAGGGGCATTTTCTGTGGCATTTAGAAGAGAATCTACATATCTCAATTGCCATATATATATATATATATATATATATATATATATACACATACATACACACATACATATATATATATATATATTTGGTTTTGTTCCATAGTGCCATAGTGTGCTTGTTTAATGTCAGGAATATTCTAGGCCTTCTAGGTCAACATGTCTGGGGATGGAGGGTCCCAGGAGAATACTGTCTTTGGTCTACAACATTAGTTGGGGACAGCAGAAAATTGAGAGTGAGTTCAGCCTTTTGCTGCTTAATTGTGTGACCGTCACCTCTCCACATCCCAGTTTTCTCATGCCTACAGTGCGGCTATCCTACATCACAGCTTTGTTGAGAGAATTAAATCGGACAGTGTGTGCCCAGGACCTAGAATAGTCCCTGGCCCTTAGTAGGTCCTTAGTAAGCAGTGGCTGTAAGAATTGCTGGCTGCAAGGCTTCCCTGTGTTAGTTGACCACAAAGAACATGGTGATGGTGCATGATGAAATGAATCACTTTTGTTTTCCTCATCCTGACAAAAAAAGTCCCCTGGCTCTTGCTGGGTGTGAAGCAGCCAAAGCAGAATGAGGACTAAGAGCCCCCTTTGTCCTGAATGAGGCCTCACTTGTCAGACACAAATGCTGCTCTGGCAGTCCTGGACGCTTGTGCCACTGTTACAAATCTGTTTGGGTTGGAGGAGCACCAGTTCACCACTGCGATACAGCCAAGCTCCCAGCCTGCCCTGGCACAGCTGTGAATTCATTCAGAGTGGCCCTGCACACGGGGCTCTTGTAACCTCGGGCTTTAAATTCAGAGAATCAGCAATTCATTTTGATGACCTTGCTCCTCTCTGGGTCGAGCTTTCCCAGGGGCCCGGGCCTGCCAGTGGGTAGGATGACTTCTGGAGAGACTTGTTAGGTTCCAGGAGCAGCATTATTGGTGTTGGAAGGGAGAGGACCTGGCAGTGTTCCTTCTGGTTGGATGCTATTTGGAACCTGTGCAATGTACACCTCGGCTGGAGGAAAGCCATTGCTTTTGCTTTGTAAGTTGTTAAAAAGTAGAAAAGGGGGATCTTTTAACTGCATTTAATAGAAGAATTCATTAGAGTAGCTCCTCATTCTGCCCAGATGATCTACAAACTTGAAGATGAGGAAAACTTGAAGGCTAACGTCGAGGGCAGAGCCTCAAACCTATTAGTACATACCTGGGGACTAGTGTGTGGTCCAGGGGAAGGGCAGGCTCCCTCCGGGAGGGCCTTGCAATCTCACCCACCCTTCTCAGATAGTTGGTGTTTCTACTCACCCACTTGGAGAGAGGTGAGTGGTCACTAAGAAGAAAACCGTGGATCTGCAGAACTTTACTGCACGTGAACACATGAGTTATCTTTTAAAGTAGTATAAACTTCTTTTTCTTTTTTTTTGTGGTGAAATATAGGCAAGAGGACTTCAAAAAGTTGTGGGAAAATAGAATTAATATGGGAGTTTATTTTTGCTGAGAAAGAATTTTGAAATTCATGAAGTATTTTTATAATACACATTTTCTATGGAGTTTTTTTTGTTTTGTTTTGTTTTGTTTTTTAATTTGCTAGAGAGCATGTGCACTTTCCAGAGAGAGAGAGAAAGTGAGAAAGCACCCCTCTACACCTTGGGGGAATGGCCACATTACAATCCCTTCTCCATTTCTCCTTTAAGGATTTTGACACACATGTACATCCAACATGTTTTTCAAATCACAGGGTCCAGGACTCAAATTGCACAGGAAACCATGTGGGACCCAGTCACTTTGATCACTAGGCAGAGGCTGGCCCCATCTTAACTACTTCAAGTGTACAGTTTGGCAATGTTAGGTACATACACATTGTTGTGCAAACAATCTCCAAAATTCTCTTCATGAAAGATGGAACTCTGTACCCATTTCAACAATAATTCCTCATACTCTCTTTCCCTCAGAGTCTAACAATATTATTCTATTTTCTGTCTGTGAATTTGGCTACTCTAGGTACCTCAGATAAGTGGAATCACATGGCATTTGTCATTCTCTGACTGGCTTATTTCACTTAGCATCATGTCCACGAGGTTCATCCAGGTTGTAACACGTGTCAGAATTTCCTCTCTTTCAAAGCCTGAATAATATGCCAAGCTGTCCTTTTAAATTGCAAAATCTATTACAGATTCTTTGAATAAGACAAGAGGTCCTCAAAGCTTTTTATAGATTCCATCACCCATGTGCAGTGTCCACCATATGGGCCAATCAGTGAATTTTGATCACTGGCTATGTAGAGAGCTTAGTGACTGGCATTGTACTGTGTCCTGAGGAAAACTGGGCCCTGCATCCAGAAGAGACCACAACACTGCTCCAACGCTTATTAGTGGTCAGTCACCTAGCGAGCCGCTACACTGTTGCAAATATGAAACCTCCAGGGTGAAATGGAGATGATATTATGAACTCTTTCTAGGGGGAGGGGGGGGCACTAAATTAAAGAATAAATTTTAAAGCATCAAGTATGGTGCCTGGTAAATTCTTAATAAATGGATGTTAAATCTTTTTTCTTTTTTTTTTTTTTGGAAAGCTTTTTCGCTATAGGGCGCGTGCGCTCGCCAGACAGACAGACAGAGAGAGACATAGAGACAGAAAGCGAGAAATCACCCCCCAGGGAGGATGGTCACACCGCAATCCCTTCTCCTTCATTCTCCTCTCGGGATCCTGGGCATGCACGCACATGCGCCCGGCGTGAGTTTTAAGCCACCGGGTCCGGGACGTGAACCGCGGTCGACTACGTAGGAGTCCAGCGACATAGCCATTACGCTAACTGCTGGTTCCCAATAAATGGATGTTAAATCTTAACACAAAACAAATTAAAGAGTCATCAATTTACCAAGTCTAACACCTGAAGAGACCAGTGGCTCTTTAACTTTTTCTGAATCAGAGATCCCTTTGAGGTCACAGCCACACATACACAGTGTCATGTTGAATTTCTGGGAGTTCTTGAACATTGTAGCATCTATCCACGGACTTCAGGCAGAAGATCAGAAAACTGAGGTTGAGATGATAGAAAAGAAAACATTCCTAGCAAATGCAGATCATGTTTTACAGGGAGTAAATACTTAGGGGACAGAGTAATGCATAGTGCTTAACAGATGCTAACGGAGAGGGCTGGAAGAGTCAAGTGGATCCAATCAGGAATGCTTCTTCATGGACATTCAGAAATTTCCCAGGAACTTGGCACTTAACTTTTCATCATACCATCCATGGTTCACCAGTCCTAAGATTTCTCACTCACTCCCCTTTTGAAAGCACTCATCCTTGTGGTAGCTACACAATCTAAAACACTCACTTATGTTTGTCTTGTGGCTGGGCTGATTCAACTGCTGGAACTGGCTTTATACAGTCTTCCTCATCTTAGATGCTCCCTCACGGCCCCACAAACAATCCTTTTGATGAGATTGTCATTGAAAATCACCCTGGGAATTGTCTTGAACTTCAAAATACACCACTGTCCCATAAAATTGAGTGTTTTTAAATCTCAGCTGATTTAAAACCACCTCCTGTACAGTCATGCACTGGATATGACATTTAGGTCAACAATGGACCACATGTACTACATAGCTATCGCGATCACATATAGCCTGCTGTGTCGTCTAGGTCTGTGTCAGTACACTCTATGATGTTCATTGCAATGGAATCATCTAATGATGCTTTTCTCAGAACATAGCCCTGTTAAGTGACAGGTGACCCTATGTTTCTATGGAAGCTTCCATAGCATAGACAAATGCAGCCTTACATTTCAAGGGCAATTTTTTTAAGGGCTTAGATGGATTAATTCTAAAATCCCATTACCATTTTCTCCCTCAAAAAGTTATCTAAAAATGCAGAAACTGGAAAAAAATAAAACAAAAACCACCAGGAACCATCTCAGTTTCCTGCCTTCCTGCCACCCTGGACCATTCTCCAGCCAACCCAGCACATGGGCATCTTGTAAACAGTTATGCAAGTGTTAGTTGTCATTTCAAACCCTCTTTCACTGGTGCCATGTCAACTGCTGTTACAGATACCATTTCTGTATGCTCTCTTGTGTGGCCTGGTGTGAGCATTTTATTAAATTTCAGCATTCCTTGTCATTGCTGCTACAAGTATAGCATAAAAAGATTTACATGGTATCAAAAAGCCTCTTGTCTAAGCAGGTAGGAGAAAAAAATATATAGGGAGTTTAATCTTCTAATTGCCTCTAATTGGCAGGCTACCTCACTCCCCAATTACAGAACCTTTGATTTAAGTCAAATATCAAAGCTATTAAATCTGATACCTTACAACTGTTTGAATAGCCATACTGTTATAAACTGCTTTAAAATGGCAGTAATCTGAAGAACCCAGAGAGAGATAAGAAACAAGTCTACTCACATGGCCAGAACAAATAACACAACTGACCCGAAATGTGTTGAACCTTCCAAAGGCAGAGCATGGAAAAATTAGCATCAATCAAAAAGATTTTTACTTTTTTGCCCCAATAATCTCAGTACTAGCAAAGCCAAGTCTTCTCAGTGGCAAGAAAACTAAGTCAGGGTACATTTTTGTTTGACTTTCTTTTAAAATAGCGCTTTTCTCCTAGTTACAAAATGTCTATGCTTCATCAAGAAAGCTTGGAAAATGAAACCTAACAAAGTAAAGATTATTTAAGATGTCTGGGTTGGCAGGTGGTGTGGTGATTAAGGTGGCTGGACTCCCACATTGCTGACCACAGTTCGAGTCCTGGACCTGGCAGCTTGCTTTCTCACTTTCCTTCTCTCTTTCTTTCTCTCTCTGGTCAACTTCAAAAAATAAAAATAAGGGAACCAGCAGTTAGCGTAATGGCTGTGTCACTGGACTCCCACGTAGTCGACCGTGGTTCGCGTCCTGGACCCAGTGGCTTAAAACTCACACCAGGTGCGTGTGCGTGCGTGCCCAAGATCCCGAGAGGAGAATGGAGGAGAAGGGATTGCGGCGTGACCATCCCCCCTGGGGGGTGATTTCTCACTTTCTGTCTCTATGTCTCTCTCTGTCTGTCTGGCGAGCGCACGCGCCCTATAGCGAAAACCTCTCCAAAAAATAAATAAATAAATAAATAAAAATAATGACAATGGATAAAATGAAATAAAATAATTTAAAAAAGGGTTATTTAAAATCTCACTTACCAACAACTACGTTAAGCATGTCAATGTATATTTTCTCTTTTTTTATATTTACATTGACAGATGCTTTTCTTTTTTACAGAAACTACATGTTTATAAAGAAAGGCTTTTGTTCTATTGACTTTTTTCACTTAGCAATATATTATAAATATTTTCCATACCAATAGATATTCTCCTTAATACGTTGCCTAATGGCACATACAATTCCATTATTCAAATGTATCATAATCCTGTCTAGTTAGACACTGGTATCACAATGTTTTTCTGTCACGAATAAGGTTTTGGTAGACATGTTTGTATGAAAATCTTTAACTTCATCTCTGATTATTCTTAGGACAATTTCTTAGAAGTTTACCTTCTAGGGACCAGCAGGTGGCATGATGCTTAAGGTGCTGGACGCTCTCTCAGAGCTGACCACGGTTCAAGTCCTGGACCTGGTGGCTTGCTTTCTCACTTTCTCTCTCTCTCTCTTTGTCTCTCTCTGGGCAAATTAAAATAAAATGAATGAATAAGTAAAATTAAATAAAATAATTCTTATTAAAAAATCTTTTAAAAATCAATAAATAAAATAATTTTTAAAAAAGAAATTTCCCTTCTGTTATTAATACATGCACACACTTGTTTTAATTGCCAGAAGGCATAGAGACAAAGAGACAGAGAGAGAGGTAGAAAGCACACCCCCAATGGGGCATGCTCATGCCACAATTCCTTCTCTTCCATTCCTTCATCCTGTAAGGATTTAGGGCATACATGCATATGCCTGGTGTGTTTTTCAAGTCACTGGGGCCAGGATTCAAGCTTTGGTCAGCTATATGGAATCCAGCTTCTATTAACCGGTAGGTGATAGGGCTGGCCCCATGCACATACTTTTAATCTGAGGCAGTATTCAAGCTCATCGCTTAATTCTACTTATGTAGAAATAATTTCACCACCCAACAATAACACGAATGGAGATGCCAAAATGAAAGGAATGAAATTAAAGTTGTTCACTAAGAAAATGCTTTAGGACCAAACCAGAGGTAACCTATTTACTGAAATATCAAATAGAGAAAATGAGCTATTTGCTGATGGCAACAGAGAGATTCAAGAGAACTTACTAAAACACAGTTTCAAATTAAATTTCCAGCACTCTCAAAAGCAAGTGCCGTTGAGGAGGGTAATGCAATTAGAAATAGACGTAAGTAGGCTGTGCAAAAACGTGTTGGCTCCAGTGAGTAATGTATAAATTTGCAGTATCTGTAGATTAACATGTCAAAGATAAAGTCGTTAGTGATATGAGCCACATTTATCTTCTGCTTATCCATATTATGTGTACACGCAATTAAAGAGTTGCATGGTTCTACAAGGGTTATTATGAAAAATAGCAGCAGTCCCACTCACCCTCTCACATTTTCTCCTTGCCGGAGGCAACCACTTTCATGTCTTTTTAGCTGATTCTCTCAGCATCTACATTTATAATCCTAAATAGTTTCAGATATTTTTTCCTAATTAATATTTCATGGCATTTTATTAAATTTTTCTGGTTGAGGACCAGCAGATGGTGTAATGATTACATCACAACTACGACGGAGTTGACCACGTTGTCAACTGTGGTTTGAGTCCCAGACCCGGCAACTTAAAACTCAGGTCAGGTGCATGTGCGTGTGTACCCAAAGTTCCGAAAGGAAAATGGAGAAGGAATTGAGGTGTGGTCACCCTTCTTGGGGAGGTGATTTCTCACTTTCTGTCTCTCTGGTGAGCACATGCACCCTGTAGCAAAAATCTCTCCAAAAAAAAGAAAAGAAAAAACAAAAAACAAACAAACAAAAAACCCTTCTGGCTTGTTTGTTTAGGTTATTGCCATGGGGCACATGTTCTTGCCAGAGAGATGGAAAGTGAGAAATCACTCCCCAGAGCGGATGGCCATGCTCCAGTCTCTCCTGTTCCATTCTCCACTAGGGATTTTGGACATGCATGCACCAACACCTGGTGTGATTTTCAAGTCTCAATCTAGGACTTGAACTGTGACAGATCATGTGAGAATCCAACACCTTAACCACCACGACACCTGCTGGCCCCATATTTTTTGGCTTTATAATGAGATTACTTTTTTTTCTCACTTAAATCATCATGCTTTAACTTTCTACTATGGAAGATAAGAATTTTGCTCTATTTTCACCACCACTAACACATACACGCATCTTCTCAATACAGTTATCAATCTATGTGTGTGTGTGTGTGTGTGTGTGTGTGTGTGTGTGTGGTGTAACTTTGGCTAGATCAATGACTAATGATTACCTTATTATCATAATAGTCTATGATTGCCTTACTGCACAATTTCGTTTTCCCTTGAGTTATAACTATTATTTTCTTTATTTAGTTTTATATGTACTTGACATTAAGTAACATTAAATAAACTTCAAACTTTTCACAATTTAGTCCAGAAGTTTAAATACATTCAGTTGTCTAAATCAAGACATTCAGATGCACCAGCTATTTTATCATTTTTGTTTTAAAGCTGTGTCTCCTGGAAATACTAACTGCTCCAATTTAACCTCGTTGCCCTCAGGCCTGGTATACAGTTGTCTCACCCTCATTTTGAGGGTTCCTTTCACATGAGATTTTCTGTTCCCTAAAACTCATGCTTTCCACTTTTTTCAATAATTATTTTTATTATTTTAATTTTATTTATTTATTTTAATTTAACCAGAGAGGGACAGAGAGAGAGGGAAAGTGAGAAAACAAGCCGCCAGGTCCAGCACTCAAACTGTGGTCAGTCATGTGGGAGTCCAACGCCCTTAACCACCATGCCACCTGCCAACCCCAATGCCTTCCACTTTTTTTTATTAATTCTCCTAAGATATTTTTAAGAAAAAAGTAGTTGAGATATTTTTAAGAAAAAAGTAGTTGAGATATTTTTAAGAAAAAAAGAGTTGAGAATGAAATATTTTGAAAGCCAAAAAGGTATTTATGTTATACTTTCATTTGATTGATATTTGAGTGAATATAGAGTAATAGTCTAGAAATAACTTGACCTCAAATTTTGATAGTTTTGATCTATTACTATCTAGATTTCAGAATTGTTATTGAGAAACATGAAGCCATTCAGATTTTCAATTTTTATAACTTGATTTTCCTATCTGGAAGACTACAAGATCTTCTCTTGGTTTTAAGTGGCCTGAAAGCTCATGATGATTTATCTTTTTTAAAAATTATTTATTTAATTTTATTGATTCATTTATTTATTTCAGTTTGACTAGAGAGAAAGTGAGAAGGCAAGCCACCAGGTCTGGGACTTGAACCGTGGTCGGCCATGTGGGTTTGTCCAGCACCTTAACCACCACACCACCTGCTGGTCCCATGATGATATATCTTAAGGTGGGATTATTTGATTATTTTCACCCATTGTTCTATGTGACATTTTCTTGAATTGATGATGATTCATTTCTATTTTTCTAGTCACAGGAAAGGAGAAGATGAGTCTTCTCTCTTCTCTCTTTCCTCCAATTTCTGTCTTTTTGTTCTACTACCTGAGATACTCCTCAACTTTATATTCCTCCCCCTCTGGTGAGTTTTTCATTTCATCTATAGGATCTTTAATTTGCAAACTTTCTTTTAATCCTTTGATCTTTTTAAAAGCATCTTGTTCTTGTTTCATGGATACTTTCACTGAGAATATTAGTTTTATTTTTAAGTGTTCTTTCTTATAGGGTCTCTCTTTCTCCAGGTTGTTTTTCGTATATGTTTGTTTTGGGTTTTATCTTTATTTTTAGAGTCTTACCTAAAATGCCTAGTTACCCTTGGTCAACTAAGAGTGAAGCTTTAAAACTCTTATTGGAAGCTCTTGGCACATGGACAGGACTTAGTGGATATGGACCTTAGTATAAGGTGATCTAGCTGAGTCATTCCTCTTACAAACCTCTGATATTGGCATCCTTAGGTTTTTCCTCTTGAAATGGTCAGATTTCCAGGATCAGCAGATGGCATGTTAATTACATTGCTGGACTCCCACATGGCTGACCATGGTTCGAATCCCAGATCTGGTGGCTTGAAACTCACACTGGGCACATGTGCATGTGTGCCCAAAATCCCAAGAGGAGAATGGAGGAGAAGGGATTTTGGCATGGCCATCACCCCTGGGGCGTGATTTCTTGCTTTCTGTCTCTCTGCCTGTCTCTGTCTCAGATCGATCAATCAATGCTGAATGTCACCACTAAATCTTTACCAAGTCCCCAGGTGGCCTTGGGCCTCATGCCAGGCCTAGGGTAGTGAAAAGAGAGAAGTGGGAGAAGAAAAGATAAAGAGACATAAAAGAAGGAGGGCAAGAAGAAAGGGAGTAAGAGGAAACAAATGGAACAAGGAGTGCCCCTGAGTAACAGTATCTAATCTGGTGAGGAGAACAGCCTCCCAGTGGTTGTTTCTGGCTCCACAGCTGGGCTTTCCACTAATGGCTGGACAGACCACTCCAAGTCCAAAGGTTGGGACTTCATCATCTTTCTGTTTTTTTTTTTTTTGCTATAGGGCGCATGCGCTCACCAGAAAGACAGAGAGACAGAAAGCAAGAAATCACCCCATAGTGGGGATGGCCACACCGCCATCCTTTCTCCTCCATTCTCCTCTCGGGATCTTGGGCATGCATACACACACACCCGGCATGAGTTTAAGCTACTGGGTCCGGGACTCGAACCACGGTCAACCACATGGGAGTCCAGCAACATAGCCATTATGCCAATTGCTGGTCCTGGGACTTCATCATCTTTCTTTCTGGCTACAACATGGTTTCACCTCATTCTTCTCACCTCTGTTTTAACCCATTCTGTTTGCCTTCCCATTTCAAGTCAATAATGATAACCTTTTCTGGACATGATGTAGCCCACAGAAGCACTGGTACAGCTCAGAGTGTTTTTATAATGGAACTAAACGTCCATAGACAGACCTGCACTTCTCCTTGCCTAAGGCTCCTCTACACCTTGTCACAGCCTCCACTTCTTATGCATAAATCCCCTATTTAGCTTTTGAACACTTTTGAGTATGACACCTGGCTTCCCCTGCATGTCCTAATCTCTATGTAGTCTTTTTTTTTTTTTTTTGAGAGAGAGCTATTTGCAATATGGCACATGCACTCACCAGAGAGACAGAGAAATCTGAGAGCGAGAGACAAATCACCCTCCCAGGGGGGATGGCCACACCACAATCCCTTCTTCCATTCTCCTCCTGGGATCTTGGGCACATACACACATGCACCTGGCATGAGTTTGAAGCCACCAGGGTCCAGGATTCAAACTGTGGCCAGCCATGTGGGAGTCCAACAACGTAACTGCTACCCCATCTGCTAGCCCTGTCTCTGTGTGTTCTTATAAGTATTATTTTATGGATGTATGTTCTTCATTTACCACAGATTATGAAGTCATTGAAGACCATAGCTCTTAGGAAGTGAGTCCCTCTGCTGCTCTGCTTTGCCATGGCCATAGTAGGGATCAATTTGTCACTACCAGCTGCCACTTACTGAGAGCTAACATGCATCAGCGGCTATTCTAAACACTTTACATATAATAACTCATTGAATGCTAAAATGCAAAAAGGCAGGGATAAACAAGAAAGCTGAGTCACAGAGCTGCTAACTTGACCAAATTCATGGAAAACCCAAGAATTCAATCTCTTTCTGTTTTTATTCAAATAAGTTTTTTTTTTTTTTTTTTTTTTTTTTTTTTTTTTGATAGTACATGCTCATGTGCACAAAGAGAGAAGGAGGGAGGCAACCTTAAGAGAGCCTTGTCACAGCACAGTCTTCTTTTCAGCTTTTCAGCTCCTCAGGATCCTGGGCGCCTGCATACCCTCAGTGTGTTTTCAGGCTGTCCCTGAGATTTAAACCTATGGTCAGCCATATTGGTCTCTAGCCTTGCAGGACACTTGTGTTACTGCAGTACCCACAGTAACTGGGCCTCAAATTCCTTTCAGTTTCACAACCTATGTGCCAATCACAACACCCAAAGATGGTAAGATGGTTGCTGCCATAGGGGCGTTCTACTGAGTTAATTAAATTGGAAAAGTCATGAGGAAGTGTGAGAGTCATAGCTTCTGGATTCCAATCTCTACTCTCTCGTTTCCTTAATTCCTGTTCTCTTTGTATGATGGGGCACAGTGGGCAAACAACTCATAATGTACCTCGGTTTTCATCTCTAGAACAGACCACATGTATTCATCTGTTGTTCCAAGGAGTCTCTTCTGTTTATTTTGCACCTTTTCACCAAAATCCAGTCAGGGTTGCAACTCTTCTAACCTTTTCAAAGAAAGGTTAGAAAAACCCTAAGCAAAATTAAAGAGTATGCCTCTCAAAGCAGAATAATAACATACTTTATGAAAGCTTGGGACGTGCTCCTGTTTTCTGTGCTGTCTTTGAGGATTGCAGGAATGCAACACACCAGGTATAAGGTATTTTCTTAGAGAATCCAGAGTTTGCAACACAAAAGCATTTGGGACTGCTTTTGAACACCAGGTATTTAAAGTCCCCAACATAATGACTTATTAATAAAGCTCTCCACTGCTCATAAGTGAATGTTATTAACAAATCCTATTTAATCAGTTAATATAATCTGATTAACTGGAATGAAAGAGGCATCTAGATCCTAGTAATTTGCTGAACTTGCACTACACTAAGGAATGTGTATGCCGCAAACCAAAGTGAAAACATTTTTGAATTTGGGTGTGTGTGTGAGAAGTACAACCCACACCTATCACCTTCCCCAGGGCACTGTTGGCTTCTTGACTCATCCACACTCATCAGCAGCCTCCCCAGGGCCGTCTAATCTGTCCAGCTCCTGCTGACAGCATAGCTCCAGTTCCTCTGCCTTCCTGGTTCTGAAGTCACACAATGGAGCAGCTTCATCTGGCCCCCTGAGGCTGTAATGGGTTGAGGGAGCAGCAGAGCAGGAAGCAGCCTCTTCTTGAGCTGCAGGGACAGAGAAACAGAGGCAGCCACCCATGGCCACCATCCAGTGCCACCAATGCCACCATCTGGGGTCCACCACTTGGGACCCCACTTGTCATCACTCCCCTGGGCCTTCTGAGTCAGAGCAGGGCAGGGTGCCAGTTTCTGCTGCTCCAGAGCTTGGGGTTTTTTTTTGATCATCCTTTCTTCTTCTTTAGCAGTTTCCTGGGCTATTCAAGCAAGCAGCTACTTCGCTATTCTCAATCCCAAATTTTAGCAGACATCTGTAGAGAAAGGAAAAGAATCAAGTAAAAAGGCCCTATTAATGTCATTTTAAAACCACCCCAATTCAAGGCCCCAATCTGCTTTCCCAGCCATATTTACGATAACCCCTCATCTTTCCTGCCATGTTGCAAGCAGCCCTAATATACAACCCCCCACCCCCCAACATTCTCTGGCCCCTTTGTTTCTGCACCTCCTCTGACCTCCTGAGCCTCAGGGCGAGGTGAGGCCAGTGGGGAGGGATCTATCTATGCCATTCTTTCCTCCAGCCCTTCTTTGATTCTTTTTCAAAAATTCAGGCAGAATCTCACCTTTTGTGTTCATTCTCTCAAATATGGGGCCCATAGGAACTTTTGTTTCTAAACTCTGATGATACCTCCATTGATGAATCAGTTACTTAACCAGCAATGAGCACAGGTTATTTATGATCTATCTTAGAGTTGACAAAATAGAGAAAGCATGAGTCCTACTCTCAGGGAGCTTCCAATCTAGTGAGGAAACCTCCTGATTCAGATCTAGACATTACATCTTAGTCTGATGTAGTCCCACTTGTCTATTTTGTGGATTATCAACTGTGCTTTGGGGATCTTATTTAAGAAGTCTTTCCCTGCCCCAATGTCTCCCAGAGTTTCCCCAGTGTTTTCTAGGAGCAGTTTTATAGTTTGAGGTCTTAGATTTAGATCTTTGATCTACCTTGACTTGATTTTTGTCAGAGGTGAGAGGTAGGGGTTCAGATTAATCTTTCTGCAGGTGGAAATCCAGTTTTTCCAGGACCATTTGCTGAAGAGGTTTTCCTTTTCCAACTAGATTGACTGGTATCCCTTGTCAAAAATCAGTTGACTGTATGTTCAGGAATTTATTTCTGGGGACTCTATTCTGTTCCATTGGTCCACCTGTCTGTTCCTGTGCCAGTACCATGCTGTTTTGATTACCACAGATTTGTAGTATATTTTTGGGTCAGGGAGTGAGATGCTGTCCACTCCACTCTTCTTGTGTAGAATTGCTTTGGCAATTCGGGATTTTTATGATTCCAGATGAATTTTATGATTGTCTTTTCTAGATCTGTGAAAAATGTGTCTGGTACTTTGATTGGCATTGCATTAAATATGTAGATTAATTTGGGTAGAATTGCCATTTTGATTATTAATTCTTTCAATCCAGGAACATGGGATGTCCTTCCACTTTTTTGTGTCATTTTCAATTTCTTTTTTTTTTTTTTTTGGAGAGGTTTTCACTATAGGGCACGTGCGCTCACCAGACAGACAGAGAGAGACATAGAGATAGAAAGCAAGAAATCACCCCCCAGGGGGGATGGTCATGCCACAATCCCTTCTCCATTCTCCTCTCGGGATCTTGGGCACGCACGCACACGCGTCCGGCCTGAGTTTTAAGCCACCGGGTCCGGGACGCGAACCGCGGTTGGCTACATGGGAGTCCAGCGACATAGCCATTACGCTAACTGCTGGTTCCCTCAATTTCTTTTTTTAGTTTCTCATAGTTTTCCTTATTGAAGTCTTTCACTTCTTTGATTAGATTTATTCCTAAGTATCTTATACTTTTTGTGGCTATAGTAAATGGAATTACTTTTTTCAGTTCTAAAATAGACAAGTGGGACTACATCAGACTAAGAAGTTTCTGCATGGCAAAAGACACAGTAATTAGTGTGAATCGACAGCCTTCAGAATGGGAAAATATTTTTTGTAAATTATGCATCAGATAAGGGACTGATAACCAGAATACACAAGGAACTCAAGTAGCTGTTTGAAAAAAAGATGATCAACCCTATTAAAAGATGGGAGAATTAGTTGAAAAAACATTCTCTAAAGATGAAATACGAATAGCCAAAAGGCATATGAAAAAATGCTCAACAACCCTCTTCGTAAGGGAAATGCAGATCAAAACTACAATGAGATACCACCCAACCCCAGTCAGAATGTCTAAGATTTAAAAAAAAAAAAAAAAAAAAAGATAAGTGTTGGCGAAGGTGTGGTGAAAGGGGAATTCTCTTACACTGCTACCATATGATCCAGCAATCCCACTTTTTGGTATCTACCCAAAGGACAGGAGAACTCTTCATTGGAAAAGTGCTTGCACATCAATGCTGATTGTTGCACTATTCACAATTGCTAAGACATGGAACCAACCCAAATGCCCCCGAACAGATGAATGGATTGAAAAACTGTGGCACATGTACTCTATGGAATACTATTCAGCTATAAAGAACAAGAAAACCCTGGCTTTTGACAGAAAGTGGAAGAATATGGGAAATTTACTGCTGAGTGAAGCAAGCCAGGCTATGAAGGAGAGACATTGTATGTCCCCACTTAATATATACTGAGTGTTCGCATTCTATGACTGAAACTGATTGACTAAAGGATATACAAACAAAATAAATGAGTGTAAATACCAGATATAGTGTATGTGGAAGAGTAAGGCCTCAAGAAGGACATTGAGAAGAAAAATACAGAGGCAAAGCATTAATGGGACAAAGAAATGTGGTATTATTTGTTGAAGATATTTTATAGTTTAATCAACTGGACTAGGGAGAAATGTTCACATATTGAAATATTCACTTTGTAAGCTAAAAAGTGTAATTGACTGTATAAAAAAATGAAATGAAAAAACAGATCTAGATATTACAGCATGGTGGGTGCTACGACAGTTGTGGAACAACACTGTGGAAGTCCTTCCAGTAGCACTTCCTGGATATTATCTGGAATGGTCAGAATTCAGGGAGATCATTACCAGGGATGAGAATGGATACCCAGAGGGCATAACTTCATGGAGGATTCAGCCAGCTTTCATTTTAACTTACATACCAGCATATGGTTTGCTATGTTTTTACTTGAGTTTTTTAAATCTCATAATAAATGGTTCTCCCTGTTTCCCTCTTATTTATGATTTAGAAGCTCTCGTCCCACAGGTATCACCAGTCACTTGTATGCATTGCTTGGCTGCAATCTGGGATCCAAACAGCCACTGGGAGGTAACAGTAACATTCCTAAACATTGCCACCCTGTGGCCACATGAAGATACAACAGGAAATGGCCAGGGCTGCCGCCATTTAAAGGGAGAAGTCAAGTATGTGCACAATCACCCACCTTCTTCCTGACTCCACATCCACCTCCAGATGATTGGCAGCACCATAAAGACAAATTCCAGACTTGGAAGAGCAGCTTCTCAGAAGCAGTTTTGTGAGCAGAAAGTATGAGGAGGCAAACCCATCTGTCAGTTCAAGATGTGCAATTTCTCGGGAGGGCAGGTTTGGGGTGCACTACCATTGGTTTATCTCTTTGCAAAAACTCTGATCTTGGGAAAGACTATAGAGAGCCTGTTCTCAGGAGCTGTCCCACCTTTTCCAGGCTAGAGTTGCCATCTTTGTTTGAATAAGGCTCCTTGGATCAACTCCACAGGTGTCTTCCTGAAGTCCTTTGTGCCAGGAAGCCCTACTGTTAGGCACCAACAGTGCTGGCCATGACTTCAGAATCTTGAGGAACATTTTTCTGGCCTGTGGTGCTAGCTGGGGAGGAAGGGGATAGTCTTGCTTTGCTTTGCCTCTTGATGAATACAGGTAATTGTCACTGGGAGTTCCTCTAATTGAACCTGGGCAGCTGAGCATGAAGAGAAAAATGCTCCCCAAGCCCTGTCAGAGTGCTTGACCCATTAATGGACACTTGATAGGTGAGGAAACTCACCTGGGTCATTATGTTCCCTGTCAGCACTATCCGGCTCTGGTTTAGGTAGCCTGGGCAATCCACACTGTCTTACTTCTGTGATGGGGTCATGTTTCTTTGCTACAAGTCATTTCCTCCACTCACATCAATGGAAAAAATGATCACATACATGCTTGTTTGGTCAATTCTGCAGCTTATCACACCAGGTAATGAGCACACGACTTTGTAGGTCTGTAAATTTATTGGATTAACTGCCATTGGACAAAGAATATAGTCTATGCTAACCTTGTCACTAGTGATAATGATAGCAATGTCTTACATTTTCATCGTGCTTTCTAAAAACCATGTTATGTACTGTGAGACAGAGATATTAATTTCTTGGTTGGGAAGTTGAGACTCAATGTGAATGAACTAGAATAGAGAGAATGGAGAGAAGTTTTATATTTTTAAAACATTAGATCTATTTTTCTAGCCTTGAGTGAAAATAGTAAGGGTAAAATGAAAACTGATCACACTCTCTTATCTAACAGAGTAGTAAGAGTCATGTCATGTCCATGACTGAAATTCCAACATTCATTACAGTATGTCTGCTGAATACTTATAGAGTATATTGTGCAGACTTTAAAATTGTATGACCTTATGACCTAAACAAGTGTCTCCAGTGCAAGGCAGTTGTGTGATCAAGCATTTTATACATTGCAACAGTTCATTGCTATAGCACCTCAGCAACAAAAGAAAATAATTTCAGGCATGATAATCAAGAGGGAGATTTTGGGGACCAGCAGTCGGCATAATGGCTTTGTCGCTAGACTCCTGTATAATTAAGCGTGGGTTGAGTCCCAGACCCAGTGGCTTAAACTCACACCAGGCACATGTGCGTGTGTGCTCAAGATCCCAAGAGGAGAATGGAGGAGAAGGGATTGTCGCATGGCCACCCCCCTGGGGGGGTGATTTCTCACTGTCTCTCTCTGTCTTTCTGGTGAGTACATGCACCCTATAGCAAAAACCTCTCAAAAAAAAAAGAGGGAGATTTTGAAATGATTTTCAAAAGACACAAAATATTTTGAGTAGCAAAGCTAAGAATTGGGCAAGAGGGAGAACTTGAGCATACCTTTCCTGAAGCAGGAAACCACATTTGAAGAAAAATACATGACTCACATTGGTTAGATATAAGGAATCCAGGAAATAAAGTTGAAAAACTAGTTTGGGATAATGTTATAAAAACTCCTGGAAGTCAGGATTTAGTTGGAACCTGTAGAACCCAAGTTGAAGGACCAGTAGAAAGAATTTAATAAGAAGATTTAGTTATAAGGGTGTTGGGAGAGCTGAAAAGCTAATGAGGGAATAGGGAAGCCACCTTGGGATTAGCACCAGCAGGAAGCTAGAATCACCCATAGGGTGGTAGAAGCCCATAGGAGCCTAAGAAACGGGATGTCCTTGGGGAAGCTGGATCCTTCATGGATGTTGCCCAGTATAAGTTGGGTCCACCAAAAGGTCTGTCTGAAGAAAGCAGGAACCATGTGTGTATCACCTGTGTTTGCTATGAGGGTATTTGGATTGATTAGGGTCTTTGGCGTTACAATAAAATGTGAAGAGAAAACAGTATAGAAAGCAAACATAGTTACCAGAGACTGTGGGAGGAGAGTGGGAGATGGCAGAGGGTAAGAGATAGAGAATGTAGGATGGGGGGAAAAAAAGCAAAACATACAGAAGACAAGAAATGGAAGATCATTTGCTGACAATAACATGTTTGTTGATGTGCTTGATTGAGACAATATATAGTGTAATTTGGATGGAAAATCTCATTTTGTATGCTGTAATGATGTTCAGAGAATGAATGCAAATAAATAAATTGAAAAAAAAAAAAAAAAAAAAGAAAGCAGGAACCACAAGGGAGAACACAGCCACTAAGAGATGTGGCCTGGCGTCTTTCTGCCCTCCAAGCTCTCATCAGTGTGCTGGCCAAACCCAGCCATGAGCTAGTTGGAAAATGGGATTTGTAGAAGAAAGGCAGGGGTGGATCTTGGAGCAATGAGGCAAGTAACAGCACAGTCAGGTTACAGAACTGGGCTGTTCCTAAGCATCCAGACACTATAGCTGAGTTGTTTGGAGGATAATATAATCACCATGGCATTGGTGGGTGACGGTAATACCTGTTAATTTGCTATGTCAATTATATAAGCATGGTAAATCGAATAATGGCCCTGGAAAGATGTTCATGTCCTGATCCCCACCATCTGTGAATGTTACCTAGAACAGCCAAAGGATTTTTCAAGTGTGATTAAATGAAGGATTCTGAGATAGGAAGATTGTCCTGGATCATCCAGATTGGCCTAATGTCATCACAGGAGTCCTTTTAAGAGGGAGGCAGAGTCAGAGGAAAGTGATGTGATGGTAGCAGCAAAGGTGGGATTGATGTTCTTTGAAGATGGAGAAAGGTCCCATGCTGAGGAATATAGACAATCTGCAGGACCAGGAAAAAGCTAGGAAATAGAATCTTTTCTAGAACGTCAGAAGGAGTCACGCTTGCTGATAATTTGACTTTAGCCTGTTGAAACTCATTGAAGACTTCTGGCCTCCAGAACTGTCAGAAAATAAAATGGTGTTATTTTAAGCCACTGTTTGTAGTAATCTGTCACAGCAGCAATAGGAAACTGATTCAATGTGTTTGAGAGTACATGGACCAAATGAATAAGGTATAGGAATTCCAATGTTCCCAGGAATACTTTCCAGAGCCTACAGGTGAGAACTATGTTTTTTCTCCAGTTTAAATCCTCTGAAAATGTAGGTTACCTCCAAGCTCCCAGATACACAGTGATCCAAATCCCTGCAGGCAAAGAATGTGTCTCTTTTACTCAACTCTTCTTTTGTGTGTGTGTGAGAAATTTTTTTGGCCTTAGTGCACATGTGCTCACCAGAGAGAAACAGAGACAGAGACGGTGAGAGGGGAAGTGAGAAATCACCCCTGGGGGGATAACCACGCCACAATCCCATCTCCATTCTCCTTCTGAGATCTTGGGCATGCACGCACATGCATCTGACATAATTTCCAAGTCTCCTGGTCCGGGACTTGAACCGCAGTTGGTCATGTGGTAGTCCAGCGATATAACCACTACACCATCTGCTGGCCCCTGTTTTACTCGACTCTTATGGCCAGGACCTACACAGGGTGTGAGCAGCCCATATTTGTCCCTGTGGCAGACTAATTCAGAAATGGCTTTGGTTTTCAAGGCCTTGTGTAATCCCCTCCGCTTGAGTGAGGGTGGTCTGGTGACTTGCTTCTAGTGGCAGGAATGGAGCAGATGGGATATCATTTCCAGGATTAGTTTACAAAAGACTAGACTCCTTCTTGCTTCCACATTCTCCCTCCATCCCTTCCTCCTTTTGACTTCTTTCTTACTTCTCCTCCTTTCTCTGTCTCTCTCTCTGTCTTTCTGTCTTGACTCTCCCAGGGAGCAGATACCAAATACATTCAACAGACCTCCCAGCCTGTAAGGATTCATTCTTCTCCTGAGTCCTAGGCCTAGACTGTTGGCCCAAGAAAAGTCTGTGTTTATTTGTCTTGGGCCGCTCTGTTTGTGCAGGCGGTCTTCGTGAGGTAACTCGAAGCATCTCTTGAGGAGCTTAGGGGACAGTGGGTGGCAGCAGGCTGGAGCAAGTTCAACAGCCCCTGTCCCTGCTCCAGCTCCCGACGCAAGTGCTTTCATTCTCATGAAGGCCTACACAGGCCCCTGCCGTGAATTGTTTATTTACATTCAAGAAATAAATATTGAAGAATGAAAATCAAAACCAGCAGGAATTTAGACAGCAACATTCTGGGTGGTGAATAGTCTGCAATGATTTCATAAGCAGGATTTCAGAGAGGATTCTATCCTACTACTGAATGTGTGGGAATGAGACACTGCCTTTTCTTGCTGCTGTGTTGTCCCCTCAGTCTTGGATGCTAGGCCCCGTTCTCCCTGCCATGGCTCTATCTCGCTCCTGTGTATTGGGTGCTCAGGGAATGTTATGCTTTGTACCAAATGCTTTACACGCTCCTCTCACTGAATCATAATGCAATGAGGCAAGCATAAGCCCTGTGCCTAGTGAACAAAGGGAGAAACAGATACAGAAAGAGGCCAAGTAATATGCCCAAGGTCATGTCCATTTTGACTTTAAAGCTAAGCCACTAACTGCCACACTTCACAATCACCCTGAGAGGACTGCTTCCTGCCATCTTCATTAAAAAACAAAACCAAGCAAAAAAGTAGCTTTGCTCTTTGTTTTATATTGATTACATTTGCTGCCAATATTATGTACAAACCCATGTTCTCCCAGTTTCATTTTTAAAGAGATGGCTGTAGTGCAAGTTTTCTCGACCTCAATGCCATTCATGTTTGGGGCTAGATGATTCTCCAAGTGGAGACCCCACTTGTCCTGTGTGTTATAAGATTTTTATCAAGTGGGTGGCCTTCACCTACTTGATATCAGAAGCACCCCCCCACCAAACCGTGACAACTGAAACTGTCTCCAGATATTACAAATGTCCCCTGACAAAAAGTGGACAAAATCAGCCCCCATTAGGTCCAGTGGGTTCATGTTATACCCAGTGGCTATTTCCAAAGGGGCGGTGGATTTCAAAAACACCCCTCTCATAGTTCCCTTCAGCTCATTCTAAGAAGTATTTTCTGCCTACTCTTATGTTAGAGTAACTTGGCAATAGGCATTTTCAACTATCCATCAAGAAAGAATGATTTGGGGAAAAAAAAAAAAGTCTGTAGTTTTGGCAGGCACAGCTGCTGGGAAACAGATCTGTGACCACTGTTGTGGTGGGAGGGGGAAGGTAGAGTAGACAACAGAGGCCTTAGCTGTGAGGAGTCATGGCCACCAGTCATCCACCAGTCATTCTCTCTTTGACATCAGCACCCACAGGATCCTTTGAGATCAGTCACACAGCTTCACTATTTGTCTGGAAGAATCTAAATTTTAGACTCTAAATTACGTGTTGCTGTGATTGTCATTGTCACAAGTCCCTGGACTCTTGGCATCTTGGAGTGGATGTTGAGATTTAGAAAATGACAGAAGAGATATTAAGCACTGCAAAAGTTTCTCAGACCAGCCCTGCAACTATTCACCCAAATCTGCAGGAAAATTGACGTTGCCTGAAATGGGATGGAAAACCATTATGGAAGTTGCCTTAGCTATTTTACATTCTGAGGAGAACTTCTGGAAAATATCACATGAATGCTTTGTTTAGGTTTAAGTTTCTCCAATAATAGACCCCAAGAAAGTATCTAGGTGCTAATAGTTTATTCATGAGGAGATGATCCCAGGAAGCATAGTAAAATAGAGGAAGACTGGGAAGGCCAGAGAGCCACTAAAGGCGCTTTAGCAAAGAGCTACCTCTGTGGGCAACTGGCTTGATCCCCTGGGCACTGAGAGACCGGGCAGAACATGTCTTAAAACTATGCCTCTGTGGGATCAGCAGATGGTGTAACAGTTATATTGCTGGACTCCCATGTAGTTGACTGTGGTTCAAGTCCTGGACCCAGTAACTTAAAACTCACACCAGGCACGTCTGCGTGTGTGCCCAAGATTCCGAGAGAATGGAGGAGAAGAGATTGCAACATAGCCACCCCCCCCCCCCCCGGGGTGATTTCTTACTTTCTGTCTCTCCGTCTTTCTCTGTCTCTCCCACAAGCACACACACCCTATAGCAAAAATCTACACCCCCCCCCCCCAAAAAAAAAATAAAGAACTGTACCTCTGAGGATTAGGAAGCTAGAGCATGTATCTACTAACTCCCATACTGCATTAGTCAAGAATTGCTTCTGGGGACAGTAACTCCAGGGCACTTTTGGGTTGCCACTTACATGGCTGAACATACCCCTTTGGGCAGGAAACACTCTCAGTCAGAGAACAGGAGTTTATGCTAAGCAGGCAGGTGAATTATATTCCTTGTTATCCATGACTGCATCAAAAGTTACCCCCAAACTGAGTGGCTTAAAGCAACACATATGTGTTATCACTGTGTCACCAGGTTGGGAACCCAGGCATGGCTTGGCTGGGTGATTCAGTTCAGTGTCTCTCATGGGCTGAAATCAAGGTTTTGATGGGAGCTGCTGATCCCAGGGTTCAAGTAGGAGAGGATCCACCTCTAAGCTCACTCACAGAGTACTAGCAGGATTCAATTCCCCACAGGCTGATGGCCTGAGAGCCTCAGCTCCTTGCCGACTGTTGGTCAACAGACTCCCTCCGTTTCTTGTACATGCATCTTTCATAGAGCAGATTGCAACATGGCAGCTGGCTTCCCTCAGAGTGAGCAGGCATGAGAGCAAGAAAGGACAAACATGATGGAAGACAATGTGGACAGAAGTCTAACTACTTTTCCTATTTTTCCAAAATCTTTTCAAAAGGAGACTGGGGAAGTCATGCCCACAAACATTAACAGGCCATTTATTTTCTATTAACAGGATTCTTCCTACCTCCTGTCCCTGGCATAGTATCTTTGAGATGTATATTTCAACCGATTACAGTATATTCTTGTGCTTATCTCTTCCCAAGACACAGAACTTCTCTTTTCCTTGAGATGTGGATTAAGCCTTTCTTTAATCTCTTCCCAAGACACAGATCTTCCCTTCCAATCACCACCTAAGAATTGTGGAACCCACCTATAACCTGCAAGCCCCCACTTCTACATGTCCCGCCTTTTTGGGCCAGACCAATGGAAAAATCTCTTCACTAAATGTTGTCTGTCAACCTCAAAAACAAATAAAAGAAACCCCTGTACATGATCACCCCGAGAAAAGGCATGTATGCCTCTTCTCGGGGCCTAGGTCACTCACAGTTGGCTTGGAAATAAACCACATTAATTATTAATTATTAATTTTACAGTTGGTTGTTTTTCCATCGACAACAACTTTCTGCCTATAACCTAATCTCAAAAGTAACATCCAATCACTTTTGCAAGGGTCCTGTTCATTTAGAAATGAGTTGTGGGACCAGCAGATGGAGTAACGGCCAGTTGCTGGACTCCCACATGGCCAACTGTGGTTCGGGTCCTAGACCCAACAGCTTGAAACTTGTGCTGGGTGCGTGTGCGTGCATGCCCAAAATCAAGAGTGGAGAATGGTGGAGAAGGGATTGCAGCATGGCTATCCCCACTGGAGGGGTGATTTCTTGTTTTCTGTCTATCTGTCCCTCTGGTGAGCACAAGCACTCTAGAGCAAAAATCTCTTTAAAAAAGAAAAAGAAAAAGAAAAAGAAATGAGTTGTTAAATCCATCCCATACTCAAGTGCCTGACTACCAGGAGACTTCCTGGAGCCATTTAGTGAATGCCTGTAACAGGAGTGTCTGAAAATTGCTCACTAAAACCACCGAGGACCCAAGATGAGCCAAAGGAATGTGACCAGGTCACTGACATATCTGTCTTAGAGAAACCACTTCATGTTGTTACATTGTCCTGATCATTGGGAAACATCCTGGTTGTCTTTTAACAGAGGTGAACTTTACTAAAAATAGGGATGTTTCATTAACCTAGACCAGTTTGAAAGAGCCTTGTAACATAATCTCAAAAGTAACATTTAGCGTCTCTGCAAATCTGAAATTCACTTGAACTGAGTAAGAGGCAGCATGCTAAATTCCAGAGACATAGCCTTAAATCCAGAGCAGTCCCTGCCCTCAGGGAAGCTAATGTCAGCTGGAGGAGAAAGGAGCTTAGGTGATGTGGAAAGACTGAATTCATGAATAACTCAGGGCTGATAGCTGCTTCAAGTATCTGCCCTCCAGCAAACTTACTGACCCTCCCCAAGAACTACAGGATAACCTGAAAACCTTGACTGGATTAGTACTTTGAGTGGATTAGTACCTTGAACAGATTAGTGCCTTGAATAGATTAGACTTCTTGTTTCTCTGACTCCTCCCTTTTGATGCTGCATAGGGCAGTATCTGAGCCCAATCCCAACCCCGAGACCTCTCCTTCCCCAATTCCCCCATAAAAGACCGTGTCCAATCCCCAGTTGGGGACAGAGATTCAGAGTGCTAACTCCTCCGTGCCCACAAACGTAACAAACAGTTCTCCTAATCTCTCCAAGTGTTGCTTTTTGTTCCTCAGCATCTGGTTTTCTGCAAGAAAGACAAAGACTCCAGAAGGGCAGTAAACACCTGCTGGATATAAGAGCACCAAGTTGATGCAGGAACCCCAGGATGCAGATGCTCAGGCATCTGGTTCAGGCTGGATGAGGGAAGTGATGCTTCTCCTTCCTGTTGGAAATTCCTTGTGGATCACCAGCATTCCTGCCATATGCCTGACTAGGTTTACTCTCTGCCTAGGTTCACTGTCCAGATGGCCATACTTTAAGAGGTAACACTGACTGGACACTAAAGAGAAACAAGAGTAAAGAAAAAAGAAGGAAGAAGGAAGAAGGAAGGCAAAAATGAACTAATACAACCCAAGCGCATCAAGTAATAAGACGATTCCCCTTCTCCCACCAGTTAGTGCCCACTATTGTCTACCCCTGCAATTGCCAGCCAGGCCCTCTCACCCCCCACTGTGAATCAGGAGTTCCCAGTGTTGCTAGTTTACACCTGCCTACCAATAAGAGTTAAATCACAAGTGCCTCCAGGGCAAACAACTCCCTGCTTCAAGAGCACTTTTCCCCTTAAGAAAGACCTTATCTCAAGGTTAAATCCACTATCTGGGACATGGGCATGAAGTTCAATTCCTGATTAATAACCCAATTGCCTAATTTACCCTCTTATTCAGAGTGAGTAGGTGACCCCAGAGGTCATAGGGGAGGGGAAATGGAGTTTTAGGAATTAATGACAGGACTAAGAGCAAGACCCAACTGACCTCCTCAACACTTCACTCCTCCCCTTCACTAATTTTCATCTCCTTTGAGCTGTTTTCTGTTTTTATTATTATTTTTTTAATTGTCAGAGGGCACATGCACTCACCAGAAAGACATAGAGACAGAGAAAGAGGGAGAAAGCACTTCCTCTCATGGGTCATAGTCTTGTCACAACTCCTTTTACTCCATTTCTCCTTCCTGTCAGGATTTGGGGTCCTCATGCACATGCCCCCACCATGTTTTACAAGCTGCTGTGGGACCAGGATTTGAACTGCAGTGAACCACGTGGAACCTGAGTCCTTTAACCAGTAGCTGTAAGAACAACCCTTTTTCTATTTTTTTAAATTTAAATTTATTTATTTACATTCATTCACTGTACATCATTACAACATACAAAATGAGATTTCCCATCCAGAGTACACTGTATATTGGCTCAATCAACACATCAGCATACATGTTATCAACAACAAATAATTTTCCATTTCTTGTTTCCTATTTGTTTTGCTTTTTTTTTATTCCCTCATCCTTGATTCCCTATCTCTTACTCTCTGCCATATCCTACTCTCCTCCCACACTGTCTCTGGTATCTATGTTTGCTTTCTATACTGTTTTCCCCCACATTTTGTTGAGTCACTAAAGATCTTAATTAATCTAAATAATTTCATAGCAAGCACAGCTGATATATACATTTCTATGAACATGAGTCCAACTTTAGGCATAAGCCTCAATAAGTATAATGAACATCCTATAAAGTAGCACCTAGCTGGGGCTATATATCATACTGCAGTCATCAAATAGGTACTTTTTTTTTCCTGAAACTTTTTTTTCCAACTTAATTTACATTCTTTCCCTAAGTATCATCACAGCATACAAAATGTGATTTCCCATCCAGAATATACTGCATAGTGGCTTAATCATGTATATTATTATCACAAATTTTCCATTTCTAGATTCTAGAATTTTTTTAACCCCTATTTTTTGACCCTCTGTCCTTTCCCACCCTCTTCTCACACTATCTCTGGAGTCTACAATTGTCTTCCATTCCTTTCCCACCCACATTGTATTGATAACACAATTTCTTAAATAATCTAACTACTTTTAATAGCAAGTTCACTTGATACTATTAAGAAAACCAGTTTTAACTTAAATCAAAGAAATGCTAAGGAACTTTGCTTAAAGCCAGGAAACAGTTTAGGATTCTGATCAAATGATAGGTGCATGAACCTATCCATATCTCAAGACAAGACACAAATCCTTACAACCAAATAACAAAGTCTACAAGAAAATCAGCAATATTTAGTCAAAAGTCATAAAATTATACTTCACCAATTCAGTCTCATGTACTTTATCTTCTATTGTGGTTCAATTTTCCTGATTAAATTCTGGGATATAATATTCAACTCCAGACTTCTCCCTACGATTAAGTTGGCCTCTCTCTTAGTTTTTGAACTCTTATTTCTGTGTGTCTATATTTAATTTTCCTGATATAGCACTCCCTTGAGAACTTCTTGGAGATCTGGCCTGGTGCTGGTAAATTCTTTCAGGTTTTGTTTATCTGAGAATGTTCTTGACTTTTCTTCCCACATGAAAGATAGTCTTGCCAGGTACAGTATTCTTGGCTGAAATTGCTTTTCTCTTAACACTTCGAATATATTTTCCCATTCCTTCCTCACTTGCATCGTTTCTGATGAGAGATCTGCTGGTAGCCTAATGGGATATCCTTTGTAGGTAACTTGATGTTTTCCTCTTTCCAATCTTAGTATCTTGTCTTGTCTGTGGTTTTGGTCAACATGGCTATAATGTGTCTTGGAGAAGATCTTCTTGGGTTGATTCTATTTGGGGTCCTTTGTATTTCTTGGGACTGGATCTTTGAGTGCTTCTCTAGGTTTGAAAAATTTTCTTGCAGGATTTCATGGAATAGATTATCAATACTCTTATGGATCTCTTCGCCTTCCGGAATGCCAATTATCCGGATGTTTGGACGTTTGATGGTATCTAGTACTTCTCATATATTATTTTCAAATTTTGGGGCAATTTTCTCAGTCTTTGTGGTGGATTTTTCTAGGCCAGCAATTTTCTTTTCTATGTCTGAGATTCTATTTTCTGTATGATCTAGTCTGCTTTTAATACTTTCAAGGGAGATTTTGACTTCCTGTATTATAGTCTTCATCTCTAACAGGTCCCTTTGATTCATTTTTAAAGCGTGTAATTCCTCTCTTAGATCTTGCAAGAATTTCCTCACCTCCTGGAACTCATCAACTCCTTTCTTTTTTTCTTTTTTTTTTTTTTTGGAGAGGTTTTTCACTATAGGGCATGTGTGTTCGTCAGACAGACAGAGAGAGACATAGAGACAGAAAGCGAGAAATCACCCCCCAGGGGGGATGGTCACGCCGCAATCCCTTCTCCTCCATTCTCCCCTCGGGATCTTGGGCACGCACGCACACGCGCCCGGCGTGAGTTTTAAGCCACCGGGTCCAGGACGCGAACTGCGGTCGACTACGTGGGAGTCCAGCGACATAGCCATTACGCTAACTGCTGGTTCCCATCCTTCTCCTTTCTTTTCAGCAGTTCATTGTCTCTTTTCTCTTCCATCTCTGTTAGCTTCGCCATTATGAATGTTCTAAATTCTTTATCAGACATTTCCATGATTTCCTTTGAACTGCTTGTAGATGAAGACGAGTTATTCTTTTCCCTTGGAGGAGAGATATTTTCTTGCTTTCCCATATTTCTTGTGGTTCTGCGGTGATTTCTAGTCATCTGATGGATGGTGTGTTTCTTCCTAATTCTTGAAGTTCAATCTGAATGTTCAGGAGCAAGCAGAAAGAAGTGATCTGGAATCTTTCTGTCGTTCTGTTGTGATCGCTTTGTGCAGTAGATTCAGTAAATATTGAAGAATATGTTAACCCTAATAGTATTTGGATGTTTAGCAACAGTGCCTTAGATCCATCATGCTAGCTTGTTTGCTGGAGGCTGAATTATCAGTAGACCATCTTCATTTCTCTTGTACCCTGAAATGACTACTTTGCAGGAGCTGTGAGGGATCTTCTCCTGAAGGCCTGGCCTCTCCCGCCATGCTAGCTTGTTTGCTGGAGGCTGAATTATCAGTAGAAAATCTTCATTTCTCTTGTACCCTGAAATGACTATTTCGCAGGAGCCATGAGGGATCTTCTCCTGAAGGCCTGGCCTCTCCTCCCTGGGTGGGCCCCTCTTTCTATTTTTAAACCTTCTCATCAATCACTCTCTACAGAGTATAATTCAAATGATTAATTAACCAAATAATAACACATAATTAATATGAACAATACTGTGATTAAATGATTTCAATATTAATTTGAATACTTTCACTACAAGTAGTTGAGGACACAGGAACTTATTTCAGAAAGAAACAGCCTGGATAGGACACTAGGATGCCCATACTAAGCACCCACCCTGCCCCTGCGTGTGTGTTTGTGTATGTGTCTTCTAAAGGATATCTGACATACCCCTGAAGGGAAGGCTAAGAGCCCTGTTTTCCAGGTGAGGAAATGAGGCCTGGGTAAGCCTCTGAAATGACTGAGCTAAAACACTGAACTCAAACCTGCGTGGCCCCAAACCCATACCTTTTCACCTACAGCAATTGTCCTAAGTACCCAAAACAAACAAAAGGGCACTACCTTACATATTTCAGCATCTTCATTTAAGTTTAAAATTCAATAATCATATGACTTTTTATTGTCCCCTACCCCCTCATGTCCAATCTTTTCTCCTTACCTTTATTAAAGCTCAAAGCCAATCATTAAAATCAAGGCAATCAAGATCACCCTTCATGGTACAGGCTAAACTCCCTTCCCCTCTCTTAACTAGTCAGTCTCACTTGGCAAGTCTCCAACTCTGGTAAAAGTCATTCTCTCTATCTTGAACCTGATCTCGGAAACTGACCATGGTTGGAGAAGAGCACACACTGTGATGACCACTACTCTCCGCAGGCCCTCAGCCTCATCACCATCCTACGAAGCTCCCCTAGGCCTGTGCCATCTGACCCTGTGTGTTCCTTCCAGCTTCAAGTCTCCCTCTCAGTCCCTCCTTCTCAGCTGATGTGGTGCTTTCTTATTCCAAACAGTTCTCCAAAGAGAGTCCCCATCTCCCCTCCTGTTATTACAGAAGTGTCATCCTGCTCCCGCCTAAGGGTTACAGTCCTTGTCCTCCTCTGCCCACTGACCTGCTCCAGCCACTCTCCTCCTGCTCTGCTGCATCATTAATGTCTCTTGCCGGAATTGTTTCCATCAACATTCAAACACACCGTTCTCTCTTCCTCTTTGAAAACCTTCTCATCGCTATTCCCCAAATAGCTACCACCTGATTTCTCTCGCGTATATGGTTAAACTTCTTCAGAGAGTTCTATTTTCCACCCTGAGCTCCTTTCCTCTCCTTTACTGTCGGACTGACGCCCTCACCTCTCCCAACAACGATCTTGTTCCCAGTGACTTCACATTGCTAGTCCTGCAACTGATGCTCAGCCACTCTCTTCCCTGGCCTGTTGGCACTGGACACAACTGAGTTTTCTTTCCATTTTATTCTCTTGGATTCGGGAACTTCACTCCCTCCAGATTTTCAGGCCTCACTGGCTGCTCTTTCTTGGCCTTCTCTTCCAGTTCTTCCATATCTCCCCAGTGTAATGTGGGAATACCCCAGAGGTCATTCCTTGTCTTCTCAATCATCGGTCTTCCATGGCAAGCTCAATCAGTGTAGCAAGCTTCTAAATACTGAGAATTCCCTCAGATGTATATCTCCAGGTCATCATCTCCCCTGAACTCAACATACAGACCTACCTGCTTCATGCATATGTGAAACAGCCATCTCAAAGGCACTATGTTCAAATCTGAACTGCATGCACACCAGTCCCCACCTCCTGCCAAACCTAGACCTGAGTCCTCTCCATCTCAGTTACTGGCCATTCCTGGTCCAGCTGCTCCACCCCAAAACCTTGCTGTCACTATAGTCTTGTCTCTGTCTTCAAACCTCACATCGACAGTCCTGTCATTTTTTTCATTGACGTATACCCCAAATCTGACCTCGCCCAACCACTTTTGGGGATGATGGTTCTGATAAGGTTGTGCAGCTCTGAATATACTAAAAACCATTCGGGAACCAGCAGTTAGAGTAATGGCTATGTCGCTGGACTCCCACGTAGTCAACCACGGTTCGCGTCCCGGACCCGGTGGCTTAAAACTCACGCCGGGCGCGTGTGCGTGCGTGCCCAAGATCCCGAGAGGAGAATGGAGGAGAAGGGATTGCGGCGTGACCATCCTCCCGGGGGGTGATTTCTCTCTTTCTGTCTCTATGTCTCTCTCTGTCTGCCTGGCGAGCGCACACGCCCTATAGCAAAAATCTCTCCAAAAAAAAAAAAAAAAAACCATTGTATTCTTCAAATAGGTGAATCATAAGATGTATGAGTTACATCTGAATAAAGGTGCTATTATTTTTCTGAGAGAAAGTAATTTTTATGATAGGGTGCATGCACTTGCCAGAGAGACAGAGAGACAAAATGAAATCACACCCTAGGAGCTATGGGCATGTGGCAGTCCCGTTTCTTCCATTCTTCTCTTGGGATCTGGGATGCACATGCACACACACCCAGCGTGAGTTTCAAGCTGCCAGGTCCAGGACTTGAAACCCAGTGGACTACGTAGAAGTCCGGAGACGTAACCATTATGCCATCTGCTGGTCCCCACGGTGTTATTATTATTTTTTTTAAAGAGTTGGGACCAGCAGATGGTGTAATAGTTACATCACTGGACTTCCACATAGTTGAACATGGTTCGAGTCCCAGACCCAGCAGCTTTAAAACTCATGCCAGGCATGTGTCCATGTCTGTCCAAGACACCAAGAGGAGAATGGAGGAGAGGGGATTGTGGAGTGGCCATCCATGCGGGGTGATTTCTTGCTTTCTGTCTCTCTGTCTCAAAAAAAAAAAAAAAAAAAAAAAAAAGAGTTAATGCACTCTCTAGAGGTTAAGAGACAGATTTAATATGAAGCAGATGAAGCTTGAATTTTAGCCCTCAGTTGCATGGGTCCCTTTAAAACAAATAATCAAGGGACCAGCAGTTGGTGTAATGGCTATGTCGCTGGACTCCCATATAGTCAACTGTGGTTTGAGTCTCAGACCTGGTGGCTTAAACTCTCACCAGGCACATGTGCATGCGTGCCTAGGATCCCAAGAGGAGAATGGAGAAGAAGGGATTGCGGTGTGGCCAACCCTCCTGGGGGTTGATTTCTCGCTTTCTGACTCTCTCTGTCTCTCTCTGTCTTTCTGGTGAGTGCACACGCCCTATAGCAAAAACCTCTCCAAAAATAAAATAAAATAATCAAGATACAGATAATTTTATATTTATAATTTTTTTATCGTTTTTCTTAAAGAAGTATTCCCAAATTACATAAGCTTTAGGATCTACAAAACCTGGATCTGCCTAGATGAACATACATTATTTTTTTAGTTAGAAAAAAAAAAAGTAAACTTAAACATTAGATTTAAACCTTTTTTAAAAAAAATCATGAATGCACCTCCCTTTGTGCAGTGCGAGGGCCCCAAGGAAAACAAAGCCACTGGACCTCTTAAGGCCTCTTCTCACAGTCACCTCTAATGAAATCATCATGTGACTTCACAGGGAATTTGATCACAGGCTTAGACTGGAATAATTCATAAGTCCTTCTGGGCTTGAGAGAGGGAGAAACGAGGACCCACAGCCCTCCCTGTCCACAAGGTTAGCTGGCAGTCGGAAATTGGCTTTCCAGGAGCTTTTCCAAAAGTAAACGGCTCAGGAGTGCCATGAGGCACAAGGTTTGTTTTTCTGTTTTGTTTTGTTGATAATTTACTTACTTTTTGAGTCTGTGACTTGACACTATCCTTATGGTGTTGACCTTTTCTTCAGTATTTCAGGAAAAATGGTTCCAGTGTTCCAGTGCACAGAAGGTGAGAAATCAGCTTACGCTCTCCTCTGATGCCAGGTGATCCTTGGGCCTTGAGTTTTGAGAAGAAAGATTTTTTTAACCTACTCTTGACAGAGTTCTAAGCACAGAGTCAAATAAAGAATATAAAGACCCTTATCCTTCCCTCAAGGCCTAGGGACGGGTATGCGGTCTCAATGCAAATGCCCTTGAGCTGAGTTCAGGATACCAGGGGAACTCATGCAGAGCAGCAGGATGAATGAGAGCTCTTCCAGGCTCAGGATGCCAGCTGGTCCCAGACTTTCAGAAACAGTCCAGAAGGAAGCAGAGTAAGGCCAGATGGTGGTGCATCGGTGAAATGGGATGCTCGGCAAGACCGACCCACATAGGAGGGCCCTGGTTTGTGTCTAGAGACCTCCCTGAGTATGCCAGGTACATGCACACCTGAAGTCTGAGGGTGACTGAAGCTGGGGATGGCTTGTAGCACTGGGACCCTGTGAAGGGTGCTGTCTCTCTGTCTCTTTCTCTCTGTGTCTTTCTCTCATGAGCTCATGAGAGAAAGAAGCTTAAAATCTGAGAAAGAGGCAGAGTGACAGCATACTGTGGGCTTACCAAGAGGAGAATGCCATTACTCAGACGGAACTCCTTTGTGGATTGGGACCCACACCCACCTCCTCATCTGCTTGGGCTGTGTGGACCCCTTGATCAGGAATCAAGCCAGTTAAAAAAAGATTCAGACTGCTTAAACTCAGGGTCATGGAAGATACACACGATGCTGTGTTTTTTACATTAATATGAGATGTTACTAGTGGCAATCTTGTTACTAGTGGGTCTCCTTATTAAGAGAATGGCTTAGATTCTGGTTCTAATCCTTTACAATGCGGGTTGGACTCCGCAGTATCAGTGTCTGAAGTAAGAATCTCATCAATATTCAGGACTCATTTCTTTAGGCAAAACTTTTCATACCACTGGGATTTCTCCAGAAACAGTCATGAACTATATTTATGATTTTAAATATTCAAATGTCAAGATCAGTCCCTAGTTTTAAATAGCCAAATATCACGAAATGGAAAAGAACTCAACTTAACACATACATCACAGAAGACGTGTGAAGCGGGAGTGGTTCTCGGTACCTCTACCCTCTCCTGGCATTCCCTCCTCACCCTGGCTGTGACTTCCCTACTTCCCAGGGATAACCTAGTGGTTAGTGTTGAGACACTTTACTAGAAATACCATTAAAACAGTCACTATCAGTGGGGAAAAGAGCTAATATCATTTAGCATTTCCAGCTCTGTGTAAGTGAACTCTTTATCCATTACCAGATTTGAGCTTCACAGTCCTGGAGATGTACAGCTACTCACCATTTTTCTAAAGGAAAAACAGACGCTCAGAGAAGGTGAGTAACTGAAGTAGGTCACTCAGCCATTACTTGATAAAACAAAGATTACAACTGATGTGTCTAATATCAAAGGCTTTTTTTTTCTTTACATTATACCACCCTCTTCCAACTCTAAACAAGAAAGATTTTTGTCAGCTAACAGAAGTTATGAAGGATGTCTCTGAAATTTTATTTGGGGGCCCTCATTTAACTTTATAAACTTTCTAGAATGCCATTCATGGAAAATTTGACTCCCAGATTTTTATCCAGTCCAGTTTTCTTCCTTGAGCTTCAAACCACAGATCTGACTTGACATCTGCACTCAGATGTTTGATAGCTCTCCCAAATTTAATATCCAAGCCAGTCTCCTGATCATCCACAAAGCTGCAGTCAAATTCTGCTTTAACTAAAATTCAGATGCGGGGGCTGGCAGGTTGGCAAAGTGGTTAAGGGCGCTGGACTTGACCAATCACAGTTCAAGTCCCAGACCCAGTGGCTTGCTTTCTCACCTCTCTCTCTCTCACTCTGTCACTCTCCCGTCAGAAGGAAAGAAAGAAAAAGAAGAAAGAGAGAGAGAGAGGAAGAGAAAAGAAAAAGAAAAAGGAAGAAAGAGAGAGAAAGAAAAAGAAAGGAAGAAGGAAAGAAGGAAAGAAAGTTAAATAAATCTTATTTTTAGATTCGGATAAGAAAGGATAAAGGAAAACATGCATAACTAAGCATTTGAAAAGTCTAATCACAGAAAAATGAAACAGTTCTCTACAAACACGAATTCTGCCCTTAAATGACCCTCAGTCTTAATAGGACTGCTAATAAAAACAATGAAACATACAGCCAGTCCCAACTCACGACAGTTTGACTTACGATTTTTCAACTTTTTGACGGCACAAAAGCTATGCATAGTATGGTTCAGTAGAAACCATACTTGGAATTCTGAATTTTGGTTCATAATCCTTTATAGTAACTGTATCATTAAATACAGTTACTATACTTACTGTCATTAAATACTGTATTATTAAATACAGTTTGTGTTGGTTGATTTTACCCAACCGTAGCCTAATGTAAGTGTTCTGAGCCTGTTTAACGTAGCCTGCTCAGCTATGATGCTCGGCAGTTTTGGGGTATTAAACGCATTTTCAGCTTATGGTGAAACATCTATATAATCGATCAGGGAATTTGGGGAGCAATAATATTCTATTAGGAGGTAAGTGATATAACTCAGAAACTTTTAAAACATGTTTTTATAATAAGTTTAAAATGGAGGGTGGGGGCAGCAGGTAGTGTGGTGGTTAAGGTGTTGAATTCCCACACGGTTGACCATATGTTGGGCACGTGTACATGTGTGCCCAAAAATTCCAGAAGAATGAAGGAGAAGGGATTATGACATAGCCATCCCCCCTGACGGATGAGTTCTCCCTTTTCTCTCACTGTCTCTGGCAAGCCCACATGTGCTTAGTACTATTATCACACTTTAAGAAAAAATTAACAGTAGACCTAAAGGTGCTGAAAGTAAGCAGAAAAGAGTGTCCAGTCTAGTTCAGAAAAAAAAAAAAAAAAAAAAACCAACTCATTCCACACCCACAGAATTTGCACTGGCCAAGAGAAGGTCTGAATTCACATCAGAAGTCGTCCCTGAGTAAGTCGGACACACACATAATCTGGGCTGACTAAAGCTGGAGGTAGATCATGCCATCGGGATCATTTGGGGATGCTCTCTCTGTCTCTCTCCTACCTCACATGCATGTTCAAGGAAGAAACAAACTTGAAAACAAAAAGAGGAGCCAGGGGACCAGCAGTTAGTTTAATGGCTATGTCACTGGACTCCCGTGTAGCCGACCGCGGTTCAAGTCCCAGACCTGGTGGCCTAAACTCACGCCAGGAGTGTGTGCATGCATGCCCAGGATCCCGAGAGGAGAATGGAGGAAAAGGGATTGCAGTGTGGCCATCCCCCCTGCAGGGTGATTTCTTGCTTTCTGTCTCTCTGTCTCTCTCTGTCTTTCTGGGGAATGCATGTGCACTGTAGCAAAAACCTCTCCAAAAAAAAAAATAAATAAAATAGAGGAGCCAGTCCCAGAGCACATCAGTTAAGCACTGTGTATATGTACATAGAGATCTGGATCACACTTGGCCAACTATGGTTTGAACCCCGGCCCTGGCAGCTTGAAAGACATGCTGGGCGCATGTGCATGTGTGCCCCAAATCCTGATAGGATGGAGAAACGAAGGAGAAAGGATTGCAGTGTGACCATGTCCTATTTGATATTTCTCTCCCTCTCCCCCCACCCCCTGCTCTCTAGTAAGCACATGCACCCTTTGGAAATGAAGTTTTTTAAAAAAGAAAAAAAATTTAAAGAGAATAATGATAGTATCTACCTGATACTTTTTTTTTTAATAAGGACTAAATGAATGAATGCTCATATTCACTCAGCAAAGCATTTAGCACAGAACAAGTGTGCAAAACCTATTAACTTCTGCCATTATCATTGGAACGTATAGTGGGTGTGGGTATCAAATGCGAGATTAAGCATGATTCTTTTCTAAGATATCTAAGATATTCAGTTTTGAGCCAGTCACTAAGACCTCTGGGCAAATTCTGATTGTTGATTTTGAGTATCTGAATATCTTCGACGCCACTGAAATTGCAAGTAGAAAATGATTTATTTTAACTTCGGCAAAGCATGTTATTCAAAAGAATGTGACATTTTTATTGTAATGCCAATTTTGATGTCTTTGCCAAGAGCATTTTTTAAATGGGCTAAGTCCTAGTAAAATCATTGAGTAGAAAGAATGCCAATCAGTGTGAAATAAAAGACGATATTCCAAAAACTTTATTGAAGATTAAACAATTTTGAAGCCTTTATTACTAAGACAGAAGAAATTTAATGAACTGGTAAAAAACTGAAGAGTAACTATGAGTTGGAGACACTAAGAACCACACGGAAAAAATACCTAAAATCTTATAAAAGGGGGAGAAAGTGGACCTAAAAAACAACATATTAATTCTAAAAGGGTAAAAGAAGCTGAAACAAATATTCCCTGGCACAGAAAAGCCCAGGGAGGACAATGCTGAGCATGACCCCGAGGCAGCTGACGGCCTGATGATGTGTTAGGGGAGGGAAAGCGCAGCAAGATCTGCAGGTGTTCATGCAGAGGCAGCACCTGGCCCCTTACACAGGGCGCAAGCTCCACCTGGGACTGCTGAGAAACAGAGAGTAACTTAGAAGGAAAGATAGGGACCAGCAGATGGAACGGCTATGTCGCTGGACTCCCATGTAGTCGACCGCAGTTCGAGTCCTGGACCTAGTGGCCTAAACTCACGCCAGGTGTGTGTGCATGCATGCCCAAAATCTGAGAGGAGAATGGAGGAGAAAGGATTGCGGTGTGGCCATCCACCCTGGGGAGGTGATTTCTCACTTTCTGTTTCTCTGTCTCTCTCTGTTTTTCTGGTGAGCCACATGTGCCCTATAGCAAAAACCTCTCCAAAAAAAAAAAGTTGTCTTGAGCCAGTCCCATAGCACAAAGTTTTGGCACTCTGTGTAGGGAGCTGTATCCCACATGGCTGACTACTGTTCAAATCTCGGTCCCAGTAGCTTGAAAAACACACCAGGTGTGTGTGCATGCATGCCCCAAATCCTAACAGGATGGAGAAATGGAGGACAAGAGCTTGCAACGTGACCACATCACATTGCTTTCTCTCTCTCTCTCTCTCTCTCTCTCTCTCTCTCTCTCTCCCCCCGTGTCTCTCTCTGGTGAACATATGTGCCCTCCAGCAATTAAAAACAAAGAAAATATTTTTCTAAAACGTCATTTACTGGGAACCAGCAGTTAGCGTAATGACTACGTCGTTGGACTCCCATGTAGTCGACCACGGTTCGCGTCCCGGACCCGGTGGCTTAAAACTCACGCCGGGCGCATGTGCGTACGTGCCCAAGATCCCGAGAGGAGAATGGAGGAGAAGGGACTGCGGCATGACCATCCCCCCTTGGGGGGTGATTTCTCGCTTTCTGTCTCTATGTCTCTCTCTGTCTGTCTGGCAAGCGCACGCGCCCTATAGCGAAAAAAAAAGAAAAGTCATTTACTTTATTTTCATCCTTTCTCATTGCATCAACAGTGTGAGAGTTTGGTTGGTAGGATTGCAGGTTTCATGGTCTCTCTCTCTCTCTCTCTCTTTTTTCTTTTTTAAGGTTTTTGCCATAGAGCATGTGTGCTCACCAGAGAGAGACAGAGAGAGGAAAAGTGAGAAATTACCCCACCTGGGGGTGGGGGGGAGTGGCCACACTGCAATCCCTTCTCCTAGGATTTTGGGCACACACGCATGTGTGATTTTCAAGCTGCCAGGTCTGAGATTCAAACTGTAGTCAGCCCTGTGGGAATCCAGCATTTTAACCACCACACCACCTTGCTGGCCATCTCCATGGTCTCTCCTGTCGCTGAGTCTTTGCACAGCTATTCCTGCTGCTTAAAATGCCTTATCGGATCCCACATCACCCTGTCTGTTGTCACGCTGTGGGTGTTGGCGGACATCAGGCCTGGAAAGCCTTATCAATGTATCTCAAAACTGGTCGGGGCTCCCCTGGGAACTCCAATGGCCCTCTCAACTCCAGCCACATCATGCCAGCCTATTTACTTGCTGTCTCCCAACTCCGTACTGTGAACCCCAGAGAATAGGGAGCATGTCATTCATCACTGTGTCCTCAGCATCACACACAGTGTCTCCTCCACAGTGGGCATTTATTTAATAGTATTCAAAAAAATCGATGTTTATGTTTACTGAATTCTTACTGTGTACCAGACACCATATTGACTACCTTTCATTTGAATTTCACAACCTTTTAACTATTATTTCCTTATACTCGAAGGGGATGACACTGAGGTACATGATCACTCAGAAAGTTATAGATTTGGATTCAACAGAAAGTCTGATTCCAGACCCACCCTCTTCATTGTTGATGCCATGGAAAGAAGAGAGGAACAAATGGAAGGCAACTCAGGAGGAGATACGTATGCGTAGTACCAATAAGCTTCACTTGTGCCATGATTAACAGCAAGGTGAAAGTGCTTCCAACACCAGCACCTGGAAGAAAAGACACATATTATTTTTCATAAACCTAAGGGATATAAAAATACTCTTTTTCTCTGGACAATAAAAATAAAATTCTCTTTTGTAAAATAGTCCCAGAAGAGGGACATGGTTTTACAAATTTTTGTTTGAAGATTTGAGATTTCCATGCCAAAAGGTACTTAAAAAGCAGACACAGGATGCCTGTTCTCATGGGTCAGCCATGGGTAACTTTATGTCAATACTCCTCAGTGTCCTCCTTTAAAAGCCTTTAATTCTGGGGCCAGCAGGTGGCATGGTGGTTAAGGTGCTAGACTCCCACATGGCCGACTATGGTTGAAGTCCCAAACCCAGCAGCCTAAAACTCACACCAGGCACATGTGTGTTCATGCCCAAAACCTCAAGAGGAGAATGGAAAAAGAGGAATTGCAGCGTGGTCATCTCCCCTGAAGGGCGATTTCTCATTTTCCCTCTGACTCTCTCCAGCATGTGCATGTGCCCTAAAACCCAAAACCAAAATAACCTTTAATGTCAGCATTCTAAAGTTTCACCACCCAAGATTACTGTTATCTAAAGAAGGATTCTTTGAGCACACAAACTATAGGTCACATTTTCTACTTTCTATAATAATAAAGACTTCCTTCTTATGAAAAATAAGAATCGAGAGAAGAAACCCAAGTTTCTTAGGGAAGATCTAATATACATTATGAAGAAGAGTTCTGGGATGCTGATCAGTTCTGTGATGACTGCCATGGGAAGGTTGCAGGTTCATAACCAGGGTCTTCCTATAATGACAGGCACAAGCACAAGTGCCCATGTTCCAGAATGACTGAGGCTGGGGGGGGATCATAGCAGGAGGATCCTATTGGTGATGTCTGTCTGTCTCTCTCTCTCACCCTCTTTCTCTCTGTCTCTCTTCTTCATGAGAGAAATAAACTCAAAATTATAGAAGTTAAGAGAATAGAAATGGTATTGAATATAGAACACTTTTTTGCTTTTCCCATCAATTTTGGTTTGCTTAGTGTGTGTGTGTGTGAATGTGTGTGTGTGTGTGTGTATGTGTGTGTGTGTGTGTGTGCATACATGTGTATGCATGCTTGTATGCTGAGTGCCTACCATAATACTATAGCATGAGTGACAACAAAACTGGGCAAGCTAGAAGATCCTAGGAGTGGAAGTCCTACCGGAAACTGGTCAGTGGATTTAATTAGCCAGAGTAGAAAGACCCTCTTAGAAGTAGACTAGAGGGCTCCTGGGCCCACACCTTGGAAGGCTTCCTTCTGACCCCTTAAAGGTGCTCTTCCCCATAAAGGGAGAAGTTTGTAGGATCAAAGAGATGAGCCACTTAAAGCTAACCAAGATAATGTTACCCAGGACCTGCAGTTCTATGCTCAAACACCCCCAAGCCTGCATTCTAGACCTATGGAGGCCTTTTCCCAGAAGGAGTCTTCTTCCTGAGGATAGATCTTACTACCTCTAGACTCACATGGTGGCCAAGGGTTACCTTGGACATGTGGAAAGGGGTATGCATACTCATGGGTGTTGGGCCTTCCACAGTATGAGACAGATCCAGGGGCAGGGAGTAATCAGGTGTGGGAGGAGAAGAGTAGAGAAGGTTACTCCTCATTGACATGCCCTAGCACAGAACAGTGTGGAATCTAAGACTTGGTTTTCCTTGTCATTATGAAAAAGTAAATAGAAACATATCATAGCACCACCAGCTCAGTTTGGTATGGCGAGGAGCAGGCCCTCTCTCCCAGGTGGGTCATGGTGTTCTCCAGTTGAACCTAAACAATACCACAAAACACCAGCATCAGACAAGGCCACTTTGTGACCAGGATGGAGCAAGAAGAAAACAAGACCCCTCTGTAATCACATCTGAGCACAGACCAAAACAAGAACATTATCCAAACCACAACAATGACCACATCCCTCCTTCCTGGCTCTACAAGTAACTACTGCTTTTGTGCCAGTCATAGCCTGAGGCCCACTTTGGTAAGACACTCAGTCATAGAACGATCCGTTTCCTGACAGCACCCACTTAATCCAAAGCAAAGCCATGTAGCCTCGAACCAATTCCCAAATCAAATCAGCCATCACCATCCAAATGCCTAACTGGCCCTCTCTAACACCCTCTGATTGAGATACTCCAAGTTTTTCTGTGGGATGTGATCTCTTTCAGTGAAACAAGTCAATTCACTCAATTTGTTCCACTTTGGTGTGTTCCTTGTGATCTTTGCCTTGAGAACTGACAGAGGTGTGTTTGTCAAAGCAGCAGGCTAGAACTTAGTATATTCATAGCCTAGAATAGATGGGCCTTTCTGTGTACTCTCATTTCACTCCTACACACATGACAGTAGGCCTGACTTGAAGGCAGGGCTGAGCATGACTCCCCCTTGCTGCAATTGTGTACCTCTGGACAGCAGCACCATGTCCCAAGGAGATGCACTGGCAAGTGTCCATTGACCTAGTAGTTCCTAGGAGGCAGTGAGAACAGGACAAAACTGGAATGGGTTCTAAAGCAGAAAAATTGAGAATAGTGCTCCAGGAAAAATTTTTAGGTCAAATATAATAAGGTTATGACTAGAGCCCCTAGATGTGTGCTCATCTAGAGATGGTTAGTGAGCTGAGCAGACACTGCACGAGAGTGAGTCCACACTGACTCTGACTTGGGGCCAGCTGTTCCAGGGACATGCCATAGAGGAAGCTCTTCAGTACCTGAATGGAGGCGTTGACACCTAAAAGTCTAGGCTATAGCTATGACTTCCTGAAGATGTCCAGTGGTCTATATAAAGTGTTTAACTTTATTCTGATATCCCTCTGTGTGGCATCTCATTGTTCTAAAACTTTTAAGGTAGCATATCTTTTTATTTTTCCTGTAGCAGAAGCTGAAATGAGGACACTCTTGAGTGTGAACTTCAAATCATTTCTTCAAGTATTTATATGAAATTATTTCATGGGTTTAATTATGGAAACTCACTTGGATAGGTTTTTATTGAACAAGCATTGAAAATATTTCCTCCCATGCCAAAAATGTTTCAGTATTTTTTTCAGTAAGGTGTTAATACTGCAAGTATGACCATACAGAGAGAAGGAAAGAAGGATGGAAAAAGGAAGAGAGGGACAAAGGGGCAAAGGAGAAAGAGAAGGGTGGAAGGAAGAAAAGAAGGAAAAAAACAATCACTAAAAAAGGAAATAATATGGGGACCAGCAGGTGGCGTGGTGGTTAAGGTGCTGGACACTCCCATATGGCTGACCACGGTTCGAGTCCCAGACCTGGCAGTTTCATTACTCCCTTTCCCTCTCGCTCTCTCTCTCTGTGTCTCTCTCTGGTCAAATTAAAATAAATGAATAAATAAATAAAATTAAATAAATAATAATTGTTAAAAAAAAAAGGAAATAATATTAGATTCATACCTGTCATACACCCAGAATTGTGTTAGCTGACTTACGTAAATTACCACATTTACTTGAGGGGCCAGGAGGTGGTGTGGTGGTAAAGGACGTATGGCAACTGCGGTTCAAGTCCCTGACCTAGCGGTTTGTTTCTCACTTTCTCTCTCTCTCTCTCTCTCTCTCTCTCTCTCTCTCTCTCTCTCTCTCTCTGTCCCTCTCTGGTCATATTAAAATAGACAAATAAATATGGGACTGGTAGGTGGTGTGGTGGTTAAAGGTGCTGGATTCCTACATGGTTGACTATGTTTTGAGTCCTGGACCTGGTGGCTTGCTTTCTTGCTTTCCCTTTCTCTCTCTCTGGTCAAATTAAAAAATAATAATAACAAATGGAATTAATTAAATAAATAATTTTAAAATAAATAAAGATAAATAAAAATCATTTTTTGGGGGGAAAAAGACTACAGCCTCCTAGATTTGGATTTCTGAGTCTCGCCTTTAGTAGGTCCCAAATAAGAGAATTAAAAAGTCATCTCCCAAGGTCCAACTAGCAAGCCATCGGATTAACTCTCTAAACTGAAGCCCTTCGAATGAATCAATTTGACTGATTCCTGTGGCAAGAAACGATTTATTTCATCTGAAAGCCTATCTTTTTTCCCTTACTTTTTTTTTCAAAGAATTATTTCATCTAACTTTATTTATCTATTTATTTATTTAAATTTAACCAGAGAGGGACAGAGAGAGAGAGAGAGAAAGAGAAGGAAAGTGAGAAAGTAAGCCACTAGGTCCAGGACTCAAACCGTGGTCAGCAATTCCCTTACTTTCTTTTGAGAGGTTTTTTGCTATAGGGTTCATGCACTCACCAGAAAGACAAAGAGAGACAGAGAGACAGAAAGCAAGAAATCACCCCCCCAGGGGGGATGGCCACGCCTCAATCCCATCTCCTCCATTCTCCTCTCGGGATCTTGGGCATGCATGTACATGTGCCCGGCATGAGTTTAAGCCACTGGGTCCAGGACTCGAACCACGGTCGACTACATGGGAGTCCAGCGACATACCCATTATGCCAACTGCTGGTCCTGGCAGTTTCCTTACTTTTTGAAAAATTCTAAACATGAAGAAAAGTTGAAAGATAGTAGAGTGGATATGCTCTACTTAGATTAGCCATGTTACAGAACCCACACATGTATAGCCTCTCTCTCCTACTCTCAATATTCCCCACGAAAGTGGCAATTTGTTACAATCTATGAACTGGCACACACTTATCACCCAAAGTCTCACAATTTATATGTGGACTTCACTCTTTTGTACACTCTTGGGTTTGGACAAATGTACAATGACATGTATCCACCAAAAGGCAGAGCATTTTGACTGCCTAAAAAAATCCTCACTACTCTGCTATTTGTCCCTCTCTCCCCTAAACCCAGGCAACCCTGGTCTTTTTACACACTTACTAGAATGGTACTCTTCATAGTTTACCTTTTCCTACATGTAATTTAATTGGAATCATACATATGAAACCTTTTCAACTTGATCATACACGTTTAGGTGTCCTCCATGTCTTTTCATTTTTTAAGTTTATTTCTTTCTTCCATGAGCAAGAGAGAGAGAGACCGATCAAGACATAGAGAGACAGCACCCCAACAGAGGCTTGAAGTTAATAACCTCCTCCAGCTTCCGTCAGCCCCAGATCATGGGAACACACATTACCAGCATACCCAGAGAGGTCTCTGGATATAAGCCAGGAGCCTTCCCATACTGGTCTGCTTTACAGGGTCATGTTTTATCACTGTACCATAGTCCCAATTTCTTCCATGTCACTTCATGACTTGACAATTCATTTCTATTTAGCACTGAATAATGTTCTATTGTCTGGCTGTGCCACAGTTTAGTTATCCATTCACCCACTGAAGGATATCTTGGTTGCTTTAAAGTTTTGGAAACTATGAATAAAGCAACTATAAACATCCATGTCCAAGTTTTTATGTGGGCATAAGTCTTCAACTCTTTTGGATAAAAACTAAGGAGCACAATTGCTGGCTCATGGTAAGAATACATCTAGTTTTATAAGAAATTATTGAACTATCTTCCCAAGTGACTATACCATTTTGCATTCCCACCAATAATAAATGAGAGTTCTTGCTGCTCTACAGCCTTGCTAGCAGTTGATGTTGTCAGTGTTTTGAATTTTGACCACTCTAGTAAGTGTGTAGTGATTTCTGCATATTATTTTCAGCCTCTCTGATTCTCAATAATTTCCTCCCAACACTGAGCCAACATAACCTGCCTCTAAATTTCATCTTCTAGCATTCTCCAGTGGTTCTCAATACATTACTAACAATGTGTCTGCAAGCCTGAGTATAGTCTGGCTGCTATGACAAGATTCAGAAAACAGCAGTTAATTCCTTGCTTATTCTGGTCTTATTCTAACAATGTCTTCTGGCAAAAATCTCAAACCTGTCACCTGCAGGTTACTTCCTGCATATTATTTCTACATGACAGATATGTATCATTTGTTCACCCAGTGCATGTGTACACACACACACACATATGGATGTATTTAGCGTGAATTCCCTGCCAGGATTTAAAAGTTAGGAGACTTTTTTTAAAAGATCTGAATTTGTGGTTCTTCTTTTAAAATGAAATCAGAACTGGTAATACTGGCTTTGTATTCCCTAAAAGCAGCAATTGCTGAAACTGAGTAGCAGCTGTTACCTTCAGATGGGCATGGACCCCCATTTTCATCATGTCTCCTAGAGTTGGGTGCCATTTTTTATTGTGGTATTATTCTTGCTGTTTTTTACACACGGTCTCCTTCCCACATTCCCATCACCTCCGTGGCCATTTGCATAAGCCATGTCACGTGCTACTCTACTACATTCCAAGAACCTAGACATCACCATCTTATTCTTGAACTAATCCTATAAGATAAATAGGAATGTTACTATTTCCATTTTTCAGATGAGGAGACTAAGGTTAGTACTTGCAATTTCCCTACAGTTAACCAATAACTAAATAAAATATAGAAACAATAAAATCTGTAAGACTTTTGATGTAGAGGAGAGGACTCTTTAAGAGGTAGCCATTATAAGCATAGGGAATCTAAATCTTCTATAGAGAAAAGATACCTATTTTAAGTGCTGTTACATCATTTTCATTAAGGTTATTGTAGATGGACTTGAATAGATCCTCCAGTCAGTTGCCATGGAAACCATGAACTAATGAAGGCAGTCTAGTAGATTTAAAAGAAAGAAACTTTTGAAATACCTAGCTAAAGAATTTCTGGAATGAGAAGAAGGATAAATTATTCAAGGTGCTTATGAATTCCATCTGAGAAGCACATGCTAATCAGAAGTCATGACTGAGGCTGAGGCCGAGCAAACGAGCCCTCATTCCTCCCTGTTTTGCTTGAGTAGCTCAAATGCCTGCTTGAAACTGAAGTGAGCATCTCACAGCTCGGGTCTTCCTAGGCTAAGTTATTACAAAGAGATAAAGAACTTTTGTACTCGCCTTAGCTAAACATGATCTCGTTACAGGTTCCTGTCCCTCATTTCTTCCCTCTGCTATATGGAACGTAGGCTTATGTAAAAATATTGTCAACAAAGCTTCACAAAGACTTTCTTGTCTATTAAAGTGGAACGGAAATCACAGGCTTCACCCCCAAATTCAACTTGGCTTACATGTTCTTGCTCAGATAATTAACTCTCCAATTAAACTCAGACCTGGAAAATAGGGCCCCCAAGTTTTCTGAATGTTGCAACCAGAAACAAATGGACATGGTTTAATAGTCAGAGAACACCGTGTTCCAGGAGAGCCAAATATAGAAGCTTTCAGGACCAAAAATTCACCAAATCTCTAGTGTGATTTATTTTACAATTTAGACAAGTTTTAGGATAAAGATTTTAAAACTCATTTATTTTTAGGTAAGCATTCCTCGTTTCAAAGAGAAATAATTTCTGGCTAGTAAGAGGAGTCAAACTCTCCACAGTACCAATAATAATGAGTAGAACAGAATATGTTTCTAAAGCATGGGTTCAGGTATGCAAATTATATTCTTTACTAAAAATAGTAGTTAAGCTCCATGGTAATAACCAGTACAGAGAAAATATTTGTTAAAAGTGACAACTTAGATCCTACACTTGGGAAATCAATTCACAGTACTACTGAACCCCATTAATATGGAGGAAAGTCTAGTGTCCAAGTACAATGTGGCACCGGCTTTTCAGGAATAACATTTTACTAGCTTTGTAATTGTATATAAAGCAACAGCTGAAGTAAGAATAAGCCCTGGGAATATTTGTGAACAGGACAACAGCTTCTATACCCACAGAATAATGATCTAGTGGGACAAGCTTTAAGCACATTTTTGCAAGTGTGATTAGTGATTTGGAGGAAGTTTCAAGACAATGGGTGGATAAAACAAGACTTGGTGTACCCATTCAACTTCACTCTGCAGCATGCAGGAGCAGCCAGAATGGGCTGGCAGGGGATGGCTCTGAGCATGTCTTCCGGACTCCAAAGTCAGTGACCTCACATTGGTAGTTTGAAATCAGTCCTGGTAAGAGTGTATACACCACAAAAATTAGCGAAAATCCTCCTCTGGAGAGCTGATTGTTAAACAGCAGTGGCACACCATTGAACACTATCACAGAGAGAATAAAAGATATAACAGGTAGGAATATCCTTATTAAATCATAAAATATTAAAAATGAAGGCCAGCCATTTTGCATTTTAAAAATTATTGGTTTGAAGGCCAGTAGGTGGCATGGTGGTTGAGGTGCTGGACTCCCACATGGTGGATTGCAGTTGAGTCCCAGAATTGGTGGCTTGCTTTCTCATTTTCCTTCTCTGTCTCTCTTTCTCTGATGAGTGTGCATGCCCTATAGCAAATTAAAATAATAATAATAATTAATTAATATTTTTAAATTATTGCCTTGGTGAAATTAAAGAATGAAGTATTTTAAATATGTTTTCCTGGATTGACTAATAAATAAGTGCCCTAAAAATAAAAAATCTAAGCTCTAAAGTCAACTCAATTTTACTTGGTTTGGAATTACCACATTTTGAGAAAAATTAACACTTTTGTCTTGTGTACTCAAGTCAAAATAAATAATGATAACTGACACAGATTGATTACAACTATGCCAAGCACTGCACTGAGGGTTTTTTTGTTGTCGTTTTGTTTTGTTTTGTTTTTGAGAGGTTTTTGCTATAGGGCGCATGTGCTTGCCAGAAAGACAGAGAAAGATAGAGAGACAGAGATACAGAAAGCAAGAAATCAAACCCCTAGGAGGGGATGGCCATGCCACAATTCCTTCTCCTCCATTCTCCTCTTGGAATCTTGGGCATGCATGCACACACTCCCAGCATGAGTTTAAGCCACCGTGGTCCACTACAGGAGAGTTCAGTGACGTAGCCATCATGCCATCTGCTGGTCCCACTGAGGGTTTTAAATATATTGACACATATGATCTTCATGACAAACTCAATAAGGTAGACACTATTATCATTCACATTTACAGATATGGAAAGTGAGGCACAAAATGTTTTTTTTTTTTTTTAAGAGAGATTTTTGCTATAGGGTGTGTGTGCTCACCAGAGAGACAGAGAGAGACAGAGAACGAGAAATCAAAAAATCACTCCCCCGGGGGGATGACCATGCCACAATCTCTTCTCCTTCATTCTCCTTCTAGGATCTTTTTGGGTTTTTTTGGAGAGGTTTTTGCTATAGGGCGCATGTGCTCACCAGACAGACAGAGAGAGAGAGAGACATAGAGACAGAAAGCGAGAAATCACCCCCCAGGGGGGATGGTCACGCCACAGTCCCTTCTCCTCCGTTCTCCTCTTGGGATCTTGGGCACGCACGCACGCACACGCGCCCGGCGTGAGTTTTAAGCCACCGGGTCCAGGATGCAAACCGCGGTCGACTACGTGGGAGTCCAGTGACATAGCCATTATGCTAACTGCTGGTTCCCTCCTTCTAGGATCTTGAAAACGCATGCACACATGCCCAGCATGAGTTTTAAGCCACCAGGCCTGGCCTCCAACCATGGTTGACTACATGGAAGTCCAACGACATAACCATTACGTCATCTGCTGGTTCCAAAGCACAGGATGCTTTAAGTAACTTGTTCAAGATGAAGTAGTTTCTTTTCATCATTATTATTATTTTATTTAACGTTATTTATTTATTTATTTATTTTTATTTGACCAGAGAGGAACGGGGTTGGGGAAAGGACGGGAAAGTGAGAAAGCAAGCCGCCAAGTCCGAACTCAAACCACGGTTGGCCATGTGGGAGTCTAGCACCCTTAACCACCATGCCACCTGCCCACCCCAGAATCAAGTAGTTTCTAAGTCAATTCAATTTGACTCTAGATTTGCCCTGCACAATACAGTACCCCCTTGGCCACTGTCAAGCACTTGAAATGGGCTTAGTCTGAATTGAAAAGTGTGGTAAGTATGAAATATACACTGTGTTTTGATCAATTGCATGAAGAAAAGAATGCAAAATGTCTCAATAATTTTCAAAATATTGCTTACATGCTGAAATATTTTAAATATATTGCACAAATTAAAATGTTATTGATTTCACCTATTTGTTTTTCTTTTCTTTTTTTAAACATGGCTCTTAGAGAAGCTTACATTCAAGGGCCAAATAAGGCACAGTGGTCAAATGTGACACTCTGCAAGGCAATTCCACATGGGAAAGTTCCCAGGTTCAAGTCTGGGGATCTTCCTGAATATGCCAGGCATATTCTTGTTCATGATTCGGGGCCGACCAATTGCTGGGAGAGAATTGCAGCGGCAGAGTCTTGCTGAGGGTTCTCTCTCTCTCACATCTATCTTTCTGTGTGTGTGTGTGTGTGTGTGTGTGTGTGTATAATATAATTCATGAAATAAATAAAGAAAAGTTCATATATGTGGCTTGTCCTTGTGGCTCACATTATACTGTTTTTGGACCACACAGCTCTAAAGCCTGAACTCTCCACCATTTTGTTTTACCCTCCAAAGGAAAGAGTTTATACTACTCCCACTAAAGAGAAAGTATGATCTTTTATCATTTTAAGATATTCATGCAGTTTGTATGTCAGGAAATAGAGGCATAAAATAGTTAAGTCCCAGGATTAGAAGATAGCATAATGATTATGTCTCTGTACTCCCATATAGTCAACCACAGTTCAAGTCCTGGATCCGGTGGCTTAAAACTCACGCTTGGGGTACCAGCAGTTGGTGTAATGGCTATGTCACTGGACTCTCGTGTAGTCAACCGCGATTTGAGTCCTAGACCTGGCGGCTTAAACTCACACATGGCGCGTGTGCATGCATGCCCAAGATCTGGAGAGGAGAATGGAGGAGAAGGGATTGCGGTATGGCCATCCTCTCTGGAGGGGATGATGTCTCGCTTTCTGTCTCTCTGTTTCTCTCTGTCTTTCTGGTGAGCACATGCACCCTATAGCAAAAACCTCTCAAAAAAAAAAAAAAAGAAAGAAAGAAAAAGTAAAAAAAGAAAAAACTCACGCTTGGTGTGTGTGCATGCCCAAAATCCCAAGAGGAGAATGGAGGAGAAGAGATTGTGGCATAGCCATCCCCTTAGGGGATGAATTTTCGCTTTCTGTCTCTCTATCTCTCTCTGTCTCTGGTGAGCACACAGGAGGGCCCATAGCAAAAATCTGTCTTAAAAAAAAAAAAAAATAGTTAAGTCCCAAAGTCAAATATTAACCCCGAAAAAAATCTTCAAAGCATGCTGAGAACAAAAGATTGCACCCGCTACTCTCAGCTTGACTTGTTTGACCTGCTTTCCAACCTGGACTGAAGCCACAGAATTCAAGAAGTTTAACAACTGTCTGAGGTATAATACCTAATCAAAAAACAAACATGGCCTTTGCTTGCATTTCTGCTCTTACTTTATGTTCAGATAGAAAAATGCAGCAAAATTGGAAGGATACCAGCTTTTTCCCAGAGGTCATAGGTTGGGTGTTACAGGATCGATACTCCTGATGATTTCATAATAACCATTAAGTTTCCATTATCAAGGAAAATGTATAAAACACATGCTAATAAACAAATATACTGAATACCCTAAGGATTCCATTAAAATGCCTAAGCTATTCATAAGTTCCCATCTTGGTTCAGATGCTGGACTGGCTCAGTGGTAAAGCTGGGTTTTCATATTTTCCTCTGAAAGGTCCCTAAGCAGAAAGTGTTTCCTGAAATGTGAGCAACTCTGCAGGTGCCACCTAATAGAACAGGACTTGGCAATTAAAACCAAAGATGTTCTTGTACTTTCTGCTGAACTCCTGGTCCACCCCAGCCCCCATCCAGTTCTGAACATTTGACGTCTGTGCTTATTTACTTAGCTTCCTGGTGCACAGGGTGACTTTTCTCTGTCACTGTGTTCACCTGTGAGAAGTCTGTTTAAAGAGCCTTTATAATGTACCCAACGTTTACATTTCAGCCAAGCCCTCAGTTCAACCTTTCAACATTCTCCCTCTCCCATTTTTCTCAACATCTCTCTCCCTCTGTAGTCTTCTCATTCTTCTTTCTCCCTTGCAAACCTGTGAAGGAAGAGGCTGTGACACTATAAAGCTTCCTGGGGAGGTGGTTGAACTGGCCCTCTACACTGCCGCCCCTCCTGAACTAGGATTAAGTGTTCCTCCTTCTGTCCCAACACTGGGGAGCTGCTCCTGAGCCATTTATGATCAGCCAATGACACTCCAGAGAGCTACCTTGTAGAGAGGCCCCATGACTTTTTATTCATAGAACTATGTGTGCTTGTATAACCTCTCCCTATATATAGATAGGCCCAACTATCAACCTTTCACAGTTTCTCATCGTTCAACCTTATCTTTCTTGATTCGTTATATATTTGATGCTCCTAATGTATAGCATACCAGGTGGCATGATGGAAGGTGTACTGAGAACCTGGGAGCTAAGATGCTAATCACTGTTCTGCAGCTAATTAGCTATGTGACTTTGGACATGTCATCAAATCTCTCTGGGCTTGTTTCTTCAGCGAAGTGGAAGGTTGGGTTAAGTGATCTCTAGACACCCTTGATGTTCTACGGTTCTATGATCCACAACCTTTCCATCAACTGTAGTAATTAGTATTCACCTCTCAGAATATTTCCAACTCTAACTCTATGAAGGTCACCCTCTTAGGAGATTTGAGGTTACCCTGTGATAAGCAAATTGACCAAGTCCCTTTACAAAATCCCAGACTCCAGGACAATGCCCAAGTTATACTGAGCTGTGGAGAAGTTAAAAATTTCAAGGGAGAGGAAATTCATTCATGAAAGAATAGTTTGTAGGAAACAGACTATAAATAAAGCCTACATTGATTTTTATATAAGGATATTATGAAATTTTTGAAATTTTTGTTTGTTTCTCTGTTGTCTGGATTCTAGGCTGGAAGGAAGCATTCCTTCTATCCCACTGGTACTTGCAGAATTACTGTGGGGTGGAGAACAGCAGTTGGCATAATGGCTATGTCGCTGGACTCCCATGTGGTCGACCATGGTTCGAGTCCCGGACCTGGTGGTTTAAATTCACGCCAGGCGCATGTGCGTGTGTTCCCAGGACCCCTAAAGGAGAATGGAGGAGAAGGGATTGCAGCGTGGCCATCACCCTGGGGGGGGGGGGGGGGCGGATTTCTCGCTTTCTGTCTCTGTCTCTCTCTGCCTTTCTGGCAAGCACATGTGCCCTATAGCAAAATCCTCTCCAGAAAAAAAAAAAAAAAAAAAAAAAGAATTACTGTGGGGGTCTTCAAACTACACCTCTGTTTCCAGGTTTCCCATACTACAGCCAGATAATATCACTAAGGCCACTTATATCAGTTGACTCTGCTCAAAAGCCTCCCAGCTCCCTCTTTGGCCAGTGTAAGGCAAGGCCTCCACTGTCCTGACCAGCCCTTCTACCAGCTGCTCCCTAAATGCAATGCACAGGGCCTTTCCAAACCCCGTCACACTGGACACAGTCATGCAGCATATCATTACGCAGTCTTTTCACTCCTAGGAACACTCTTTCGCCTCTCTACCTGCTCAGTCCAATTAGTTCTGTAACATTAATGTCAAAATGTTAGTTTCATGATAGGCTTTTTGTCTCCTTCAAAACCCCATAGACGATTTGATAAAAACAAATATGTCGCATATGTAATTTAAAATTTTCTAGTGATCTTATTATTATTTCTTTTTAGAGAGGTTTTTGCTATATGGTACATGTGCTCAACAGAGAGACAGAGAGAAAAAAGGCAAGAAATCACCCCCCCCCCCAGGGGGGTATGGCCATGCTACAATCCCTTCTCCTCCATTCTCCTCTTGGGATTTTGGGCACACACGCACACACTTGGCATGAGTTTTAAGTCACCGGGTCTGGGACTCAAACCATGTCCAATTATGTGGGAGTCCAGTGGTGTAATCATGACACCATTTGCTGTTTCCTCTAGTGATCTTGTTAAAAAAGAAAATGACAGATAAAATAAACTTTAGCAATATATTTTATTTAATCCAATGTAGCCAAAATAATTTTTTTTTAATTTTTTAAGAGGTTTTTGCTATAGGGCATGTGCGCTTGCCAGAAAGACAGAGAGAGACAGAGAGATAGAAAGCAAGAAATCACACCCCAGAGGGGATGGCCATGCCGCAATCCCTTCTTCTCCATTCTCCTCTCGGGATCTTGGGCACGCACACACACATGACCGGTGTGAGTTTAAGCCACCGGGTTCGGGACACGAACCGCGGTCGACTATATGGGAGTTCAGCGACATAGCCATTACGTTAACTGCTAGTCCCATATTTTTAACATAAAACAAACATTTTAGAAATACCAGTACATGTTTTTACTTATTTTCGAACTAAATGTTCAAAATCTAATGTGCATTTTACACTGATAGCACTTCTTTTTATTTTTATTTCTTTTTGGAGAGATTTTTTGCTATAGGGCGCGTGCGCTCGCCAGACAGACAGAGAGAGACATAGAGACAGAAAGCAAGAAATCACCCCCCCAGGGGGGATGGTCACGCCACAATCCCTTCTCCTCCATTCTCCTCTCGGGATCTTGGGCACGCACGCACACGCGCCCGGCGTGAGTTGTAAGCCACCGGGTCCGAGACGCGAACCGCGGTCGACTACGTGGGAGTCCAGCGACATAGCCATTATGCTAACTGCTGGTTCCCTACACTGATAGCACTTCTCATCCAGGATGCTAACTAGTCACAGAAATACTTGATCTGTATTTAGATCTTGTAAAGTTTACAACTAAAGGGACCAGACGGTGGCTGAGTAGTAAAATGCAACATTCTGCGAGGAAATCCCACATGGGAAGGTTGCCAGCTCAAGGCAGAGACCTCCCTAAGTATGCTGCGCATGCACATTCCCTGGCTGAAAGCTGGGGATGGATTGTAACATTGAGACCCTATGGGGGGAACTGTAGGCTTTCTCTTTCTCATGGAAGAACTAAGTAAACTTTAGTAAAACGAACAAAGTTTACCATTTAAAAAGTAACTTCACATACTCAAGTTGTTCCAAACATATTATTGGGTTGTCAGAAAAGTCATGACGTAATTTTTTTAAGTTACTCTATGCAAAAATGTGCCATAGCTTTTCTGACAACCCAATAGAAAGCAGGCGGTGGAATCCCATATAGCTGACTGAGTGATTCAAGTCCCCAACTCAGGAGCTTGAAAAACATACCCAGTACATGTGCATGCCCAAAATCCTGAAAGGAGGGAGAAATGGAGAACGAGTGTGGTGTTACCATCCCCCATGGGAGTGCTTTCTTATTTTCTCATTCTCTCTATCTCTATCTCTATCTGTTTCTCCCCAGCTCATACACTCTCTGGAAAAAAAATTTTAAAAAGAGAATAAAATATTCTGCCAATAATTAAAGTGTCAGTTTTTAATTCTTTTTTTTTTTTTTTTCTAGAGAGATTTTTGCTATAGGGCAACATGCACTTGCTAGAGACACAGAGAGAGACAGAAAGCAAAAAGTCACCCCCCCAGGGAGGATGGCGACATCACAATCCCTTCTCCTCCATTCTCCTTTCGGAATTTTGGGCATGCACGCACACACGCCTGATGTGAATTTTCAGTTGCTGAGTCAAGAACTTGAACCACAGTCAACTATGTGGGAGTCCAGCCACATAATCGCTATGCCATCTGCTGGTTCCAAAGTATCAGTTTTTTAATGTAAACTTTAAGTAACTAAAATGAAATCACATTAAAATTCTTGCTCCTCCGCTCACTAGCCACATTTCCGGTGTTCAAGAGATACATGCGCCCAGGGGGATGTACTGTCCTGCACAGCCAAGGCCTACACGTCTCCCAGCAGACATGCATCACAGGTGGCTTTGTTCGAGAAGGTTTCATATGTGCATGACCTCTGCTAGATCAAAGAGACCCCCAGAGGACAGAACAGCATCTTTTTCTTTCATTTCTTTCTTCCCAGTGCCCAGCACTGAGTCTGATACATGTGAGCCTCTGAACAAACACTTTAAGGGGTTCATTTTTAAAAATCCCTTCTAGTGTTAAAATCATCTAAGTTAACCACCAGATGTGTGAAGATCACACTGTACAGGGATCACAGGAATCTCTCCTTCTTAAGTCGTGCTCTCAGCAGGAAATTAAGGCATTCACTTTTTTCCCTCCTTCCCTCTCTCATACATTCGTTATTCATGAACTGAACACTTGACTTCCAAAGAAATACAGACACTCTATAAAAGACTTTAACCAGGATGCGGGGGGGGGGGGGGGGGGGGGGGGAGATGAAAAAGGAGAGGAGACTAAAAAAGAAGAGGACAATGGGGTGACGAGCACCACATCCCAGGCCCTTTGGTCCACATGGGGTCGGGGCGAGGCAGGCAGACGGGTGCAACAGGAAGGGAACCAGGGGTTTCCAGGGTGTCTGGAGCCTCATCTGGAGATCAGCACCTCAAGAGGTAAGTTTGGTTCTCAGATGACGGTATTACTGTAAAAAAAAATAATAAGTCTCACTCTCATAAAATATTTTCATAAACGGTGGACTCAGTCTCATCAAGGAAAACCTCCTTGTTGGGCAAGGTGGGGGCCACAGAGCTTAGGCAGTACACAGGCAAAGCCAGTCCTCAAGGTATGGACAAATATGGAACTGGTACACCTCAAGAATATGGAATCGGTGCTCCTTCTTCCTCTCTCTCTCTCTCTCTCTCCCTCTCTCTCTCTCTCTCTCTCTCTCTTTCCCCAACAAAATGAAATTAATGTGATTCCCCACACACACACTTCAACTCCACAAGCCCTCAATATGCCACTGGTGAGTGGGTTTGCCTTCCTTGCCATTTATCCAAAGTCATTGTGACAGATATGGGGGTGCCCACTGAAATCCTCCTAGAACACAGGCAGGTGGCGGTTCTCTAGTGGCTCCTCCGCATGATCCTATTTATGCAACAGTGCCTGACATCTGAGCAGGAGAGAGAGGAGGGTCTGCCCAGAGGCAGCGGCACAGGACAACACAGCGCAGGTAGCAGCCTGACCTGGTTTAGTAATGATTTCAACGTGGATGGGGGCAGGAGTTCATTCAAACCTGCCCTTCTTTGTTTCTTGCTTTTGTGTTATTTCCAAATATACTGAGAGCTATTGAAAAACGTGTTCTGGGGTCAGTTCCATGGCCTAATGGTTAAGGAAGCCAGATCCCATGTGGTCTGTCCAGTTCAAGTTCCAGACTCGATTTTGTGTTTTTAACACAAAATCCCAACAGAAGGGAAAGATGGAAGAGAAGAGATTGCAGCATGGCCATTCCCTGTGGAGGAGTGCTTTGTCCTCTCCCTTTCTCTCTATCTCTCAGTCTCACTAACATATCCACTACAAAAACAAACAGCAACAACAACAACAACAAAAACACCTTGTTCTGAGAATTGAAATCATAAGAATATCCAAGCCAGTGATTATAAGCAGAACGTCACTTTAAGTCTAAAATGTTCCACCCAAGTTGGAATTTCCTGTCAAGTTTCCTCCCTTGAATATTTTTCCTTACAATTGCATGATTTCCAATTGATTTTATATTTAGTCGTGGTTCCCAGAAGTCCTAAGACAATAGACATTTAACAAAAAATGTTACATGACTAAATGAATCCTCACATTCAGGGAATTATGGCAGTGGAACAGTTGTGATTCAGACAGTCACCTATTTTTTATCAGAGCGTGGATAGTGTAAGACTTCTATAAGACAAGATTAAGTGACTGGATTAGTCAGGACTCTAATTAAAACCCAATTCAAACCAGTTGAGCAAAATAGCTATGTATTGCCTTATGTATCTAGATCTGGACTGGGCAGGACAGGATCCAGGTGCTAATCAAGGTTATCAGAACTCTTACACTCATGATTTCTCAGCTTGGCTTTCCTCTGAATTATTATTATATTTTTTAATTTTCATTCTCTCCTGTCACAGCAGGCTTTCTTTAATAGGTCAGGGGAAATAGCTATTGGCTGTTCTAGACCACCTCCTGGCTTAGAAATCCTCGTGGGAAGAGAGTATATCTTTCTGATGTAGCATGTAAATAAATCAGTCCTCAGAAGGATCCTCTTTGGCTTTGATTTTCTTGTATGCCTTTCTCTGCAATAATCATTTTTTCATGGGAATAGTGATGTGATGGGCTGGGATGGATCAGGTATGTAGACTTGTGGTGTGTGTAGGGACTGTGGGGAGTTATTTACTAGGAAAGTGGAAGATACTAGTGTGGAGAAACCAAGGGATGCTTGAGGAATGAACCAAGGAATGACAATTACTTCCCCAAGTTTTCATTTAAAATGTATTTTCTAAGCATCTACTCTGTGTATGTAGTGAACAAATTGATAAAAATGCCTGCTCTCATGGAGTTTATATTCTATTACAGTAACCCTCAAGATTAAAAAGCTCTAACAGATTCAGCTGCAGTAGCACACACTCGTTGATGCCACAAGGGCCACATGGGAGACTCAGGTTTGATTCCCAGCCCACTCTAGAAAGTCAGAGCAAAGGTGTGCACCTGAAGTTCCAGCCATTGGGGAGGCAGAAGCGGAAAGATCATGACATAGTGAGACCCTGTCTAAAACAAAACAGAATACCAAATACACACTCTTGACGGTATTTGCTGGGCTGCCTTCCTTCTGGAGGCTCTCAGGGAGAATGTTTCCTTGCCTCCCAACTAGACTATGCAAGGAAACAGATAATTATCAGTTGCCTCTTGCAACCCTAAAAAAAAAGATGTGTCTAAGCAACAAACATTAGTAACTGCTAAGCCCTTGGGAATTCTGTAATAGTGAGATAAAGGGTCACACTGATAACATCTGAGTCTTATGATCGATCGTTTTTAAAATTTTATTTTATGATTTCTTTTTCACATTTAGTTATTGCACATCTCTATAGCATATAATATGGTTTTTCAAAGTTTACATGCAGTATGTGATAATCGTATCAAGGATATTACCATATAAATCATTTTCAGCAGAGAACTTAACATTCTTGTCTGTTAAGTGTTTCTTCCCTGATCCCCTCCTACTTAGCCTTTACCATCTACTCCCATATAGTCTCTGGTATCTACACTTGTCCTCCATACTATTATCTCTTTGAATCTTTCAATTTCTGCCACAAAGTGTAGACATTTGGGATATATTGAGTGGAGATATACAGTGTTTATCTTTCATGATCTGGCTTATTTCATTTAGCATTAAATCTACATTCATCACTTTGAATTAAATGATAGGGTCACATTGTTCTTCATGGCTGTGTCATGATGTATATGTGCCACAGTTTTTCAATCCAATCATTAGTGCTTGGGCATTTAGGTTGATTCCATGTCTTGGCAATTATGAATAATGCGCAAGTGTGTTCCCAACTGAGTGTTTTCCTATCCTTATTGCCACAAGAAGGAAGAAACTTTATGATGTGAAACAATGTCATAGAAGTACATATCACCACCTATAAAGTAGTTAAAAAAAAAACAAAGAAACTGAATCTGATCAAGTTTCTAGATTTACAGATTACAGAAGGATTTAGAAACTTGTGAAATAAAACCTCAAGGATACAACCAACCAAATCCAGTAGGTGGGAAATTCTATAGTACAAAAAACTCTCTTTCATCAAGTGTCATAAAAAAAAAAAAAAAAGGAAGACAAGGTGATTTAGGTGAAAAGAGACTTAACAGATATACTACCCACGTCAGTGTGTGAAACGTATTTCAATCCTGATTTAAATAAATCGTAAACATATTTTTTTAGAGAGTGTGAGGAAAGCTATTAAGGAGAAAAAAAAGCTAAGACATTTATGGGACACAGAAATGGATTATTATCTGTTGATGACAACGTGTATCCTCAACTGGACTGACGTGAAGTATATTCATGTTGGGAGAACTCTTTTTTTTTTCTCTTTAAAGAATTATTTATTGGGGGAACCAGCAGTTAGCGTAATGGCTATGTCGCTGGACTCCCACGTAGTTGACCGTGGTTTGCGTCCCGGACCCGGTGGCTTAAAACTCACACCGGGGGCATGTGCATGCGTGCCCAAGATCCTGAGAGGAGAAGGGAGAAGAAGGGATTGCAGTGTGACCATCCCCCCTGGGGGGGGTGATATCTCACTTTCTGTCTCTATGTCTCTCTGTCCGTCTGACGAGCGCACGCGCCCTATAGCGAAAACCTCTCAAAAAAAAAATTATTTATTGGGGTCAGCAGGCGGCATGATGCTTAAGGGCTCTGGACTCCCACATGACCCACTGTGGTTTTTTGTTTGTTTGTTTTTTATTTTTTTATTATCATCATAATCTTGTTTATATTACATTGAATTGCATATAATTTTACAGTGTATTACATTGCTTTTTCAAAAGGGAATGCCATGCATGTCAGTCAATACAGAGACATTAATCTCCCCACTTCATCATTCAATATCTTTTCATTGTTTCTCCCAATCATTATTATTATTCCAATTATTTTTTTAAACAGTCCATCACTTTTTCTCATTTTGCTTGTAAAAAGACTTTACCCATCATGAAATACTTCTCAGACCAATCCAGTTGAGAATACTATCCACGTCATCATCAACAGGTAATAAGCCATATCTGTTTCCCACTAACATCCTGCCTCTCTATTTGTTCTCTTTCTATCTTTCTCTATCCTCTTCTTTTCACCCCCCCATTCCCCACTGTCTTATTCTCATTAAATACTTTCACTGCTTTTATGTCCTCCAATATTTCATTCTCTACCATAGAGTGCAGATAGTCAGTATATATTAAGTGGATACATACAGTATCTTTCTTTCATAGCCTGGCATACTCAGCAATAGATCCTCCATATCTGACCACTTTCTATCAAATGCCAGGGTCTTGTTATTTTTTTATGGCTGAGTAGTATTCCATAGAGTATATATGCCACACTTTTCCAATCCATTCATCAGTTTGTGGACATTTAGGTTGGTTTCATGTCTTGGCAATTGTGAATAATGCTGCAATAAACACTGATGTGCAAGCACTTTTCTGACTGAGCGTTCTGTCCTTTGGGTAGATACCCAGAAGTGGGATTACTGGATCAAATGGCAGTTCTATTTGTAGATCTTTGAGGAACCTCCATAATGGGGAGAACTCATTTTACAAGCTAAGTGATGTATAGTGATTGAATGTAAAAAATAAATTAAAATAAAATATAAAATATAATATGTATATATTTAAAATTGTGAGTCAATTGGAGAAAGTTGAACATGTAATGTTTACCATCATATTAAGGATTTTTTTGTTAATTTTGTTGGTATTATGGTTATTTTAAAATTCCTATTAGAGAAAAATACTGAACTATTTACAAGAAAAATGATATGATGTATTCGGTCATCAGAAAAGTCATGATGTATTTTTGCATAGAAAAACATGTCATAATTTTTTAGATGGCCTAACGGTGGATGTGCTTTAAGATATTCTAAAATAAAGCCAGCCAATGATGTGGTAATTAAGACAACTGGATTCCACATGGTTGATATATGGCTCGAGTTCCAGACCCAGCATCTTGAGAAACACCTTGGGCACATGTGCATGAGAGTTGAAAATCCTGAAAGGAGTGAGAAATGAAGGAGATGAAATTGCAGCATGACAATCCCCCATAAGGGATACTTTCTTACTTTTCTTCTCTTCCTCTCTTTCTTTTCTTTCTTTCTTTTTTTTTTTTTTTTATTTTTTTGGAGAGGTTTTTGCTATAGGGTGCGTGCACTCGCCAGACAGAGAGAGACAGAGAGACAGAAAGAGAGAAATCACCCCCCCCAGGGGGGATGGCCACGCTGTAATCCCTTCTCCTCCATTCTCCTCTCGGGATCTTGGGCACGCACGCACACGTGCCCGGCATGAGTTTAAGCCACCGGGTCCGGGATGCGAACCGCGGTCAACTACGTGGGAGTCCAGCAACATAGCCATTACACTAACGGGTGGCCCTCCTCTCTGTCTTTCTCTGCCTACTCCACATCATTCTCCCTTTCTTCTTCATCAAAGAAGTACACAGCACTGCTCCCTGTAGTATTGAGGACAGCAAAGTACAACCAAAGATTATACAACCCATTTTTCTTTGCATCTGTGTGTAGCCATAAAACAAAATTTTAGTCAATGAGATACAGATGTATATAGAAGTAAAGTGTAGGACTTCTGAGAAAACTTGTTAAAGAAACTGACTCAAAGATATGCTTTCAACCTTCTCTCCACCTTCTTCCTTAGTCCTAAAATATGCATGTGATGGCTGGCACCCTAGCAGCTATTTTGAACCAAATGGTGACACTGAGGATAAAAGATAAGCTAAGATGGTGGAACACACATACAAAAACAGATTCCTTGTTTGATGATGAATGTGGGGTCATAATACCAGCCTGGATTGCCTGTTTCTTGGTTTTATTTATGTAAGAAAACTATCTTTTGTGTTTTAGCCATAGTAGTAGAGTCTTTGTTACCAACAGCCAAATATGTAATTCTTACATGAAACAAACACTGTACTGGAGAAAAAGAAATTACTATGACAGAATAGCAAAAAACTGACAAAATTTGATTGGAACAGTGAATGGAGGGGACCAGTGAAAACCTCCCTGAGGAACAGATTTATCTGAGATCTAAAATAAGAATACATGTTAGCCATTGGTACATGTTTACCAAATACTACAAAAGAAGGGATGCTATGGGAGAAAGAAGTGTAAATAATATCCTGAAATCTGACAGAATAGTAAGTTCTCCCAGGCATTAACAAATTTGCTGAATGTATAAAGGCTGTGGGTGATTAGTAGCAATGAATTTTAAGTGAAAGAAGCCAGAGGTAGGTGGTGGTCCCCAGTGCAACAGTTGGTAGCCATAATTATCTGACTCTAGTACTTGCATTGACCCCCTTTAATGTGTGGATTTCAGAAGTTCTGCCCATCTTTGTCCAGATGAATGAAACCTAACTCAATGGGAAATAATAGTTTTCCATCAGGATCTAAACACCTCCAAAGCCACCTGATCCTCTGCCTCCAGCACTATCGCTTTGAATCAACTGAGCTCTTAACCTACCCCAAGACAAAGTATCCCAAGAACAAATCCGAGACTCTGGAGAAACCAGACAGAAACAAGGGTGAGTCCCATCCTCTCAAGGAACCCAAAACTGGGCCCAGAGGAAGTGCAGGGTCAGAGTCTCAGGGTAAAGATCATCTGTTCTGAATTTGGGTGTATTTACCTAGTCAGAAAGACCAGAGATTTAATCCCAGCCATCCTTTTGCTCAGAAACTATTCTCATTGTTTTTCCTCCCTGAGCCTCTAGTTTCTTTTTTTTTTTTTTTTTTTTTTTCTCTCTTTTGGAGAGGTTTTTTGTTTTTGTTTTTTGATTTTTTTTTGTTTGTTTTGTTTTGTTTGCTATAGGGTGTGTGCGCTCACACCAGAGAGACAGAGAGACGGAAAGCAAGAAATCACCCCCCAGGGAGGATGGCCACACCAGAATCCCTTCTCCTCCAATCTCCTCCCGGGATCTTGGGCACACACTCACATGTGCCTAGTGTGAGTTTAAGCGAAAAAAGATTCCTGGTTTGATGATGAATGTGGGTCCGGGACTCGAACCATGGTCGACTACATGGGAGTCCAGTGACATAGCCTTTATGCCAACTGCTGGTTCCTTTAATTTTATTTTTCTATGAACTTTTTGAAGTTGCCTCATATAGTCACAATGTCACCATCTTTTGGCTCTGCTTACCATAAACTCCCTACTGAGGGAAAGGGGCAAGAGAGTGAGAAAGGTGAAGGGCAAGGAGGAAAGAAAATTTCTCCAACAATAAATGTGTCACCATAAAACACAGCGTACTGAGGGACATTTTGTGACAACATGAAAGCAAACACCTGCTGGTTCCATCCCAGGTCCACTTTTGAGGACCTTTGTGTACATTGGGCCCGCCCAGATCATGTAGCATAATCTCCTTATCTTAAAGTTAGCTGATTAACATTCTTAATTCCAACATTAGTTCCACACTAGAACAAAGGAAGTGGAGACAGAGTTGATAAGAGTAGACCTTTACATCACACTCTTCTCAAATGACTTAATAGCTAACTCCCTATCCTTTTCAACGCTGGAATGTCTTTTCTTCTTTTTTAACCATTACTTTTGATTTTATGCTTTCTAGTTTCTCAGATGACACTATCAGATACCTAATTTCAACAGAAAAGGATTTTTCGATTTAAGAGATTTATTTAATCACTATTATTAGTTAAAAAATAAGTCTCAGTCTCTTCGTACAGTTGTCAACACATACACACATGTACATGTGTACAGTATACATGCATATGTCTTGTACACATACACATATACACACTCAAACACACACACAAGGGAAGAGAAAAGCCTGGAATTATTCAATTTACTGGCTATTGTGAATCCTAAAAACCTCCAGAGTCTGCAAAATATACTTAAAATGCCACCCTGACTGGAACCATAATAATATTTCATTATTCACTCACAACACATGCGAATATACAAAGAAAATGTATGGTTTTCCTTTATAGATTATTAGCTGGCTCTCACAACTTAGTCAAAACTAAAAACTTAATCCAATATAATTACTGAAACCATTCATCCAGTTATAAGCTCAATCTAAGCAAACATTTCATTCAATTTCTCAGTTTTTTTCTTTCAGTGACCCCCAGCTCCTCTCCAAGTCTATGTCTAAAGGACTGGGCTCATGGTGGGGTTGGAAAGGGGGAGGCGGTGAAGATTCCCACGGAAGTGGAAAAGTGGGTGAGTGCCCGAGGTCATGTTCTCTGCTCCCTCACTAGTCTGGTTTGGAGTTGCTGGGCTAGCCTGCTCCCTGGGCTAGGCATGGCCAAGGTCCATGGGCCATGGTCAGTGCCCAGGGTCATGGCTCCCAGGGGCCTCTATGCTTCATGCCTGACAATAGGCCTCTTCAGGTCCACCTCTGTCTTAGTTTCCTGTGGCTGCTGTAACCAACAACCTTAAACAGAGTGGCTCGAAACAACACAATGTTATTCTCTTGCAGTTCTGGAGGTTAGAAGTCCAAAATGGGTCTCAGTGGGTTAAAAGCAAGGTGTCAGTAGGTCTACTTTCCTTCTAGAGGCTCTAGAGGAGAGTCTGCTTGCTTGTCTTTGGTATCCTCCTGAGATCTCTGATGCTCCGTGGCTGTGGCCCCCTCCTCCATCTCAAAGCCAACCACTAGGCTTTGTCATGCTGCCTACTCTCTGATCCTCTCCCTTCTGCCTCCCTCTTCCTAATTAGCAATTTTTAAAGACACTTGTGATTATTTAGATCCACCCAGATATATTCAGCATAGTCTCCTCATCTTCAGGTCAGTTGATTCGCATATCTTAAATTTCCTTAGCTGTAATGAAGCACATTCACAGGTTCCAAAGTTAGGACATGGGCATTTTGGGGAGGCCATGACTCTATGTCCCACAACTTCCACATCCCCCCTCCAGGGCTGGATGAGAAAAGGTCTGGATCCCAGTCTACCATGTGGAGGTATCAGGGGCCAAGAATACTGGGTCTCTATCTGCCTCAGCCACCACCCCTACACCTACACTCTGCTCGAAGTACTGAGTCAGAACGATCCTAGAAGCCTGCAGCCCCCACTTCATAACTTCTCTGAGAGCAAGCCTCCAGCCCCTGAATCCTCAGGCTCCCTGACTACCTGGTGTTTCTGAAGGTTTCCCTCCTAGACCCCAGATGCAGCCCCCAGCAAGGAAGGAAATAGAAGTTCATCTGACCTCCTATGACTTTAGTCTCCCTCTGCCTCACTTAAACCTCCCACATTCTCTTCTCTTCCTCACATCTCCTTCTCCCCAAGAGCTGATGGCATGATAGCCTCTACTATGAAGGAAGCTTCTCCACAGTTTTATGAAAAAACTTTAATGACTTATATTTTCTTAAGTTTGTTTCTTCTGTGAGTGAGAGAGACAGAGAGAGAGAAAAACTCCACCTTCAACAGGGTCCTGACATTTCAATCCACCCCTAGCATTCAGCCAGCCCTGGATGGTGGGCAAGTATGTGCAGGGCATATTCAGGAGGTCTCCAGACACAAACCCAGAACCTTCCCATTTGGGATTGCTTCACAGAGCATTGCATTTTACCATTGCACCACCATTTGGCTCCTCCCCATGCATAGTTCTTGATATGCTAAACTAATTTAAGAATTTCTTCTTCCCACTGTCCTTCCCTTCCTCATTTCCACAAGCCTGTAGATTGACCAGGAACTAAATCAAAATCTTTTTTTTTTTTTTAACAAAAACTCCCAGAACTTCATTGGGTGCCAGACCTCCAGGGTAACATGATTTACAGACTATGGAAACATCTGAAACTGTTTCTAAAAAGTACACCCATTTTTCTAATACAGAAATATATGGGAACTGGAGAGATAGAAAAAGAATTAAGCTAGAGTCCAATCTGACAAGTCATTAAAGCAGTTTCTAGCAAATTCCTGAATTGAAAAGAGGAGCTTCTCTCCCAAGGGTACGTTAGAGGGTTCTCACAATAGAACATAGACATTAGGATGGTGGGGAGGGGATGCTTTTCTTTTCAGGCTGTGTTAACATTTCAAGATAGAGTGTTAGAAGCTATTAGGCCTCTTGTTGCTACTCTTGTTGACACTAACAAATCATCTAAAAACCCCCAACATAACCCACAGCCAAATCATTAAGTTTCTGAATACTTTTGGCTGAGTTCACTGTGTACTTGAGTTTAAAAGCAAGAGAGCTTCCCTCTGAGGCATTGTGAGATAGCAGGGCTTGGTCTATTATTAAAAGTCAGATTCAAAGTCCCATGTTCAGGGACCAAATGATCTTCTGATGTAAAAAGGCTTTCAACAGAGTTGTCCACATTTTAATTATGAAAGGGCTGGGACAGGGCTTGGCAGCCCAGTCTTTATTTAAAAAACAATAAAGGTGGAGTCTTGGAGCACAGATGACCAGAACTTGTAGACAAAAAGGGAAAGAATATAAGGTCATATAAAAGAAAGATTCCTCTCAAGAAGCCACAAGCTATAGGATTGAGAGAACTTGGGGACACTGTTGTTCAATTTTTTTTTTTTATATTTTTGGAGAGGTTTTTGCTATAGGGCGCGTGCGCTCGCCAGACAGACAGAGAGAGACATAGAGACAGAAAGCGAGAAATCACCCCCCGGGGGGATGGCCACGCCACAATCCCTTCTCCTCTATTCTCCTCTCGGGATCTTGGGCACACACGCACACGTGCCTGGCGTGAGTTTAAGCCACCGGGTCTGGGACTCGAACCATGGTCGACTACATACATGGGAGTCCAGCGACATAGCCATTACGCTAACTGCTGTTCCCTCAATTTTATTTTTAAGGAAGAAAATATCTTTCTAAGCTTTAACAGGGTTAACCCAGTTTTAACCCAGTTTTGTTAGGCTAGGTTGTTAAAATTTGACTGGGATCTTCCCAAGGAAAGGTCCTAGGATGCCCATAATCTATCTTCTTACCAGCTTATTCATCTGTCCTCTCTCCATTTTTTTTTTTTTTTTTGGAGTTTTTTTTTTTTTTGCTATAAGGCTTGTGCACTCGCCAGAAATAAGAGAGACAGAGAGAAATCACCCCCTGGGGGGATGGCCATGCTGCAATCCTTTCTTCTCCATTCTCCTCTCGGGATCTTGGGCACGTATGCACACGCACCCAGTATGAGTTTAAGCCACTGGGTCTGGGACTCAAACCACGGTCGACTGCATGGGAGTCAACGACATAGCCATTACATCAACTGCTGGTCCCTCATCTGTCATCTCTTTCTACAATGTGGGATATGTCACAAAGGATTATTTAAAAGCCTGCCAAGGGCAGGCTCCATGGCACAGCAGTAATGTGTTGCTCAAGAGAAGCCAGATCCTACATGGCTAATAGGATTTGAATCCCAGCCTGGTCAGCCTGAAACATGCCAGACACAGGCACGAGGGCCCAAGATCTACAAGCTACAAGACTAAAGAAAGGGAATTGCTCCATGACCAGTCTCTCTCTTTCTCTCTTCTCTCTCTCTCTCTCCTGTGTGCACACATGTGCTCTAAAGAACAAATAAAAAATAAAATTAAAAAGGAAAATCTGTCAAGCTTGTTGTTTGGAGGACATAGCCATGACAAATTAGCATGTGAAAACAATTCATCACATACTGCATCATTTTCTGGTCTCAGAGTCCAAGGCATGTTTGTAGAAATGCTTTACCTATGTGAGTCTGTTGTTAGAAATACACAAAACTCTCAGAGCATTAAAGGCTCACATGACTTTTTTTCATATAATTTATTTTATTTATTATTATTTGACTTTATCAGAGAGAGACACAGAGAGAGAGAGAGTGAGAAAGCAAGCCGCCAGATCCAGGACTTGAAACATGGTGGACCATGTGGGAATTCAACACCTTAACCACCACGCATCCTGCCAGCCACAAGATTTTTCAACTTGTTTCTGTATATTTTTTTGTATTTTTCACTCTTTCTACAATAAATTTTTGTTGCTTTTACTATCCTAAATACAAAGATTAATGAAAAACAAAATGTCATGTAAACCTCTTGCTCAGGAGATCAAAGTTTAAATCCCCTCAACATCCTATCTCCTATTCTTTTGGTATACGATCCTACTGTCTTGTGAATTCAAAACAAACTATCCAGAAGAGAATGGAGAGGATAAGAACTTGTGGGTGAACTCCCAAGAACACCGGTATCCAAGAGTTTGGTACAATTGCAGTGGTTGGCAGATCTTGTCGGTCTGGGATGAGTTGGGTCACCATGTGTTGAGGTGTGACCCAAACTGACTCCATCTTTGGGCTCCCCACTCTTCTGCCACACTGCAGAATAACTTTTTACTAGCTCTGAGCAGGAGTTCCACTTGAGGTAAATTCCTTCAGGTACATTCTTGCCTGAGGCAGTCATTCAGACCCTCTAACTGAGCTAATGGCTTGAGCTACGGGTCTTTAACATTAGAAGGCTTTGATCCAGAGTCATCATGTCTGATGACTGGCTTCCTCCAAAGTGTGGGAGCAAGGTCCTTTGCTCAGGTCCTTTAATAAAACTTCTAGCTCACTGTGGGAGGGGGGTGAAGTGGAACCTGCATCTGTGCGTTATGAGGGTCATTTACCTACCCAATCCTTCCTCCTCCCCTTTTATAATTAAACATTTATTATACCCTCTATGGAATTGTCTGCTTCATTTTTTGGTCTCACAATCCAATCAAATGGCTGAGAAACTTGTTCTTCTGTCTTTAGGGGATGGAGGGCCTCGTCTGGGGCCTTTGGTGGACAGAGAAGTTGTCTTAGCCAAGGTCTGAGTGATCCTGGATGTTTAACCACAGGGTGTGGAGGCTGAGGCCTGGGCAGAGCCAGGTGAGTCTTTGAGGTGTCAGGTGTGAAGCAGAGAAACTGAAGTCACAGTCTGTTTGCCCAATGCAGACAGTTCTATTTGGCAGGCAGGTGTGGAGGACAGAACGTCCACTGCAGCTGAGAGCGTAGCAACACAGGCTGGCACAGGTGGCTCCCACAGCCATCTCTTCCAGGCAGACAACACCCTGCTCGGTGCCTGGCTTTCAGGAAAGCTCCCCACCCCAGATGCAGGTATTATAGTGTACCAAAAAGGGCACAGCCGATGTCAGATTACCACATCTAAATGTTACCTGTCAGCTGTGTGACCTTGGGCAATCGCTTAACTTCCTGAACTTGTGTCCTTATCTGTAAAAATATAAAATAAAATAAAATAAAATAAAATAAAATAAAATAAAATAAAATAAAATAAAATAAAATAAAATAACAATTTCATTGAGTCTCAAATGAAAACACTTCTATTAAAGATGTTTTGTAATTGTACAATAGAAGACAAAGACTAGTTATTCTCATAACGAGATGGGGGTTTAACTTATTGCACCCCTTTCCCTTCAAGTCAAGGCCTGATTAGACCAGAGTCACAGCCACAACAAAGAAGCCCCTGCACACCTTTGCCGTCTCCTCTGCCACCCTCCCCAACGCCTGGTCACCTCCAGCAAACTACGCACTCTAGTCCACCCTGATGATGATGATGGTCTTAACCATTGCGGAGGAAGGTAAAATGGAAATTCCAGTGGAAACGTTGAGACAACAGATAACAGGTACCAAACTGAACTGTGAGGTACCAGCTTAAAGCCCTGGCAAAGAAGAAGTGGCCTAATACTGTAAGAAGACTCGGTCTCCTCATCACATGGAGGATATGAAGGCTGTGGGAAGATGGGTTTGGGAAGAGGGCTTTTGAGAAACCACTTGTTCGTTGAGTCCCACCCTCCCTAAAAAGAAATAGCAGTGGTTGGGTCCCCCTTTACCTCAACACAAGAGAGCAGAACTCTAAGAAATCACTTGGCAATTAATGCGAATCCCTCGTATTGTAGTTTGGGGACAGAGCTGGAGCAGACTCCTCATTTATCTCCAGATAAGGAATCTAAAGGGTGAAGGAATGCCTGGGTAGGTGTGACAGCTCATGGCAGAGTTGCCTTCATAGGGAAAGACATGCTCTCCCAGAGTTTGTTGGGAAAAAAGTGTCTGAAAGTTCCCCAGGGCTGGACTGGGCATTGGCAGTAGGAGACTATATATGGGGCTTTGAGCTGCTGTGCACTCGAGAGCTGGAGGTGGAACCTCTGGGCTGGAAAGGTAGACAGAGCTCCTTCTGCCCAGATTACAGAAACCACAGGGAATACCCCCTGGGGTTAGGTGCATGGTCTGAGAGATTTCTGGAAAACTCGTAAGAGCCACAAGGGGAAAACAAGTCAGCTCTAAGCATCTGCCAGCTCAGGGAGCACAAGGCTACTTTATGACAATGCCACATGCATAGAACTTACCCAGTCCCCTCATGTTTTTAAAGTTTATTGAGAGACACAGAAAAAGCCAGAGACAAGAGACAGGCACCTCCAACGGAGTCCACCAATCACTCCCAGCCTCAGCCAGCCCAGATCATGGACACACGCAAGCCCTTATTCAAGGAAGTCCACAGACATGACCCATAACCTTCCCAGGTGGTGGGTCAGCCTCACAGAACGTTGTGCCACCATCTGGCCCTTCTCATCTTTTCCCTTCACACACTCCAATCCCAACCAGGCCATGAACAACCACCGGTAAGCATAGAAGGAGGTAAGTAGAGTAGGCAAGAAAAAGAAAGTTGGCCACATCCCTCTTTTTCCTGCTCATGTAGAATTCTTTTTTTTTTTTTTTTTTTTTTGAGAGTTTTTTGCTGTAGGGCGCGTGCACTTGCCAGAAAGACAGAGAGAGACAGAGAGACAGAAAGTGAGAAATCACCCCCCAGGGGGGATGGCCATGCTGCAATCCCTTCTCCATTCTCCTCTCAAGATCTTTTTTTTTTTTTTTTTTTTTTTTTTTTTGGAGAGGTTTTTTGCTATAGGGCGCGTGCGCTCGCCAGACAGACAGAGAGAGACAGAGAGATAGAAAGCAGGAAATCACCCCCCAGGGGGGATGGCCACGCCGCAATCCCTTCTCCTCCATTCTCCTCTCGGGATCTTGGGCACGCACGCACACGCGCCCGGCGTGAGTTTAAGCCGCCGGGTCCGGGACTCGAACCGCGGTCGACTACGTGGGAGTCCAGCGACATAGCCATTACGCTAACTGCTGGTCCCTCCTCTCAAGATCTTGGGCACACACGCACACGTGCCCGGTGTGAGTTTAAGCCATCGGGTCCAGGATGCGAACCACGGTTGACTACATGGGAGTCCAGCGACATAGCCATTATGCCAACTCCTGGTCTCTATGCAGAATTCTTAACCACAGCCAGCCCTACTGGACAGAGAGGGAGGACTGACATGCTGACCAGAATACAGTAGACCCTGATTTCTGAATATGAAAATTACTATACAGCATTTTATTTTGTCTGTAGTGAGTTCCTGTGCTTTTATGTTGCCTAGGCATGTGTGTTTTGAATGTAGGTTTAATTTTCTCACACCAAAAGGAGGATCAAGTGCTCTTGACAATGTCTGGTTCCCTGGCTCCTCCCAGTTCCGCAGTGTGGTCAATCCAGATATCTTCCTTATACCATCAACTCCTGGTGACCATTTCTCTATGAGACCACTAGATACAACCCACTTGACTCGTCCCACTGACGCCCACACCACGCAAGGGCTATGCAAATAGGCTGCAGTGACTACCTCTCAGTCTCAGTCTGACTCCACTGAGTTCATGCCCACTTGCTGTAAATCCAGCAATTGGGACTTCCCACAGGACACCTGCTTGGGTAATGCCATGGACCCAGTAAAGGTTTTGGCCCACAGTTTCCCCTCCCCCACTGCGCCTTACCCTCTAGTTGAGTCTCCAAAACCCAGATGGTTCCCCCTCTTGCTAGTAACCTTACAAGGCATGTTCTCTCTGGGATCTGTAAGTAATAAAATTAAAAAACTGCTTCTGTCATGAGAGGTCTCCAAAAATGGAAAATGTGTAATTACAAAGAAATTATGCATGGATTTCAAAAAAATTTTTTGCACAAAAATACTCATACTTCAAAAAGAAAGAAGCCAAACGCTTAAGGACACAAAAATGGAAAATTATCTGTTGATAATAACACATATAATATTATCTTTGGACGAACCTCAAAACATCACATTATTGGCCCATGATCCTCCCTCTTCACTGAACACAGTGCTGGCCTCACGTGCTCCTGCTTTGCCTGGTCCAATGGATTTTTGGGTTTTTGTGATAGAGAAGTGGGAACAGGGGCAAGAATTTAGCGTAAGAGGCCTAAAGGTTAGTCTCAAAAGGAATTTTCCAGGGAGTTTGGGAGAGGGACAGGACAACTGTAAGGGGTGAAAAAAGTGGAGAAGAGGGCTGGCTGGGTGGTACAGTGGTACTCAAGCAATGTGTAAAGATGCCACGTTTGGGTCTCTGGTTGACCCATACATGTGTCCATGATCCTGACTGGCTGAGAAGGCTCTAGGTGGACATATAGCAAGACTGCAGCAGGAGACCTTCTCTCATGAAAGAAATAAACTTAAAAAGTAGAGAAGAAAGAAAGAAAGATGTTTTAAAATATGAGCTAGAATCCCACTTAGGGGCACTTAAGAATCACACGTAAGTATTTGCATGAAATTACATTCATGGGGACCAGCAGTTAGCGTTATGGCTATATCGCTGGACTCCCACGTAGTCGACCGCAGTTCGAGTCCCGGACCCGGTGGTTTAAACTCACGACAGGTGCGTGTGCATGCGTGCCCAAGATTCCGAGAGGAGAATGGAGGAGAAGGGATTGCGGTGTGGCCATCCCCCCCAGGGGGTGATTTCTCACTTTCTGTCTCTCTGTCTCTCTCTGTCTTGCCGGTGAGCGCACGCGCCCTATAGCAAAAACCTCTCAAAAAAAAAAAAAAAAAAGAAAGAAATTACATTCATGGTGGCTGGACTCTGGCTTGGTTTCTCCATCCTGCTATATCTTCATACCTGACACATAGTAGGTAAACATTTGTTAAACTGAGTTTAAAGTAAATTGTTCTGAAGAGTAATTATAATTAATTATAAATTAATAGGTACCCTCTAAAAAACATATGTATCAATCATGATAGCAATGCCATGTCTGGGAGGGCTTGCGCACCGAGATAGAGAGCTCAACTACCTGCCTGCTTCAGAGGGTGAACAGGCACTAGAGAAAGAGCTCGTCCTCCAGCAGAACAGTCCCAGGAATGAGCATTAAGGGACAGCCGTTGAGTAACTTGGCCTTAGCTTAAATAAGAATCAGTTGTGTGGCTCCTGGTTAGGATGAGGCCATAACAAAAGCCTGGGCGAGTGAGCAGAGTGTCAGAGCTTAGGTCATGTGGGTAAAGTATAAGGTACCCCTTGAGGGACCAGCAGATGGTGTAATGGTTACATCTCTGGACGCCCATGTAGTCGACCGCCATTCAAGTTCCGACCCTGTGGCTTAAAATTCATGCAGGGCACATGTACTTGCGTGCCCAAAATCCCAAGAGGAGAATGGAGGAGAAGGGATTGCAGCATGGCCATCCCCCCTGGGGCGTGATTTCTCGCTTTCTGTCTCTCTGTCTCTCCAGCGAGTGCACACGCCCTATAGCAAAAACCTCTCTAAAAAATATACCCCTTGAGCCCCACACCAGGGTTGAAATTGTTCCTCTGGGTAGTGTGAGTCAGAAACAAAGTGAGAGATTTGGCCCTCCACAATCCTGGCTTTGTCTATCACATCTGTGGAGTTAGAACACATCCCTCCAGCCCTTTTTGATTAACTTATATTTACCTTTGTCTACTTTTAGGTGACCTTAGAAAATGCCCACTCTTTGAAATGGCCTGTCCACAGGATTTCAAAAGGTCACATCTTGTACTGAGCATTGTATAAACACACGTGGAGTCCAGCTGGGTGGAGATACTTTGCTAGAGAAGCCAATCTTGAATTATCCATATTTAACACACAATCAATTCAAGACCAGTCCTCATTTTTCTCCCACTTCCTTAGGGGAATTCTGCAGACATTACTGAACAGAAGGTGCCTTGTGAGAGGGGTCAATGCCCTTTCTACCAAGAGTGGAGTTCAAAGCTTATCACTGTCAGCCTTGCAAATAAGGCCAAGAAGAGATAGTTTCCTAGCGTACAGTTGGAGAGCTGTAGCCTCGAGAACAAGTGTGTCCTAGGCAGGAATCGCTAATGAGGACCAGAACTCACATCCTCAGATATGTACAGTGTTACAGATCTTTGGCACAGCCTTAAAGATAACTCTAAAAACAGTCAGCTCACAAAACATTACTGACTTCAAAACAAACCCACCCTGTCACATGGCTTATACTAAGAAATAAATGCCTCGAAGTGAAAAAGCCAAAAAAGACACACTAGAGAGGATGAAATTAGACCTCAGACCTCCCCTGCCTCTTGGGACATGATATTCTCTCCTGTACATGTTCAAAAATCCCAGGACAGTGACCTTACTCTTTATAACCCAGCTGGCAAGGGACTCTTTGCAGAGAAATTATTGTAAACAAGCATTTCACTGACTTCAGTCAAAATAATTTTAAATGTTCTATACAAATAAGAAGATTTTTTTTTCTTTTCTTTTTTTTTTTTTTTTTTTGGAGAGGTTTTTGCTATAGGGCGCGTGCGCTCACCAGACAGACAGAGACATAGAGACAGAAAGCGAGAAATCACCCCCCAGAGGGGATGGTCACGCCGCAATCCCTTCTCCTCCATTCTCCTCTCGGGATCTTGGGCACGCACGCACACGCGCCCGGCGTGAGTTTTAAGTCACCGGGTCCAGGACGCGAACCGCGGTCGACTACGTGGGAGTCCAGCAACATAGCCATTACGCTAACTGCTGGTTCTCAAGAAGATTTTCTTTTCCAACCTGATGTGATTTCAGTAGGAAGTTGAGGTCTACTTTTCTGCTTCATGTGGTTCCTCCCCATTGCAATATGGTAATGCTGAGGCAGAGATTAATCAGTACCCTCTGTGAAAGATATTTATAAATCATGCTAGCCATCGCATGCCCGGGAAGGTTTGAGGGCACTTTAAGGCGAATCATCATCCCCACAAGACTCTGACCAGGGATCCCTGGTTAGTAATGTAAGTTACATAGAGCCATGAGGCATCCGCTCCCCAGAGGGAAGGAGACAGTGGAGCTTTCTATGGTCAATCAGACACAGGATTATGGCTAAAAGATATCCCTCAGTTTACCCAGTGCTTCTCTAGGGACAAATGGGCCAATTTTGCTCCAAAATGCCATGTGAAGTGGCAATATGACAGCATGCTTCACAACGCCACTCAGCAAGAAAGTCGAGGACATCTGGGCAAGGACTGCACTCGGCTCCTGTGGGGACACGTTTGAGAGAGAATCTGAGGTGTGGGGACATGCTCTGAGCAAACACCACCTGCTCTTTTGGGGTTTGGCAGAACCTTGTAACTTGTCTTTCCTTGACCTTGGCTGCAGACAGAGCAAGGGTGGAAATTGCTAGGGGCGTTCCAACAGACACATCTGATGGACTTCAAGAAACATCTTGGCCCCAATTAGTAAAATCCAATCCCTGCTCTGTATCTGAGGTTCTTTAGCCTACTCTGGGTGTGGTGGTGTGAGAAGATCTTTAGCTCCTTCCCCACACCTTACAGCTAGTTCTTTGCATTAGGAAGGAAGATGAGATTTTCTCTTGATGGGATTACCAAGGGATACACCTGGCCTGGTGTGACTAAGCCCTCATAGATTTGTTAACTGCTTCTTATTATCTGTAACCTGGCAACCAATGTATGAAGTGTCGTAAAACATACATATGTAAGGTCTCCTTGTTCTATAAATAAAGACGTCCAGTTCATCTGGGCGGCACAAGCTGTTTGGGCTACCTAGACTCAAGCTGCCTGTGTCCATTTCTACTCTATCCCTTTGCCTCATTCTTCCCAATTCCCAGGTCCTGGTAAGATGGAGGGCTTTCTCTTTCTCGTCCTCTTTCTCTTCCTCACCAGCAGCCCCCTGATCATGATTCAGCCAGACCCAAGCCCTGGGGCGGACGCCGACAGGCTCCAAGAGGAAAGGTAAGGTCAAGTCAGTGCTGGCACAGTAGTCGTGCTCAGGCATTGAGAGCGAGCACCGGCGTGCACACTGAGGAGCCTGCGCAGCCCACCGGCACCTCTTGGTTGCCATCTTTCCAATGTCCACTGAAGCTTGGGCAGGATCTGGATCACCCAGGAAACCACCACAGGAAGGATCAAACCATGCAAGACCCTTCTCCAACAGCGACACCGTGTGGTAGCGATGTGCCACTGCAGTAGTAGTGTGATAAGGCTCCCTTCCTGCTCAGCCTTGGGATTGAATCCCATTGGCCTAAATAAAGTCCTGGGATCGTTAAGCCTGTGCCTCAAGTTTATGCAACAGCTCATCCTGGTTATGTTCATTTCCATCTCTCTCACAATGGCTATGTGTGTCAGCTTGTGAATGACTTCTATCTATATTGATGCATGGGTTATTATTTATTTATGAACATTTACTTACAGAGAACTGTAAGAGTCAGGGCTACCCTCAACTGGCCCCATTCTTACAGACGGCCTTTATGAAAGTCCACCTTTGGGAGTCGTAGCAACAGGATACACAGCATGGGAAAAGAATACCTCCTTCCCTAACTGGGTGGAAAAGGACCCAATGTCCCCTGAGGCCAGTCGGCTGCTAGAATAATATCAGACCCTCTTCAGTTTTATGACCACCAACTCTGCCTAAGGTGGTAAAAAACTGTGACACCTAACTCTGCCCTTGCCTAAAGGGGCTCTACTCTCTCTTTCTCTGTAGGCCCCATTGTCTCTTGTCTCTTACCCACATGTTTTGAGTCTGTGCTCTCCATATAGAGAGCAAAGTGCCCCAGGTTCACCCTGGGAGGCCCTATTCAATCAGGTACCCCACCAGACAAGCACAAAGACAAGTGTCACATCCCTTTCTTTCTTAAAGCAGAAGAAAGGCCCCCCAAAAAGACCAAGTGGGCACAGCTAACCTTTAATACATAAGTTCCTTTTGTAAAAACATCTTAGTCCTGTAAAGAAGCCATTGAAAGGTGAATTATAAGTGAGGAGGAAAAAATTAATCCATGGGAATTAACTGGAAAGTTATTCGAAGTTAGACAAAGGTAACACTATAATTTGCCTCCCAGCCCCAGGTCACAGAGCCACAACTTTCAGCTCTATCTCCATGTGTCTTTCCCTCAACCCCAAAATTCAAAGAACAGGCCAACCCCATAGCCTAGTGGTGAAGGACGTTGGAGCCCACATGACCACCTGTGGTTCAAGTCCTGGTCCTGGTGGCTTTTAAACACACAGGGGCACATCCAATATCCCAACAGGCTGGAGAAATGGAGAAGGAATTACAGTATAACTATGCCCCTTAGGGAATGTTCTCTCTCTCTCTCTCTCTGTCTCTCTCTCTCTCTCTGTCTCTCCTTCTCTTTCTGGTGAGTGCACACACATTCTGATGATTACAAAAAACAAACAAAAAATGTAAAGTGCCTATTCATACAGGTGTGCTGGCTATCTCAGAAGACAGAATGCATATAGTATTATCTTCCATATGTCTCAGCCTGGATCCCTCCAGAAAGTAGGATCTGAGGCAGAGGACTCATAGGCTTTCATCTTGTCAAGGAATATAATCCCAAGGAGCAGGAGTGAGGGAGAAAGGGAAGGAAGCAGAGGAGGAATGAGAACCACCTCAAGGAGACCAGTTAGTGAGCTGCCTGCCACTGCCAAGTGCAAATGATGTCTATTTCTGTGAGCATTCATTCAAAACATGTTTATTTAACACTCATTAAGCCAAGATACTATGCAAAAAAAGCTACAGAGTCAATTCCTCTGAAATCACGTGAATGGCACCTAAGGTCTGCCTGTGGGAGTGTGAGACACCATCAACTCCTGTGTCCATTGGTCAAAGGTTTACCCCAGTGGGCATTCCCTCCTCCACACTTCCAGCTTGCACCTGTGTGGGCAGCAGGGAGGTGTCATGCAGACATCGAGACAGATGCCCAGCGTAGGAAGGTGAGAGGTGACCAGTGTACACATGGGTAAAGCCCTGTCATGCCTGGGTGAAGTCACCTGGAACTCATGTGCTGCAACAGCGGGGACAAGAGATAGATGAGACCAAGAGAATCTAAAACAACACCCATGGGACGACTAGGACAGGACTGCAACAACTGTCTGCAGCTGCACAGTGGAAGATCTAGAGCACAGTGTGAGAAGCCAAACTCACCTAGAGAGACTGAAGTGATAAGGACAGATTAAGTCCAGGTAGGGAATAGGATTTCACAGGTTTTCGTGGTCTTCCAAACAGCATTCTATGCTCAGATTCATAATCCACACTTTTTACTCTTTCAGAACCTAGCCAAAACACAACCTCCTCTCCTCCTAGGGAGAGAGTCAGCAATGAGGCGGTGCAAGTTGATAGGTAACCTGTGTTTAAGTCCCAGGTTTACCACCTACTGGCCTTGGAACTTTCTGCAAAGTTTCTAAATTCTGGCCTCAGTATCTTCATCTGCAAAATAGGCAACTGTGCTATCAAATGAAATTATTTAATGTAATATTTAGCCCTTTGCTGGTATCCAATAAATTCTTTTTTTTTTTTTTTTGAGAGGTTTTTGCTATAGGGCATGTGCGCTCGCCAGACAGAGAGAGACATAGAGACAGAAAGTGAGAAATCACCCCCAGGGGGGATGGTCACGCCGCAATCCCTTCTCCTCCATTCTCTTCTCAGGATCTTGGGCACGCACGCACACATGCCTGGCTTGAGTTTTAAGCCACCGGGTCCAGGACGTGAACCGCGGTCGACTACGTGGGAGTCCAGTGACATAGCCATTATGCTAACTGCTGGTTCCCTCCAATAAATTCTTAATAAATAGTAGCTGCTGTGACTATTATGTCATTAAACTGTGCCTCCAGGGGTATCATGTTTCTCTGGAGGAATAGAGTATGGTATAACACTCAGAGTTTTCTTTTTTTTTTTTTTTTTTTTTTTTTTTGAGAGGTTTTTGCTATAGGGTGTGTGCACTCACTAGACAGAGGGGCAGAAAGACAGAAAGCAAGAAATCACCCCCCAGTGGGAATGGCCATGCCACAATCTCTTCTCCTCCATTCTCCTCTCCGGATCTTGGGCACACACACATACGCGCCCAGCGTGAGTTTAAGTCACTGGGTCTGGGACGCGAACCGCGGTCGACTACATGGGAGTCCAGCAACATAGACATTATGCCAACTGCTGGTCCCTAATTATTATTTTTTTCACTCAAAGAGTTTTCTAAAGCCTTAAATATATTGTCAAACTGCTTCTATTTTGACACCTCTTGGGAGCAAATAGAAAACTTGGCAACAGCAAAATGGTCTGAAACAGAAATAAAATTGGGTAGTAAAATTAGAATCACATTTTTCTATTGTCACTCCAGGGCCCAAGTTACCCCCATTAGAATTGAGTCAGTTCTGGCAGGAGGGAAATTAACTCATCCCCACATCCGGTATTCTCTGTCCTGCTAATCCTTCTCTTCCAGACTCAGTGTTTCAGCCTCAGCTTGTGAATGACTGCAGAAGCTTACTAAAGGGGCCCAAGTGCTTCACGTTTCATTAGCAGACACACCCTCTTCCTTGCCGCCTATGGATCCCACAGCTGCTTTGCTTTCCAAGTACTTAAGACTCTTAGCTCTGTTCTTGCTTTCAATTAGTTAATAACTTCATTAGTCTCCAACATATCGATGGAGCCCCAAATCTGTGCCAGGCCCTGAACCAGCCTTGGGGAAACAGAGCAGAGCCTGTAGGGGAAAAGCGTTTGGGGCGGGGGTGGGGGACACATCCCGAGACAGGTGAGGACAGGGCTTCTGGCATTTGTTGGACAAATACTGAGATTCCTCAAGGTGGAAAGCTGCACCAAAGCCAGAGACTTAGTGGCTGCCCTTCACGAGCATACTACAGGGGGATGCGGAGGAACAGACCAGCACAGTACCGGGAGGCTGAGTGGAAACGAAGACCCACCAACATGCTCTTGCTAGCTCTGTATTTCAGGAATCTGCACCAGGCTTCAGCTAAGTCAGTCTACACCCAATTCCTGGCACGTTAAACTTCCAGTCCAGATCACTCCTCTCACTTGAATGAAACACTTATTTGTTTATTAAATAGGCACAAGTTGTTTTGTTTTTAATTGCCAGAGGATGCTTGCTAGAGAGAGACAGAGAGGGAAAGAGAAAGCACTCCCCAAGAGGGGCCTGATCACACTGCAATTGCTTCTCCACTTCTGGGATTTGGGGCATGCATGTACCTGGCCTGTTTTCAAATAGCCAAAGCCACGAATCAAATTGTGGTCATTCATGTGGGATGTGGCTCCCTTGACCACTAGGTCATGGGACTGGACCAAGACACAGGTTGTGTTAAAAGGATTAGCAAGCATTTGTCTACAGAGGCTTTTCTGCCCAGTTAAAAGCCATCAACCCAGATTGCCAAAATATCTCAGGGCTCAAAGCTGTGAGTTTTAGAGAAAGGGAACATTTCCTCCCATCCCATAAAAGGCCTGCTTAGCAAGTTCTTGTTTCCAGCCTTAGAACTACCTCTTGTCAAGTGGTAACAGGAAAATCCACTCCGTTCAGTGGAGATCTCTACCCCACTCCCATGATTGGATAGCCATTCCCATGGCTATGTCAGGGAAATACTCAATAATGGGGGAGGGAAGGGGTGAGGTATCTATCTCTACCTCCCAAATTACCAAAAGAATGGGTGGTTTCCTTCCTTTTCCAATTAAAAAAAAATGTATTCATATATAACACACATATAGAAAATATGCACTAACTATAAGATAAAGCTAGAAGAACTCTCTCAAAAGAATACTTCTCGGGAACCAGCAGTTAGCGTAATGGCTATGTCGCTGGACTCCCACGTAGTCGACCACGGTTCACGTCCCGGACCCGGTGGCTTAAAACTCACGCCGGGCGCGTGTACGTGCGTGCCCAAGATCCCGAGAGGAGAATGGAGGAGAAGGGATTGCGGCGTGACCATCCCCCCTGGGGGGTGATTTCTCGCTTTCTATCTCTCTGTCTCTCTCTGTCTGTCTGGCGAGTGCATGCGCCCTATAGTGAAAAATCTCTCCAAAAAAAAAAAAAAAAAGAATACTTCTCAGGACCAACAGTTGGCGTAATGGCTATGGCTATGTCACTGGACTCCCGTGTAGCTGACTATGGTTCGAGTCCTGGACCTGGTGGCTTAAACTCACACCGGGCACATGTGCATGCATGCCCAAGATCCCGAGAGGAGAATGGAGGAGAGGGAACTGCGGCGTGGCCATCCTCCCTGGGGAATGATTTCTCACCTTCTGTCTTCTCTCTCTCTGCACACACCTTATAGCAAAAAACTCTCTCTCAAAAAAAAAGAACACTTTCCCCACCCACAACGACTCCCTGGGTCAGCTACCATGTCTTTACTTTCAGTATGTCTTAAAGTCTAGGTTACTCCATCTTAAAGAGCTGAGATTCACTAAACTGAGCCCAAATCTTTGTTATGGCCCCTTCTCTAGCATGAGCCCAAGGTGATGCCAGCATGCTCTTCCTGTGGTTTGGGGTCCCAGCTCCTCAGGACGCGTAGACAATGGTGTCAGACATCACACACAGCTCCACATGAGTTAGCAGCAGTGTTTGGAGACCAGGCACAGTGTGGATCCATGGTGGAAAAGAAGCCACTTCTGCAGAGATATACCTCTGCCACCCACAGAGACAGCCACTGAATTGGTATACAGATGAGCAATTAACTGCTTACAAACACAGCTTCTCAACAAACCTGCCCATCTAGGTAGATTTCCCTATAAAAGAAAGGTTTCCATTAAAAGTCTATTTAAGTCTCTGCCTCTTGCATGACTGAGAACTCCTGAGAGTGCTAAAATGCCCTTTCTCCATCTTTCCACTCCAAAAAAGGTTTGGAAGAATGGTCATTAAATTTCATTTTCTCCCAAAGCCCCCTGGAAGAAGGATTCTTCTCCCTAGCACATGAGTTTCACCATGACATGGGACAGCAGAATCATTTCACTGGGATGCTGGGACAACATGCTGTATCCACAGACATTTTCTCCCCTTTGAGATCAGCTTAGGCTCCATCCATGCTCAGTCCCTCTTTCCCTCCAGGGACCCTAGTTGGTATCTGTCTTATACTTCCTCATAAACCGTATTATCACACTTACCCTGGTACCTTAAGGTCATCGAAGGCTCATATGAAGGAACCTATTTCATAAACTTCCTAAAAATCCACTTGGTGTCAGACACCGGGTTAGGAGCTGAATTTGTCAGGGACAGCTGATTGACCACTAAATGTTGTGTTCCCCTTTTCATAAACTTGTCACTGGAAACTGATTTCCCAACAAAGAACTGTGTCCCAGTCCATTAGATGGGGCCATGTGACTGTTTCACAACAATGGAAGATGAGAAATAGTGATATAGGTCATTTCTGAGTCAAAGTGTTAAAATATGGCTTCCTTACCCTTCTGTCCTCCTTCACTGGCTAGGTACAGACGGTTCCTTAAGGCTTAGGGCTTGGAAAAGCCACAGTGGAAGGGGTCAGATTACCTGAATCATCATGTGGAAGAAAATCACTCATCAACCAAGCATATCTGCATTGGACTATGATGTGTTTGAGAAACTGATTTCTACTGTGCTAAGCTTCAGAAACACAGGAGATAATTTGTTATAGCAGCTAGCATTACTCTAACTTTTACATGAGCAAGAGATGATCTTTATTCTTGAGATACTAAAATGTTGACTCAAATGTTGAGACTTGCATTTTAGAAACCTCTTTCTGGGGCCAGCAGGTGGTATTGTGGTTAAGGCACTGGACTCCCACATGGCCAACTGCAATTCGAATCCTAGATCTGGTGGCTTGAAACTCAAATAGGGCACATGTGCATGCATGCCCAAAATCCCAGGAGGAGAAGGGATTGTGGCATGGCCATCCCCCTGGGGGGAGGGGGGATTTCTCACTTTCCCTCTCACAGTCTCTTTCCAGCAAATGCGTGCATCCTATGGCAAAAATTTTAAATAAAAAATAAAAGGAACTTCTTTTCAGCAACCAGATAGAGAACAGAGTGAAGTAACATCACCTCAGGAATAAAATTTTATACACACACACACACACACACACACACATATATATATAGTGTGTGTGTGTGTGTATAATTTTTAATTTTGCAGGTTCAGTGTTTATTCCCCCTTCTTCTTATAACAATTCCCTGATTTTTCTGGTTCCATGTGGTAAGTGGAACTAATTCTCCAGCAGTTCAAAAGACAGGCCTGGCTAATCAGAACCAGTCAGACCTATATCAAGACTTTCTCTAGAATAGTGAGAGAGAGAGATTCCCTTTCCTGAATGTTACTAGGATACTAAGGAATAAATTGTGAAACGGGAGTTCATGACAGTCCTTATGACTCCATCAAAAATAAACTGCTGGAAGTAGAATGAATGAGAATAAAGGAAGTCAAACAGCTGGACTGTGATTCATTTCTCTCCCAGCTATGAGGAGAATCCCCGGAGAAAAGAGGGCAAATGGCCTGGTCTAATCGTTTTGTAAATATGATGACAACTGACTTCCTGGTAAATAGTTTACAACATTTCAAGAAGGGAAATCGTTTTTGTTGTTGTTGTTGTTGTTGTTGTTGCTATAGGGTGCTTCCCAGAGAGAAAAAGCAAAATCTCAACCCAGGTAGGATGATCACACAGTAATTCCTTCACCTCCAGTCTCTTCTTGGGATTCTGAGCACACACACACACACACACACACACACACACACACACCCAACATGATTTTCAAGTTGCCAGGTCTGGAACTTGAACTGCAGAGCTAGCCATGCAGAACTCACCGCCATAGCTTATATGCCATCTGCAGGTTCTGCAAGAGGGAAAATCCTAATCTATGGAACACTCTTAACAGGATACCCCCTGGTTTAGAATTCTCATGGTAAACTAATCTAGAATCCATGGATGGCTCTCTTAAGAATTTCCTATTAACTCAGTAACAATTTTGCTCAAAAACAGAGGTGTTTTATAATATAAACACTCCCTATTGTGTAAGATGAGTGTGAACATTACTTAGAGACCTTACCTAATTACTCTGGGCCAGAAAACATGTTTTATGCAGGAAGGAAGGCTCTGGAGAGCCAGATGGAATGTCCCACAGTTCTCTCTAAATTCAGTTATCTATTGCAGCAAACTCCCTCAAAATGTAGTAGCTTAAAGGACATAGTTTTATTCTTTTTCATGTTTTCTATGGGTCAGGAATTTTAGACAAAGTGCATAGGGGTAGGTTGTCTCTGTCCCTTAGCATCTGGGACCTCATTGGGAGAACTCGAAAACTGGAAGTAAGTCAGTGGATGTAAATGGATTCATCTTAGGTCTCATTCACTGGCATGCTTAGATATTGATATCACCTGGGAGCTCAGCCAGTGCTGTGGTTGGGGCTCCTTTCCACAGCTTGCTTAGTTTCCTCATGGTATGGTGGCTGCGTTCCAAGACTGAGAATCCCAGAAGTAACAAGCAGAAATCATATCACCTTTTATGATCTTGACTCAAAAGTCATATAGCATCACTTTTCTCAGGTTCACATAGACATCTAGATGCAATAGTAGGCAATAAGGACCTTGCTCCTCAAAGGAGGAATGACAATTTCACTTTTTAAGAAGATACGGAGGGGCTGGCAGGTGGCATGGTGGTTAAGGGTGCTGGACTCCCACATGGCTGACCATGGTTTGAGTCCTGGACCTGGTGGCTTGCTTTCTCACTTTCTCTCACTCACTCTCTCTCTCTCTCTCTCTCTCTCTCTCTCTGTCCCTTTCTGATCAAATTTAAATGGGTAAATAAATAAAGTTAAAATAATAGAAATAATTCTTAAAAAAAGACGACATGGAATGATAGATCTTACTGAGACCATCTTGGAAAGGGCCATCTGCTTCATTGCTTTGCCTATACTATTTGACTGCTTATCTTTTGAAATTACTGATAAAGACTACTATTGGGTTGTCAGAAAAGGCATGATGCATTTTTGCATACAAAAAATAGACATATTTTCTGACATTTCTGACAGCCCAATAGTAAAGGTGAGATCTCTGACTTGACAGAGGTAATCAGAGCCAAGAGATGATAAAGGCCATGATAACCACATTTGTACTCTGTATTTGATTATTTCTGAAACCAAACTAATTGCTGGCACAGCCCAATTGCATGACTAATAATATCCTCCTTTTTATTTAAGTCCGTTTTGAGTTTTATTTGTAATTAAAAGACTTATGAAAAATCATATATAAAAATTATATATACATGTGTATATAATCTACCACCGTATTAGATAGTATTTTAAGCTGCTTATAAAACTATAGAGTTATTGGAACCAGCAGTTGGCATAATGGCTATGTCGCTGGACTCCCATGTAGTCAACTATAGTTCAAGTCCCAGACCCAGTAGCTTAAACTCATGGCAGGCACGTGTGCATGCGTGCCCAAGATCCCGAGAGGAGAATGGAGGAGAAGGGATTGTGACGTGGCCATCCCTCCTGGAGGATGATTTCTCACTTTCTGTCTCTCTGTCTCTCTGGTAAGTTCACATGCCCTAGAACAAAAGTCTCTCTAAAAAAGGAAAGAAAAAAAATTTTTTTTATTAAACCAAAGGTAGAATTATAACACACAATTCATGTTGAGAGATCCTGAATAAATAATAGAGATTCTGAAAGAGATCAGTTAAAAACTGTTAAAATAATACAACTGAAGGTGAAAGGAAGATGAGTGAGTGTATGCAATAGGATTTGTTGACTGACTTCATGTAAAGAATAAGGGGAAGAATAGATTACAGTAGCAGCCAAGAGGATGCTCATGCTTTTGGTTTAAATGACTATGTCAGGCAGAAGTATAGCTCTTTGAGATGGGGATATCACAATGAAGAGTAGGTTCAAGGGTGGGGAGTACTTGGAGGTAAGGAATTCTTTCTGGACATTTTGAGTATGAGATGACTGTGGGCATGCAAATAAAGATGCAAAAGGACAATTGGTTTTCTTTTTTTTTTCAGAGATTTTCGCTATGGGGCGCGTGCGCTCGCCAGACAGACAGAGAGAGACATAGAGACAGAAAGCGAGAAATCACTCCCTAGGGGGAATGGTCACGCCGCAATCCCTTCTCCTCCATTCTCCTCTCGGGATCTTGGGCACGCACGCACACGCGCCCGGCGTGAGTTTTAAGCCACCGGGTCCGGGACGCGAACCGCGGCTGACTACGTGGGAGTCCAGCGACATAGCCATTACACTAACTGCTGGTTCCCCATGACAATTGGTTTTCTAAGATAGAAATGAGAACTAAAAATACAGATTCAGTCAGCAATAAATATTTTTAAGGGCCTAATTGTATGGGCAAGACATCATGTTAAATGCTGGAGACAAAAGAATCAATAGGCAAGATTTCTGACCCCATGGGGTTGCCATTCTAACCCAAGTCATCAGCAGATAAGTGACCTGTTAAGGCCATAGATGAGGTCACCCAGGAATATTGTGTTGGGTGGATACTTTGTGTTTAAGGAGCAAGCTGAGGCGAAGGTCCTACAAAGGAGACTGAGAAGGAACTATCTGAGAGGTGAGATTAAAACCAGACTAGGGCAAGGGGGGTGCAGAGGCAGCCTGGTGGTTGAGCCAGATCGCACATTGCTAGCAGCATGGTTCAGGTCCTGACCCCGGTGGCTTGAAAAACGTGCTGGGCACATGTGCATGCATGTCCCAAATTCTGATGGTATGAAGAGGTGGTGGAAAGGGGATTGTGGCGTGGCCATGCCCCATGGGGGGGGACGGGTGCTTTGTCCCTCTCTTCCTTGCTCTCTGTCTCTCCAGTGAGCACACGTGCCCTCTGGCAATTAAAAAAAAGAATTAAAAAAAAAGATGAGGTTCTAAAAGTCACCCAGGAGAGGGGCCAGAGGTGATACAATGGTTAATGGCACTGTACTCCCACATGGCCTACCACAGTTCGAGTCCCAGACCTGGCGACTTGCTTTCTCACTTTCTCTCTCTCTTTCTCATTCACTCACTCACTCTCACTCTCACTCTGTCCCTTTCTGGGCAAATTGAAATAAAATAAAATAAAATAAAATAAAATAAAATAAAATAAAATAAAATAAAATAAAATAAAAAATAGAGTTAAATAAAATATTTTTTTTAAAAAAGTCACCCAGGAGAGAGTATATGAATGACATACAAAAGTGGTGAGTAAAGTATGTTTTAAATATTACCATTTTTGGCTCTCATCTCCACCTTTCTAAAGTCAGTTTTTAGATATTTTCTTATCTCCATTTCTTGATGACAGGGACATATTATACCTTTATAGTTCCTGAGTGGCCCGACTAGTGTCTTATAGCATGCTAAGCCAGTGTTTGTGGAAGTAGCATGTCTATTCATTGTTGTGTGTTTGTGTATGTGTGTGAATGCACGTGCACACGCACGCCCATGTCTGAGCTCCCTAGTGAGACCAAGCTATCCAAGGAGAGGTGCTGGACAGGGAGGTGCTTTCTCATCAGATCCCTGCCAGGTTAAGCCCCTCAGTCAGTATACGATAAACTGAATTTTCTCCACTGCTCCAATAACTAAGCATTCACGTATGCTCTCTGAGCATGAGTACACTGCCTGTTGGAAAATGATTTGTTTTCTTCTCTCTAATCCCTGTTGTTCCTTTGCACAATGTGTTCTCACAGAACTGTTTTTATTCCAGTGTTGGAATCAAGGTTACCAAGGTTAATAAGCAGAGCACTTAACCCAGCAAAGTCCCCAAACAAACCATTTTTGGTGAGATCTGGAAAGGCAGTCATAGCAGCAGAGAACAGAACCAAGAAGGGACCTGAGGGGTCATGTGGTGATGATGTGAGTCTAGTCCAGTCCCCTCTTTATACAGTTAAGGAACGAATACCCAGAGAATTTCCAAAAATGGCCCAAGGACACAGCTAGGTGATGGCAGAGCTGGAATCCTCATTGAATGCCTAGACCCTAAGCCATTGGTCCTTGTACCACCCTCACGGCTTCCACTTACACTGAGTTGGTCTATAAGCCTAGAGTACTTATTCCTACACTATTTTGCACCCCACATGAATTTGAATAATGCTGCAGAGGGACCCTGAGAGTCTGGCTCTCAGGGTGGGCACAAATGGATGAATAAAGAATTGCTGATCACACCACCGCACCTGTTATTTCCATCGTTTATATACTAAGGTTTCTTATCAACATTCACTATAATATAATATTTGTGAAGAGCTGAGGCTGAAAAGTTCTCCAGTCTCAGATCTCTTTTAATTTTTTTTTCATTTTTAATTGCCACAGTGCACATGTGCTAACCAGAGATAGACAGAAAGACAGAGAGAGAGAGAGAGAAATCTCCCCCAATGGGGCATACATCATAATTCCTTCTCCTCCATTTGTCCATCCTGTTAGGATTTGGGGTATTCACACACACACACACACACACACACACACGCACACACATTCTTGTTATGCCACCAAGACCAGGATTCAAACTACGGTTGGCCATAATGGGATCCAATTCCCTTACGCACTGTACTATGGGCCAACCTGCTTATACTCTTCAGCAAGATGCTAAACACCAGAATATTTCTTTAAGTGGCCGTTATGTTGGTATGATTGGAAGAGAGAAAATGTTGTGGTTTTTTTTGGAGAAGATTTTGCTATAGGGCACATGCGCTCGCCAGAAAGACAGAGAGACAGAGAGACAGAAAGTGAGAAATCACCCCCAGAGGGGATGGCCACACCACAATCCCTTCTCCTCCATTCTCCTCTCAGGATCTTGGGCATGCACACACACGCACCCAGCATGAGTTTAAGCCACCGGATCCGAGACCTCAACCATGGTCGACTACGTGGGAGTCCAGAGACATAGCCATTACACTAACTGCTAGTCCTGAGAGAAAATATTTTTAAAAATGGTAGAACAACAACAGCAGTAGCAGCAACTTTAAAGTGATCACTTGCTCCTGTTTACACCTGAAGTCTTCCTAATCCTTTTGTGACACTATAATCCTCTCCAGTGGCAACTAATTGTGATGTCACAAACAAAGGATTATGACTCTAGTAAAGAAATAAAGCAGGAGGAGGAAAAGATCCTGTTTCCATATCAGTGTTTCTGGAAAATTAATTTTGAGCAAAAACAGAAATTTTAAAATCTACTTATTCTAATATGGCTAATATTTCTTGAGTCTCTAAGAATCAAACACTTTGCTGAGTAATTTTTCACTTAATATTTGCAATAATCCTTCATAAAAGAAGTTATTCATGATTTACCAAAATGGAAAAGCAAATTTAGAAATGTCAAAATAAATTGCCCTGAGTTTTACAGATAATAAGTGCAGGACCATGGTTCAAGTCCAGGCCCTGGTGACTTGAAACTCACACAGGGCGCACACATGTGCACACCCAAAATCCAAGAGGAGAATGGAAGAGAAGAGATTGCAGTATGGCCATGTCCTCTGGAGGGTGATTTCTCACTTTGTCTCTCACCATCTTTCTTTGACTCTCCAGTGATTGCATATGCCCTACGGTAAAACCTTTAAAAAAAAAAAAATGTGAGTGAAGCCAGCAGGTAGTATGGAGGTTATGGCAGCTGGATCTTACATGGCCAACTGCCCAGTTTGAGTCCCAGACTTGGCAGCTTGAAAAACATACCAGGTACGTGCGCATGCATGCTCAAAATCCCAAAAGAAAAATGAAGGAGAAGGGATTGTGTCATGGACATCCCCACAGGGGGTGATTTATTGCTCTTCTTCTCTCTCTCTCTCTCTCTCTCTCTCTCTCTCTCTCTCTCTCTCTCACAAACACACACACACACACACACACACACGTGTGCACACCCTATAGTAAACAACAACAAAAATAATTGTGAACCATTTGTAATGGTGTTGAGAATGTGGAAACCTAATCCAATATTGAGATGAGACCTTTAGGAGATGATTAAGATTAAGATCATCAGGGTGGGTGCTTATGATTGAATCTTGATGGGTTTATCAGGAGAAGGAATGAAGCCCGGAGATACACAGACATGAACAGACACACATGCTTTTGCTCTGTTTGACCAGGTGATGCCTTCCATGTTGGCCACCAGCAAGATCTTCATCAGCTGTGGCCCCTTGATCTTGGAACTCCAAAACCATGAACTAAATAAATCTCTATCCTATAGTCACCCCATTTCAGATATTCAGTTATTAGGCAATGGAGAATTAACTAGAACAATCACCAAAAACTAAATAAATAAATAAATAATTGGCCAGCTATGGTAGTGTGGTGGTAACACAACGCCATATGGGAAGGTTCCAGAAGTCGCAGCATGAAGACTCTGTCAGGAGGTGGCTCTCTCTCTACCTCTCTCTCTCCTGGAAGAAATACATTTGTTTAAATAATAAGTTTTTCACCCACCTACCTCTGTGTTCAAATTTCCACCATTGAATTCACTCCTTCCAAACTATGTTACAGAACAGAATACCCATTGTCCACCAGTATACTTCCCCTCCATGTTACTGAGCCCCCTTGCAGTGGAGTGTGAAAAGTGCCCTGTGCCTCCTGAACTACGCCTCCAGACCATGGATGTGTCTCCTTTGCACTCCTTCCCTTCCCCACTGGGCTGGATGTTGACATGGAGACATCCAGGCTCCAACTATGGAGATGATAGTAGCATCCTAGAAAATGGTGGCGAGGTGGAACTAGAAGATACTTCTAAATCCTTGAATAACTGCAGAGCAGGCCTATCGGCCATGCTGGAACATGTATGTCATACTATTATCAGAGAAAGATATAAAATTCTATTCTGAGTCACCAAATTATTGAACAATAATAAATACCTATTATTATAAGTCATTGAGTGATATTGTTATACAGTTGATGTGAGAAGTAAATTAGACATCTCTCACCGGGCCTTTCTGTGGTTCTAGCAACAGGAATGACTGACCAATTCAAGCAGAAAATAATTTTTGAAGGATGTTGAATAGGCCATAGAAGTAATAGGAAGCCTGGAGATACTACCTCAAGAAGACAGGCAGGAAGAGCAGAGATCAGCCAGTCAAACTCGTGGCCTGTAGTTACACCACAGGAACCACTTGGAGAGGTCACCCTATGGCCACCACAAAACAACGGTGTCCAATCAGTATTGGACACCAGAGCCAATGCATGGAAGTGGACACTGTGGGTGTCACGGTGGTCACCAGGGTCCCTGGAATCCACTGCTGTTGCCAGAACAAATTCTCCAGTACCGTTGCCTCTCCTGTCCCAGTTCTAAGACCATGCCAAAGCATCTGGCCATACCTAGATTAAGGACCCAAACTTTGCCTTCTCACAATGAGGATCTATAGCTGGACTTTTCAGCAATTCTATTTCTGTTATGATTCCTATAGGAAAGATATTGGACAGAGAAAAGGTGAGGGGGGGAGAATATGCAAATGTTCTTCCCAGTAGAAAATTATTCAGTCTGGTCTATACGGTTGAATGGAAACCCGCAGACTTCACAAGCACTCTCTCAGAAGGTTGTCACTTTCCCCATGCTCTTTACATTCAACCTCCTCATTTGGCTTAATCAGGGCTCTTTCAGTTATGAATGCCAGAAACTTAATTAAAACTATTATGGTTTTCATCAAAGCTGGGGGCTTATTGGCTCAAAGTAAAAAGTCTAGGCTTTCCTGGGCTCAAGGACCTGAGTGATGGCATCAGGCTTATTCTTTCTCCATCTCTCTGCTCCGTTTTTCCTGAAGAGCTTTGCACTTCATCAATGTGGCTCTGCCTGTTGCAGCAGGATGATGCCTGTCTGCATTTTCCAGAAATGTGTCCTCTTCTGTCTGTGCACCTGGAGAAAGAGCCTGTCTTATCTCTTCCTAGCAGTTCACAGAAGTCCTGGGATCATGTCTCACCTGGCTCCAGTGTATACCCACAGTTGAACCAGCCACTATGGGCAGATGGCACAAAGAACCAGGCTACCAAACCCGAAACTGACGCACGATAATGCCGGACAGCAGTGTCCTCCAGGAAAATTGAGGTGCTACTGCCAGGGAGAGGAGGGCAAGGAAACTGGGGAGAAAAGAACAGGGGTGGCTATTACTCTGCAGCCCAACCTGGAGCCCAGTAGGTTGCAACCAAGGTTCCATTTTTTTAAAAGAATTATTTATTATTGTTGTTATTGTTATTATTTTTAATTTGACCAGAGAGAGAAAGAGAGAGTGAAAGAGCGAGAGAAAGTGAGAAAGCTAGCCACCAGGTCCAGGACTCAAACCGTGGTCAGCCTTGTGGGAGCAGCACCTTCACTACCATGCCACCTGCTGGCCCCAAAAAGTCATGTGCGTTGAGACAGGGAGAGAGAGATGGACTAGGTGCCACAATCTTCCAACCTCCATTGCTTTTGCCATAGGGCAGGAGCCACCATGCCCTCGGCCAAGGTTTTAAATAAATCACCATACAGTGCAAGCCAAGACAAGAAGGCCCAAGAACTCAGAGATCTTTCCCAGCCTCTGGGAAGCCTAGCCTTTCATCCACATAGACCTGAATGTTTGTCAGAAGGATAAGGCACATTTGGTCTGGTAGCATAGGATGGCTCAACCTCAGCACTGTGGACACTGGGCTGTGTGATTCCTTGTGAGGCGGCTGCTCTGCCCACTGCAGGAGGTTAGTAGCACCTCTCCCTCTGGAGATGCCGATGCCACTCCCTCTCCAACCCCGGCTGTGAAACCTAAAGGGTCTCCAGACATTGCCAAATGAACCCTGGGGGTGAGGATCACCCCCCACCCCCAGTTGCAAAGCACCATAGTAGAAGGCAAGAGAACAATTTATTTCATTTATTTTAAAAAGTTTTTGCCTTAAAGCGTGTATACTTGCCAAAGAGAGAAACAGAGGCAGCGAGAAGAAAAATGAGAAATCATCCCCCCCAGGAGAGATGGCCACGCCACACTCCCTTCTCCATTCTCCTCCCAAGATCTTGCACACAGATGTGCCCAGTGTGAATTTCAAGCCACTGGGTCTGGGATTCAAACTGCAGTCAGCCATGTGGAAGTTCAGTGATGTAACCACTCTGCCATCTGCTGGCCCCCAAGAGAACAATTCTAAAAAAGTTGGTGATGGTGCTTCTAAACACTAACCTAGAAGGGAAAATCCCAAGTCACCTGGCCCACCTGGGTTCCTCTTCAACCCTGGGCACAGGAGACCTGAGCAGGAGAACTGGGTTACTGGACGTCAGTGGTGGAGGCAGAAGTCTCAGAATCCTGCTCAAAACCTTGCTCAGGCCTCTTCTCAGTGGTGCCAGGGCCTCTCCTCAATTCGAATGTAGTCTAACCGCAAGCCCTGCCCCTCACCGGGTGCCTACAGCATGCGAGCTTCCCTGGATGCACTTTTTCAGTCAACACTCCGGTACGGGTGTTATCTTCATTTTACAAAAGTGGAAACCAAAGCTCTGCCCCCAAAATCACACTTCATAAATGCCAGAGCTGGGATTCAAGTTGATGTCTGTTGAACTCCAGGCTCCTTTCTGTCTGATATGCCCTGTGGCCTCCCTGAATTTCCACTGCCGAAGGCGTTCTGCACTCAAGCCCTCATGACCTATGACTTCAGTTACTCTGTCTTTAAAATCTTATTTTCTCTCACTCTCCTTCCCGCACTCTGGGGATTCTGCTTTGAGAGTTTAATCTCTTTATAGCTACAGGACTAAAACAACAAAGGAACCTAATAACAATAATGATAACTGGTGCTAGCCCTCAGATGAATCACCCTGCTTCCCTATTTCTGTTGGAGATCTGGTCATTGTAGAGATTCATTTCATGCCTTGACTTAGAATGACAGGATTTACATTTATCATTTAAAGGACATCACAGTATGATGAAGGAGATAAGCCTGGGACTTAGGAGACCTGCATTTCCACTGTGACCCTGCTACGGAGTTGCTGTGTGAACGTGGGGGAATGATTTCATGCCCCTGAGTCTCAATTTTCTGACTATAAAATTGAGGATCTGGACTGATTAATCTACAAAGACTTCCCTAGCAATTTGATGAAAATTAATTTCATGACCACTTAAAAAATCCTTGAAACACTTGAAGAGGTTTCAAATAAGCAGCGAGCGCTTCTTCACGGGGGTGGCTGGAGAGGACGCCTGTGTGGAAAAACAGCTCCTCGCTGACTTCAGCTGCGTTCCATGAGGACAGAGAGGGGGCAGGCTGTGTCACCTGAGTCTCAATATAAACGTTAATTAAACATGCATGCCCAGGCTGGAGGAGGACACCTAGTGAATTAGTGATGGCTCTCGGACGGCTATGTTGCAGGGTTGACAGAGATCTGGACAGGAGCGGGAGGGCCTTGCACCCAGCCAAGCAACGACAGTGTAATCAGAGACCTCGCTCAGGTGTCCACCCTCACCTGGCTTTGGGTATAACCATGTTGCAGAAGGAGCCTGCCACCAAGTATTAAATGAACACGTTTCATTTAGCAGAAGTGGGGACAAATGCCATGACTCTCACACAACTGACCACACAGGCCAGCCCCAGCCTTCTGTCTTAGAGCATGCTGGCTCTGGCAGAAAATAGGGACATTATGGTCAGAAAAGAGAAGCCCTGCAGCAGATACAGGTCCCAGTGGAGAGACAGCGTGGCCTTGTTCCCCCTGCTCGGAGCCAGTGACCTCTGAAGGCAGGAAGGAGAGGTTTGCAGGTGAGCGAGTCCCTGTCTGCCTCTCTCTTCCCATCCCCAGCTGAGCTGCTGTCAAATTTTGAGTCCTCAGAGTCTCTCATGGATCCTCACAGCCTAAGCATTGGAAAGCCATCTGAGCTGGGGATACCCATCTGACTTTCATGGTTGGAGAGCTTGAGCAGAAAACCCCTAGTCACCTGGCCCAGCTGGGTTCCTCTTCAATCCTGGGCACAGGAGACCTGAGCAGGAGAACTGGGTTACTGGAGAACTGGGTTACTAGGAAGTAGCAGGAGAGGAGTCTCCTTCTGTCGCACCGTATGCCATGTTGCTTCCCACCTCCTACCTCTTGTCCACATCCTCCCTGAGAAGGATGGCCCAGAGGATGCTGGGAAACCTCCCAGTTCCTCTTCTGCCTCCTCAGTCCTGGGCAAACACAAAGGCTAAGCTGGCTAAGAACAAGAGTGGTGGAGAGGAGACAGTTAAAAACAAGGCTTAGCATGGGGGGAGTGAGCAGAGAGAGGAAGGACTGGTGGCTCCAGACTGGGCCTGAGGTCTGGGATGCAGCTTGGGAGATAGAAATCTGGAACTCAGGGGTGGTGGATTTGGATGTTACTAGGAAACCAGACACTGTGAGGGGACTGAGTCTGGATGGCAGAAGTGTATAAGGCTGAAGATGGACAACAAAAAACCTCTTAAAATATCCTTTTGTTGAGATGCTGTTTCATGTACCAGGTCACTTTTAAGTTATTGGGAAGTGCAATGACAATGCTGTCGCATGTGAACCTGGCAAAAACATTCAAGTCACAGCAGAAAGAACAGTTGGCAATTACTCCTCACCACCCTTTACACTTTGATAGACATGTTAAGAAAGCTTCCCTGACTCCTCTAGGCAAAGTGAACATCCTCAGTCCACTCCACCCACACCTCCTCTAGTTCACCCACAGAGAGCAAGAGCTTCCTTAGCTGCTTTATTTACTCTTCTACTCTATACGCCCTGAGCAAGCTCTGGCACATGGAGGAGACTAAGTAACTCAATACTTGACCAATGAATGAATGAGTGATCCTCAATCTTCCTAATGAAAAGTAAACTTTTTAAAACTTATTTCTATGGGCTGGCAGGTGGATATGGGCGCTGGATTCCCACATTGATGACCGTGGTTTGAGTCCCACACCTGGTGGCTTGCTTTCTCACTTTCCCTTTCTTTCTCTCTGTCTCTCTCTGGTCAAATAATAATAATAATAATAACAGCAACAATAACAACAACAATAAAAGGGATTAAATAAATAATTATTTTTTAAAACTTATTTCTATATTCAGAGCCCCTCTACCAGTGCTTGACACACAGTAGGTGCTGAATAAATGGTTTTGGGGTTTATTTTTTGTTTTTAATGAGGTAATGTTTCCGATGCCAACAGTGGGCAAAGTTTGCTCTCTGGCTGTTCTGGGAATCATTTGCCCCAACTCAACTCTCCCTACCACACTCACTCATCCATCACCTAAAAGGCAGGTGAATTTCTAAGATGTTCTCTTGAGAAGCAGTACATTCACCTCTTTCTCCTCCAAACACGTATGCAAATCATTTGTTTCAGCTAAATATCAAACCATGCAAATGCCTCATCCCCTCCAACAGCAGAAAAATAAGCACAGGGGATAGGAAGGACGCAGTTTAAAGGAAAAAGTGTCTATCTCTTTTAGTTAATTTAAGGAGCTGATTTTATAAGAAATTGTGTATTTGTAAAATTATGAGAACTCCAGACCTCCCAAGCTCTATTCAGTGATGCTAAACCTCCTCCATTAATCCTCAGAGTGTGTGGCTTGCAGGATAGCACCTCCACCACCAGATCTGCATAACAGACATAATTACTATTATCAGGGTGAATGACAGAAACACTGTCATTAAAAATGTGGTGTAATCTTTTTTGTTTTTGCCTATGGTAAATTAAGATCGTTTCCTAGTGCCCATGAAAGGATTCAGCTGCCTGGCTTCTCTTTCTTTTCCCCTCCCCCCTCCCTCCTACCCTCCCATTCCACTCTCCTGCTTCCTATTCCCACACCAGTGTCCACTGACTCGACTTCCATTACTTTTTTCTGGAATCTAACTATAAGCCTCCACCTTGCCCTTATAATTTGGGGTTGTGATGTCTTCTCCAACATGGTCACTATCTTCTATTTAGGAGCCACTACTCAACCTTAGAGGTGCTTAACGCATCCCTCAGCCAACCTCAACCCCAGAGTGCTGCCCAACTTTCTTGTCTCAGAATTACTGACATGTGGGGACCAGCTGTGGTGGTTAAGGCACTGGACACTCCCACATGGCCAAGCACAGTTCAAGTCCCAGATCTGGTGCTTACTTTCTCACTTTCCCCTTTTCTGTCTCCCTCTCTTTCTGGTCAAATTAAAAAAAAAAAAAAAAAAAAAAAAGAATGAATAAAATCAAAAATAAATAATTAACAAAAAAGAATTACTGACACGTGTCTACTTGCAGTAGGAGCCCACTTGTAGCACAGGATTTTTATTTTATTTAATTTTAAACTGCCAGAGAGCTTGTGTGCTTACCGGAGCTAGAAAGAGGGAGAAAGCAACTCCCCATGAGGGATGGTCATACTTCAATCTCTTCCTCCATTTCTTCAAACTGTTGGAATTTTAGGCACACATGCACATGGGCCCATTGTGTTTTCCAAGTCACTGGGGTTAGGATTCAAATCACGTTCAGCCATGCGTGGTCCAGCTTCCTTAACCCTTAGGCTAAGGGGCCACCCTTCACACTGGTTTTTTGGAGCAGAGGGAACTGAGCTCTAAGAGGCAAAGGCTAAGATTTTGCTGGAAATTAACTCTCTCTCTGAAAAGCAGAGTCTGAGCAGGACTAGCAACTAACTAGCAAGTGCAAGTGTTAGTAAAAAAACTAAACGCAATTATAAAATTACCATTTGCATGAGTTTCCCAGGGCTGCAATTAATCTATATGACGTGAATCAGGTGGCTTCAAACAACAGGAACTTATTCTATCACAGTTATGGGGGCTAGAAGTCTAAATTCAAGATCCCGATTCCCTCAGAAGTTTCTAAGGGAGGAAGCTCCCTGCAATTCTGGTGTTCTTTGGCTTGTAGATGTGTCACCCCCATCTCTGCCTCCATCTTCACACGTCCTTCCATCTGGTGTGTCTCTGCATAGCCCCTCCTTTTCTTTTTCTTTTCTTTTTTTTTAAGGACACCAGTCATTGGATTTAGGGCCTGTTCTAAACCATTGTAATCACATCTTTTTTTTTTTTTTCTTTTTTTGGAGAGGTTTTTGCTATAGGGCGCGCGCACTCGCCAGACAGAGAGAGACAGAGAGATAAAAAGCAAGAAATCACCCCCCAGGGGGGATGGCCACACCGCAATCCCTTCTCCTCCATTCTCCTATCTTGGGCACACACGCCCAGCGTGAGTTTTAAGCCACCGGGTCCAGGACTCGAACCACGGTCGACTACGTGGGAGTCCAGCGACATAGCCATTACGCTAACTGCTGGTCCCTGTAATCACATCTTAACTAATTACATCTTTTTTTTTTTGGAGAGATTTTTGCTATAGGGCGCGTGCGCTCGCCAGACAGAGAGAGAGAGACATAGAGACAGAAAGCGAGAAATCATCCCCCAGGGGGGATGGTCACGCCGCAATCCCTTCTCCTCCATTCTCCTCTCGGGATCTTGGGCACGCACGCACACGCGCCTGGCGTGAGTTGTAAGCCACCGGGTCCGAGACGCGAACCGCGGTCGACTACGTGGGAGTCCAGCGACATAGCCATTACGCTAACTGCTGGTTCCCTAAAATACTTAAACTCTTTTTTTTTTTTTTTTTTTAGAGGTTTTTGCTATAGGGCGCGTGCGCTCGCCAGACAGACAGAGAGAGACGGAGAGACAGAAAGTGATAAATCACCCCCCCAGGGGGGATGGCCACGCCGCAATCCCTTCTCCTCCATTCTCCTCTCGGGATCTCGGGCACACGCGCCCGGCGGCATGAGTTTAAGCCACCGGGTCCGGGACGCCAACCGCGGTCGACTACGTGGGAGTCCAGCGACATAACCATGACGCTAACTGCTGGTCCCAACTAATTACATCTTCAAATCTGAAATTCCAAGTGGATATGAATTAGAGGAAAGGAGACGCTACTCGACTCAGTACACAATTTAAAAGACAGAAGATAAACTTTAAAAACTTTCTTTCTGAATTTTTTTCATATTTTATTGCACAACTTTCAAATACTTTGTAGAAAATAAGGGAAGAAAGGAAGGGCTATATTTTAATTTCTTTTTTTTTTTTAATCCCAAAGTATTTTTACAACTGAATTTTAAATTTAGGGACCTCAAGGAAAAATTTTTTTTTCTTTTTTTTGTTTTTAAATTTGCCAGTGGGTATGTGCATTTGCTAGAGAGAGAGAGAGAGAGAGAGAGAGAGAGAGAGATGGAGAAAGTAGGCCTCCCAGTGGGTGTGGTCATGCTGCCATCCTGTCTCCATTTCTCCATCTTGTTGGTATTTGGGGCACACATGTACATGTACCATGTATATGTGTTGTTGTTTTGTTTATTTTGGGGGAGATCTTTGCTATAGTGCACATGCTCGCCAGAGACAGAAAACGAGAAATCACTCCCCAGAGGGGATAGTCATGCTGCAGTCCCTTCTCCTCCATTCTCTTTTTGGGATTTTGGTCATGCCCACATAAGCACCCAGCATGAATTTTAAGTTGCCGAGCTCAGGACTCAAACCATAGTTGGCTATGTAGGAGTCCAGTGCCTTAACTGCTATGCCACCTGCTGCTCCTCACCTCGATGTGTTTTTCAAGGATCAGGATTCAAGCAGTGCTGATGGCCACGTGGCATCCAACTCCCTTAACCATTAGGCCACAGGACCATCCTCAGAATAAAGAATTTCAAAACAATCCTCCTTAACATTCTTTTTCTCAGCTCAGTGTACCCATCCCTCAGTGAAAAGGATCATTTCCTTCTGTGTCTAAGCACACTCATAGGATGCTTTATGGTGTTTACCTGCTTGAGAAAAGGAGGACATACTCTAAAGATAGCAAAGAGGGGCTGAATGTAGAAGAAAGACCCTTTAGAGCTTTTAAAGTGTTATTTTAGAATGAATTAAAACTCATTTACATAAATTACTTTTTCTAATTGCCAGAGGGCATGTGCGCTCTCCAGAGAGAGACAAAAGAGAGAAGGAGAGGGATAAAGCACCCCCAATGGCATGCAGTCACACCAAATTTCCTCTGCTCTGTTCCTCTGTCCTAGTGAGATGTGAAGCATGCATACACACACACACCTGGTTTATTTTTTTAAGCCGTCAACGCCAGGATTAGAACCACAATTGGCTGTAGGATCTGGCTCCCTTAACTATCAGGCTACAGGGTCGGCCCAATATAAAATTTGTTTAGACTTATCTTAAACTAGAATCAAATTATATTTAGTAACTAGAATGAAGGTTTCCTTCCTGCAACTTTAAAGAATTTGCCAGTTCCTATGTCCACACAATTGTAGTGGAAAGAGACAAGTCAGTTATGAAGATTCTTCAGGTCCAGGCCTAGGTTCAGTTCCCAGTCCAGTCTAAAGGCCAGGTCGCAGTGGTATGCACCCATAATCCCAGTGACTTGGGGAGGCTGAGGATGGAGGATCAGAAGCTCTAGGTTAGCCTGGGCAACATAGCAAGACCTTGTCTAAAAAAGCAAGGTGTAGGGAACCAGCAGTTAGCGTAATGGCTATGTCGCTGGACTCCCACGTAGTCGACCGCGGTTCAGGTCCCGGACCCGGTGGCTTAGAACTCACGCCGCTTTCTGTCTCTCTGTCTCTCTCTGTCTGTCTGGCGAGTGCACGCGCCCTATAGCGAAAAACCTCTCCAAAAAAAAAAAAAAAAAAGCAAGGTGTAGTGGCATGCACCTGAGTCCCAACTGAGGATGGATGTAGGAGGATGCACCAAAGGGAGATCTTGCCTTTAATAAAGAAAAAATTTTAAAAAAATGTTTAAGCCATCCTATAATGCATAGGGGGCCAGATCCCACATGGCTGACCAAATTTGAATCTCACCCCTGGCAGTTTCATGTGTGTGCGTGCCCCAAATCTCAACAGGATGGAGAGATGGAGGAGAAGGAATTGTTGTGTGACCACACAACATGGTGGGAGCTTTCTCTCTTTCTCTCTCTCTCTCTCTCTCTCTCTCTGGCAAATGCGTGCACATTCTGGCAATATTTTAAAAAAGGATAAAGATAGTAAAATAAACTAAACCATTTCAAAAGAAAAAAATAACACCGACTGTCAAACCACAGCAGTTTTGCCCCTTGGGGGACATTTGGTCCTACCTGGGGACATTTTGGATGGCATGGCTGGGTGAGCATTGCTGGCATCTGGAGCCCAGGGATGCCGTCAAACATCTTACAGCACACAGACTAGCCCTTTGCAACAAAGTTATCTGGCTCACAACATCAGCACTGCTGAGATCAAAAAGCCCTGATCTAGCACATAGAAAATCTCTTTAAAATGACACTTTCAACTCCAAATGGATCAAAGATCTAAATCTAAGACCTCAAATCATAAAACTACTGGTGGAAAACACAGGAGAAACTTTTAGAGACATCAGGGTAGGCAAAGACTTCTTAAATAAAATCCCCAAAGCACAAGCAATAATCCCAAAAATACACAAGTGGGATTAAATCGAATTAAGAAATTTCTGAACAGCAAAAGAAACAGTAATTAGTGTAATTCGACAACTCTTGGAATGGAAAAATATATTTGTAAACTACCTCAGATAAGGGACTGATAACCAGAATAAACAGGGAATTCAAGTGGCTTACACAAAAGAAAATATCAACCCAATTAAAAGGTGGGCAAATGAGCTGAACAGACAACTCTCTAAGGAAGACATATGAACAGCCAAAAAGCATATGAAAAAATGTTCAGTATCCCTTTATCATAAGAGAGATGCAAATGAAAACCATAATGAGATACCTCTTAACCCCAATCAGAATGGCTAAGTTTTTTTAAAAAAGAAAAAAATTATAAGTGCTGGTGAAGCTGTGTTGAAAGGGAATTCTCCTACATTGTTGGTGGGAATGTAAATTAGTCCAGCCACTGTGGAGAACAATATGGAGGTTCCACAAAAACCTACAAATAGAATATGATCCAGCAATTCCACTCTTGGGTATTTACCCAAAGGATAGGAGAACACTCAGAAAAGTGCTTGCACATCTATATTTATTGCAGCATTATTCACAATTGCTAAGGCATGGGACCAACCCAAACATCCATGAACAGATGAATGGATTGAAAAAGTGTAGCACATATTCTCTAAGGAATACTATTCAGTCATAAAAAATTTTTTAAAAAAGCAGGACCTTGGTATTTGATAGAAAATGGATGAATATGGAAAATTTACTGCTGAGTGAAGCAAGCCAGACTATGAAAGAGAGACATGCCTCCATTTAATATATACCAAATGTTCGCACTCTATGTAAGAAACTGAAAGATTAGAGGATATGGAAAATGATTCCGGACACTGAAGACAGTGGGGGTGGAGGGTGGGTAGTGGAAGAGGGTGAGAGGAGGAAGGGAATCGAGGAGAAAAACAGAGAAGCAAGACATTGAAAGGACACAGAAATAAAGGATCATCTGTTGATGATAACATATACGGTATCTTTGACTGGACTGGTATGCAATATATTCATGCTGGGAAAATTTCATTTTATAAACTGTGGTGATGAACACTGATTGAATGTATAAAATAAAAATTTTAAAGTAAATTTAAAAAAAAAAAACACATACTTTGATCTTGTTTCTCTCCTGCTCAAATGGTTGCATATTATCTTTGAGAATTCAAGCTCCCTGGTCTTTCAAACCCTCCAAAACATTTCCCAGGGTCCCCTTACCAGCCTTCTCTCTTATTATTCCCCAACATGAACCATGCCCACCTGCTACCAGGGCTTGCACACACATTGCTCAAGCCCTCCTCAGCTCAACCAACTTCAAAAATGTTTGCTTCCAGCCTCCTCTTTCTTTCTTTCTTTCTTTCTTTCTTTCTTTCTTTCTTTCTTTCTTTCTTTCTTTCTTTCTTTCTTTCTTTCTTTCTTTCTTTTTTTTTCTTGAGAGTTTTTTGCTATAGGGGCGTGTGCTTGCCAGAAATACAGAGAGAGACAGAGAGCTGAAAATCACCCCCCAGAGGGGATTGTCATGCCTCAATCCTTTCTCCTCCATTCTCCTCTCAGGGTTTTGGGCACACACACAGGTTTTTGGGCCCGGTGTGAGTTTAAGCCACCGGGTCCAGGACTCAAACCGCGGTCAACTACATGGGAATCCAGCAACATAACCATTACACCAACTGCTGGTCTCACCAGCCTCCTCTTTTGACCTCAAACCTTACCTATCCTTCAAGGACCAGTCCTTCCAGGAGCTCTGAGACCAGCCTCCTCAGTCTCACCTTTCATCCCTCTCTTCCTCACCAGTCCTCTCTAGCCGCATGGCCTCTTCACTGCGTCCCTATCACACCAAGCTCTTTTCTACCTCTTCTCAACTTTTGTGATGGGCTGCTTCTTACTTGTTAGGTTTTAGCTTAAATACCATTACCTTGGGAAGGCCCTCACTGACTTCCCAATCATACTTCAAGTTCCCAGTTATTACTCTACTTGTCTCCTTCTTAATACTTATCACTGTAGAGTACCCTGTCTCATGTACTTAACTTACTCTTCCCTACCTTTTTCTTCTCACACTAGATTATCCATACTGAGGACAAGAAGTTTGTCCAGCTTGTTCATCAATATATTCTAAATGACCCCCCCCAAAAAAATAAATATATATTCTAAGCCCTTCATGACATAAGTCTGACTCAATAAGTGTTCAATAAATAGGGCCCAGATGGCAGCACCATGGTAACACAATCAGAGCCACATGGGAGAGGTCACAGATTCATGTCCTGGGACCTCCCTGAGCACATCGGGTGAGTGCCCATGATCTGTACTGGCTGAGACTGGGGGGTGGATTGCTGTATGAAGACTCATTGGAGATGCCTGTTTCTCTGTCTCTCCTTGTGGAAGAGATAAATGAATAGTCCTGAAAAAATATTTGATAAATATTTGTTGAATGAATTAACAAGTACCCTAACTCATACGAAGGTGTTTTGTTATTGAATTCTTGGAGTATATCTCGCTCATTCTCAAGAGTAGATTAGCATTGTTCTTACATTGTTAGATAGCATTATGCACTGGGTAGGTACTCAGTAATTCTGCACTGAATGGATTTAATATCTACAATGCTTCCATTCAGATATTTCTAGACTTAAACTCCAAAGTGGACCTCTTTACAGTTAATTTTATAGTTAATTCTAAATAGTTGATGATGGAAGCAGACAAGAAAAATTACTGATTAGGTAAATTATCTGGTAGATGATACATCCTGATGAAAATTTCAAAATTGCTACACTTTGGGACCAGCAGTTAGTGTAATGGCTATGTCGCTGGACTCCCATGTAGTCGACCGTGGTTCGAGTCCCGGACCCAGCGGCTTAAACTCACGCCGGGCGCATGTGCGTGCGTGCCCAAGATCCCAGGAGGAGAATGGAGGAGAAGGGATTGTGGCATGGCCATCCCCCCGGGGGGTGATTTCTCGCTTTCTGTCTCTCTGTCTCTCTCTGTCTTTCTGGCGAGCGCACGTGCCCTATAGCGAAAACCTCTCTTAAAAAAAAAAAAAAAAATTGCTACACTTTCACTGTTTTATGCCACTATCATATTTCATTTATTATCACTGGGCTTTATACTCTTTCTAGGAATAAATTTCCATAGGTATATTTATCAAAATCCATTTCGTTCTTTGTTCTCCAAAGACCTAGCAAAAAGGATCTCAATCCCCATGACATTTTCTTCCCCTGGGGCAGGTTCAAGAGAAAACTGTCACTGTACTTACAAGACATTTTGCCATAATTTCCTCCAGTCATCTGTGGCAGAGAAGCTGTCTCCTCCTGATACCTTTTTCTCTTCATTATGGTGTAGTTAAAAATCACATTTTCCAGACTCCTTTGTACTTAGGTATGGTGTGAGACAAAGTTCTAGCTCGTGGGGGACTAACAGAAGATATTTGTGCAACTTTAGATCTATCACTTATGAACTTGAAAGATGAACGCCTTCCTATCCTTTTCCTCTTCTGGGTTAAACGTGGACATGATAGTGCTCACCATGTGGATTAGGGTGGTGTCTAAAGATGACAGAACATAATAGAAGATGACTGGGTCAGCATCATCATACACAGCATGCAGGCCTATGATGGTCAGAAGATTCCACAGAGAGAATTCCTATCTTGCTTATTTGACCATTATTTGGGATCTTGCTATAAAAAAAATGATCTTAGTGTCACGCATTATGACCTTTCCTACTAAGAAATTCAGAAGTGCTATCTCCCTTCGCCAACCTGAGGAAAGAAAAGATGTGTCCCCAGTGTACAATAAAATCAGACATTGAGCCAGAATCCCCTGGGACATGTCTCCCCCAACCTTCTCTGTCACCCACCCTATTCCTCATTGACCTATCCTTGACACCTCCCCCAGCCTTGTCAGCCCCAGTCTTGATCTTGCCTGTGGTCGCTGATCAGGCTACACAACATCTGCATACTGGATATTTAGAGAGATCCTAAGCAGGCTTATCTCCTTCCAGCAATGCTTTTTACATTCCCAAATGGAACTTGCCCCCATTCCTTTTTCTCTGCTTTCCCTGACATTTCATTTACTGCACCAAGGCAGAAGCACATTTCCTTCAGCTTTAGAGATGCCTCCAGAATGAAGCATGTCACGCAGATCTGAGCCTGTCAAGGGGGATTATTTTCAGTTTATTAGAGTCCTCAATCATTAATACTCTTTACTGATCTCAAATGCTTTCAAGTGACCCTTTTTACCCTCCCCCATTCGCCATTTGTTGACAACAAATAATCAGAGAGTCCCAAAGTGGTCTAAATGGAGGCAACCAGAAAAGAAGGTGGGGTAAGTCAACTCACTCTTGCAACAAATGTATGCAAAACACCTGCAAGGGTACCATTTTAGGCACTGAGTACCGGTACATCAGGGAACAGACAGAGAAAGACATGGAGCTCCCATTTTACCCAGGAGGAGACATACAAGAAGAAAAGAAAGCAAAAGAGAGCAAAGAGACTGGTGGAGAGAATGAGAAAAAGAGAAACTGGGGCCAGCAGGTACCTTAGAGGTTAAGGAGCTAGACTCCCACATGGTCAGCTGCGGCTTGAGTCCCAGACCTGATGTCTTGAAAATCACACCGGGGTGTGCATGCAAATGTGCCCAAAATCCTGAGAGGAGAACAGAGGAGAAGAGAGTACAGCGTGGCCATCCCTCCTACGGGGGGGAGGTGATTTCTTGCTTCCTGTCTGTCTCTTTGGTGAGCACAAGCGCCCTATAGCAAAAATCTCTCTAAAAAATATCAAATAAGAAAGAAAAAGAAAAACTAAACAATATCGGATTGCAATGAGAGTACCAGGGAGAAAATACAATAGATAATAGGTCAGGGTGGGTCTCTCCTGGAAAACACTGGCTGATCTGAGGCTTAGATAGCATAAAGACAGTCATGCTATCTAAGGATGATCCTCTGAGGAAGGAAGTAGCAGGTGCCAAGGCTGGGAAGATACTGAGTGGGATAAGGGGCACATGGAATACCCAGGGGCTACAATGAAGTGAATGAGGCACAGGAGGGCACGGGATGGGTCAGCTCATGTTTTTTCCAACCCCTCGAAAGTTTACGCATGGAGTTGGAAAGGTTAAAGAAAGAGAAAATAAGAAGAGCTTAAGAAACTTCTGGAAATCTGGGGTTTCTGTACCCAGACTACACCCCCCATCTTTCTCTCTTTCTCTCTCTCTCTCTCTCTCTCTGTCTTTTTTCCCCCTAGGGTGCATGTGCTCACCAGAGAGAAAGTGAGAGGGAAAGTGAAATATCACTCCAAGGGAGGATTGTGGCCATGCCACAATCCCTTCTCTTCCATTCTCCTCCTGAGATTTTGGGCATGCGCGCACACACATTTGGTGTGATTTTCAAGCTGTCAGGTCTGGGTCCCAAACTTCAGTCAACCACATGGGAGTCCAGCACCTTAGCGGCACCTACCCTCTATCTTCTTGAAGTCCTTTAGACAGCCCTCTGCCTACCATGCTTACACTTGTTTAGGTGGTAATTATAGTCATGACAATAAGTATTGAAAACTGACCACATTGTTAAACATCCATGTTAAATGTATCCTCTTCCATCCTCTCTAAAATACATACCTCCTGGCACACTTGGATGGTAAAAGTTCCCCTCATACTAAGCCTGAATGCGTAATAAAGTAATTCATCGTAACAGCTGGGCTGAGCGTCTGAAAAGGAGGATCTTGCTTGAAACTCTTTTCTTCTGCATTTATGACATTACAGCCTAGATGGCCCAATCTCAGCTTTTAGGAGCCCAAGACAAGGATTCCTGTCAGGTCTCAAGATGAAGGATGACTCGTGTGACTCACTTTCTGTCTTTGGGCTTCAGTTTTGCCTTGAAATGAGCGTGAAGATTTTAGAGACTAATGTCAGCTAATTAGTATGTAGATTATAAAATCACCCCTTTCTTTTTGTACATCATGATAGCTTCTGCCTTTCTCTGTGTGGCCTAATTTCACAGAAATTAGTGATGACAGGTTCATGGCCAGTTATTTATTCACTGTCTGTGCTGTCAATGGGGATACCATGATGGACAGGCCATGGTTCCTCCTTTCAAGCTTAAGTCTTGTGGGGAACACGGACACTGAGCAAATGATTTCTAGGATGATGAATGCTATGGAGGAGAAAAGTAGGTTCCTTTAAAAATAGCCACCTATAATAATGTCCATCCCTGGGCCTGCAGAGCTCAACTCTCCTTGAAGGTCTCCTCAAGAATTACATTCTGTCCTTTAAAGATTGTTTTGTTTTATGATGAACATTGAAGAGAAAAATCAGAGCAACTAGTCTTTTATTTACCACTTGCCTACGTGACTGTCTCCCTAAGCCTGGCCCCATCCCACCTTTCCAAACATCATCAAAATATAATTTTGAGCAGTGGTACGTAGAAAAATGATGTGGGGTGGTAGAAAGAGCCCAGCATTTGGCCTGGGATGATCTGGGCTCAAATCCCAGCTTTGCCTCTGTGAAGTCCCCACACACTCCGAGGATAATAACTCCCGTCCCCACTCACAGGGTTATTGTGCAGATCAATGTGATCATTTACATGAAAATGCTCTGCAAACTATGGAGCATTATTCTCATGTCAGCTGCTGTTTCACAAGTCTTAGCATATTCTGGACTTCAGTTTTTCCTGACACTAATATACAGATTCCTGCTATTCTTTTGTGATACCCTTCATTACGTGTCCCTCTTTCCATCTTTTGTTTGTGTTTATTGAAAACCCAAGCTAGGATGGCTTTTCCCTCGCTTCTCTAACACTGGCTCCTATAACTGCCTTTTCTTTTCTTCCTTGTGATTTTCTGTAATGGTACAGATGGGATGTCATTTAAGCTTCTCAACCATCCTGGGACTTTCCAGAGTCATCCTTGAATCCAAATCCCGCTACTTCTTCTTTTCTCCACTTTAGTCCTAGGGGTGATCATGGCAAATCCTGGGTGACAGGGGACGGGGGCTCCCAAATCTCTCAGATCCAAATCTCTATTCCTCTATCCTATACCAGCTTGGAAAATCGGAACATTTTCAATCCAAGTAAAAGTTGTCTCTTTTTTTTTTTAAAAAAAAGAAATATGTATTAAATTCTATTTATTATTATTATTATTTAATTTGACCTCAACCACCATGCCACCTGCTGGCCCCTCAAAATTGTCTCTTACATGGGACCAGCAGTTGGTGTAACGGCTATGTTGCTGGACTCCCAGCGACCACAGTTTAAGTCCCAGACCCAGTGGCTTAAATTCACGCCGGGCGCGTGTGAGTGTGTGCCCAAGATCCTGAGGGGAGAATGGAGGAGAAGGGATTAGAGTGTGGCCATCCCCACTCAGGGGTGATTTCACGCTTTCTGTCTCTCTGTCTCTCTCTGCCTTTCTAGTGAGCACACGCACCCTATAGCAAAAAAAATAAAAAAATAAAAAAAAACTCCCAAGAAAAAAAATTTTAAATAATAAATTGTCTCTTACAAACTGGAGTCCAACAAAGACCAGTCTATCAACGAAATACATCCCATTTTGGTGGTGTCCTTAGAGGAACTATCAGGAAGCCATGGGAGTCAAAATTCCTTTTGAGGGCCTGATACGACGGTTCAGAGCCTTGGCAGCTCTTTATCTGTAGACTTGCCGCACATTCCAAAGTTCTCCTAGTGCTCCCAGACCTACCTTAAATAGGCCTAGTCAAACCAGGACGCCTTGTTCATCATGGTTTTGCTAGCCGCCATGCCTCCATTGGCCACCCACCACCATAGAGTGTGACCTCAGCCTCCTAGGCAGTTTGCAGCAGGTTAGGGCAAGTGCAGAACTGATTTATTTACACCTGGTCTTGGAGGCAGCTCAGGCATGAGTTTCCCTTCTTCATCCAGGTGGGCCCTCGAAGATCAGCAGCATTACTACCCTCCCGGCTCCTATCAATCATGAAGGGCTTTGCTTCTGAGCACTTGGCTTCAGAGCAAGAGTGTCATAATCCTCCACTTGGGAAGTTCCATCAATTGCCAGGTGACATCACAAGCGGGGACTGGGGAGAGGTTCTGAGCCAGGCAAGCAAGCAGAGGCTACAGATTAATCCTGCGTTTAAGTACAAACACATGAAAACTCAAGCATACAGAAAGGAAATTAACATCACTTTTTTCCCACTTCAGTTAGAGAGGTAGCTGGTAATTGCAGTTTGGGTGCAAGTTCTTCATTGGAAATGCTTTGCTGCCAGCAGCAACGCACAGAGAGCAGAGCAAGTGGGAAGGATGAAACACTTGGCTGCGGAGGGCAGAGGAGGGGGCAGCGGCATGATGCTGGTGTGGACACTATGGAAGTAGCCCTTCTCTAAACCATGGGCAAGCAAGCTGGGGCCAGCACACTTCAGCTTAGGTCCTTGCTCCAGAATCCACAGCTTTCTCCCCTAGCCAAGACTATATGGTCCTGGGAACACAAATAAACGTACCCAAAGAGTAACCCATTAAAAAGGATGCGACTTCTGAGCAAAGAGCAAAGCATGGCAGAGCTTTGGCTGCCTCCCAGCTCTCAGCCCTTGACCTTCGATTTACTGAGCATCAGTACCTTGCTGTGGAGTGACTTGTGAGGAGTCCCAAAGGATGTCCATGCGTTTTCAAAGATGTGGGAGCCTTTGGGTTCCTTAGCAGGAACAAGTTTTTTCTTTCTTTCATTGTTTTAGTCTTCTTAATTCAGCTAGACCGTCTTCCATACTCATTACCAAATGTCACCAAATCCCTCATGTCAGACAGAAACAACTATTGTTTGTTTGAAACATAGGTTTGCTTATGTGCTAGAATACAACACATCTTATAAATGGCAAATCAAGACCCATGCTGAATATTAAGCACTGACGAGCAAAACAATGTAACTTTATATTGTCCAGAACAATGGGAAAATACCATCACGTTCACTTGCTGTCATTAGAGTCATTCATAGAACTCATCCTTTTAATATTGAGTACTTTCTTAAAATGTACATCCCTTGAGGTTCTTGCAATTAAAGTCAGTTTTGTTGTTTTGGTCATCATTTCAGAACTGTTTGAGGATTTTCTTGGCATTATTTAAGAAAGTATGTCTTTATGTATTTACTTTTTTTTTTTTTTTTTTTTGGTTTTATGGAAATATTGACCCATCAGGATTTACTTAAATCCTTCTTGGTTATGGGCCTCCAAAGACAAAGCCATATCCATGACAACCACAGAAGAGAGAACACATCCAGACACTGAGCATAATAGCTCTGTTTACTGATGACTAAGACCTTGAAAGCACTACTGTACAGTCAAGCTCGCAGCTTGGGGCAGGACTCCAGCCCGTCCTCATCCTCCAGCCCAGCAACTACAATCAGAGCTACAGCCAGGGAGAAAACCCCTTTTCCCAGCCCTTGGTTCCTCCTCCTGGAGAGTGAAGGATGTGCACCCTCCCAAGGCTCTGGGTGGTCCTGAGAACCATCAGATGTTGAGCCAAAATGAGAAGGAGGCTGGAATAAAGATGTCACAGGGGCAGGGGGAGACTGCTGTGGCCCTCATGACTTCATGGCCCTGGGGTTCCTGTCTATGTCTTGCAATGTTCAGGAGAGAGGCCCTCAGGCCCTGGGAGGCACAGATAGCAAGAGCAGGCCCCTTGGCACCTTCTTTCACCACTTGCCTGGTTCTATCAGTCTTTTCCACATGCCAATAAAAACCTGGTAAACGCTCCAACGAACAAGAGTCTGTGAACACCAAGCACCTGCCAGTATTCTGACATACGGACATGACCAAGAGCTCACACAGCTCTCGTCAAATTGCTAGAGAACAAGCAAACTTCAGGCTTGCTGTCCTTCAGGAAAGTGAGTTCATTAGAGAAAACACCAGAAAAGAAGCTACTGTAGGCTATGGGGCTTTATTAAAACCCAAAAGGCACTGATACAGTGGTTCAGAGGCTCAGCAGCTCTCTATGTGGAGACTTGTCCTCACGCTCCGAAGCTCTCCTCACGCTCCCACACTTCCCCTACACAGGCCTATCCGATGGGAAGATTTCGGCTGTTCAGGTCTGGGAGGCAGAGGCCATGGAAGGTGGGAACAGCCCATGGGCCAGGAATTTAATCAGCCTGAGCCTGTACCCTACGGGGTTTCCAAGTAAATGAGAAATGCACCATTGGGGAACCGGCAGTTAGCGTAATGGCTATGTCGCTGGACTCCCACGTAGTCGACCGCGGTTCGCGTCTCGGACCCGGTGGCTTACAACTCACGCTGGGCGCGTGTGCGTGCGTGCCCAAGATCCCGAGAGGAGAATGGAAGAGAAGGGATTGAGGCGTGACCATCCCCCCTGGGGGGTGATTTCTCGCTTTCTGTCTCTCTGTCTCTCTCTGTCTGTCCGGCGAGCGCACGCGCCCTATAGCGAAAAACCTCTCCAAAAAAAAAAAAAAAAGAAATGCACCATTGTACATTCCCACATTTGGCACTAATGCTGTGGAAACCACCAAGAGGAGGGAGAAGGGGGTCAAGCCAAGGGCTTCATTTGTAGCAATTTGAGTTTTTATCTATTTGCTATGTCTGGCTTCCATATACACCCGTCCCTCAGTATTCAGGGGGTTGGCTTTGGGATCATCGTGGATACGAAAACCCTTAATGCTCAAGTCCCTAATATAAAATGGTATAATATTTGCGTGTAAGCTAGTACATCTTCCCTTATACTTTAAATCATTTCTAGACTCCTTTTCATACCAGTATTAAATTAATTGCTATGTAAATGCTACATGAATAGTTTTTATACTGTATTGTTTAAAGAATAATAACCAGAAATAACAAGAAAGTTCCGTACATTTTTATTACAGACACACCAATTTTTTTCTATGAATGTATTTTTTTAAAGAATTATTTTTAAATGTTATTTATTATTGTTGTTGTTGCTGTTGTTTTTAACTGGCTATAGTCACCAGAGAGAGGCGGGGATAAGGAGGGGATACACAGGGGGAGTGAGAAGCAAGTGGCCAGTTCTAGGACTTGAATCATGGTCCGCTCTGTGGGAGTCCAACATCCCAAACACCACACCACCTGCTGGCTGCCTTCTGTGAGTATTTTCAACCCATGGTTAGTTGACTGTGAGTACAGAACCCATGGATATGGGGATTTTACTGTACATATTTACTTAAATTTTCAAAAACTAATTTCAGCAGTTAAAATGGCTTTAAGGGCCAAGATGTGGTAAGGAGGTCAAGGCAGCTAGATCCCACATGGCCAATTTTGTGGTTTGAGTCCCAGACCTGGCAGCTTAACGATCACACCAGGTACATACATGCCCAAAATCCTGAGAGAATGGAGGAATAGAAATAGCAGTGTGACCATCCCCCCTGGGGATAGCTCGCTCTGTCTCTCTCTGGTGATCACATGTGCTCTATGGCAAAAATTAAAAAAATAATAATAATTACAGCTTAAGGGCCAGCCCTGTGATTAAGCTCAGTGGTTAAGTCCTTTGTTTAGAGAACCAGATCCCACATGGTCAGTCGTGATTAGAAAAACATTCCAGCAGCTTGAAAAACATTCTGAGTGTGTGCCCCACGAGGAGATGGAGAAATGGAGAAAAAGGATTGCAGTGTGACCACACCCCCTTGAAGAGTGCAGTTTCTTTCTCTTTCTCTCTCTTGCTCTTGCTCTTGCTCTTTTTCTCTCTAACAAGCACACATATCCTTTGGCAATAACAATTAAAATAATGTCACAGCTGAGAAAGGAAAAGGGCATGGGAGCAAAAGGAGGGGGAGAACGAAGGATGAGAATACGGGTGTGTCTACTGAGCAGCAGGAAAGCATACATTTGCCCTTTTTTTTTTGTTTGTTTAGTTTATTTACTTATTTCTTCTATAAGATAGAGAGAAACTCCCAACAGGCTCTTGATGCCATGATCCATACCCAGCCTCGGCCAGCCCTAGATTATGGGCACAAGCATGCTAGGCATACTCAGGGAGGTCTCCAGACACGAACCCGGAACCTTCCAACGTGTGTCAGCCCAGCAGAGCATCACTTTTCATCACTACACCAGTCTGTCCCCTACATTAGCTTATTTAAGCAACCGCACATGGACCTTATTGGGTAGGCTCTGCATTTTTTTATTAGTTCGTTTAGATGAAGAAACTAGGATTTGAAGAAAATATATCATTTCCCCTGAGGTCACATATTGGCAGAGTCATCCCAGGTCATGTGTCAAGGCTGAGCTAATCCCCAGGGTTATCTGACTTCAGGCTCCCCTCAGCTTTATTTCTCTATAAAACTAGCAGCTATTTACATATGATTACAAGTAATAATAAAAATAACATAAAGGAAACATAGTCTGGGACACCCCTCAAAAGAAATTTGAAATATATGGGGCCTTTTAATGTCCCAGCAGGCTTCAAGTTGAAGTAGCCACTGTGGCTAAACCTTCAGTGTCAGATTTTGAAATTCTAAAAGCGCCATGCTGAAAAATAGGACTCATTTCTTGCCATTGGTGCCCAAGGTGCTCTTTGCTTCAGATACTGGTGCTTTAGGGATGTTTAGGCTGCCACATTTTTGTCCTTTCAGAGAGAGAACTTCGTAGAATTGCTGGGAAATGGAGCCAATTCTCTATGTACAGGGAATTTTCCACTGTGTCCTTGCCAGAAAGGGAGCGTGAGCTCAAGTTACGAGGCCAAGTGAAAAGGATTTGCAAAGGGCTCTATTCAGAGCCGTGTGCTGGGCAACCACTTACAAGGAAGAACCAGCTTTTGTGTTCAAAAAAGGCAAGTGGAAAGAGCCAAAGCTCTCTGGCCAGAGCTGCTGGTCTTTTCAAAATTTCAGCTAGTTGGGAATCTTGCCGGAGAAGGTTGTCTAGCTGGAGTGTCCACAGGAGACAGAACCAGAGAAGTAACAATGCTCTGAGTTCCGTGCCTTCTGCTCGGCATCTGGTTATTGAGCTCATTTTACTTCCGTGGGTTAGGGTCCAAGCAGAAGTCAGAGAATTCATCCATGAAATGAACTTCAAACAGAACTTTGCAATGGCTGCACATCTGGATAATGATCCCCAGAACATCCCTAAGGATTGTTGAATGTGTTTTACCCACTCAGCCTTGGGCAAAACAAGAAAACCATTGACAGTGAGGAAAGGAACAGAGGACCACGAGTGTCCCAGGGTACTAGGATTCAACCGCAATGCAGGGACACATATCTACACCTGATCATTTAGAACAAAACAACCAAGGAAATCCAACTGTTGCTTCCCCTGCCTGGCAACGAGCGGTAGGACCCTCGGTACTGTCTTCCAGGCCTTCCGCATCTTCACACACACCCCCACTCTGAAAGCCAATTACCCTCAACTATCAACAATCTTTTACCCTTGTGTCATGCACTTAAATGTGTTGGCCAATTATTATAGTTGGCTTACTGAAGCTATATCGTCCATAGACTCTTTATGTTTATCATTCCCACTTAACTTTCTTTCCTTTTTTTTTTTAGGTTTTTGCCATAGGGCATGTGTGCTCATCACAGAGAGACAGAGAGAGGGAAAATGAGAAATCACCCCCACCAAAGGGAATAGCCATGCCACAATCCCTTCTCCTCCATTCTCCTCTCAGGATTTTAGGCACACATGCACATGTGTCTAGCAAGATTTTCTTTTCTTTTTTTAAAAAATTCTTCACTTTCTTTTTATTTATTTACTTTTAAATAATTATTATTTAACTTTATTTATTCATTTGTTTATTTCAATTTGACCAGAGAGAGAGAGAAAGTAAGCCGTCAGGTCTAGGACTCAAACTGCAGTCGGCCATATCGACGTCCAGAGCCTTGAACAACCAAGCCACCTGCCAGCCCCCAATCCAGCAAGATTTTCAAGCCGCTAGGTCTAGGATTCGAGCTATAGTCAGCCATGTGGGAATCAGTGCCTTAAAAACCACACCACCTGCTGTGCCTGCCCCCCAACACACACACACACTTAACTTTTTTTTAACTTCTATTTTGAAATACTTATAGACTCACAAGAAGCTGCCAAAGACTGAAATGCCAGTAATGATTTACCTGAGAGAAGAGCCGGGGTCTCATTTGCTGTGTCCTCCGTTCCTGTGTGTCTACTTGCCCTAGGGAGGACAGAACCTGAAGAACAGAGTAGCTAAATACGTGCATGAATTCTTGGGGCTTCACTCTCGGAAGCAGAGTAATTAGATACAGATGCTCTGCCACTTACAATGGAGTTATGTACCAAGAGACCCAACGTAAGATGAAAAGATCATAAGTCAAAAACGGATTGAATGTACCTAAATTACCAAACACCAGAGCAAGGCTTATCCTAAACATCTCAGAGCACTTACACTAGCTTACCAGTTGGGCAAATCACACCAGGTTTATGTTATAATGAGGTGTTGAATATCTCATGTAATACTGAATACTGTACTGAAAGTGTAAAATAGAATAATTTTATGGGTATTCAAACTATGGTTTCTACTAAATGCATATTGTGTTCACACCACCATAAAGTAAAAAAAAAAAAAAAAAAAAGTCAAACCGTTGTAAACTAGGAACTGATGTGTGTCTTATCCTCAGAAGATCATGTTTAAAACAGAGAGAGCTCTAAATATCTAAGCTTTTCATTATGTACTTATGACTGCTGAGCCTTATAGGGAACAAATTCCACTTTCCCGTGTTATTATTTTATTTGTCACTTCTGACTTTGGCTTCTTTCCAGCCTGTGGAAGTACCAGTTATTTCTGCTGAACTTTAAATAAGAACTCAACTTACTGGGATTCTCAATACAGAAATTCCTTTCACTAAATCTCCCTGCAGCATTCTGCACCCCATTAAGGAGCAATAGATTGAAACTCCGCCTTGCAACCTCTTTTTCAAAACTACCTTGATTTTCATTTGCAAAAGAATAACAAGGAAAAGCAGTGTTTTGTCAAGAAGGAAATCACCCAGATGAAAAAGATTTAATGGATCTAGGTGTTATGTGCTTTAAAAAGTCTTTAAACTGCAGAGGACAGCGTTTTCTAAACGGATGATAGACAGTCTTGGTTTACTAAAAGAATGTCACCTATAACTAATATGGCATTTCCTGTGTGAAACCCAGGACAGTAGGCTTTGTTTCAGGGTGAAGAGATAGACTACCTACCTTCCCATGGGGAGGAAGGAAGTGATTTGGCAGCTGGCCTGAAGCCTTGTCCCTTCACTGCCTGCCCAGCCCATTGAAGGGTCAATCCAGCCATCCAAGTCTGAGGTGAGAGCAACAAATACAGGCAGCAGAAGGGTGACACCTCCAAAAAATCTTTGTGCCTGGGGGTTGCTGAGAGCACGCAGGACTCTTCCCACCATATGGACTCCAAAGCTATACGATTTTTTTTTTTTTAAGAGAGATTTTTGCTATAGGATGCATGCACTCACCGGAGAGACCGAGAGACAGAAAGTGAGAAATCACCTCCCAGGGGGGATGGCCACACCACAATTTCTTCTTCTCCATTCTCTTCTTGAGATTTTTGGGCACACATGCACATACACCCAGCATGAATTTAAGCTGCTAGGTCCAGAACTCGAACCGTGGTCAACTACGTGGGAGTCCAGCAACAACCATTATGCTATCTGCTGGTCTCAGCTATATGGATTTATTTCAGGAAAAAAATTCCTGGTTCCTGATTATATGACCAGGCAGGTAGTGTGGTGGTTAAGGCACTCATGGCCAACTCTGAGGTTCAAGTCCTGGACCTGGTGGCTTGAAAAAAGGCCAGGCACATGTGGGTGTGTACCCAAAATCTTGAGAGGAGAGAATAGGGGATTGCAGTGTGGTCATCCCCCCTGGTGTGTGTGTGGGGGGGTGTTTTCTTACTTTTTCTCTCTCTCTCCCTGGAGAGTACATGTGCCCTATAGCAATTTTTTTTAAGTTCCTTATTATAAATGCAATTACAGATGCATTGCAAAAGAGTTGGAAAATTAAAGTATAAGGAAAAAAATGAAATCACTGGTAATTCTACCATTCAGAAATAGTCACTTTTAACATTTTTTAATATTTCCTTCCTGTCTCTATTTGTGCATGTGTTTACTTATATAAACATATTAATAGACAATATAGGCCCAGCCTCAGCAGTGCAAGTGATAGCATAATGATCTGCAGTGTTGGGAGCCACATGGCCAACTGTGGGTTTGGATCCCAAGTCAACCTAAAACACGCCAGGTGCTCATGCATCCAAGATCCTGTCTGGGCAAAGAGCTGGGGGAAGGGGATGATGATGTAGCAAACCCTGTCAAGGATGCCCTTCTCTCTCTCTTACGAAAAATTAAATAAATACAGCAATACAAATTGAACTCAAATTATACATAAAGATTTAGGATCCTGCTTCTTTTTCGTGCCATTAATAATCTTGGCTGTAAATAATACTGGCAGTAAAATATTGCATCATATGGAGGTTGCATTCATTCAGTCATGCTCCTATTGCAGATCTTCTCCAGCATTTCAAATATTTTTAATTATAAATAAAGCTGTAAGGAAAAACATTCTAGTTCATAAATTTGTATCTTTACCTTTCTCCAATTCTTTCCTCATTACAGATTTCTAAAAGTAGAATTACCAGGTCAAAGGAAGAAACATGTCTATGACTTATGTGTATGGTTTTTCCTTATTCATGACAGAGCACATGCATGTGCATGAGTAAAAGAAGAACACCTTTTCTAGGGTCTGGTGACACCACATCCCCTTTCTCCAATCCCCCAGCCTATTGGATTCTGGGCACTTGTGCATGTATTGTGTTTCAGGCTGACCAGGCTAAGGATTCAAACCATGATCACCATGTGGGTTCCAGCTTCTCTTGACCAACACATTACTGCTGTATCACAGGGCTGACTCTCTTGATATGTTTTTTTTTTTTTTTTTTTGAAGGTTTCAAATGTACTTTATTTCTTCAATAATGCCATATTTCAATGGGCAGACAGTGCTTTTTCTTGGCATCAGTTTTAAGTTGGTTTTGAAACAATTCAATATTATACCAGCTGGGATGATTACTGATCTCTCCATTCCTTTGGGGTGACTCTGCCAACAGGGGACAGGTTCCATTCTATTCCAATTTGTGTTGCTGTATATGTCCATACAGCAATACAGAAAGTGGCTCCACTAGCTAATACAGCATTACCATATTTGTCATGAAAATCAGGTGTCCGTTTCTGCTGGATGAGCCTTGCCATTGTTTGCTGAACGCTTCGAACTTGGAGACGACTCAGTGCGTTTTTGGCCAGGGGAAACATCGTGAAGCTGAAGATAGATTTGCGGCAACTGCAGCTCCGGGTTTGTACTCTTGATATGTTTTATGCACAAAATAATTTATCTTGAAATTTGTATTAACCCACCTTCTGTGTGTCCCACAATCACTTACAGAGTGTATGGAGGGGGCTAGTAGATGACGTAGAAGTTACGTCACTGAATTCCCACATGGCCGGCTGTGGTTTAAGGCCTGGACCCAGTGACTTCAAACTCACACCAGGCACATGTGCATGCCTGCCCAAGATCCCAGGAGGAGAATGGGGGAGAAGGGATTGTGCTGTGGCCTTCCCCTGGAGGGGTGATTTCTCACTTTCTGTCTCTCTGTCTCTCCAGCAACTGCACACACCCTATAGTGAAAATCTCTCAAAAAAAAAAAAAAAAAAAAAAAAAAAAGATGTATGGAGGTAGCTATGTCCCAGCATGTGCCCAGCTTACAAATTATTACAGCATCTTTATAGGATCAGGGTCTTTGAGTCCTTATATAACAGTAGTACGGAAGGAAATGGAAGATTCTCAGGCTTTATTCACCAAGACTTATTTTTTAAAATAGCCTCACTAGCACCCTAGAGCCTCTGCTGGCTCATCTAGTATCTTTGCACAAGTTAGAAAAAGTCACACCTCCCTCGAGACACTTAATTTAACATCCACCAGGAAAAGATTCTAATAAATATCAAATCTACGATGACTGTGGAGGGAATGGAGGCCCTCTGAACTGTGCAGTGCAGAGTAGGTCCTCTAGAGATGCCTGCTGCTGCAGGTCTGGAAGTTTCTAATACAGATGCTCATCTCTGTTGCTGTAGGCCAGACACACAAGAGAACCTCTCCCACCTGCCAATGCTCAGGTTCTCTCCTCCTCCTGCTCGCAACAGCCAGACGCTGTTCAGTTACTTAGAACAACCCCAAAGCCTCCTATTTGCCTGGAAATTACAATTGTCCCCGTAGGTGTCTGCTTTCACAGGTGTTCCAGCCTGTATTTCCTGCCCTCTTTGGTTGCTCCATTTAGATATCCCAGCAGTGCCTCAAATTTGTCAGAGGAGACCAATGTCATTCTCTCTGCCCCACTTCCCTGACTCTCAGGGGATGCTTATCATCTTGGGGTTGTCAACAAATCATCCCCTCCCTTCACACCCCACCACTGAGCCGTTGCCAAATTCTGATTATTCCTCCTTCACTTCTCTTAGTGCATTGCTCTCTCCACCTCCCTTGCATCCATTAACCCCAATCAGGACGTTAACAAGCACAGGTTATGGAAAATTACTCCAGTTTCTAATAACTGTCAGGTTCACTGTTCCTCAGACTCAATGAACACATCTGATGCTTATGAAATCTCCTGCCTTGCTCTACCATCTCCAGCCCCTCCCGTATTAGAGCTTAGAATGGAAAACAGCACTAGATACAGAGGCACCCAGAGGCAAGAATTTAACAGTGGTATGCCTGCCTTTGCCAAATGAACTTGCTGAGTGTATGCACAGTAAGAAAGTCAGGGTAGAATGTGATGCAACTGAACTGGCTGCAGGTGGCAAGCCAATGAAGCTAAAACCCACTGAGGGGGCTCCCTGGTAACAAGGTGAGCTCCCCGGGTCCACTGCCAAGTGCTACAAGATTCAGACAAATCCTGACAGGCCCCCATTTGGCACACACAGTAGCATTCCAATTCCATAGCTTTGCTTTTGACCTTCCACTGGAAATCCTAATGCAAGTGTCAGTTGCAATTCTGATGACGCAAAACATCCCAGCATCAGACACACCTCAAGGATCTTGTGTTTCCATTTTAAGATTCAGAGCATGTCATTGTGATGGAGCCAGACCCACAGCGTAGGCCTCAGGTAAAAGGTGCTATTATTCCTAGCCCCTCTTGATCCCTCTTTCTGGAACTTCCCCTTAGAATGGCTGAAGAGGGGGCCAGCAGGTAGTGTGGTGGTTAAGGGCGCTGGACTCCCACATGGCTGACCACAGTTCAAGTTCCAGACCTAGCAGTTTGTTTTCTCTCTCTCTCTCTTTCTCTCACTCTGTCCCTCTCTGGTCAAATTAAATAAATAAAGTTAAATAAAATAATTATTTTAAAAAAGAGATGAACAAAAAATAAATAAATAAAAAATAAAAAAAGAATGGCTAAAGAGAAGATGGAAGAGTGGCCCAGAGTCAGCATGTGAAAGGTTTTCCTGGAGCTGCTTCCCTAAGCACTTATCCACCTTTTGGCGAACGATTTGTAGCAATAACCAATCCTCTGTTCTCCAATGCCATTGAGAAGAAAACTAGAAGAAATGGCGGGTAATAAAGAATTTTACCTTGTCCAAAAAGAAGTCCAACCTTTGCCCTCCACCTCTGGGGAGTAACTTAGGTCATACCTGATAAAAGTGTCTTTGTTGAGAACAGAAGCTGGTACACCCAAAGCTTAGGGTGCAGTCAGTCACACACAACAGTCTTGGGGTGGAAAATGGGCTTCCCAAAAGTAGAACTCTTGGTGGTTGCCAGAAACCAACCATGTGACTACTTAGAATGGGAGCTTTGGGTCATATGGTATCAGACAACCTGGAGACTGAGCTCAATTACATCATGCCTGCATAATAAAACCCCAGTAAAAACAGTGGACAGCGAAGTTCAGGTGCTCTCTGACTGGCAATAATCCACGCATAGCATCACAATTCAGTACCAGGAAGGGAACACATCGTGACTCCATAGGGAGAGATGACTGCTGACATTTCACCTTTGGAGCCCTCCTCGACTGTCTTTTGTCACTGGCTGATTTGAATCTGCATCCTTTCTCTGTAATAAACCATAACTGTGAGACTTACAGCTGTCAGTGAGTTCTAGGAGTACTTCTAGCACATCATCAAACCTTAGGTGGTTTTGGAGACCCCACAAACTTGCAGTTGAGGTCAGAAATGAGGAAAGTCTTGGGACTGTGTGGTCAAACTTTTTTTTTCTTTTTTTGGAGAGGTTTTTGCAATAGGGCGCATGTGCTTGCCAGAAAGACAGAGAGAGACAGAGAGATAGAAAGTGAGAAATCACACCCCACCCCACCCCCACCCCCCCCAGAGGGGATGGCCACGCCGCAATCCCTTCTCCTCCATTCTCCTCTCGGGATCTTGGGCACGCACGTACACGTGCCCAGCATGAGTTTAAACCACCGGGTCCGGGACGCGAACCGTGGTTGACTACATGGGAGTTCAGCGACATAGCCATTACGCTAACTGCTGGTCCCAGTGCCGTCAAACTTTATAGTTTGGCCAAGTCCAGGCAAATGGGCTTTAAAGGAAAGTGTAACGTGTTCTAGATTAGTTCACAAAGAAAATACTCCTTTATGACAAGGTTACCAAATTCTGAAAATGAGGGTTATAGAATCCACCTCAAGAGACCTGCTAACACAGTCTCATTTTCCTGTCAAAGTGTTGTTTGTGCTTACCGCAGCAGAGAATCTCAAAGACCCTTAAGTCCAGGTCTCATCCTGGGAATAGAACTCTCCCCACACCGAAACTGCTAGAGGGTTCCCAGCACATTTAGCATGAAATCCAAACTTCTTACTCTTATTTATGTGTTTTTGTGTATGTGTGATTCCCCCACTTCAGTATAAATCTAGATCAGTCCCAGCATATAATAGGCACACTATAAAGTTTGTTGAATAAATAAACTGCCCAAATATACAAAATACAAAAACAGGGAGCAGCAGATGGCATAATGGAATGTCACTGCACTCCCACGTAATCAGCCATGGTTCATGTCCCAGACCTGGTAGCTTAAAACTCACACTGGGCGCGTGCGCATGTGTGCCCAAAATCCTGAGAGGAGACTGGAGGAGAAAGGACTGTGGCTTGGCCATCCCCTGGGGGTTGAGTTCTCACTTTCTGTCTCTCTGTCTCTGTCTCTCTGGCAAACACAAGCACCCTATAGCAAAAACTCTCTCTTAAAAAAAACTACAAAAAAGATCATTTTGCCCTCAAGATTTTATCTCTGGCTTTTTTCATTCACAGACCACAAAATTAAGTCTTTCACAATTCAGGGACTTTAAGTATATCCACAAGATTGTGCAACCTTGTGAATATACTAAATTACCACCATTTATATTAAATTACAACTATTCAATTTCTCTGGCTGACTTTTATTACCAGTTCTTTCTTCCTCTTTGCCATGTGGCTCTAACAGAGCTGGAAACTCTAACACCACATGTATCAACCGTAGGGAGGCCCAGGACCCAGGTGAGTCCACATTCCACCCCTCACTTTCCACCAGAAACCACGAACAGGAAACCTCTCCTCTTTGTGGGGAAGCTGTGAGGAATGAGTACTGAGCTGCAGTGCCCAGAGCCCCGGCCATGCGGAAGCAACTGGTCTACAATAGCTGAGACCAAATCTGACATGTGGAGAGATGGAGACAGCAAAAACCAGTTCTAGTTGTCCCCTAAGCCAACGACCTCATTCCATTTCCCATGGCTTGGTGATATAAGCCAATGATTCTCTCTCCCAGGCCTGCGCTGGTTCTAGTGGCTTTCTGTAACTTGGAACCCAAGGTGTTTCAATCAATAAGGTCCTGGCCCTGCCCGCACATTCCTTCAGTACAGCTTTATTAAGTATTTACTGTATGCAGGGCCCTGGCTTTAAGGCATACAACCTACCATGGCTATGACAAATGTGGCAATTGCTACGAGAGGAAATATGCAGAGAAAGCCTCTCACTCACTGTCAAGGGCAGGAGAGGCCTTCGGAAGAAATGATATCTAAGCTAAGACCTAACTTTGAAAAGAGTAAGTGTCAGAAGACAGGTCAAAGAGTTCACCTTCAGCAGGAAAAGTAAGGGAAGCCCCATGAAGAGTATGTTTAAGCCGAGCCTTAAAGAATGGGTAAAATGCAGATATCTAAAGAAAAAGAGCCGTAAAAGCATCTCGGAGAGAGGAAAACCTGAGCAAAGGCCAGACATAGGTAACTGAGAAAATCATCGAAATGTGGGGTATATGGACAGAAGAGGAGGAAATAGGCTACAAAGGTGGGTTGGGAGCACTCAGCAAGCCAATGCCCTGAGGGGACCAGCTCTGCTCTAACAGAGGCAGAATGTGAGAGAGAAAAGATGGTGAGATGGGATCAGGAAGCGGCATGGTGCCTGCCGCAGTGGTCCAGAGACCAAGATGATCTGAACCAGTGTCGTGGCTAGGAACATAGATAAGAACACATGTGAGCACCACTGAAGAGGCAGAAATGATAGGACACACCGGTCTGGTAAGATGGAATGAGAAGAGAGGAGAAAAAGGAGTTAAACATGAGGATGATAGGGGTGGTGGTGGTGGTGGTGGTGGGGTGTGTAGGGGGTGATATTGATGGCAACTAATGTCTCTTAAACTGAGCCAAGCACTTTATATACATTATCTCATTTCATGTTCACAACCCTATGAGGTAGGTTATTTAGAATAACAACACAACCCTATGCAGTTATTTAGAATATTGCTATTGTTACCACCATTTTAGAGGTAAGGAAACAAAGGAATAGAGATATGAAGTAACTTGCACAAAAAGAACATGGATAACCCTTTCTTAAAAATAAGGAATCCAGGTAGAGAAGCCTTGAAAAGGAAAAAGAGGTTACTTCTGCTCAAAGTGAGTTTAAGTGGCCTATAGGCATGGAGTTGAGCCCCAACTTAGTTCAAATGGGTCCCTGCCCATCAGGAGTAATCTCACATTTTCTTCCTTACTTTTTTTTCTTTTTCTTTCTTTTTTTTTTTTTTTTGAAGAATTATTTAATTTTATTATTAAATTTAAAATTTTGCTTTAGGGCATGTGTGCTCACCTGTTAATGAGCACACAACAAAGTGCAAAATCGTAAGCTTTCCTAAAGCAGGAGAGATTATCTTGATTGCTCCCCCATCTTCCATGGCTGTCACTCTTCAACAAAAGGAAATTAGATTCATCTGATAAGCTTTGTTTTCCACAAAGTAATATGGGGTGATTACCCAGTACCCTGTGGTGTTCTAGGTGTTTGCAAATTGATTTTTTGATGATTTGTTCCAGTGATTTTCCAAGTATTCAGTGTTTTTCCAAGTTAGCTGCACTATGTGGGTGAGTTAAAATTCATTATTTTCCTTCCCTTTCCTATAGTCATACGAAGTCTAAATGTTACTGTTCTACAAAGTCTTAAAGTTGCAGTTATTTAGAATATTGCTGCTTGCAGTATCAGACATTTGCTATAGGGCGCCCGGCCCTATAGCAAAAAAAACTCTCCAGAAAAAAGAAGTGGTTAAGGGGGCGGGCAGGTAACATGGTGGTTGGGGACACTGGATTCCCACATGGCCCACCACAGTTCAAGCCCCAGACCTGGTAGCTTCCTCTCTGGTCAAATTAAAAATAAACAAATAAATAAAGTTAAATAAAATAATAATTATTTTTTTAAAAGAAGTGATTAATAGGATGAATAGATTTGACAGCCTTCATATGAATGAAATTCACGTGCCATATGGAAGCAAGTTTTAAAACAAAACAAGCACAAAGCTTCTGAGGATCAGTCCTTACCATCAACTACTCTCAGGCACAGGAACTGAAAAGCAAATTACCCCTTGTTTCCCCAAATCAAAACCAAACCAAAACAAAACAAAAACTAAATATCCCCCTTATTAATCAGTCTACCAAAACTTTGTCATCAATTTCCTACAGGGCCCCTGGCTGATACAAGAATAATAATATGACCTGACTATAAAATAAGGACTAAATTGGAAAATGTGTGTAAAGCATTTAGCCTAGTGCCTAGTAAATGCTCAATAAATACTGCATTGCCTATTTTATCTTGCTATCAAGTCTGTTTGCATAAATACAAATGACTGCTGTTTGATCAGTTTTTCCTCTAAGCTCTTTATTAGGAATTTTTACTAAGCCTGTATCTTACCTTGTATGTTTCTCATGAAGGATGTCATTTGTTCTTGAATCTCTCAAAATGCTAAGTTTTTAAAAAGAGAGCAAATCTCAAAGTCATATGGATGCCAGGGTGTTTTCACAGTCATTTCTCAGCGTTAATGGCACCTGGGGAACAAACTGGGGAAACTTCCAAGATCTCAGCACTGGTGAGAAATCTCCAACTTCCCAGCACCTGGAGGGTTCTCCTAATGGCAGGTGTTGGCGAGGTGAGCAGGGTAACCAGTTGCAGCCATGAAGTTACTTGGGTAAGTAGGTAACTGTCTTGTCACACAGCAATACACACTAGTAGCAAGAGTTCTAACTTTAGTTTAGCATATCATGAATGAAGGTTTGTTAAATAAATAGGGAATAAAATAAGAACTGTTGCTTGCTGCCATCACCTAGCTCCTCCATACTTGGAATAACCTAATTTTCTTTTTTCCCTTTCCTCCCCCTAAATAACCGGTTTAGTCGGCTGTTTGGGTCCCGAACACAATAGATTGTACAATAAACCGCACTGCCTTTAATAATAGGTCTTTTTTGAAAATCTTGCTGTCCTCAAAGGAATGGCTTTAGGCAATTGAAAAGCCGTATAATAGCATCTTTTCTTTTTCTTTCAAAAAAGAGCACTTGTGGTCATTTGCTCCATATCCACAGCACAGGGAGAAATTATGGCAGAAACCCGTGGGGAACATAGACTGTATCACGCTATTGTTTCCCGGTTTTCCTTCATCTCAGATAATACCTTCGTTTCAGAAACATTCCTATCCTTTCTACTCCACTCCTGTGGGCCACCGAGTTTGGTCAGCCTTCACCCTCACTCCCGTTCCTGTAGGGGGCGATTTCCTTTAACCAAAGCTGCTCCGCCTGCGAAGATACATAGTTTCAGCTTTTTGGGAAAAAACAGGAGTCTTTTCTTGTCCATAAGAATGGATAAATCTCGCCTGTTCAAAAAGGGTGGCGTTCCCACACCGGGAGTCGAACCCGGGCCGCCTGGGTGAAAACCAGGAATCCTAACCGCTAGACCATGTGGGAGACGACGAGCAGCAGCGCAAACACTGGCAAATTGAGTCTTTCTCATCCGCTTCTGTTCGCCCTGCCCTATTCCCTATCTACTGGTCTGCCTCAAATTTCTTTCTGCGCCTGCGCATTTCCCGGCGCTACTTAACCCTTTCTAACCCGTGTTCAATTCGTCCAGTCCTTCCGAAGGGCTTTTGAATCCCCCTCTACTTGCTCCTTTTGTGATTTCATCTAGTCTCCCTGGTCCTTGATACCATGTTTTTGATACGAATGTCACCGTTGTAGACATTCGATTGGATGAGTCATTGTTCATAATTCCCCACGAAAATTCCTGCAAAGTACAATGCAAAAGGACCGGTGTTTGAAGCAGCCTAGGTGGACCGTGGGATGTCCTCAAATCCACGCAGCGGAGGCCAAGCTTGGACTGGCCGGTGTCCCCTAGACCGGATCTGTGCCACAAATCCGACAGCGCCATACCCCAGGTCTGTCCCTATCCTCTTGGCACTGATCAGGCTTGCCACAGGCACCATCCCATCCCTAAGAAGTTGGTCTCCGCCTCTGAAGAAACAGGAGTGAGGACTGCCGGGAACGTTCCAGGTTCCGTTGACCCAACGGCTAACTGCGGGCTCTGTCACTGAGAGCAGGCAGTGGCGGTCTGGAAAGGCAGCTTAGACCCTGGAGAAAGTCCCCTCAGCAGGCACCTGACTCGCGGGAATTCCAGGCGGTCCCCAGGGTTTCTCGAGGTACAGCAGCCTCTCCCTGGAGCCACAATCGCTTTAGCGATCCCTGCTTGCGTCAAGGAAGTACAAAGAGTCGGTGTTTGCGATGGCCGGTGTGGGAGAGCCGTGGTTCTGGTGTCCTTGCGACTTAAGCTACACACAGGCTGTTTTCACTAGCAGTGGACGCTTTGAAACCCATTTGAAAGCTAAGATCCCCCTCGCTCCCCACCTGCCGCAGAGACGTTCAAGGTCCTCGCTTGCCCTCTGATCACCCGAAACTCTCTTAAGTCTTCATTTGTGACGTTCACCATCAAGAGAGAAGGGTGGAAAGAGATCCAAAATGGAGACTATTCTTCCTTGCACTCATTACCCTAACGAAGAGTGAACATAATCCAACACAACTGACATTTAATGTAGAACTGAAGGAAAACTAGAAGCATCACCTGCAGACCTACTGTGCACATTAATTCAGATGTGCTTGTTCCTTTCATCTTTGCAAAATACGATATAGGTCTCATCCTCGTTATAGGTAGTTCTTCCTGTATTATCTTTAAACCGGCTCCTTTGGTGGCTTTTCAATCAGTGAGACAGCTGCTTTCCTTTTAAGGACATCCGCTTTGAAACACCAAAGAACACTCTCTGAAGCAAACCTCATCAACTACAGGACAACCTACACTTGTGGTTCTCAATGAGCAGGGCAGAGTCTTCATAGATACTTTGCAGTTTTGCATTCCCACTTCATGACAATTCTTTTTTAAAAAGTTTTAAAGGTAATATGCCTCACTATAACCAAAATACAAGTTTACTTGTGCCTCTCACCATCCCCAAACTGAAATTTGTTCCATTTTTTCCGTTACCACTGGGTGAAAGCTTGAGAAGTAAAAGAAAGTTCTACAGTCACTTTAAGTAATAAAATACAGTCCAGAACAATATGCAATTCAACTACTCAATCTTCATTCTAGATAGTTCTTTCCATACCTACCCCTAGCTTGGTCATGATTTCAAGCTAGCAGCAGAATGGCTTTTAAGATAAGAATCCTACTGGTTCACAAGACTGATTATGGGCTTATCTTCCTTTGTGAGTGACATCAATCACATTGGTAGCCTGAGATGCTCACAGTCAGAGTATTTACCCCCCAGAAACAGGCAAATTCTATAGGATAGGGACTTTTTCCTTGGAGAGCTAGTGTTGTTAAAAAAATAAATAAGAAGAAAAAGGAAATAAAAATGAAGGAAGAAAGAAAAAAAAAGACAGAAAGAGAAAGAAAAAGAAAGGGAAGGAAGGAAGGAAAAGGAGAGAAAAAGAAAGATGGTGCCAGCAGGTGGCATGGTGGTTGAGGTGTTGGACTTCCACATGGCTGACTATGGTTCAAGTTCTGGATCTGATGGCTTTTTCTCTCTCTGGTCAAACTGAAGAATAATCACAAAATTAAGTAAAAATTCTTAAAAAGAAAAACAAAAAAACATAGCAATGTACTGGTTATCTACCCTTTGAGACTCCAGGAACTTCCGAGATTGGAGTGTAGAGAAGAGAAGAGGAAGGAGAACAGAAGTTCCTACTCCACTGGTATTGTCCAAAGTCAGCTTCCTGATTCTGGGTTGCACTTGTTTAAAGACTCTTTGTCTCAAAAAAAAAAAAAAAAAAAAAAAAAAAAGACTCTTTGTCTCAGTGTTATTCTATGAGTCATTAAAGGTTTCCCTGCTTGGACCACTCAGACTGCCCTCACAAAGAGGCCAGGAGTGGGCCTCAGACCAGTGGTACCAGAATCACCAGTGGCTTTAACTGCAAATCCTCAGCCTCACCCACTTGGGACTTCTGACTGAGAGTTTCTGGGAGCCTGGCTTGGGAATGAGAATTTTAACAAGGCGCTCTTCCAGATCCCACTGCCCACAAATGATTCTGATGCCACATGAGTTTGAGAAACACTGAATTATTCCCTTTTATCTCCCAAAGCCCACAATCTCTGAAACAATTTCCATCATTTCCCTTTCTTACTCAAAAGCCTGGGAAAATGGCTTCTGGCTGCCTGTTGAGTGCAATCTAAATTCCCCAACCAAGCCTTCTGGCCTTTCCATAATCCCGCTCTAACATAACCTCTGTGTTCCTCTTCAGAGATGCTACATTCCAGATACACCTGCTTGCTCTGTCCTACCTGTCCCTTTGCTCTGCCCCACTCTACGCCATCTTCCTAGCCTTTTTTCCAAGTCTCACCCCAACACCCAGGCCAGCTCAGCACCATGAAGCCCTCAGGCCCTCCCTAGTCACAAGGCACTCTAGTTTCCTCTGAACCCCAAAGCATAAGCCTTAAGAAAATGGTGATAAAGGCATATGCCTTGAGGCCCTTATTATTTAAGTTATTTAATAGAAAAGCCCATGAGTGAACATCAGATTCCATAATCCCCCTGGGAACCCAGTCCTGCACTCTTGCTGCCAAGTAGTCCTTCCTTTTATCTAACTTAAATACTTCCTGCTGTACTTCTATGTGAAAGCTGCCACCTTTTAATCACCAGCATGAACGAAATGTTCCTGGGAGGAGGAGAAAAAAAAAATGAGTTTTTGAAGTGTAGCCAGACCAGTAAGTGAGCTGCATTTCTTTAGTTCTGCACACACACAAAAAAAAGCCTTCTTGTTGACACAAGGAACAGTTATTTCTGTTCCCATGCATCTAACGCTGACTCTCCCTGGGCAGTTCTCCCGTTCTATCCACCATTTGATACTGGAAAAAAGCCCCAAACATGCCGTACTTGCCAGGCATCTACATTAGCCAGTGATGTGGGCTGTGATTTGGGTCCATGTTTGCCAGGCATTCAGGAGGTAGGATGGTTTCCATTTCAGTGGGCCCAGGAGTCACCCTTTATAAGGGCATCAAAAATAAGCCCCAATTAAATGCCAGTCTCCCAAGGAGAGCTCTTGCCAGCACAGCCCCAGCCAATGGCACGAAGTTAGTCTCAGAGCTCTTTTGGGTAACAGCACCTGCCCCTGCTGACCAGTCGGTGTGAGTTCATCTTCGTGATCTAACACAAGGTTCAGTTTCTAAAACCGGGTTGGCTCTCAGGAGGTCACTGTGGTAACAAAGCTTCCTCAAGGACTTTAGATCATGTAACACTGCCTTTCATGTCTATACCTCATCTGTGGGGTCATAGGAAAAGTCATATTTTTCTGTTTTCCTATGCAAAAATGTGTCATGAATTTTCCAACAACTCAGTAGTAACTCCTGCTTGTCCTGTGACTCAGGGCAAACACTCTTGAACTCTCAACGCTAGGTTAGGTGCTCATTTGTAGGCTTTCTCCATCAGCTGTGCTGGATGTATTTCCCTGCTGCCCTCTCCGTGGCTTGTTGTAAGTTCCCTGACAGCAGAGTCTGGAGTGGTTGTACCTCCAGCTCCCAGAACAGTGCTCAGCACACATAATTATTTGCTGAAAGAATCAGTCTTTAGGGGACCAGCAGACAGTATCATGGTTACATCGCTGGACTCCCACGTAGTAGACTGCAGTTTGAGTCCCAGACCTGGTGTGTATGTGTGCCCCAAATCCCAAGAGAATGAAGAAGGGATTGCAGTGTGACTATCCCCCCTGGAGGGTGATTTCTCTCTACAGCAAAAATCTCTCACACAAAAAGAATCTCTTAAAATTTCCTCATTTCTTTGGAAACTCTTCTGTAAGTCACTTTTTTCAAAAAATAAGAAGAGGAAACTATTCCTCAACTAGGTACAAATATCTCCACAGCATGGTATCATTCTTTACCTACTGTCAGCACTCAATACATGTTTGAGTGACTAATCACTTGACTCATTCACTCATCACTTGATTTATTCATTCAATAATTAGTCAATCTCAAAACTGTTTTGGTTTCCACCTAGCACCTACGTGGCAAAGCAAACTGATTGAGAGTCTCAAAGAGCCATTATTTCAATATTGTGTAATGACAACCTAGAACAAGAAGCCACACTACTTACTGTCTCCTCATATCCCTCATACTCTCTTGTTACCCTGTGATCACTTCATCTGATCTGATAATATTAATACAAGGCAGGGAGAACTTTGTGAGACCATCATTGTCTTCACTTTGCTTGCTCCTGGTAGGTCTCAGACCTGTGGTATAATGTGCTTTTCTCATTTTTCTGAAGGACTACCCTTAAGAATTTGTGAGTCTAGGAACTCCATGGCCTGGTATCTTGAATACTTACCCACCATTGTAGTTTCTTGTTCCACGTCACAGTTGCTCACATATTGATATTATGGCCCTCTGAGACCCTCAATTAATTTGTTTTCCCCCTTTGATGGACATCAAGTTGGAACTTATATGGGAAATTAAACTATTTCTGGTTCATTTCTGGACTTCCCACCAGCAGTCCTGAGCTGAGTGAGCATTCTAAATTCTTTTTCTTCTTTCCCTTTGAGATAATCCATCTCAATTATCATCAGTAGATCCATGGCCAGTGACTGTGCCAGTTCAATGTTCATCAAGGTACCTAATATATATTTGATAGTGCTTGATATGAAAATAGTAGCTATCAGGGACAGCAGGTGACATGGCTGACAATGGTTAGAGTCCCAGACCTGGTGTCTTGCTTTCTTGCTTTCTCTCTCCCTTTCCTCTCTCTGTCTCTCCAGTTGTGTCCTGTAGAAAATTTAAAATAATAATAATTATAAGAAATAAAATTAAATAAATTCTTTTAAAAAATGAATAATAGCTATCACATACAAGATCCACTATGTGCCAGACAATTCTGAACACTTTTAAATATTTTAACAATTCTCACAATGACCCATGAAATATTGGGTTGTTGGAAAAGTCATGATGCATTTCTGCATAGAAAAAATACACCATGAGTTTTCCAATGACCCAATAGATACTAATATTGTTCCCATTTTACAGATTAGAAAACTGAAATTTGTTCAGTCTGACAACTTACAAATAGTAGATGCAGGATTCAAGTTCAGACACTTGTTTCCAGAATCAGAACTCTTAATATATCTCTACATACCTTAATAAATCTGTCTTTATCATCATGTTCATATCGTAAAACATTAGAGACTGTCATTGATAATAATATCTTTAATAGCAACAGCATATATTCTGAAGCCCAACAACATTTTTGGGGAAAATGCTTTGGGCTCTTCTTAAGCCAATAAAAATAGGCATTTCATGATCTCACATAGATAATGACACTGGCACAAAGATGTCTGTCCCTCTTCTTTTCATCTATCCATTTTCAGAAATGTAGCTTCCATGATCTTTCAAAAATAATGTTTTCCGGGACCAGTAGTTAGCGTAATGGCTATGTCGCTGGACTCCCACATAGTCGACCGCGGTTCGCGTCCCGACCCGGTGGCTTAAAACTCACGCCGAGCGCGTGTACGTGCGTGCCCAAGATCCCGAGAGGAGAATGGAGAAGGGATTGAGGCGTGACCATCCCCCCTGGGGGGTGATTTCTCGCTTTCTGTCTCTCTGTCTCTGTCTGTCTGGCGAGCGCATGCGCCCTATAGCGGGGGTGGGGGGGACCTCTCCAAAAACAAAAAATAATAATAATGTTTTCCTCTATCTGCCCAGTCTAAAAATAGAAATCTCATAATTTTCCCCCTAATCTGTACTCGATGAAAGAACTTTGCTCCAGGGACCAGCAATTAGTGTAATGGCTATGTTGCTGGACTCCCATGTAGTCCACTGCAGTTCAAGTCATGGACTGGGTGCATGTGTGTGCGTGCCCAAGATCCCGAGAGGAACATGGAGGAGAAGGGATTGCGGCGCGGCCATCCTCCTGGGGGGTGATTTCTCACTTTCCATCTCTCTGTATCACTCTGTCTGTCTGGCAAGCGCATGCACCCTATAGCGAAAACCTCTCCAAAAAAAGAAAGGACTTTACTCCAGACCCAAGAAATACAAAGAACCCCAGGTAGAACTGATTCAAGAAGATCCTCTCCATGGCACATTATACCTAGATTGACCAAAACGACAGACAAAGACAAGATACGGGATTGGCGAGAGAGAAACCGTCAAATCATCTACAAAGGCTAACCCAATAGGCTAACACCGGATTTCTCATATGATACAATGCAAGCAAGGAAAGAATGGGGAAATATATTCAAAGTGTTAAATGAAAAACAATTTCAACCAAGAATACTTTACCCAGCAAGATTATCCTTCATATGGGAAAAGAAAATAAAAACGTTCTTGGATAAACAAAACCTAATAAAATTTACCAACTCCAGACCAGCTCTTCAAGAAATTCTGAAAGGAGTACAATACCAAAAAAATTAAACAGACGGACAGTGACAAGAGAACAAATAACAACCAAGAACATGGCCAACCTAATGTTAGGGACAAGTCTGGAAATATCAATAATATTGAATGTTAATGGATTAAATTCTCCTATCAAGAGACACAGACTAGTGGATTGAATTAAAACCAGAAACCCTCCATCTGTTGCCTACCAAAAAGCCCATCTCATGGATAAAGACATACATAGACTAAAAGTGAAGAGCTGGAAAAAGGTATTCCCTTCAAATGGAAACCAGGAAAGAGTGGGAGTCACTATACTGATTTTGGACAAAATAGACTTTAAGACAAAAACTGTAGGAAGAGACAAAGAAGGCTAATTCACTAAGGAGATATAAAGATTATAAATATCTATGCACTGAACTTAGGAGCACCCAAATATGTAAAGGGAAGACTGTGAGATCTAAAAGGAAAGATAGACTGTAACACAATAATTGTTGGAGATCTCAACACCCCATTATCTCCTTTAGATAGGCCAACGAGACAAAAAATAAGCAAAGAGATCCAGGACCTAAATGATACCATAAATCAGATGGACTTGATAGACATCTATAGAACTTTCCATCCAAGAAAAACACAAAATATACATTTTTATCAGCCCCACATGGTACTTTCTCAAAGACTGACCACATGATAGGGCACAAAACCAACCTTTACAGATTCAAAAGCATAGAAACTATATCCAGCATCTTCTCTGACCATGATGGAATTAAACTTGATATTAATCTCAGGAAAAATTCCCGAAAATACACAAATACATGGAAACTAAATAACCTACATCTACATGACTTCGTGACTACTGAAGAGATTAAGACAGAAATCAAAAGATTCATGGAAACAAATGATAATGAGTACACAAGTTTCCATGATTTATGGGACATGGCAATAACAGTCATAAGAGGGAAGTTCACAGCAATTAGTGCACACAAGAAAAAGATGGGAAGGTGGAAAAGGACAACCTAATATCATGCCTCAGGGAACTGGAAAAACAACAAAAAAAAAGCCAAAAAATGCCAGGAGAAAAGAAATAATAAAGATTCAAGCTGAAATAAATGAAATAGAAAAATAAGTGAATTATATAGAAAATAAATGAGAGCAAAATCTGGTTCTTTGAAAAAATAAACAAGATTGACACACCATTAACTAGACTAATTAAGAAGAAGAGAGAAAGAAACCAGACACATCAAATTCACAATGAATCAGGCAACATTACAACCAACACAACAGAAATACAAAGCATCATTAGAGGATACTATGAGCAACTATATGCCAACAAACAAGAAAACATGGAAGAGACAGACAAATTCCTGGAGACATATAATCTACCAAGATTGACTCAAGAGGACATTGAAAGCCAGAGCAGACCTAAACAAGCAGTAAGATTGAATCAGTAATAAATAACCTCCCAACAAAGAAAAGTCCAGGTCCCGATGGCTTCACTGCTGAATTTTATAAAACTTTTAAAGAAGAGGTAACTCCCATCCTACTCACACTGTTTTTAGAGATCCAAAAGAAACCCTTCCAAACTCATTCTATGAAGCCTCCATTACCCTCATTCCCAAATGGTTAAGGATATGACAAAAAAGGAAAACTACAGACCTATATTTCTGAAGAATATAGATGCAAAAATTCTCAACAAGATACTTGCTAACCATATTCAACAGCATATAAAAAAGATTATTCATCACAACCAGGTGGGCTTTATTCCAGGGATGCAAGGGTGGTTCGACATACGCAAAACCATAAATGTAATACACCATATTAACAGAAAGATAAAAACCATATGATCATTTCAATTGATGCAGAAAAAGCTTTCGACAAAATAAAACATCCTTTCGTGATTAAGACACTAAGTAAAATTGGCATAGAAGGATCGTTTCTCAGCATAATAAAAGCCACCTATGAAAAACCTATAGCTAATATTATACTGAATGGGAAAAAGCTGAAAGCTTTTCCACTAAAAACTGGTACAAGACAGGGACCAGCAGTTAGCGAAATGGCTATGTCGCTGGACTCCCACACAGTCGACCGCAGTAGTGGCTTAAACTCACGCCGGCGTGCGTGCATGCCCAAGATCCCGAGAGGAGAATGGAGGAGAAGGGATTGCGGCGTGGCCATCCCTCCTGGGGGGTGATTTCTTGCTTTTTGCCTCTCTGTCTCTCTCTGTCTGTCTGGTGAGCACACGCGCCCTACAGCGAAAACCTCTCAAAAAAAGAAAAAAAAAAAAAAAAAACTGGTACAAGAAAAGGCTGCCCACTTTCTCCGCTCCTATTCAATACAGTACTGGAAGTCCTAGCCAATGCAATCAGACAAGAGAAGGAAATAAAAGACATTCCAATAGCGAAAGAAGAACTGAAATTATCTCTGTTTGCAGATGACATGATTGTTTACATAGAAGACCCAATAGTATCCATGAAAAAACTCCTCAAAGTAATAAATGCATACGGTAAAGTGGCAGGATAAAAAATTAACTTACAGGGACCAGCAGTTAGCGTAATGGCTATGTCGCTGGACTCCCACGTAGTCGACCGCGGTTCGAGTCCCGGACCCGGCGGCTTAAACTCACGCCGGGCGCGTGTGCGTGCGTGCCCAAGATCCCGAGAGGAGAATGGAGGAGAAGGGATTGCGGCGTGGCCATCCCCCCTGGGGGGTGATTTCCTGCTTTCTATCTCTCTGTCTCTCTCTGTCTGTCTGGCGAGCGCACGCGCCCTATAGCAAAAACCTCTCCAAAAAAAGAAAAAAAAAATTAACTTACAAAAACTATAGCATTTCTATATACAAACAACAAGCAGACAGAGGCAGAATGAAAGCAAGTAATCCCATTTACCATAGCCACAAGTATAAGATACCTAGGAATAAAACTAACCAAGGAAGTCAAAGACCTCTATAAAGAAAACTATGAGAACCTTAAAAAAATAAATCAAAAAGGACACAAAAAAGTGGAAGGACATTCCATGTTCCTGTATTGGCAGAATTAATATAATAAAAATGGTAATCCTACCTAAATTAATCTACATACTTAATGTAATCCCTATAAAATTACATAGACATTTTTCACAGATCTAGGGGAAAAAAAAATCATAGAATTTGTCTGTAATCGTAAAAGACCCCATATTTTTAAAGCCATCCTATGCGAGAAGAGTGGACTAGGAAGCATCTCACTTCCTAACCCCAAAATATATTACAAAGCTGTGATCATCAAAACGGTGTGGTATTGGCCCAAAAACAGACATGAACACCAATGGAACAGAGTAGAGACCCCAGAAATGAACCTCAAAACATATAGCCAACTCATCTTTGACAAAAGGTACCAGTCAATCCAGTGGGAAAAGGAAAACCTCTTTAGCAAATGGTGCTGGAAAAACTGGGTATCCACCTGCAGAAAGATGAATCTGAACCTCTATCTGCCACCATTAACAAAAATCAACTCAAAGTTGATCAAAGATCTAAACCTAAGACCACAAACTATAAAACTACTGATGGAAAACACTGGGGAAACTCTGGGAGACATTGGGGTAGGCAAAGACTTTTTAAGCAAGACCCCCAAAGCACAGGCAATAATCCTCAAGTGGGATTACATCAGATTAAGAAATTTCTGCACAGCAGAGGACACCATAATTAGTGTGAATTGACAACCCTCAGAATGGGAGAGAATTTTTGTTAACTGTGCATCAGATAAGGGACTGATAACCAGAATACACAGGGAACTCAAGCGGCTTACCTGGAAAAAAAAAAAAAGATTAACCCAATTAAAAGATGGGAAAATGAGAAGAAACAACTCTCTAATGAAGACGTACGAACAGCCGAAGAGCATATGAAGAAATGCTCAACATCCCTCATCATAAGGGAGATGCAGATCAAAACCACAATGAGAAACCACCTAACCCCAGTCAGAATGGTAAAGATTAAAAAAATAAATAAATAAATAAAAAATAAGTGCTGGAGGGAATGTGGTGAAAGGGGAACACTCCTACACTGTTAATGGGAATGTAAATTGGTCCCGCCCCTGTGGAGAACAATATCGAGGTTCCTCAAAGACCTTCAAATAGAACTACTGTATGATCCAGCAATTCCGCTACTGGGTATGTACCCAAAGGACAAGAGAACACTCAGTTGGAAAAGCACTTGTTCATCTATATTCATTGCAGCCTTATTCACAATTGCTAAGACATGGAACCAACCCAAATGTCCACAAACGGGTGAACGGATGGAAAAAAGTGTGGCACATATACTTCATGAAATTCTATCCAGCCATAAAAAACAACAAGGTCCTGGAATTTGATAGAAAGTGGACAAATATGGAAGATCTCTTGCTGAGTGAAGCAAGTCAGGCTTTAAGAGACATTGTATATTTCCCCTTAACATATACTGTCTGCACTCTATGGCAGAGACTGAAAGACTGAAGGACATACAAGCATTAAAAATCATTATGGACACTAGAGCCAAAGTGGAAAGAGTGTGGAGGGGAAGAGCATAGTAAAGGAAATTTGGGGGAAAAAATAGAGAGGTTAAGACATTTGTAGGACACAGATGTGGTTTATTACTTGTTGATGAGGATGTGCATAGTATTCTCAACTGGGCTGGACTGAGATGTATATCATGCTAGGTAAATGATGTATAGCAATTAAATATATAAATAATAATAATCAATATTAATAAAAATTATCATATGCTTATATAAAATTTTTTTAATGTATATTAGGGGGCCAGCAGGTTGCATGGTGGTAGAAGTGCTAGACTCCCATATGGCCACATAGTTTGAGTCCTAGACGTGGGCTTGCTGTTTCATTTCCATTCTCTCTCTCTGGTGAGTGCATGTGCCCTGTAGCAAATTAAAAATAATACTAATAAATAATTCTCTTTTTTTTTTTTTTTTAAAAAGACTTTGCTATTGCTTGCTGATTGATTGATTCATTGATGCAGTCAACAAACCAGGTGCAAAGATCCAAGAGGAATAAAACAGTCTGTCCTTCCAGAGCCACAACCTACTTGACATCTGCATATGGGTGACTAATGCACATCTCAGGATTCACCTGTTTAAAACTCCTGAGAGTCCACCCCCCTCCTCAAACCAGCTTCTCTGCAACCTTACCCATTCCAGTTCATGGCAGCTCCATCCTCCCACTTGCTCCAACCCCAAACCCTGGAGTCACTCATGATTATTCTCTCTCTCTCTCTCTCTCTCTCTCTCTCTCTCTCTCTCTCTCTCTCACCCCACATCCAACCCCTCAAGAAATCCTACTGTCTCTACCATGAAAATATATCCAGAATTTGATCACATCTCCCCATCCCTCTGACCTGAACCCCCGTCAATACTTACACTGATTATTAAGTAGTTAAACTCCTACTTCTGGCAAGCAGCTCCCCACCCCACAGCCTACTCTCAATGCTGCAAGAGAGAATATTTTAAAACAAAATCAAGTCACTTTTCAAAACCCTCCAACAGCTTCCATCTCAGAATAAAAGCCAAAACCCCAACTATGATCTACAAAACTAACTCCCCCACATACTCATTCATTATATTCCTACTCTCCTGGCACTTGAATCCAGCCACACTACTGTCCTTATCATTCTTCAGATCCTCTATATATGCCCCACCTCAAGGTCTTTGCAATTGCCTGAGGAGGAAAGAGCTTTCCAAACAAGTGACCATCTTCATGGCTTGTTCCATCACCCATCTTAGGCTCTTTAGAAATTATCCTCTGAGACCTTCCCTGTCCACCTTACCTGAAATTTCAGTAATCTGCCCTTTCCTGCTATGTCTCATTAGCACTTTTGACATTTGCATATTATGTTTTACATATTTATCTCACTCAATGTCTACCTTTTTACCAGAGTGCAAACATTTTTTTGTTTTGTTCACTATTATATTCCTTGAACAAAATTTGAAATTTAGTATTTAATACATATTTATTAAACAAATGAATAATGAAGACAGTTATACAGATGGCTAGAATTAAAGACATTCTGAGTAGTATAGACAATAACCACTATGAGAAGTTAAGAGGTAAAGATCATTTCTGACAAGAGCAATCATAAAAATGTCAAAGAGGTAAGGTATGAGCTGGACTTTTTATTTTTTTTAAGAGATTTTTTGCTATAGGGAGCATGTGCTCACTGGAGAGACAGAGACAGAAAGCAAGACATCACCCTCCCAGGAGGGATGGCCACACCATAATCCCTTCTTCTCTATTCTCCTCTCAGGATTTTGGGCACACACACTCACACACCTTGCGTGAGTCTCAAGCTGCTGGGTCCAGGACTTGAACCACATTCAGCCATGTGGGAGTCCAGCCACATTAACCACCACATTGCCTGCCAGCCCAAGCTGGACATTTTAAAATGGGAAACCTTTGGTGTAGGAGGTAAGGAGAGTATAGTATATGAAAGTGTGACATGAGCAAAACGCAAGAAGCAGGTTAAGTGCAAGAAATCTGCTTAGAGACAAAATGCAGACCAGTGAGACTAGAACAGAGGTTCCTAGTAGGCTGGCACAACAAATAGGCTTCCTATGCAACCCAAGGACCTTGACACTGTGGATCAGGATTCCACATCTAGCTTTACTTGCTTTGTCCAGGCTATTATCAAAGAATAACTTCAACACCTAGAATGTAAAATGATAATAAAGCTAAAGAAAGTAAATGCCAGGATTCCTCATCAGTCAGATGGTAATATTGACTGATCATTCTCTATTCATGGAACTGTGCTACTGCTTCCCCCAAACAGGAAGCCAGCTAAGTAAGCATTCCCCCAACTCTTAAGCATATGTCATTTGGATGGGCCATTCACTATCAATTTCTGGGCAGCTGGAATAGTTCCTATTATTAGAAACTGTGAAACAGTAATATCTTTCTTTGGAGCCACTCTCAGGTAACAATTTTGTAAAGGAGACTGGGAGGTCCTACAGAGTACAAGGTAGGTCAGCTACTGATGGCTGGTCCCATAGGTGTTGAATATCCCCTTTAGCAATCCTTTAAAATAGCAACGCTATTCACCCTACATCATAGCAGTGCCCTCTTCCATTGCCTGTTTTATTGAAGCCCACATTCTTTCCACTGTACCCACACAGAATCACCAGCATTTGTATACTATTCCATATGTATGAAAATTTCCAAAATAAAACCTTTCTAAAGAGCCATAAAAATGGGGGGAGAATCATTTAATCAAAGATGCTTAAAAAAAAAAAACAGGAATATAACAAAGAGATTGTTGATGGATGGAAATAACCAACTCTGCAGAAATAATAATACAGCTTATTTCTAAACATAAATATGAGTGACCAGGCCTGGAGAAAACGAAATTTACATTTCTGGGGGTGCTCAAATACAGTAGTTCTTTTATTTGTTTTTTTGAGAGTGAGAGACAAGGTTTGGAATTAAGAAGAGTTTTTACACTGGTTTGGCACAAAAAGGCAGGACATCTGAAGTAGGGGCTTCTAAATTACAGGTAAGTTGTCTGTGTTTTGGCAAAGAATCACTAAAGAGTATACTTTAACAGATATAAGAGGACTTGTATACATCACAAGATACTGTTTCAAGAACAAGATATAGGAAGAGTCTTGTTATCAATGAGTCAAAACAGTCTGTTAACATTTGTGAGTGGGACTCACCAATCACAAAGATACTACGCCAGAAGAAGATATAGAAAGAGTCCCATTATCAAATAGACCAAAATGGTCTATTAATGTTTGTGGGCATGACTCACCACAGATCCTCTGAAAGAGATTTTTAGACATAGGAAAAAGCAGTCAGACTTCTGTCCTCAAGATTCAGTTTAATGTCTGGATTTAAAAATTGACATTTCCCTTTATGTTCCAGATCTCTTGAAATGATATATTTAAAAATAATTAAAGAACCACAACAATGAAGGAAAATAAAGTATCAGAATGCCAGTGGTTTTGAGAAATTGCTCTCTCAAAGTGTTTCTCAAAATGTGGTCCCTTAGGGAACCAGCAGTTAGCGTAATGGCTATGTCGCTGGACTCCCACGTAGTCGACCGCGGTTCGCGTCTCGGACCCGGTGGCTTACAACTCACGCCGGGCACGTGTGCGTGTGTGCCCAAGATCCCGAGAGGAGAATGGAGGAGAAGGGATTGCGGCGTGACCATCCCCCCTGGGGGGTGATTTCTCGCTTTCTGTCTCTATGTCTCTGTCTGTCTGGCGAGCGCACGCGCCCTATAGCGAAAAAAACCTCTCAAAAAAAAAAAAAAAAAAAAATGTGGTCCCTTAGAGGGACCAGCAGTTGGTGTAATGGCTGTGTCCCTGGACTCCCATGTAGCCTACTGTGGTTCAAGTTCCAGACCCAGTGTCTTAAACTCACGGTGTGCACGTGCGTATACATGCCCAAGATCCCGAGAGAATGGAGGAGAAGGGATTGCGGCATGGCCATCCCCCCTGAGGGGGTGATTTCTCGCTTTCTTTCTCTCTGTCTCTTTCTGTCTTTCTGGCGAGCACACGTGCCCTATAGCAAAAACCTCTCCAAAAAAATAAAAACAACAAAAAAATGTGGTCCCTTAGACAAACCTCATCATTGTCACCTGGTTGGTAGAAATGCGAATTCTCCAGTCACACACAACTCAACCCTCCTGAATCATTAACTCTGAGTTTGGGGCTTTGTGATCTTACTAAGCTGAGTCACTAAGTGACAGGAAGCTCGAGACCTACAGCTGAGACAGTTAAATCCTAACCTCCCTGACCTCCAAAACTGAGTGGTGGGTGACATTGAGACAGTTCTGTCCAGGAGAGAATTCTATTTTCAGAATAAAGTCCTTTGTATTTTGCAACTGAGAGAAGAGGTAAAGAGAACTTCAATCTTTTGCTTACTCTCCATCTGGGTACTCCCTCTTCTGTGTCAAGGTAAATGCCTTTTGGAGAATGTTGGTATAAACGTAGGCAAAATTCATACCAAATATCAATAAATTAATCAAGCAAAGCCTCTTTTCTAGCTAATAAGGAACATTTAAGGACAAGAGATGACAGTAAAGATACCTAGTAAATTAAGTAGAGTATCAATTGATATTAATGGAGAAAGTAGAAAAAAAGGAGTAAAACACGATGTGGAATTTTGCTATTTTTTTTCTATCCTGAGATAGAAGGGCAATTTTGAATATTTTAAAACGAACTACTGGGCTAGCCAGTGGTGTGGTGGTTAAGATGGGTGGACCCCACATAGCTGGCTGTGTGGTTAGTCCTGGACCTGGCAGCTTGAAAAACACACTGGGCACATGTGCATGTGTGCCTCAAATCCTGAGAATGGAAGAAGGACTGTAGTATGGCCACTTCCCACCCATCCAGGGTCAGCGGGGGGTGGAGAGGGATTCTCTCTCTCCCTCTGTCTCTCTGGAGCACAAGTGCCCTATAGCAAAAACACAAAAAATAAAATAAAAAATAAATTATTAAATTTTGAACAAAAGAGAAAAATGGAATAAAAATGTAATGGACATGTCTAAATTACTGATCTGAAAGATATTATTTAAAGAAATCTACCAGAACAGGGACCAGCAGTTGGTATAATGGCTATGTCGCTAGACTCCCATGTAGTCAACCACGGTTCTAGTCCTGGACCCGGGGGCTTAAACTCACGCCGGGCACCTGTTCCTGCATGCTCGAGATCCTGAGAGGAGAATGGAGGAGAAGGGATTGTGGCGTGGCCATTCCTCCTGGCAGGTGATTTCTCACTTTTTGTCTTTCTGGCAAGCACATGCGTCTATAGCAACCCCCCCCCCCCCCCCAATAAAAATAAATCTACCAGAACAAAAAGAATAAGACAAAATTGAAGATATAAAAGGCTGGTCGGTGGCACAGCAGTAAAATGCAAACCTCTGTGAGGCTGACCCACATGAGACATCTTAGGCTCACATCTAAGACCTTTCTTTGTACACAGGGTGCACACATACCCATGATCTGGGGCTGGCTGAGCCTGAAAGTGAATCACAGTATCAAAATCCTGTCAAGGTGTGTTTTCTGTCTCTCTTCCCTCACTCATGGAAGAAATAAAAAAAAATCATTTTTAAAAACTGTTTTTGGTCAGCCCATGGCATAGTGGTAGAGGTGACTGGATCCCACATGGCCAGTGGGCACATGTGCATGTGTAGAGTCCTGACAGAAGAGGTAAAGAGAGGACTATGGCATGGCCACTCCCCATAGGGGGTGCTTTCTCCCTTTCTTTCTCTCTCTCTCCAGCAAGTACATGTGCCCTCTGGCAATTTTTTTAAATTGCTGTTAATCTAACAATGGTCTGATTCTACAAATGCAAAGACTCTGGTGTTCAGGATCACAGACCAATATCCCACACACCTAGACAAACACCAGCAAAATATTAGGCTTCAAAGCATAAAAAGAAAATTCTAAGTTTCTCATGAAGGAAAAACAGGCTAGTTATCAATAAAGAAAATCAGGTTGGTGTCTGACTTTAATCAGTAATACTAGCAAATAATCATGTCATAGCTTCAAAATATGAAAAGAAACAATTTCGAGTCTAAAACTCTACCTCAATTTTTAAGAAATTTCAAATTAAAGGGTTTAGACAGTGGTAGAGTGATAAAATGTAATACTCTACCAGGCTGACCCATATAGAAAGGTTGAGTTTGCATCTGAAGACCTGGAGTACACTGGGCCTACACAATACGTGTCTATGACCCAGAGCTGTCTAAACTGGGGGTGGATCAGAGTGTAAACCCTCTGTTGGGAATGCTATCTCACTCCCCCTCCCCCTGGTCTCTTTTGCTCCTGGAAAAAATTAACTTAAAAAAATTCAAATTGAAGACTTAACATTCAACTACTTGAAGATATGCTATAGTAAACCCAAAAACTAATCATGGAATGTAAGAAAAAGCAACGAGAAGGAAACAGGAAAACTGATAGTTGTCTAATAACGATACAATTAAAACACATATACACCAAGAAAATAGAGATTAATCTGAGACTAAAATGACACATCATTACACAAGAGGTTGAGGTGCAGAAGTGAAAGAATGCTAGGGTTACTTAATTGGGAAATAGGTGGAAGATATGGCTACTGATTAAATATAAAGAAAATAGATACCCATGAAAGAAATAGCAAAAGGTTTAATAATTTCTAAGCCAATAGGAGAAAAAACAAGGAGGAAAAAAGTGACACTCAGTCAAGTCAATAAAATGCTAAAATAAAAAATAAACACGATGTAGGGAGCCAGCAGTTAGCGTAATGGCTATGTTGCTGGACTCCCACGTAGTCGACTGCGGTTCGCGTCCTGGACCCGGTGGCTTAAAACTCACGCCGGGCGCGTGTGCGTGCGTGCCCAAGATCCCGAGAGGAGAATGGAGGAGAAGGGATTGCGGCGTGACCATCCCCCCTGGGGGGTGATTTCTCGCTTTTTGTCTCTATGTCTCTCTCTGTCTGTCTGGCGAGCGCACGCGCCCTATAGTGAAAATCTCTCAAAAAATAAAAAATACACATGATGTAGAGAAAATACAAAATAAGATGGTCAGGAATAGTCTAAACGTTTCAATAATTTCAATTAATATGAAAGGATTAAGTTCCCCAGAAACTTCAAATTAAACTCTCAAAAATCTGTTCTGACTACATTGATCAGGGAAACAGAAGTCAGTTACCATGTATTCCATTAAGTAAAAATAATATAGGCTATATACATTCTGTTCAGTTGGAAGTTTTAAACATACTTTTTAATAACTCCTGGGTTAGATACAGAAACTACATCTGAAATTACACATGAGAAACAAACAAGTTACCACAACTAAAGACTGTCAGGCACAGCCAAGACAATACTCAAAGGAACATTTTCAGTTTTAAATTCATTTATTAGAAAATAAGAACAATAAAAACTAAAAATATTTAGGCAATACATCTTAAAACAGTGATGTCAACACCCCTGGAGATTTGATGGCCCATTAAAGTAACAAGAGTCTATAAATGTATTTATGAACTTTAAATCTATGGAATCAGCATACAAGGAGTGGTTTAACCGCACACGGTCACATTTTAGAGTATTTACTCAGTTTACAACATCAGTTACTTCATCCTGATGAGATAAATCGGGTTGGGAATCACATATATGAAACAGAAAAATTAAACTGAGTTCCTTAAAGTCAGGCAACACCTTATTTATTTTTATACCTTAATATAGACACAGAGTAGGCACATAAAGTAGGCACTCAACAGTGTTACATGAACTGAATTATAGTAAGCAGGGGCCAGATTCAGGGCCTTGTAGTTAAAAGAGCCGGATCTGGGCCTAACACCCAGCAAAAAGCCAGAATCCATGTACATCTGAGGTGGGCCTAGCCCTGCCCCTTTAACCAGAAAGCCCCTGCCCCTAATCTCTCCTTAAGGCCTATCACGAAGCAAAAAGCGAGGCAGAGAGGTCTCTGTCATTTGTCTGTCTCTCTCTCTCTCCCTCCTTACTCTTGAAGTTTTTCTTTTTTTTTTTTTTTTTTAGAGGTTTTTGCTATAGGGTGCATGCACTCGCCAGACAGAGACAGAGAGACAGAAAGCAAGAAATCACCCCCCAGGGGGGATGGCCATGCTGCAATCCCTTCTCCTCCATTCTCCTCTTGGGATCTTGGGCACGCACACGCGCCCGGCGTGAGTTTTAAGCCACCGGGTCCGGGACACGAACCGCGGTCGACTATGTGGGAGTCCAGCGACATAGTCATTACGCTAACTGCTGGTCCCGAAGTTTTTCTCTTTATATATGTTTTTTAAAAATCTGTAGGTGCTGTCTCTTGTTTCTGACCTCTTCCTTCTCTTGCTAATTTCAGAATCCATGTGCACCTGAGGTGGGCCTAGCCTTGCCCCTTTCCCATGTCGCAAGGTTCTCATTTTTTGGCCCTTAAAAATTTTTTTTTTCCTTTTTCATTGTCTTGATTGATTGATTGTCTTTTTCCCTTTGTTTCCTTTCTATTACCTGACTTTCTTACATTGCTTCTCACCTTCCGCACAGTGTCTAGGCAGATCTAGGTGCACAGTAGCAAAACATCTGAATACTTTTAGGGTCACAGAAAACATCAACCCCCACTGAACTGCTGCAGAAAGGGATAAACTCATCTTTATAAATCTAAATTCAAATTCCTTTCTGTGGCTATCACATTGCAAAGCACAGTAGAGGAGAAACAGGCACAGAAGTACCTCACAGTAAAGTGAAGCATATGACCTTATGATAGCAGAAGCCTCTTAACTAATTAGCCAAATGTGAATATACCACCAAATGACTAAAAACCAGAGAAGAGTCTCTAAAGTGAGCAGCTGGGAGAAAAAAGGATCTGCAGTGAGCGCAGCTCATCTCCTCCCACACACCTCTCAATTTTTAGTTGAAACCCTGTAGCTCAGCCCAGGTACATCTATTCCCTTAAAATTGTGAGGCCTTTGTAATATCCAGTTCCACTGACTAAAGTGCAGGTTGCTTGGTGAGAATCAGGGAAATGGAACTGCAGAAATACTGCAAGTTATCTCCTTCTGCTGGCCCCTAACACTCAGAATTAAATCCGAGAAGGTAGGATTTAACATATAACCCATCAGGTGACCAGAAACCACTGCAGAGGCACAAGAAAGATGGGAAACCAAGAAAATATCTCTCCCCCATGAGGAAAGAACAGCCCTTCATCATCCACAGACAGTACAATGGAACTCATGGAAATGTCAGACAATTTAGAATATTCATAGTAACAAAGCTAACAGAAATACAAGAGACAATGAACCCCAGAAAATGCAGGAGAAAAGAGATGAGTTCCAGGCGGTGAGGAAGTTTTTCCATGATCTGAAAGAGGTAATACACATCATAAAAAAAAAAAAAAGAATCAAATGGAACTGCTAGAGATGAAGGCTGTAATACAGGAAATCAAAACCTCCCTTGAAAGTATTAAAAGCAGATTAGATCACGAAGAAGATCAAATCTCAGATGTAGAAGATAGAACCTCTGACCTAGAAAAATTCACCAAAAGACTGAGAAAATAACCCAAAAAACTAAGACTAATATATGAGTAATAATACTAAATACAACTAGATATCCAAAAAGCTAGATAATCAGTATCCCAGAAAGTGAAGAAACTAATCAAGACATTGATAATCTATTCCATGAAATCCTGGAAGAAAACTTTCTAAACCTAGAGAGGCAGTCAAATATCCAGACCTAAGAAATACAAAGGACCCCACATACAATCAACCCACGAAGATCTTCTCCAAGGTACATCATAGTCAGGTTGACCAAAACCACAGACAGACAAGATACTAAAATTGGCAAGAGAAAAACATCAAGTGACTTTCTTTTTATTTTTTAAATTTTTTATTTATTCATTCATTTATTTTTAAATCTGACCAGAGAGAGACACAGAAAGAGAGGGAAAGTGAGGAAGCAAGCCACCAGGTCCGGGACTCGAACTGTGGTAGGCCATGTGGGAGTGTCCAGCACCCTAACTACCACACCACCCACTGGCCCCTCAGGTGACTTTCAAAGAATATCCCATCAGGCTAACATCGGACCTCTTTTCAGAAGCAATGCAAGCAAAGAAAGAATGGGAAAATATATTCAAAGTGCCAAGTGAAAAACAATTTCAACCAAAAATATCGTATCCAGAAGGATTATCCTTCATATGGGAAGAAAAGATAAAAAACATTTGTAGATAAACAAAACCTCAAAGAATTTACCAACACTAGGCCAGCTCTTCCAGAAATTTTGAAGGGAGTACTACTATACTAGGAAAACTAAAGACAATTAAGAGAACAAAAATGACCAAGGAAAAAAAGGCCAACTTAATGGTAGGGACAAGTTCTGAAATATCAATAATAATGTTGAATGTTAATGGAAAGGTTAGACCACAGTAACACTGCAAATTCAACAAAAGAGAGATTACATGAACTGGTAAAATGGAATTCTATGACTTTTTTCTAAAAAATTACTGATGTTCTATGCTTTGTCTTCCAGATTAAAGGATTTTTGTTTTCTTTTGAATTGTTAATAGGTTCACCAATTTGTTTTTTTAACTGAAACATAAACTTTTCTCCCTTTCTGACCCCTCTGCAATTGAAAAATATTTGTGAGCATTCTTATTTTGTGGCAGAATGATTATTTGCATCAATTCAATAATACAATAGTATCTGTTGCCTTGCATCAGAAATTGAATTCTTATGGGGTTTTGTGCAAATAACAGACCGAACGGAGATTAACCTAATTTTTTTTGTAAATAAGTTAGTTTATACCTCTTTTTAGTAAAAGAGAGAATGGAGAGAGAAAAAATGTTTCAGAAGAAAATTACAGTGCACTTGTCACTAGATTCTAGCTTTGTCCACAGTTTAAGATCTTTTGTGAATAAATAAAATGTGAAAAAAAAAAGCTTAGTATGGAAGGGAGGGAGGGGAAAGATGACGGAAAAACTGGTAAAAGTATGCTTAATAGACAAAAATTGAGGAGCTATTTGCTGATGATAATGTATAGAGTAGTATCTTTGTCTTGACTGACATGCATGGGATTTGTGTTGGAAAAAGAAATGTATACTGTTAAGACATGTGATTGAATGTAAATAAACTGAAAAATAAATTGAAAAATTAAAAAAAAAAAAAAAAGAGCTAGATTCCACATGACTGAGGGAGCAGTTCAAATCCTGGCCCAAGCAGCTTGAAAACCATTCTGAACATGCATTCATGTGTGCCCCAAATCCTGACAGGATGGAGAAATGTAAGAAAAGAGACTGTAGCATGACTATGTCCCCACTGAAAGTGGTTTCTCCCTCTGTCTCTCTCTGGAGAATATATATGCCCTGTGGCAAAAAAAAAAAAAAAAAAAAAAAAAAAAAAAAGATAACTTTCTAAAATACATAGGGCTTGGGGCCAGCAGGTGATATGATGGTTAAGGCACTGGACTCCCACATGGCCAACCACAGTTTGAGTCCCAAATCTGGCAGCTTGCTTTCTCACTTTCCTTCTCTCTCTCGCTTAGTAAATTAATAATAATGATAAATAAAATAATTCTTTAAAAATAAATAGGGCTCAATGGTGGAATAAGATGAAACAGACTAATGGATCCATATGATCATCATAAAGTTGAGAAAAAATAACTAAACATGAATCTTTTATTAAGTTTTGGCCATAGGGCACATGCACTCACCAGAGACAGAAGGAACGTGAGAAATGACTCCCCAGAAAGGATGGCCATGCTATAGTCCCTTCCCCATTCTCCCGGGATCTTGAACACATACCCACATACACCCAGGGTGATTTTCAAGCCACCAAGTCCAGGACTCAAATCTCAGTTGGCCAAGTGGAAGTCTAGTGACTAAACCATCATACCACCTGCTAGTCCCTAAACATGAATCTTAATCTTAGATCTGTAATGTCACTAGTCTTTCTAGTGATATCTAGTGAGAAGTTTTTCTTCAGAGCAGCTACCAGTTTTTCTCTCTTCTTACATGTAACATTCATGGACTTCAATAATCACAAAGTCAGATAAAATTAATTTGTTTAGTATACCAACAAACTTTTTAAAAACACCTAGCCCCAATAAACTATTCAAAAGCACAGAACTACAGCTATAGCCAGCACAATGACTGGAACATAAGATCAAAAATCCCTGGTAACATAGACAAAACGATCTCAGTAGCTTTTATTTTAAAAAAATTTTAAAGGTTCGGGAACCAGCAGTTAGCGTAATGGCTATGTTGCTGGACTCCCACATAGTCGACTAAGGTTCGTGTCCCGGACCCGGTGGCTTAAAACTCACGCTGGGCGTGTGTGCGTGCATGCCCAAGATCCCGAGAGGAGAATGGAGGAGAAGGGATTGCGGCGTGGCCATCCCCCCTGGGGGGTGATTTCTCTCTTTCTGTCTCTCTGTCTCTGTCTGTCTGTCTGGTGAGCGCATGCGCCCTATAGCAAAAACCTCTAAAAAAAAAAATTTTAAAGGTTCAAACACTACTTTCATAGGAAAGTGTTAAACCTTAAAACTTTGTTATTCACATTATCTTATAAACCATTGTTTCTGTGGTAAGAAATGAGTTGAACCTCATCAAGTGCTATACTTAGATATAACATTTTCATGGGGGTAGAAGATCCAATTCTGAACCATACCAAGAGGCACTTCAATTAAACCTAACGATAAACAGGGGCCATATCAAATTACATCAAAACACACATAAAGACCACAGCTACATTAGTGTTTCACATGAAGCAGGCACTCAACCGTGTTATATGAACTGAATTAATATAACAGGCAACGGCTGGTTCCTGGACCTCATTCAGTATTTAAGCTACCCTACGTGAGGCTAGTAGATGAATTTAAAAATGATTTTTAAATGGGGAAAATTTAAATTTAAGACCTTATGATTGTATTAATTGAATCTGGTTTATTTAAAAAATATTCTCCTAGCTACATTTATAGAACAACTCTTCCTCTTCTATGTTAAAAATAAATGGCATTATCTCTCTGATTAATTTTGCTTAGCTGAATGGATCATTTTAAAAGCTTTCTTCTTTACTACTAAGTCAGCATCTTCATTTCTTAACTAGCCCAGCAGTCCTGACATGAAAACAATACCTAAAAATACAAATAAAAAATTTCCCAGCAAATATTATATACAATCCCAACAACGCAGACACAATCGTTTAAAAAAATCAGTTACATATTTATTTACATAGAATCAAATGAAAGACTTGAAAAGCAACATATCTATGAGTCATAAAATTTAATTATTAATCCACGTTTTTGGGGAAATAAAAAGGTTTTCAGTCTTCCTCCAGTACCTGAAGGGTGGTGCTATTTTACATGCTGCAGTTACATGTGCTGCAACGTCAGACATCTATACATCTTTAGTTTTCACAGAATTCACATCAAGTCCAAAAAAGTCTTTTTTGATGATGTAACGAACACACTGCAAAATCACATTTCTTTCATGCCGAATGTCCGGAGCTAAAAGCTAAAAAAAAAAAAAAAAAAAAAAAAAAAAAAAAAAAATTAAAACATTAGCTGGTAAACAAAATTTATCTGGGAAACACAATCTAAAATATTACATGTCCCTTCCACACATAAATAACACAGAACAAGAAGAGATGTGTACTGTGTTTACTAATTATTTGCTAAAAAAAAAAAAAAAAGTAAGAACATTTCCTTTTAACTTGTACCAAAGACTATAATAGCTTTTAAACAGTCAAAATATTCGCTTTTGGGGTCCTCTGTAGGAATAGCTAGCAAAGAACAGGAAAATAGGCTTAAAAACCTTTAATTAATCAAAATCTATAAACAGTCTAGAAATTGATAAGTAGCCATATTAAATATAGTAACAATGAAACTAGTAGTAAAAAGAAGAATCCCAAAATTCCCTGACTTTCATAACTTCCCATTTTCATGCTTACTGTATTGAAAGAAAACTAAAAATCTCTGGTACTTAGAATAAGAACATAGGCAAAGAATCACATGTGATTTGCAAAAAATATTTTTTTTCTGATGTCGTTAATATAATTCAGAAATATCACAAAGGATCGATCAGCAGAAAGATGATTAAATATACTACTTATATGATACAAGCATACATTTTAAACATGTGATTTGCTATAAATAGCAATGGCATTAACAAAATGGTATATTCTAGATTCATTTTAATAAGAAGCAACTGCATCTACATGTAACAATTCATGGAAGACTTAAAATCTTTGATCTTTGAAGAACGTCATGTTTATTACTTTGAATCAAAAGATGTATTGGTTCTTCTTTATGACTTAAAGAAAAATATTTTTTGAGCACATAATCTTGAGAATAAAGCTAACAATCCAAATAAAAAGATACAGATAAAGTGAAGATAGTCTCCAAAGATAAGGAATAAAACTTTGGCTTTCTTTCCATTATTTTTGGTTTTCCATAGAAATTGACATTAAAAATCTTTTTTCCTCTTCAGTCTGCCATTGTATTTAACTGTGCTTTCAATAGAAACTTTAAAAATGTCTGTAAACATCAATGTATGTTTCTTTACCAACTTAGTTAAAGCTAGATTCCATTCTTTGCATTTATTTATTTCAGACAAGATTTTGATATGCCACAATCCTGCTGTCTCAGCCTTCCAAGTAGTTGGAACAACATTATCTCCATACCACCACAGCTGGCTTTTAGAGGGTGAGCCTGAAATCAAACTCAGGTCTCCCATATGATCCAAAGTGCTGAATGGCAGAGTCAACTAATGTGCATCACTGCAGCTGAGCCCTTGATTCTTTTAAGTTTTGAAACCTAATTCACACAACTGAACACCAACATGCCAAATACAGTTTCAAAATTTAAAGATACACAGATAAGTTTTTAAGGACCATATGTCTCTGGTAATTTGAAAACACAAACACATACCAAGAAACCCAATGATTGACTCTATCTTTATGAAACTACAAAGATTAAAATGTAAAAAAAAAAAAAAAAAAAAAAAAAAAAAAAATCGTTTACCATTTCCAGGAGATATGGATGGTGTGTTCTTGGTTCAAATAATGTTGAATAGCTGTGATAATCTTTTCTTTTCTTAGGGTTTGTCTTTTTAAAACTCTTATTTTGGTTCTCACACTTGGCTTCTGAAAAATTTCTAACAGTTGCTTTAACATCTTGATTTGGACTCTTAAGAGTACTGCTGTGAAGAACCTGATTTTCTGCCAAAACGTCTGCTTCGGTCTTGATGGGAGTTTCTAAGTGTGATGAAAAACAAACACAAAAATGAAAAAAACAGGTAGAACTTTCATAAAATAACCAAAAAAAGCCACCCCCAGTCATAATATTGGCTACTTAATAATGTTAAGCTGAAAGATTTTTGAGAGGCATTTACAATGTATTCAATATTATTCAAATTGGGAACTATAACTGCCAAGAATTGAGCAGAATATCACAGAGAGCTATAGAAAGTGATCTCTGGGAAGGAAATAACACCAGATGGAAAGTCGGATTTATACAAGGGAAGGATGAGTGCTAGAAACAGTAAATATGTGGATAAATACAAAAGACTTTTTACTTATTTGAAAAAAAATTTAAAAACAGAAAGGGCTAAAGGAAAAATAACAGTGCATATAGGATCTATAACATCTGTAGAAATGAAATCTGTTAACAACAGCAAAAAGGAAAAGGAAAATATATAAGTACATTACTAAAAAATTCTTAAAAGTACATGTGAAGTGGAAAACTATCATTTCAAAGTATAATGTGGTAAGTTAAAGTTGCAGACTATATACTCAAGATCAACTCCTAAAAAATTAAACAAAGAGGTTCAACTAATAAACTTCTATTTGCGCTGCGGTAAAGTATGGGATTGGGCTAGCTCCACAACCTGGTAATTAAGGTGGTTGGCGCCCACATGGCTGACCACTCAGTTTGAAGCCTGAACTGGCGGCTTGAGAACATACTAGGCCTGTGTTCATGCTCTCCCAAAAATCTCAGAAGGAGGGAGGGCTGGAGGAGAACGATTGTGGTATGACCACTGACCACAAGTATGCTTTCTTTTCTCTCTCTCTCTCTGTTGAATGTACCCTCTAGCAGACAGACAAATATAGGATTAATCTGAAATAAGGCAGGAAAAAAAGAAAAATGAAACAAACAATATTAATAACATTTATGTAAAAGGCCTAACACCCTATTTATAAAAGGCAAAGATGGTCAGAATGAAAAAAAGAACAAGACACAACTATATGACATTATAAATACTGATTTTATATGCAGGCAGTTCTTGCTTTATACTTTGAATCTGAAATTCAAAAGTATTCAAATTAAGTCTTAATTACTTAAGTATCATGCAAAGCAAGAACTGCCCATATAGTCACAGGTTAAAAGTACAAGGATGAACAAAATATCATGCATATTTCAATCACAAAAAAGCTGGAATGGCTATATTAATATCAGACAAAAAAGTTTTCAGAACAGGGGATATAAAATATCCAGAGATAAAGAGAACAAATCATTCATAATGTTAAAAGGGGTCAATTCATCAAAAAGATTAAAAATAAAAAAACAGTAACACCAAATAACACATTCTCAACATACATGCAGTAAAAACTGATTAAACTGAATATAGAAATAGATAAATCCATTATTATGGTTCTACTCTCAGCAACTGAAGAACAATTAGACAGTAAATCAGCAGGGATATAGAACACCTGAACACCACCAACAATGAACTCAGATGAACAAAGAACATTCAATCCAATACACATTCTTGTCAAATTCACATAATATCCACCTGTTTTGGGCCATAAAATAAGTCTCATTAAACTGAAAATACTGAAAGCACAGTTCTCTAACCATAACAAAATGAAATAAAAATTACTAAAAGAAATCTAACTAGAAACCCCCCCCCCCCCCCCAATAACTGGAAACTAAACATATTCAAAAAAAAAAAAAAAAAAAAAAAAAAAAAAAAAAAAAAAAAAAAAAACCTGAGTTAAAAAACAAGAAAGAGGGACCAGCAGATGGCGTAATGGCTACATTACTGGACTCCCACGTAGTCAACTGCAGTTCAAGTCCTGAACCTGATGGCTTGAAACTCATGCCGGGTGGCATGTGCATGCGTTCCCAAAATCCGGAGGAAAGTGGAGAAGGGACTGCAGCATGGCCATCCCCCCCAAGTAGTGATTTCTCACTTCCTGTCTCTGTCTCTCCAGTGAGTGCACATGCCCTAGAGCAAAAATCTCTCTGGGGGGTGGGTGGGAAAGAAGAAAAACTTTAAAATAAAAATTAAAACTAGGCCCAGCTATAGTGTCACAAGCAGAATAGTACTGCTGAGCTATGGCTGAGGCCGCAAGTGAGACCAAAGCTTAGTTTTGGCCCATCCTCAACAACATGGGCATGGTGGTATTTGTTTGTGATCTTAGCTAACACGGAGGCTGAGGCACGAGCACTGTAACATGAGGTCTGGTCAAAAATACTTTCTCAATCTCTCTCCTGGTCCCTCTCCCTTTCACACTTTCTATCTTAGTTTTTTAAGGTTTATTTCTTCCATGACTGTGTGCAAGAAAGAAGCAGAGAGACAGCACCCCAACAAGGTCCCAGGGGCATTATGATCTACCTTATGATCTACCTCCAGCCTCTGCAAGCCCTGAATAATAGGTACACACACACCTAGTATACTCAGGGAGGTCTCCAGAAGTGAACCCAGAATACTCCTATGTGGGTCAGCCTCACAGAGCATCACCTTGTACTGCTGCACCATGGTCTAGCCTCCATCTCTCATTTGAAAAATAAAATAAATAACAACATAATGTGTCAAATTTATGGGATGCAGCTAAAGCAGTGCGTGGAGGCAAATTTATACCATTGAATGCTTATGTTAGAAATGAAGAAAAGTCTAAATTATCTAAGTTATTATCTAAGGTTCTATTACAATGAGGTCAATTATCTAAGCAGCTGTTATAATAAAATAGAGTCTGGACAGGGGCCAAAAGAAGATGAAAATCAATAATTTAAAGTAAAATCAATGATAAATAATAGAGAAAAATCAACAAAGGCAGAAGTTGGTTCCTTTGTTAAAATAAATATGTAGTCCCGGACCCGGTGGCTTAAACTCACGCCGGGCGCGTATGCGTGCGTGCCCAGGGTCCCAAGGGGAGAACGGAGGAGAGGGGATTGCAGCATGGCCATCCCCTCTGGGGGGTGATTTCCTGCTTTTTGTCTCTCCGTCTCTCTCTGTCTGTCTGGTGAGCGCACACGCCCTATAGCAAAAACCTCTCAAAAAAAATTAAAAAAAAAAATATGTAGCAAGACTAATTCAAAAAGGAAAAATATATACATTAATAATGAGAAAAAAGGAGAAGACATCACTATGGCTCCTACAGATATCACAAGGAATAATTATTAACAATTATATGCCAATAAATTCACCAACTTAGCTAAACCAGATTCTTATGAAAAACACAAATTACTGGGAACCAGCAGTTAGCGTAAAGGCTATGTCGCTGGACTCCCATATAGTCGACCGTGGTTTGCGTCCCGGACCCAGTGGCTTAAAACTCATGCCGGGCGCGTGTGCGTGCATGCCCAAGATCCCAAGAGGAGAATGGAGGAGAAGGGATTGTGGCGTGACCATTCCCCCTGGGGGGGTGATTTCTCACTTTCTGTCTCTCTGTCTCTCTCCGTCTGTCTGGCAAGCGCACACGCCCTATAGCGAAAATCTCTCCAAAAAAACAAAACAAACAAACAAACAAAACACAAATTACTTAAACTCACTAAAAAATAAACAAAAAACAAAATCCTGTATCTACCAAGGAAACTGCATTTATAATTTAAAACATTCCCCAAAAGAAAACACCAAGTTAAGATGGCTTAGGTTCAAATGGCTTCTCTATTATAGATTTCTCCAAAGAAGAAAAAGCAACAGAAATCCTACACAAATTCTTAAAAAAGGGGAAGAGGAAACAGTCTCAACTAGTACTAAATCCATGAGAATACAAATAAACCACAGATTAGTATCCTTCATAAATATGGATGTAAAAATCCTTAATAAAATATTAGCAAATCAAGTTCATAAATGTATTTAAGAAGTAATACACCACAGACCAAGAATATTTTATGCCAAGAATACAGATGGGTTTGATGACTGAAAATCACTGTTTTACCATATCAATAGAGGAGAAAAAAATTATGAAGAGTTGAAAATTCACAAGTTTTTAAAACTTCCCCCTCAATCCCAATATTTACTCTATATATTTATCATGAACCAATGTGATGTGATATAAAAAGTTCCATTCTAGGGAACCAGCAGTTAGAGTAATGGCTATGTTGCTGGAGTCCCACGTAGTCGACCGTGGTTCGCGTCCCGGACCCGGTGGCTTAAAACTCATGCCAGGCGCGTGTGCGTGCGTGCCCAAGATCCTGAGAGGAGAATGGAGGAGAAGGGATTGCGGCGTGACCATCCCCCCTGGGGGGTGATTTCTTGCTTTCTGTCTCTCTCTGTCTGTCTGGCGAGTGCACGTGCCCTATAGCGAAAACCTCTCAAAAAAAAAAAAAAAAAAAAGTTCCATTCTAGAAGTTAGAAGACTAGGCTCAGTTGTCTAGACCAGAGTGGGGGAATAAACATATCTCAAAATTCTCTTCCATGTCCCAGTGGTTAAGGGACTTATAACATGGCTGACTGTGTAGTTTAAATCCTGGACCCAGCAGTCAGAAAAAAATACCAGCACATGTGCATGTATGCCTAAAATCACATCAGAACTGCAAAAAGGAGAAGGGGGTGCTTTCTCTCTCTCTCTCTCTCTCTCTCTCTCTCTCTCTCTCTCTCTCTCTGTTGAGTACATTCACCCATTGGCAAACTAAAAGAAATAATAAAACCCCACCACTTCACCATTAAAGTACTACATGGGACTGAACGTAAAAATTATGTTTGAAAGGTTAAGTGTTAAGAAACCAAACACAGACCAGCAGGTGGTACGGAGGTTAAGGTGTTGGATCCCCCGTGGCTGACTGTGCGGTTCCAGTCCTGGACCTGGTAGCTTGAAAATCATGCCAGCTACGTGTACATGCATGCCCAAAACCCCAAGAGGAGACTGAAGATGGTACTGCAGCGTGGCCATGCTCTCTGGGAGGTGACTTCTCACGACCCCCTCTCTCTCTGTCTCTCTTCAGCAAGCACATGTTCCCTATGACAAAAATCTTTTAAACAAACAAAAAAGAATTTGCTATGATAATACTGGTGTTTTCTTTCTTTTTTTTTTCTTTTTTCTTTTTTTTTTTTTGGTCTGAGGGAATGTGCACTCTCTAGAGAGAGAGAAGGAGAGAGGTGGGAAGAGACAGAGAGAAAGAAAGAAGGATTGTAATCCTCTCCCTGTTCAATGAGAATGGTCATACTACAATCCCTTTTCCATTTCTCCCACCTTTCAGAATCTTAGGCATGTGCTTGCAGGAGTGTATATATCAAGCTTCTGGGTCCAGGAATGAAATAATGTAGTTGGCCATGTGGGATCCAGCCACCTTAACCACCATGCCACCAGCTGGCCCAATGATATGTTTTCCAAGTAAGGGGAAAAGAGAAAAAGAAGATAAAATAATCAGAAATAAATGGGGCTAGGAATTCCCAAATTTACAGAAATCAGAACTATGGGAATAATAAAAGAAAAAAGAAGAGCAAGATGGTAGTGTATCAGAAAAATGTGATGCTCTGGTAAATAACTCCACATGGAAAGGTTGTCAGTTCCAAGTCCGGAGACCTCCATATATATGTTAGGCATATGTGTGCCCATGATCTAGAGCTGCAGCAGTGAGAAGTAGATGGCAGCATCAAGACTGCTGGGGGGTGCTTTCTCTCTCTATTCCATTCTCTGCCTCTCTCAATAATGGAAGAAATAAATAAACAATAAAACAAATTAACAGATAACTAAGGGCAAAAAGAAAAACCAGGGCAATACTTTCTATTATTCCCTTCCTCTTCAAGCATTGGTCACTCAATTCAAAAACATAAGCCAAATGAATCAGAGCTTATAATTTCTTTCTTTTTAAAAGATGTGTTTGCCTTAGTGCATGTGCACTCACCAAAGAGATACAGAGGCAGTGAGAGGGAAGTGAGAAATCACTCTGCAGGGAGGATAGCCATGCTGCAATCCTTTCTCCTCCATTCTCCTCCCAGGATGTTAACCATGCAAGCACACATGCCCAGCATGATTTTCAAGCCACTGGGTCTGGGACTCGAACTGCAGTCGGCCATATGGGAGTCCAGAGACATAACCACTATGCCATCTACTGGTTCTATAATTTCTGTTTTCTGAGAAACTGGGGCCATTTATATTTCCCTCTTTCTTGAGGTTTACTGTACTTTCAAACTAAGTATCATATATTATTGTAATGTTCATCAGTTCACATAAATTTTAAATATAGCCATTCACTTCTTTCAACTTAAAACTTTTTGGTTTATGACCTTTTGAATCAGTTTTCAATTTGAATATCACCCCATATAAGACCCAAACCAGTTCAAAAAGACAACTTTAGGGAATTGTAAAACTGTGCTTAAATTCTAATATAGTTAAAAAATAAAAAGAAAAAGGAAAAACCCTAAAGTGCAAAAGCCAAGACAGATATCAAACCAACCCATCTGGAAATATTTCCACCCTTTTCTTTCTTATATATCTTAAAAATTTTGACAGCACCTTTTCCTATGTTTCAGTCTTGCTTGAGGCACCCTTTCTTGGTTTAAAACTTTCCCAAAAAAAACAGCAGTCCTGTTTAAGACCCTCTATTCAGTTTTATGTTAATTTTAAAGTTGAGACAGATCTTAACTATGAAGACACAATTGTTAAACTCTGTTAGAATCAGACTGCTCTTCACCTTAGAATTAATTTAAATAAGCTTCTAAGATGTTATTTAATGGTTCAGAGAAGACCCCCTGTGTTTCCTTAGTTTATTCAATCCAAACTCCCTATAAGTCAGTATCTCATTCTAGAGCTCAGAAATAATACTGAAAGCTAGAAATCTACTAGTGACCTTGGTGGCTTAATAAGGGTGAATTCAAACTATGCAAAGTAATTATGAAGACTTAGTAATGTGAAACAAAAGACTTTCTCCTTTAAGTATGGCTTTTTGAATAGTTAACTAAAATGAATTCCTACAGGTCTATGGAGTGGTGATTAAAGTGGCTACATGACTGATTTAAAGTCCTGGACCTGTGACCAGATCTCTGAATTCCATGCCCAATATGCCAAATGGTGGGAGACATGGAGAAGGGACTGTGGTGTGACCATTCCCCATGAGATGTACTTACGCCCCCTCATACCCTGTCTCTCTCTAGTCAGTGCACATAACCTTTAGCAAAATATGCATTTTAAAAAGTGAATTCATGGGGTCAGCAGATGGCACAGAGGTTATGGCACTGGACTCTCACAGGCCTGACTACAGTTCATCCTAGACCTGGTTGCTTGAAAATCACGCCATGCACACACGAGTGTGTGCCCAAAATCTCAGGAAGAGAATGAAGGAGAAGGGACTGCAGCATGGCCATCTCCCTTGGTGTGGGGTAGAGGGGTGGTGGTGGTGGTTTCTCACTTTCCCTTTCATTATCTCTCTCTCTGTCTCCTCTGGCAGGTTTACATGCCCTATGGCAAAAATCTTAAAAAAAAAAAAAAAAAAGAATTAATACAAAATCAAATGTATGTTTTAACAAACAAGAGCCTTATTATTCACAAAAGGCTATGTATTACTGTGCAGGAAGACAACAGATGCTACTCAAAGAAGACTATATAGTTGGAGTTGGCTTCTAAGTCCAGGAACCTAAATTTTATATCAGCCACATTCTAGCTTGGCAAACTTATTCCCTCTGAGCTTAAAGTTTTAAAAAATGAAGGAGTGAGGGACCAGCAGTTAGCGTAATGGCTATGTCGCTGGACTCCCACGTAGTCGACTGCGGTTCGCGTCCTGGACCTGGTGGCTTAAAACTCACGCCGGGTGTGTGTGCGTGCGTGCCCAAGATCCCAAGAGGAGAATGGAGGAGAAGGGATTGCTGTGTGGCCATCCCCCTGGGGGGTGATTTCTCGCTTTCTGTCTCTTTGTGTCTGTCTGGCGAACGCACATGCCCTATAGCAAAAACATCTAAAAAAAAAAAAAAAAATGAAGGAGTGAGACCTTAAAGATGCCTTGCAGTTTGCTTCTTCCTTCCAATTTAAAAATGGTGGTAGCCTCGGGACCAACTGTTGGTGTAATGGCTATGTCACTGGATTCCCATGTAGTCGACCGCGGTTCGAGTTCTGGACCCAGTGAGTGGCTTGAACTCATGCCAGGCGCGTGTGCGTGCGTGCCCAAGATCCCAAGAGGAGAAAGGATTGCAGTGTGGCCATCCCCCCGGAAGGTGATTTCTCGCTTTCTGTCTGTCTCTATCTTTCTGGCAAGGGCACGCACCCTCTCCCCCACCCCCCAAAAAAAATTGTAGGAAAAAAAATGGTGGTAGTCTCAAACTGAAGACATGAGAATAAAAGCACTTAATGTTTCATCTTAAGAAAGAGAGAAGAAAGTGTTACTCTGGGTTGTTTTTAAGGGATTCAGGAATCTGGTAATAGTGTTCTTTGTTATCACCTGTTATAAATACAACCGATAAGCAGGAAATATAATATATGTTAAAAAAATCCATCTCCATATCAGCATATTAGAAACAGGAGTGAGAAATAAATACTGTTTTTCTTAAACTTAGAAAAAAACAAGAAGAGGCAACCCTCTGTTAAGGAATACTCTGATAAAGCCAGTGAAGTTCATATTTCAAAATCCAAGTAGCTTTTAACAAGCTTACCAGAGTAGACTATAGCCCAATACAGAGAAAAAAAATCCCCATGTTACAGATAGATATAAACATCATCTTTCATGTTAAAACCCAACTCTTTAATAGTCAACATCTTCCAACTACACAAACATCAATCATCTCTAGCCTATCTTTCTTTTTAAGAGAGAGATTTTTGCTATAGGGTGTATGTGCTTGCCAGAAAGACACAGAGAGACAGAATGCAAGAAATCGCCCCCCAGAGGCTCTGACCACCACAATGCCTTCTCTTCTAGTCTCCTCTAAGGATCTTGGGTATGCACACACCCACACCCAGCATTTTTAAGCGTCTGGGTCCAGGACTCGAACCATGGTCAACTACAGGTCCCAAGCCCGTCCAGCATTAATAGTGCTGCCATCTTCATCCAATTATATTCAAACCTTTACTTCATGCTATTAGGTCATTGGGAAAGTCATGACGGATTTTTCCATGTTTTTATTTTTCTTCCTTTTTTTGCAACAGGGCATGTGCACATGAGTTTCAAGTCGCTGGGTCCGGACATGAACGTTGGTCAGCCACATGGGAATCCAGTGTCTTAACCGTTAAACCACCTGCTATATTCTGTATTTTTCTTGCAAAAATACATCATGACTTTCCCAATGACCCAATATATAAACGCTTTTAGATCCTCTATTCATATCCTTATGTATAAGCTCCTACTTCGATTACCTATTTTTTTTTTTTTTAATTTACTACTTGTTTCTTCCTTGAGAAAGAAAAAGGGAGAGAGAGAATACCCTCAATAGTGTCTTGATGTCTCAGTCTACCCCCAGCTTCACCCAGGCCAGACCATGGTCAAGCATGTGATAGTGCTTTCAGGGAGGTCCCTGGATGTGAACTTGGCACGCCCCCAGATGATTAGCCTCATACAGCATCATGTCTTACAACACTGAGTCACCATTCAGTCCCTCATTACAAATATCCTATCTTAAGATATATACACATGAATTTCCTCAAAGTTGATAAAGCCTAAATAAAACTACCATGCAGAGCCTGGTTACCATAATAGTAGGACATAGCTTTATTCACTGAGTATATGCTGATTATTGATATAAATTTTGGATTAAGAAGGGCACTCTGGGGCCCAGCAAGTGACATGGTGGTTAAGACATCAGACTCCCACATGGCCAGCTGCAGTTCGAGTCCTGGACCCAGCAACTTGAAAATCACTCTGGGCATGTATGTGTACATGCAAGTGTACTCTAAATCCTGAGAAATGGAGAAGGAATTGCAGTATGGCCATACCCCCTGGGGGGGGGGGGGTTTTTCACTTTCCTTCTCTCTGTCTCTCTCTGGCAAGCACTTGTGCCTTGACAAAAAACAAAATAAATAAATAAAATAAAATAAAATAACAACAAGAAGAAGAAATGCACACTGTATTAGATTAATAGCCTAATCATGGCTTTTTCATATGGCTCTGACATTCTGCAAGAGATTAAAGTGCTAATCATAGTAATTTTCACAATAAAGCCCCACATGTCATCATCTGTGACACCTTTAAAGACATGTATCCTCAGCATCATTGACTCTTAGTAAGACTCCTAAAAGAATTCTATTTCTTCCAACCTTTAAAACACTTAGGCTAATGCAATCACAAATACAGGATTGCTGTATTTTCCAAATGAGAAAATTTATGTAAATGGGTTCTACAAGAACAATGCCCTAAATACATTTTAAAAATGTTACCACCCTCTTTGTCATAAAGGACCTCTCTCCATCTTCAAAAAGTGCTATAAACATACAACAAGGGTTCTTGAAATCAAAGAGAAGAAATTTTCATTATTTTGCTATTCTTTTTTAAAATTTTCTTTAATTCAATTAGCGGCATTTTCTCTTCTCCTTTTTATTCTTTCATGTTGTATTACTTTTGTCTTCCTCTCTCAGAGTTACAACTTCTCCATTACTCCAGCTTTCCTTTATCCCAAGTTAACTTATGAATCAAAAAAAGGATTTCAAGATCAAATAAAGAATGTACAATCCTGGATACCATTAATGTGCAGTATATACCCAAGGCAAAACGCAACAACACAAAATACACGTCATGGTAACAACGGACACCGTGACTTACCTTCTGGCTCACTGTCTGACCCTGAAAGACTGCCATAGCTGCTCATAAGTGAGCACAGGGCTGGTGTCACTTCCTTGGGTACAACTGTGCGTTGTGGTTTTTCCTCCTTGTCAGACTCTAAAACAGAAGAGGAAAGAACTAAGATTTAAACCATGTTCCCCCAAAAACCTCCCCTCATAAAAGGAAAACTGACTATTCTCCACTTCCTTACCTATTAGTGAAAAGTAAATAATTTCTGATCATTTCCTTAATCTTCCTGAAAAACTATTCTAGGAAACCTGAAAAATTTCACTTTGACTTAAATTTTCACAGGCAGAGAAGCTAGTCGCCCAAGAGGATTCAGAAGTACAAATGGCAGCTATATACAGCTCAGGCACTAACCATGTTCCACAGGTTATATTATTTGGGCCTTTTTGGGACCAGCAGTTGGCTATGCCACTGGACTCCCATGTAGTCGATCGCGGTTCACGTCCTGGACCCGGTGGCTTAAAACTCACGCCGGGCGCGTGTGCATGCGTGCCCAAGATCCCGAGAGGAGAATGGGGAAGGGATTGTGGCGTGGCCATCCCCCCTGGGGGGTGACTTCTCACTTTCTGTCTCTCTGTCTCTCTCTGTCTTTCTGGTGAGTGCATGTGCCCTATAGCAAAAACCTCTCAAAAAAAAAAAAAAAAAATTGGGCCTTTTCTAAATTAACTTAATTACACAGTCTTTGCTGTAATTTACAGGTAGTAGGCCAAAAAGCTATTTAACTTCATTCAATTAGGACCATTAACTCTGAGAATTAGATTTAGGAATAACTAAAATATAAAATATCTACCCTTTTTGTCATTCTTTAGACTGTTTTTCAGGACTCAAATAATATATAAACCATTCTACAGCCTTAGTCAAAGAATTATGCTGAAATGAATCCACCTAAAGTTTTTGCTATGTATTAATAGAACTTCTAAGAACTTAAGTAAACAAGCCAACCATGATAATTTAGCAGGTATTAAAGTCTGCCAAAGGTAAAGTGTTTGATCAGAGCCCAGCAAGTCTAGTTGTAGCCCCAGGACACCATCTATTACATTTATTTTTGGCAGCTTAAAAATGTATCAGCTCTTTTCTAGACAACCAATAAAAACAAAGCCTAACTGAAGACAATAAGCAACTTGTCTATTTAATGAAACAACTAACCCACGACCAACATAAAATGTTTTTAGATTGAGCATTTAATGCCCACAAATTCAGTCCAGGAAAACCAAAACATGCCAGTAGGAATGGGAGTATCCTTTTGTATGAATGTTGAACTACCACCTCCTGCTGGATAAAGATAATCTTCTCTCGTCTACCACCCACAACAGTTTTAGAGGTACTAAACCCTTCAAAACTGCTTTTGGTGATCTTAAGCTAATTTTGTTTTCTTTTACCCCGGATTAATAAGAAAAAAGGAAAATAAGTTTATATATATAAATTACTATTAGATTAAACAAAAATCTACATGTTAGTGGTATGGAGACTATTCATCCACTGTTTAAATGACCAAAGACCTTTTACTTCCAAGACCCAGAGAGGTACCAAAATGTACAACAGTTGAATATTATGCTCTTTAAAAGCTTGATCTAATTTAATCCTTAAGATACATTATAGGACTTTTCGGGACCAACAGGTGGCATGGTGGTTAAGGCGCTGGACATTCTCACATGGCCAAACATGGTTCGAGTCCCGGACCTGGTGGCTTGCTTTCTCAGTCTCCCCACCCCCGTATCTCTCTTTGATCAAATTAAAATAAATGAATAAATAAAATTAAATGAACAATTCTGTTTTTTTTTTTTTTTTTCCATTCCAGTAACATAACCATGTAACAGTTGAGTCAAATTTAAATCTTGGTTTTCTGCTTCCAAATCCTAACTCTTTTCTTTTTTTTTTTTTTTCAAAGAGGTTTTTGCCTTCGGGTGCATGCGCTGGCCAGAGAGAGACAGAGACAGATACAGTGAGAGGGAAAGTAAGAAATCACTCCCTAGGGAGGATGGCCACACCGCAATCCCTTCTCCTCCATTCTCTTCCTGGGATCTTACACACGCATGTACACATACCCAGCTTGATTTTCAAGCCACCAGGTCCTGGACTGAAACCACGGTCGGCCATGTGGGAGTCTAGAGATATAACCACTACATCATCTGGCTGGTCCCCCAAATCCTAATTCTTAATTAGTGAGCTAGAATGCCACATATATCTTTTTCTTCTTAAAGTTATTACAGGTCAGCCTTTAGCAGAGTGCTTAAGCACAGTGCATTGGGGACCAGATCCCACATGGCCAACCAAGGTTTAAATCCTGGCCTCAGCCCTGGTGTCTTGAAAAGCATGCTGTCAGGGTGGTTAAGGTGCTTGATTCCAACATGGCTGATTGTGGTTTAAGTCCCAGACTTGGTGGCTAGAAAATCACTCTGGGGGCATGTGTGTGCATGCCTAAAATCCCAAGAGGAGAATGGAGAAGGGAATGCAGTGTGGCCATCCCTTCTGGAGGGTGATTTCTCACTTTCCCGCTCTCTCTCTCTCTCTCCAGAGCATGTAAGCACCCTATGGCAAAAACCTAAAAAAAAAAAAAAACATGCTGGGGGCATGCCCAAAATAACGATTGGATAGAGAAATGGAGATAAAGGGATTGTGGTGTGACTATGCCCTACTTGGGGGTGCTTTCTCTCTCTCTCTCTCTCTCTCTCTCTCTCTCTCTCTTTCTCTCTCTCTCCCTCCCTCCCTCCCTCCCTCCCTCTCAGACATTTATACCCTCTGGCAATTAAAAACTATTTTAAAAAGGAAGCTAGTAATAAAAACACTTGTGTGATCAATAATAATGCTAGTGATATCTTCTTTCAGCTATAGCTTCACTGCTTTTTTCTCTTTCATAGCAAATCTCCCAATTAATATCATTCACCAGGGAAGTACATTTGAGCTTGACCTGTGGAGAGCAGCCAGTCTGAAAACATGTGACTTTTAGACACACGCAGAAACATGCTTTTGTAAGCTACAGCTAGTAGGGCTATTGAGAAGCATTTACATACGAAAGCAGTATTTGCCTGCCGTCAATGGTTATTTTGTTGTTGTTGTTGATACCCAATATCTTGATACTGTTCAGTATCAGGGCTAAAGGAAGTCACATGCATTTACCAGATTGTCCCCCCAAAAAGATCAGAAAAATTATATGGTGCCTGTCATTTTTACATCTTCAGATGATTTACATTAAAAAACAACTGGCTTTGCATTCCAATTCCTTCTCCCCCATTCCCTTTGCATCCCATTTCTCCTTCCCCCATTTTCTGTCCCTTAAAATAAACCTGAAGGTCGCAACTTCTCCATCAGAGAAGCTGTGCCCATCCGATCTTCGCTTTTCTATATTTGTGTGTCTTTGTTTGCTTGTTATTGTGTTTCTTTCTTTCTTTCTTTTTTATTTTTTGGAGAGGTTTTTCCTACAGGGCGCGTGCGCTCACCAGAAAGACAGAGAGAGACTGAGAGATAGAAAGCGAGAAATCACCCCCAGGGGGGATGGCCACGCTGCAATCCCTTCTCCTCCATTCTCCTCTCGGGATCTTGGGCACACACGCACACGCGCCTGGCGTGAGTTTAAGCCACTGGGTCTGGGACTCGAACCGTGGTCGACTATGTGGGAGTCCAGCGACATAGCCATTACGCTAACTGCTGGTCCCTATTGTGTCTATTTCTAATCCACAGCCTTCTCTACTCAGAAAAACGTGTTCATGCTGAGCTGGTCCCGGCACTGACCCACTCCAGAATTTATTCCAATCTATCTTTTAGCCCTATGACATTAGTAAAACCCTCTCTCCCAAGTTCCCCTGGGTTTTCTGTGTTGCTATATCTAGGGGTCATTTCTTGGTTCTCATTTTATTTAACTTAAGTGACAGCACTGAACAGTAATCAAGTTTGACTTTTTTTTTTTTTGCCAGAGGGCATGTGCGGTCCTGAAAAGAATGACAGAGAGAGGGAAAGTAAGATAGTACCTTCTGAGAAATGGTCCCGCCACAATATCTTCTCCATTTTTCTCTCCTTTTGGGAGAGAGAAACATGTGCCCAGAGTTTTTTTCAAGCTCCCAGATCTGGGACTCAAACCATACAGTCAGTCATGCAAGATCCAGCCACCTCAACCATCAAATCATGGGCTGGCCTTCACAACCTATTTTTTATGACACTCTCTTCACTTGGCTTCCAGAACTCCTCCATGTGCCTCTTTTCCCAGACTCCCTATTAAACTCTCCTCACTAACCAAATTCCAAAATTATTCAGTGCTCTGATCCATCATGCCTCCTTCTCCATTGATTATCATATCTCAAAACTTAAAACATGTGAAAAAGTCATGGGTAAGTTACTGACCTATATTCTAGTGAAATCACAAATTTATAATTCTGACTTCACCCCTTAAACCCTAGAATAATCTTTATTGTTCATTCCACAATTCTCTTTAGATGTCAAACAGATACCTCAGCAAAACATGTCTGATTAACACTTGATTGTTACTTGGAATAATATGTCCACCAACCTTTGTTCTTTTTTTTTTTGGAGAGGTTTTTTCCAGTACTGTCCACCAACTCTTTCTTCTTAACGCAGTTAGGCCAAAATTACCTAGTTATCATCATCACGACTCTTCTTTCTCTTACAGACCAATCTATTAGCAAACGTTGGAGCTCTATTTTGCAAATATATCCAGAATTGTATTCCTCTCTTCAATATTTCCATATCCCCTGGACAATTCTAACAGCCTTCTAAATGAGGCTTCTCCTCCAACCAGAACATAAGCTACTGAACAGAAGGGATTTTGTTCTGTTCAATGCTCTATCCTCAAGACCTAGAACAGTACATAAGTGCTCAACAAATATTTGAAGAACAAAATTTTGTATGAATGAGTTAAGACAAGTTCAAAAAGGTTAACAACTAGCACAGAATCATAGAATTGGTAAGAAATGGAGCCAGGATAGAAACCTAGTTTTACGTGAATCCAAAGCTCATTCTTTTTATTTTTAAATAACGTAATTCCACTTTTATTTTTAAAAATCACATACATGTGCATATTAGAAATACTAGAAAGATATGGGACCAGCAGATGGCATAATGGTTACGTCGCTAGACTCCCACCTAGTCTACTGTGGGTCAAGTCCCAGAACCAGCAGCTTAAAACTCATGCCAGACACATCCCAAGAGAAGAATGGAGAAGAGATTGTGGTGTGGCCATCTCGTGGGGGGTTGATCTCTCGCTTTCTATCTTTTCATCTCTCTGGTGAGTGTACATGCCATATAGCAAAAATCCCTCTCTAAAAAAAAAAAAAAAAGAAAAGAAAAAAATACTAGAAGGATATACAATATGTGACCAGTAGTCTTCTCTAAAAAGTTAAGAAAATAGTTTTTTTTTTTTAAATTTTCTCCTTTTTTTCCCCCTACATTTCCTGTATTACTTTGTAATGAGAAAATAATAGGGGAAAAAACCTACAAGAAAATAAACTGGAGGACAGAGTTTCTCACAACTGAAATCAAGAAGCAGAAGGCAAGGTTTTAACTGGAGTACACATAGTTCCTTTCCCCTTTTATTTTTTTTAACTTTACATTTGGAAACAGTTTTAGATTTATGTAAGTGTTGCAAAGATAGTACATTTTCCATATACCCTTCATCCAGCTTCCCTATGTCCTCTTACATAACCAAAGTACATTTATTATAACTAACATACTAACTTCAGTACCATACTACCTAACCCAGGCCATATTATAATTTCACCAGCATTTCCACTAACACCCTTTTTCTGTCCCAGCATCCTCCAGACCCACCACACTGCATTTAGCTGTCTTGACTCCTTGGTCGACTCTAAATCTGTGACAGTTTCACAGTCTTTCCTTCTTTTTCATGTACTTGACACTTCCGAAGACTATTGGTTAGGTATTTGTAGTGTGTCCCTTCGTTTGTGTTGTCTGATGATTAATTAGACTAGGGGTATGGGTATTGGGAAGACCACGAAGGAGGTGTATATAAGCTTATCACATCACAGGCCCACGATATCAATATAACTTATTTCTGGTGATGCAAACCTTGACAACTTGGTGCTTCACCTGCTCCAATTCAAGAAAGGAATATCAAGAAATATGGGACATATGCTAAAAATCACCACAGTAATCAATAAACAGTTTCGCCTTAAAATTTCACCGCAAATTTTACATTTACCAATGGATCTTGTCTGAAACAGTTATTGATATGGTGTTCTAATGGAGATTGTCTCTCATTTCTTCCACATTTATTAACTGGAATTCTTTTTGTAAGAAAGACTTGTGTCTCCTGCCCCTGTCCCCATTTAATTATGTAAGTGCTTACCTGTGTAAGTATGGACTCATGAATACTTATTTGTTGACTGGGAACTCTAGTATCCTGACATGCTCACATCCTTATGTGTCTGGTGCACATCTTACTTTCTAATACTCTGAGATGCTCTAGTTTCATTCTGTATTTTCACAACCCTTGAAATATCCGTTTCTCCAACAGGCCCTAGTTCTTTTCATTGGAGAATGGTATTTGGAAACCGTGATTTGGGTGCTGGGTGTGCGTGTTACTAGAAGTTTCATGACGCTTGTTACACTCGACTGCCTTCTCTAAGGGTAATAAGAGTTAGAAGGTCATACTAACAAACAACTCTTCTATTTCTTTTCCTTTCAGTTCCTACATATGTAGTAACACTTTGAAAAGGGGACTGTCCTTCTGATGGTTTCAAAATATTTTTTTTTAAAAATTGTTTAATTTGTGCTCATCAGAGCAAAAGAGAGAGAGGAAGTGAAAAAGCAAGCCACTAGGTCCTGGACTCAAACTGCAGTCGGGCAATGGAAGTCCAGTGCCTTAACCACACCACCTGCTGGCTCCACAAAGTAACTTTTACAATGCTTTTACATATACATATAGACTGTTCCCAGAGTGTCTTGGATCTACCTAGCAGTTTTAATACAGGCATATTCAGCACCTAACCTGAAAAAATCAGGCCAAAGGTACTGATCAAACAAAATTTTACTCAAGAAACTTAACTTGTTTTTCAAAGACAATGGTAATTAATATGATCAAACTTTAGAATTATTCAGAATTATTAAATACCAGCTAAATAATTTCTCTTAGTGTTTAAACATTGGTAATACTTTCCTTGGAGACAAATATCACCCCCCTCTCTCATATATTCACATCATATTCCCACTGAACAAAAATACAATCTAATACAATGATCTAAAAATTATCATTAAACTATGACTTTCTCCAAAGCAGTGAGAGACTGCTTTGAAACCTCCATTTCTCTTTATTACAGCAGGGCAAAATACAGGACCTTCTAAATCCCTATTTAAATGAAAATACTCATGGCAGTGGGTGAGGGATAGGGAATCAAGGATGAAAAAAAAAAAAACGTATACAAGACATAAGAAATGGAAAATTATTTGCTGATAACGTGTATGTTGATGTGCTTGATTGAGCCAATATACAGTGTATTTTGGAAGAAAAATTCATTTGTATACTGTAATGATGTATAGTGAATTAATGTAAAAAATAAATTTAAAGAGAAAAAATTTTTTTAATTAAAAAAAAAATGAAAATACTGATAATCGCATTGCCCTTGAATGTATTGTCCAACTCTAAACAGCAGTAGCTTCTTTTTGCAATTTATTTCTTTATTAATACCCCCTTACCTCACTATATTTCTTACTGTCTTTTGGATTAAAACATAGTAATATATGCTCTAACCCCAAGAAGATTTATAACTAAGTCTCCTACAGAAAATGTTACATATTGAAAAGTCATTTCCCAAAATGGGAAGATATTTAATGAAAGGCCTTCATAATAGCCAATGTGCTATGCCAGTTGAGCTTATTTTAACATCTACCTTTTAAACAACAGAGCTAAACTACCATAGTTAGATCTATGTCCCAGTGTACAATAATAGCTGAATTCGTTTATACCAAATGACTTACAAATTGGACAGTCTTTGTTTTGAGGATGCTGAGGCACTTGAGTCACAGATGCTCAATGCCACGTTACTTCCTGCTACTTTCTTTCTAGTTCAGAAAACAGACTTACTGTTTATGACTACAAGCTAGCAAAGTCAAAAAACTCGTAGTATGTATTTAAACAGCAACAGCCAAGTTACCTGGGTCCTAATTAATATCAAAATAAAATTAAATCTAATACCAAAATAAAATTAAAATAACAACAAACCATTGAGAGTAGGCTAGTCCACAGTACAAGGAAATAAAAAGATAGCACTCATAAGGAAATCTACTGACAAGGCTCAGAACTGGGAGAATCCAAATAAAGGCTTTCCATTTAAAACAATATGAACGGCCAATTCAGAAGTAACTATGTACAATTTCTTACTAAGAGTATACATACCACCAACAATAAAAAAGAGAAGCCGAGCTGAGGCAATGATTTTCCAAACATAATCCAAGGTTTATAAAGATTCACCAGTGCTGGCTCTGTGGCCTGGTGGTTAAGGCAGCTGGATTCCACACAGCCAACAGCGCAGTCTGAGCAGCTGAGTCCCAGACTTGAGGCGTGAAAAACATGCCAGACGCAAGTGCATGTATGCCCAAGATCCTGAAGGGAGGGAGAGATGGAGGAGAAGAGATTGAAGCATGACCATTTTCTATAAGGGTTGCTTTCTTTTCTCCCACTCTTTCTCCAGTGGGCATAAGCACCATCTAGCAAAAAAAAAAGGAAGGAAGGAAGAAGAAAAGAAAAGGAAAAAAAAAAGAGAAAAAATCCTCTACAAATGTTATCTTATCTAAAGGGTAAAAGCTAACATCTTGATTAAGTTCTGGGCCAGGAAAAGACAAAAAGTATAAAGAATTGGAAAATTTTTATTCTTACAGTGAGATGAGTGTTGAAAAGTATCAGGTGCCATGTGACAGCACGGGGCCATGTTACTACGATGCTGATCCTCCCACTGATAATTGAATAACTAGACCTGAAGGTTGGCTGGCTAGGGCCCAGGGTAAGAGAAGCTGTCTCCAAACAAGTGGAAGACATACACTGGAGAGTGGAGGTGTACAGAATAATTAGGGCATATGAAAATAAATGGTACTACATCTATGGTCTAAAACACTGCTATGGAAAATGTCAGAGTCCAGAGGAAATCCCAGGTAAAGGATAACATCAATTTAAATGCCATCTTTCTTACACAGTAAGCCACCATAATTTGGTCATTGCTATTTTATTTCCTTGGAAAAAATTTATAAATTTTGAAAATATCAAAACTATCACTTTATAGCTTACATACAAATGATTTTTATATTCACGATTCATGTTCTCATCTTTGATCCTCAAAACAGGTACATGCCCACCCTTGGTCCTCAGATCAACTGTTACTGGGATTTAAACTGAACGCTTTCTAACAGTAAGGATGAGAGGGATTTACTGGTGTTTCTTGTATCTGAAGTATCTGTTCAGGTGGGACCAGCAGGTGGCGTAGTGTTAAGGCTCTGTACTCCCACATGGTTGACCACGGTTCAAGTGAGTCCAAGATCCAGTAGCTTATATCCCATGCCAGGCCACGTGTGTGGTGTGTGTGTGTGTGTGTGTGTGTGTGCCTAAAATCCAGAGAGGAGAATGACGAGGAAGGGGACTACAGCATGGCCATCCCCCTAGAAGGTGATTTCTCATTTTCTGTCTCTCAGGCAAGTGCACGTGCCCTGTAGAAAAAAATCACTCAAAGAAATGAATAAATAACATACCTGATGAGGATCAGATGCAGACTTAAAGAGAAGCAAGATATAACCTCTTCTACTTTATGCTTTACCAAATGGGCAAATATTCAAATATTTCTTTAAAAAGGGAGGAGGAGCACCCAGTGGCATGGTGATTAACACAGTTAGATTCCACATGGCTGACTGTTTTAAGCCCTGGATGTGGTAGCCTGAAAAACATGCTGGACACATGGGCATGTGTGCCTAAAATGCTGAGAGGAGAATATAGAAGAGGCTATGGTGTAGCCATCTCTCCGGGGGTTAGGAAGGGGCCACTTTCTCACTTCCTTTCTCTCCTTCTCTCTCTCTCTCTCTCAGGCAAGTACACATGCCCTATATCAAAAATTTTAAAAACAGTTAACTATCTATCAAGCTAAGTTAACAAAATGAAATCAACATTCATTATTCAGTATTAGAGCCATGCATACGTTCATTTGAAGAAAACTACACATAGTAAATAATTAATAGCCCCAGCCCTGGTGACACAGTCAGTAGCATAAGCAAACTGCAGCGCTAGAAGCAAAATGGCTGACCATGGGTTCAGCTCCCTGGCCCAGCTGTCCAGAAACACACCATGAAACACACTGGGTATGGGCACACATGCCTGAGATCCTGAGGAGTTGCCTGGCTAGGAAAAGGGACTGCGGTATGATGAGAGCCACTGAGGGTACTTTTTGTCTTTCTCTCTTGTACATGTACATATGAGTCTCCACATACTATCATGAATAAACTTTTTAAAAATTACATAATTTTCAAATTAGTAACTGATTACAGTAAGAGTTCATATTTATGTTTTAAGTACTTTAATGACATAAGTGTTTTATTTGGGTACAGATGGTATTTTATTATCAAAGTTAAACACTGTAAATCTAAAGAAATGTGTGGGTCTTCTCTAAAATTTTTTGAAGAAAAGAATCAGTGTCCAAGAGTAAACTCAGCACTGGCTCAAAATATCATCTGCCTTTTCCTTGCTATAATGAAAGTACAAGTTTATCCTAGTGGGAAAATATGTTTAATTCCTGCATGAACATAATACCCATTGTTCATGAACTTTCTGGAGTCCCCTCCTAAATAAAGCATACAGAGCAAAGTAAGTACCCTACTCTATAACTGTTAATTAGTGTTAAGATAATTTACTTAGTTTTTATTAACTGACAAGAGGGCAGATGTGCACTGGAGAGACGGTGGGAGGGAAAGAAAAAGAAAGAGAGGAAGAAAGTGCCCACCCATGAGCATGGTTACACCGCAATTCTTTTCCTCCATTTCTCCTTCCCATCTGTATTTTGGGCAAGCATGCACATGTGCCCAGTGTGTTTTCCAAGTGTCCAAGGCTGACATTTGATCCACAGTTGGCCATGTGGGATCCTGTTCTTGATGCACTACACTCAGCCACTACACTAAAGCGCCAGCCTTAAAATAATTAGTATTACTACTAAATTGTATCTTATTATACTTAGTCCAATATTCCCTGATAGCAAGATCCTTTTCCATTCTAATTCAGTCAAAAACTTAGTTACATGCCTGTTTCTTGCCACCCATAAGTCCAATGCTTGCCCATGTGATCACCACAGGAGCCACTGTCATCCCAGTGGAACAGAACCTGCCATTAAACCTATACTGTAACATGAGTCCACTTACTTATAACCTGCCATGTGAGCACCTGGGCATGTTATTAGGTACTCCTTTGCAAGAGGAAGCACATGCAATTAGATAAAGTTTCACAGTGTTACTGGAAGAAAAGCTGATGCACGTATTTACATAAAGTGTACATGTCCATTTTTCCAGAAGGGGAAATGGGGTCTTAGAGGCTGAATAACATCTGTATGTGATAGCAGCACTTGGGCATCTTAATATTTTAACTTATGAGCAAGATTCAACTTGCCCTGTTAAGTTTTAGAGGGACTGAAAGATTAAACTATTAATATATATAAATCTATGTCAATGAAAAGCAGTATTACACAATAAGGTAATATTATCTTCCCAAAGAAATTATGCTCATGTTCAGTACTATAAATAATACCAGCTTCTTTTAGTATTGCTGCTTCAGAGACTGGAGGAAAACTCTACATCACTGGGCAAATTTGAATCTACAGCATTAAATGTATCCAAAACAATCTTCAGAAAATGTCTAAGATTACATCAGACTATGAAAATTATCCATCAACTACAATCTTTCTCACATGGCCTGCTTGCCCCATATACCTCCAAGATTTAGAAAAGATGTTCTGAAACGAGGTTTTTGATAAGACATACCTATCACAAACAAAAATGTAATTCAATGTTTCAGAAAGATGCCATTAAACTTCCCACAAACAAACCTGTAAATGGTCAACTTCAGCATCAACTCCATACACTTAAAAACATACTGTTTTCCTGCTGGGCTTACCAGATTCACTGTTTATCAAAACACTGAGAGGATCTGCGTTTGCCTCAGGTAGATCTCCTGGCTTCGAGTCACTCAAGTGATCACCTGATCCAATGATTACTCTCTGTTTAGCACTGTCATTTTTCCATTTGTGATGTTTGCCAGGACTTCTGATTTTTGCCATCTGTGAGTGTCTGGACATCCCCTTCATCTTGCTGGAGTAAGAAAAGTGAAATTCTTAGTACAAAACATTCAAAAAAAGTTTGAAAAAGACTACAAGATACAGAAGAAACCTAGTTGCCAAATAGGGCACTTACCATCTAGTACATTAGAGAGACCAAAATAAGAAATTCAGTGGCTTCCCAAAGACAGAGAACCCTGTTACAGAACTTTAAAAGAACAGCCTATAATACACACTGCACAACTCATAATAATTTTTTCTTTTTAAGGTTTGTCATAGGGTACTCTCTCATCTGTAGGATAGTTTTCATAGACACAGAATTATGTACGGTAATATAATATATACTGCTTTGGATTTAGAGCAAGGTAACAAAATGCGCCTTAAGAAATAGTTGTGGAGGGAACCAGCAGTTGGTGTAATGCCTATGTCGCTGGACTCCCACGTAGTCGACCGCGGTTCGCGTCCTAGACCCGGTGGCTTAAAACTCACGCCGGGCGCGTGTGCGTGCATGCCCAAGATCCCAAGAGGAGAATGGAGGAGAAGGGATTGCGGCGTGACCAACCCCCTGGGGGGTGATTTCTCGCTTTCTGTCTCTATGTCTGTCTCTGTCTGTCTGGCGAGCGCACGCGCCCTATAGCGAAAAACCTCTCAAAAAAAAAAAAAAAAAAGAAATAAGTTGTGGAGGGGACCAGCTGTTGGCATAATGGCTATGTCGCTGGACTCCCATGTAGTCAAACACGGTTCAAGTCCTGGGCCCAGTGGCTTAAACTCACGCCGGGCACGTGTGCGTGCATGCCCAAGACCCAAGAGGAGAATGGAGGAGAAGAGATTGTGATGTGGCCATCCCCGCTGGGGGGTGATTTCTCACTTTCTGTTTCTCTGTCATTCTCTGTCTTTCTGGTGACTGCATGCACCCTATAGCAAAAACTTCTCGAAAGAAAGAAAGAGTTGTGGGCAAGCAGGTGGCATAGTGGTTAAGGTGCTGGACTCCCATGTGATTGACTATGGTTCACGTCCTAGACCTAGGCGCACGCTGGGTGTGTGGGCATGTATAACATGCTCATGATCAAGAAAAGAATGGAGAAGGGATTGAGGCATGGCAATCTCCTTAGGGGGTGATTCCTCATTTTCTGTCTGCCTCTAGCAAGCGCATGTGCCCTATAGCAAAAATCTCTTTAAAAAAAAATAAAGAAAGAGTTACTATGATAACATTTTCTAAATAATTTGCTAAACTAACAAATTGTTTATATTAGAAATTTGTTTTAGGGTTATGGAGAGAAAGAATCACAGAAAGAAATCTCATTCCGAAATATATGTATACTCCAAATTTAGTAAGACAGATCTCCAATATCCATTCACAGATGTCAGACAAAGAACTTAATAGTTCCATTGGAGATAAAACAGATAGAGTTCTGCCTCTGGCTCACTATTCCTAAGAGGATAATGAAGAGTGCCACCTTCCTTGAGTTCCCAGTTACAGATGCCTTCTCTGCACTCTGTTAGCATCTGACCACAGCTGACTTTTGAATGGTCGTCATCTTTAGGGTATTCACTAATAAATCACAATAAAAGGATGACCCTTGGGACCAGCAGTTAGCGTAACGGCTATGTCGCTGGACTCCCACGTAGTCGACCGCGGTTCAAGTCCCGGACCCGGCGGCTTAAACTCACGCCGGGCGCGTGTGCGGGCGTGCCCAAGATCCCGAGAGGAGAATGGAGGAGAAGGGATTGCGGCGTGGCCATCCCCCCTGGGGGGTGATTTCCTGCTTTCTATCTCTCTGTCTCTCTCTGTCTGTCTGGCGAGCGCACGCGCCCTATAGCAAAAACCTCTCCAAAAAAAAAAAAAAAAAAAAGGATGACCCTTAATTGATGAGACCAAGAAGTCATCGAGTAGTGTATCTTTTTTTTTTTAATATAAGTTTTTAAAATTTTGCCAGAGGGCATGTGCACTTACCAGAGAAAAAAGAATAGACAGAGAGGGAGGCAAAGTGAGAAAGCATCCCAATGGGAAATGGTCACTCCCAATCCCTTCTCCCCCATTTCTCCCTCCTTTCAGGAATGCGGGCACATATATGCATGTGCCCAGTTTGATCTTCAAGCTGCTGGGTCTGGGTCTTGAACCAGCCACCTTAACCATCATGCTGACCCACAGGCTGACCCAAAAGTAGTTCATCCTATTTGCACTCAGTCTCACCTTGAAGACACAATTCTACCAGTTTGACAATAATTTGAAAAAAGAAGTTTATTTAACTGAAACTTTAAGACAGTTACAAAAGGTATAAGTAACAATGTAGATATATGTAAAATGGAGAGATTTATAGGAAGAACTATAACTATAAAGCTAATAGGAAGAAAAATAGAATATTAAAAGAAAACTCAATCCAAAAGGTAAGAAAAGAATAAGGCAAATTATGAAACAAATAGGATGGTAGCAGAAAATCCAATTACATTAGAGATTACATTAAATACCAATAAACTAAGCCCTAGTTAAAAGGCAAAGATTTTCAGTCTGAATTATACTGCCATCTTAATTGTAAGTCAGGTGACCGCCTATCAGTGAACCTCTCCATGGCTGTATGTTTATCGGTGAATCTATTTGTAGACACTCTTCTGTTTTAATTATACGTCTAACCTTGGAAATACCACCACTATCTTTATTACTCTAACTTTCTTAGTTGTCCTAGGTCCTTTACATTTTTATGTACTTTTAAAGCCTACCAGTCTCCCCATCCCTGCAGGGGAGGTGGGGAATACACCTGAGATATCTGGCTGTGATGACGTAGAAGAGAATTTACATACTTACATTGTCTTCTAGTCCATGAATATGATATATTACTCCACTACTTAGGCCTTTACTTTTTCTTAATGTATTTTATAGTTTTCAGTATATATGCATTGCAAATTTTTAAATTTAATTTATCTTATTATTATTTTTTAATTTGACCAGAAATAGACAGAGGAGGGAGGTGTGTGTGTGTGTGGGGGGAGAGAGAGAGAGAGAGAGAGAGAGAAAGTAAGCTGCCAGGTCCAGGACTTGAACCATGGTTGACCATGTGGGAGTCCACCTCAACCACCACACCGCCTGCTGGTCCCATAAATTTTTTTTTTTTATTTAAGAGAGATTTTTTGCTTTAGGACATGTGTGCTCACCAAAGAGACAGACAGAAAGTCTGAAATCACCCCCTAAGAGGGATGGCCACAACAATCCACAATCCCTTCTCCATTCTCTTCTCAGGATTTTGGGCACGCACACACATGTGCCTAGCATGAATTTTAAGCTGTCGGGTCCAAAACTCAAACCATAGTGGCCATGAGGGAGTCTGGTGACATAACCATTATGCAATCTGCTAGTCCCTGCAAATTATACTGCCATTATAATATAATTACACTTCATTATATTAAAAATTTAGGGGGACCAGCAAGTGGCATGGTGTTTAAGGTGCTGGACACTCCCATGTAGCCAACCACAGTTCGAGTCTCGGACCTGGTGGCTTGCTTTCTCATTTTCAATCTCTCTGGTCAAATTAAAATAAATGAATGAATAAACAAATAAAATTAAATAAATAATTCTAAAAAAAAAAATTTAGTATTTTTGACTCTATCACAATTTTTTTTTTTTTTTTTAATTTACTACAGGACATGTGTGCTCTCCAGAGACAAAGAGAAAGTGAGAAATCACCACCCATGGGGTGTGTTATAGAACAATCTCTAACTATATCATTTGGCTAAAGATAAATAAATAAATAAATAAAACAAGGTACAGAATAGAGTTGAGAAAGAAAAAAGCTCTATCTATTCATCTACATGCCATATAGACACAGACTATCTCTGGAAGAATAAAATGGGTTGCCTCTAAGAAGGAGACCATTTTACTGGGAGACAGAGTGTGAAGACTTGTTCATTACATTTTTAAAAAACTTTTTATCTGAGAGAGCAAGAACACATGCGCACGAGGAAGCACAGGAGGAGAACAAAGAGACAGGCACTCCCTACAGGGTCTGGCCCCTGCAAGCCTCTGTCCCAGCCTCCCAGTTTGCCAGAACCAGCAGCATGTGCTACATGCCCGGAGTTTGGTTCTAGACTACCATGCCTAGTCTTGCACACTGGCACCCTATTGCTTGTGCCACCGTAGCTGAACCATTATATATTTATATATAATGAAAACCACTTGACTATAGGGTAACATTTTAAGATATAATTAAAACTTTCTAAAAAAGTCACAAAAACGAAGATTTCAGAATTGGAAATGTAGGGATTTTAACATTCTAGTAATACTCTTTTCCATTATTTATAAGTATACTTAGTTAAAATGAGTATTGAGAGGGGCCAGCACATGACTTAATGGTTACGTCACTGGACTCTACATGTCTGACCATGGTTCAAGTCCTGGGCCCAGCAGCTTAAAATTCATGTGGGCATATGCATGCCCAAAGTCCCAAGAGGAGAATGGAGGAAAAGGGATTGTGCTGTGGTCATCCCCACCAGGGGATGATTTCTTGCTTTGCTTTCTGTTTCTCTGGCAAGCACATAAGTCCTATAGCAAAAATCTCTTCATATGTGTGTATGTGTGTGTGTGTGTGTGTGTATATGTGTATATATATATAGAGAGAGAGAGAAAGCAAGTAATTTTAAAGCCCTTACCCATACTGTGTTGTTGTCAATACTGCTCCTCTCTTTTCCTTTTCAAGTTTTAACTTTTTCTTCCTTTCAATATTGGCCAGAGTTGGATAGTTCCTAGAAAATAATGAAAATAATTATAAAAGGGCTTTTACTATACAATTTTAAGTAATCAAACAACTGTTACATGTAGCAACTTTTAACAACTAATACATAAAACACCATAAAGCTTTCATTGCTTTTAGGGTTTTTTTCAATAGAGGAAAAAGTAGACTGTTAACAATGCTGCTCAAAGTGTAAACTAATTGCCAGTCTGGCCGGCAATTAAATAGTTTATATTAGAATTCAAACAGAATAGATCATATAACGTGCTCAAATTGATCTAATTCATCCACTTGGCATGTACTCCTAAATATTTTTTTAAAACTTCAATCTATTCAATTATTATATAAATACATGGTAGGTACACTTAAAGCTACCACGATGAGAAAGAAGGTTCTCAAAAAGTCTAGTCTTTCAGGGACCAGTAGTTAGTGTAATGGCTATGTCGCTGGACTCCCACGTAGCCGACCACGGTTCGAGTCCTGGACCCGGTGGCTTAAACTCACGCCAGGAGCGTGTGCGTGCGTGCCCAAGATCCCGAGAGGAGAATGGAGGAGAAGAGATTGCGGCATGGCCATCCCCCCGGGGGGGTGATTTCTCGCTTTCTGTCTCTCTGTCTCTCTCTGTCTGGAGAGCGCACGTGCCCTATAGCAAAAACCTCGCCAAAAATAAAATGGAAAAAAAAAAAAGTCTAGTCTTCCAGGAAGGGTATGAGAAGCACACAAATATGGGACTAGCAGGTAGCTCAGTGGTTAAAGCACTGGACTCTCACATGGCCAACCACAGTTAGAGCTCCAAACTGGCAGCTTGAAAATCACACCAGGCACCTATGTATGCATGCCTAAAATCCCAGCAGGAGAAAGTATTGCAGCATGGCCATCTCCTCTGCAGGGTGATTTCTCACTTTTCCTTCCTGTCTCTATCTCTGGTGAATGCACACACCCTATGGCAAAAACCTACACCAAAAAAAAAAAAAAAAAAAGAGAGACGCACACAAACAGCTAGCTATAACATAGAACAAAATACAGTAAGTACCAAAAACCATATAAAGGTTAGTAGAAAGAAGGGAAAGATATCTAACTAGAGAAAGCCACAAAGAAAGGGTAAGAAAAAATTGGCCTTAAATGGTGTCAACAGGAAACAATCAAATGGAAAAGGTTCAGGGTTCTATAAGTACAGCAAACAATGTAAACAAACCAAGGCCTTAGAGAGTGAGAAAGCCATCCAGGGAAAGGCTAGTGGTTAATTGTGTATGAAACATAATATAGCTACAGGCCATCAGACCAGAAAGGGAGGCTCAGGCCAAAATGTGCTTCGAATACTAGACTAGAAAGTTTATATCTAATTCAGCAGGTGAAGGGGAACCACAGAAAGTTAGGAATGGGGAGAGATCTACATAAAGCAGTGATTGAGATTAAATCTGACAGCAGTGTACAAGATGAATTGCTGTCTTTGTTTCTTGGCACAGCTGTATGGAGATGCAGGCACCAAACTCTGATGGTGAGGGGGCAGATCATCTGAGTATAAAAACACAGGAGGGGAACACAGACAACCCTCTACCACTCTGCCTGGCCACTCATCAGAGTAAATTTTGAGAAACCTCAATAAATTATATTATGTCATGGTTTGTGAGATACTTCTCTACCTTCTTACTTTTTAACATGTGCCTTACTGACTGGAATAGCATAAACAATATGAAGCTTATGAGTTGGCCATATTGGAAGACAGGAATGGAAATGACATTGTGTAAGTAGTGAAGTAACCAGAAAAAAAGGCAATGAATTTCAATGAGGAAAGTACAAAGCAATATATCCAGCCAAGAAAAATAAACTCCATAAATAAAAGATGATGACTGATAAGCTATAAATAAACATAAGAGGAAAAGATCAAGGTCGTAGGATATAAAAATCTGACAGGCAGTCAGCAACATGTGACTACATTTTTCAAGGGCAAATATAATCTAAGGTTATATGAAGTGGACCCTGGTACTCGCACAACTATGAAGTCTTCCTCCAAGGATACTCAAAAGTGGCCAGATACTTTTGGGGCACTGTATCCACTTTTGTACTTCTAAACTGAAGAGGAACATTTGAAAAATAAAACTTGGAAGGGATTCAGAAGAGACTCAAAGATGATTAATAGCATGAAAAATAAAACCCCTGAAGAAAGACGAAAGGAATTATTTGTAGCCTCTAAAAGAAGATGCGAAGTGACAATAAAATAGTCATACATGTAGGACAGACACCAGCTACTCTCAATTTAAAGACAAAATATGAAGAAACAGAAATGATGAGAAAAATGATGGTTTTAACAACACCCACAGTAGGCTCAATGTGAAACACGTACAACTCAGTTACTCAACACCCTCCATGACTCTCACATTCACTCATTCTTACTACTTCTGTTTTCTCAACATTTTGGTTCTAAGTATCCCAGACCTGTAATACGTTAGACCACGGTTAAATAATAAGATTTAGTATTTTAGGAGACTATGTACAAATAAGAGGATGGTAAGTGCTTTTCTTGTTCTTTTTGAAATAATTACTTTATTTAACTTTATTTATTTAATTTGACCAGAGAGGAACAGAGAGAGAGAGAGAGAGAGAGAGAGAGAGAGAGAGAGAGAGAAAGTGAGAAAGCAAACCGCCAGTTCTAGGACTCGAACCACAGTCAGCCATGTGGGAGTCCAGCATCCTTAACCCCCTACACCACCTACCAGCCCTGGTTAAGTGCTTTTCAATGGTGATCATTTTAAATATCTGTTATATCAAGTAGATTTTAGGTGACATATAAGAAAAAAAATCCATAAATGAGACATAAAAACAACTAACTTTCCTTTTTTAGCAGATTAAATTATCTTGTTCCTAAAGGTAAGGAATCTTTCAACATACTTTCCAATGTTACAAGGTTCTATTTCTCTCAAACTAATAAAAACCTTTCAAAATTTATACTAATCTTATTTACAAAGAACCCAGAGATTAAAAAGCAGGGAAAATAAAGATATAGACTGAGCATCCTTAATCCAAAAATCTGAAATCCAAAGTGCTCCAAAATCCAAAACTTTCTAAGTGCCAACATGATGCCACAAGCAAAAATTCCACACCTGACTTCATGTGACAAGTGACTCAAACTGTGGCAATACAAAAATACTGTGTAAAATTACCTTCAGGCTATGTGTATAGGATGCACATGAAACACGAGTGAATTTTGTGATCAGACTTAGGTCCCATACCCTACCCAAGAGATCTCATGTATATGAATCCAAAAAAAAAAAAAACCAAATCAGGAATACTTCTGGTCCCAAGTACTTCAGATAAGGGATATACAACCTGTACTAGGAAGCAAATTATGCCAACAAAGGGAAACCAGAAATACAAGACCTCCTGACACACAAAAACCATTAGGAAGCCCCATTCAACCAACACAAAACTGAGATACTATTTACTATAAATTAAAGCAAAGAGCTTTGATAAAAGATACAATTCAGGTCCCTAAAATACATTTACCTGAAATAACAAAACCAAAGACTGTTGGGAAAAAAATCACAAATTAAGTCTTATAGTACACAATTACATACAGATAAAAACTCAGTCCAGTATCTCCTGTTAAAGAATGGAAGTGATAAAGTTATGAAGATTATGACAAAGGATATTTTCACAGTTGGCTTCCCTATTTTATGTGCTAAACCAACTCTTCTCCCTCTACTTGTAAAGAAAATAATTTGCAACCCAATGTTCCCCTTCCTTTAAAAAAAAAAAATTATTTAACTTTATTTATTTTTAATTTGACCAGATAGAGACAGCGTGTGTGTGTGTGTGTGAGAGAGAGAGAGAAAGAGAGAGAGAGAGAGAAAGTACCCATAACCTCCACAGCCACCTGCTAGCCCCACTCTCCTTCCATTCTCTCTCATTTCTTGGCTCTTGTTTGACTTCCTCCTTTCCTGTACCATATACATCTACAGTGACAGCCTCAAGCATTACTGAGCCAGTAAACAGGCAAAACTGACAACCATTACCTTAGCACATATCATTCTAGTCCCATTATTCTCCCCAACTCTGTTCTCATTCTCAAATCACAATGCATTTATTAACTTTTTCCCCAGGCCTAATCTCTATAAAATAACCCCTCTTGACTCTCACTGGACCAGAACAGCTTCAATACAAGCCACTGTATTTTTATTTCAAAGTCTTTCTGAACTTCGAAAAGATGCAGCTTTCTTTGGGAGTAAACTCCCCCATCCCTATTGGAATTCTGAATGAACTGGAGACATAAATTAAAAGGATTTCCTCAGAGCCACAGTTAGTATTAAAATGAATATTACTGAACTATGCCATCTAGTGGACTTCCAATCTGCTGTGAAGTACGTTCCACTGTTTCTAAAAGTGTTCTGGAAACAAACTTCTATAGTACCCCTCACTTTCCCTAATGTCAAACCATACAGTATTTGTAACTAATAGGTCAGGGATTAAGAGTCTCTCCTCCCCCTCATTTTCTGGCGGGTGAGTTTTTGCTTTGCAGATTATTAATAGAAAGCATTAAAGTTTTTAATGGGTATCCATGAGTTTGGCTAATCTGAAAGAAGAAAGATGAAAAAATAAAGACAATATACTTAAAAAAAAAAAAAAAAAGCCTGATTTTCTCCCAAATGTCAGCACCAAAACATTTAAAAATTAAAAAAAAATTCATCAAGCACGTCTTTAGTTTTCTTTTAGCTTTAAAATTCTTAGTCTGTGAGGACCAGGAGTTAGCGTAATGGCTATGTCGCTGGACTCTCATGTAGTCGACCACAGTTCGAGTCCCAGACCTGGTGGCTTGACGTGCGTGTCCAGAATCCCAAGAGGAGAATGGAGGAGAAGGGATTGTGGCGTGGCCATCCCCCCTGGGGGGTGATTTCTCACTTTCTGTCTCTCTGTCTCTCTCTGTCTGCCTGGCGAGCGCACGTGCCCTATAGCAAAAACCTCTCCGAAGAAAGAAAAAAAGAATTCTTAGTCTGTGAAACTTACCAGGTTTTTTGTTTTTTTTTTTAAACATAGCAATAACAGAGTTCATCTTTCCTGAGGTGAAAGAATACAGTGATACAGTGGCTTCTTCAGGAAAACAGTGGTTCTTGTAAGAAAAATAAAATTCAAGACATTAAGGACTATTCTGTCACACAATGTGGAATTCACCTTTTAGGATTAGAAGTAACATTTTTTTTTTCCAAATTGAAAATGATAGAAATCTGCAAAGTAAACATATTTTCCTGACAGATTAAAAAAAAAAAAAAAAAAAAAAAAAAAAAAAAAAACCTGTAACTGCTACTGGAGGGGCCAGCTCCATGGCACAGCTGCTTAAGAAAAGACAGCTCCCACATGGTGACTGTGATTTGAATCCCGGGTCAGGTTGGTCTACAACATGCTGGGCACTCATCCAAGTACCCCAGCTCCAACTGGCCCTGTAGGAAGAGGGTCTGAGTGTGACCGGAAGACTCCATGAAGGGAGCTCATCTCTCACTGTCTTTCTCTTGCCCTTACTGTCACATGCATGCTCATGCATTCTACCATGAATAAAGAAAAAAACCAACAATGCGGCCGACAGGTGGCATGGTGGGTAAGAGTGCTGGACTCCCACATGGCGCCTTGCTTTCTCGCTTCTCTCTCTCTTTCACTTTCTGGTCAAATTAAAATAAATAAATAAAATAAAGTTCAAAAATAATTCTTAAAAAAAAAAAAAGAAAGAAAGAAAAACCACAACATTAAAAAAATAATAATAAAAACTGTTAGCCGGAAGATTATTACTGTAAAATTTGAGAAATCTATCAAATATATGGGACCAGCAGTTAGAGTAATGGCTATGTCGCTGGACTCCCACGTAGTTGACCGCGGTTCGAGTCCCGGACCCGGTGGCTTAAACTCACGCCGGGCACGTGTACGTGCGTGCCCAAGATCCCGAGAGGAGAATGGAGGAGAAGGGATTGCGGCGTGGCCATCCCCCCTGGGGGATGATTTCTCGCTTTCTGTCTCTATGTCTCTCTCTGTCTGGCAAGCGCACGCGCCCTATAGTAAAAATCTCTCCAAAGAAAAAGAGAAATCTATCAAATATACCAAAAGAGAATATTTCTCATATTTTCTTTGAATAAAGTTACACATATGGAAAAAAGTACAAACACCTCAAAATATGTTAAAGAGCAAGAACTTGAAAACAAAATCTGAATACAATTAGTTAAGTATCAAAAAATCATTTCTAAGCACTTACTAACAAGGTAATATCATGGGTACAAATAAACTTCATCAAAAATTGTCATTCTCACCCAATTTCCTCCTTATACTAAGCACCTGTAAACTCCACAAATGTACCCTCACTTACTCAAAAGATTATGCCAATTCCTCTTCAAGGCACTTGTGGTCATAGTCACAGCATACTCTATACCCTAGAAACCAAGTTAGACTCTACCCCCACTGCCCCACCTATCCTGCACAAAGAATCATCAATAAGCACATTAAACACTTGCTCAAGTCAATCCTTTATCACAAGGGCAGAACTCCCAAATTCCACAAATAGTTCTGAAATCTGCCAAGCTTCAAACTGAGCCACCAAACACTCAGGCAAACAGTACTAAAGGCCCATCCTCCTCCCTTCCTTAGTCATTTTGTTTGGGGCATTCCATCAGCTCCACTGCCACTAAAGGCAGCCAACCAATCACCTTCTAGCCAATGACCTCTATATGGATATCTGGCTGGAGCTAAAAACTAAAGTACTGTTTTCTCAGTGAAAAGGAGAAAACTGTGCTATATGTGCCTTTTGCCTTCTTTCCTTCCTGCCTAAAATGTGGGCTTACTATCTGGATAAGCAGGCATGAGGAAGAAAATCATATAAGGAGCAACTATATTCTGTGCCTAATGGTACTGTCAAGCATCAACAGCAGTCTTGGCCTGTTTCATAACTGGGAAAAAGAAAGTTCTTTACACATGAGCCACGGTAATTTACTATTCCATTTACTGGAGCACGATCCTAACCAACGCAAGCAAATGCACCCTAGCCATCCCTTTTAGTCTGAATGCACTCTATGTTCAAATTGGCATATCTTGATTTAAAACTCTACTCAAAGGTTTGACAGTTCCTTTTTTTAAGAGAATTATTTATTTAACTTTATTTATTCATTAATTTTTAATTTGACCAGAGAGAGAGAAAGTGAGAAAGCAAGCTACCAGGTCTGGGACTCGAACTGTGGTCAGCCACGTGGGAGTGTCCACCGCCTCAACCACGAAGCCACCACTGATCCCCGACAGTTCCTTTTAATACAGGTAAGTATATGCTTACCATATGACCAAGAAATCCCACTGTCAGGTATTTACCCAAGTCAAATAAAAACTTATTATGTTTTTTTTTTTTCTGAGAGATTTTCGCTATAGGGCGTGTGCTCTCACCAGACAGACAGAGACATAGAGACAGAAAGCAAGAAATCACCCCCCAGGGGGGATGGTCACGCCGCAATCCCTTCTCCTCCATTCTCCTCTCGGGATCTTGGGCACGCACGTACACGCACCCGGCGTGAGTTTTAAGCCACCGGGTCCAGGACGTGAACCGCGGTCGACTACGTGGGAGTCCAGCGACATAGCCATTACACTAACTGCTGGTTCCCCAAAAACTTATTTTTGAAACAAAAAACAGGCCAGCTCTATACACAGGGAGGACAGATCTCCCATCATAGTTTGAATCCTAGCCCTGGAGCCTTAAAAAACATGATGGGCACGTATGCGTATCTGCCCATGATCCTGACAGGATGAAGAATAAGAGGACTGCAGCAAGACTAGGCTCCACCGACGGGTGCTTTCTTTGTGGCCAAGTTCATGTGCCCACTGGCAATTAAAAAGAAAATCAAAACAAAACACATGAATGTTTGGGAAGGTTTTATGAAGGCCAAATACCCAAAACAATCCCCAACTGAGAAATGTACAAAATGTGACAGATCCATATAGCAGACTAGATCAATATGTAGCAATAAAAAATGAGCTATTGCTACATATAACAACATGGATGAATCTCAAATACACAATGGTAAGTGAAAAAGTCACAATGTACTGGGTGATTCTATTTATGCACTGTTCTGCATCAGCACCAGTGGTTACCAGGATGTAGGGAAGAGGATGATCATAAAGAATATAAGGGAATTTTTTTTGGAGTAACGGAACGCAGTCCTCTATCTTGATTTTGGGATGCTCACAAGACTGCTTATTCTTGTCAGAACTATTTTTTTAAAAGGGTTCATTTCGCTGTATGATATACCTTAAAGTAACTGGAGTAGGGCGTTTTTACCTCTTACCTGAAGCCTGGCAAAACAAATTGATTATGCTGCCTTCCAAGGATTCCAAGTATCCCTTGACCTGCTATTATCCCTAGGGGGTTAAAAATACTTCCAATGCCTGTAGTTTTATGGCCCCCTCATATCTCACATAAGAGCGAGTCCTAAAAGTAAGAGGTTATTCCTGTTTGTTTCTAGTGACCTCAGCCATATATAGCAAAATGTTTGCCTTTTCAAAAACAGAATGTTTACCTTTAATTGTTAAGCTAAACTTTTCTTTTTTGTTTTGATTTTTAAAAGAATTATTTAAAAGTATTTATTATTACTATTTTTTAATTCGCTAGAGAGAAGATGGGAGGGGGTGAGAAAAGCAAGCTGCCAGGTCCAGGACTCAAATCATGGTCGGCCACATGGGAGTCCAGTGCCTTAACTACCATGCTACCTGCTGGCCTCAACTACTGTCAATAAGTTATTCAAAGATATCATATATATCATAAAATCCATGAACATATATTCAAAGATTGCTGACATCTCCTACAAACAGAAAAGGAAGCTGATATTCACTTTATATAAAAACATACTACCTAAGCTAGTTTTCATCTTCAGGTTTCACTAGCCAGTAGAAACTTTTTCCCTTTTATATCTTGTTGCACAAAACCACAAGGTGGCATGGTTCACATTCAAATAGGGGAAAGTTACTTTAGAAAGCAATACATTCTAATACCAGTCAATCTGGCTTGTCTCGGTGATGGTCTGTCCTATGTGGAAATAATTTTTTGTTTAAAACCGCAGCAAGTTAAGTACTATCACTATGAATGTAACTATTAAGTTACATTACTGCTTTCTAACCGTAACTATTAATCAGGTCAATACTTTCTACCCAATTTCTCTAGAAATAACAAAGGTATACATACACACACACACACACGTCACCCACCTCCCCCCAAAAAAGACTTAAAAGTTCAAGTCTTGGCCAACCCAAGGTCTGGTGGTTAAGGTAGCTGGAGCCCACATGGCCGACTGTGTGGTGTGAGCCTAGACCTGGTTTAAAAAAAAAAAAAAAAAAAAAAAAAAAAAACATGAAAAACATGCCAGCCATGTCCAAGTTTCTGAAAGGAGGAAAAGATGGGAGAATAGAATGCAGCAAGAACATGACCCCTGGGGGGGTGCTTTCTAGCTTTTCTTCTTTCTCTCCTGTCTCCTTCTCTCCAGCAAGTGTACACACCCTCTGGTAAAACCTAAAATCTTAGTTAAGATTTCTCTAATCCCTACTTATAGGTACCAAAACAGAACAAAAATATTTTCAAGCCCCACTTACATATAATAACATATACAACCAAGCCCAGGTCACATGCGGACACACATATGTTCAAAGCCTCAGGATGCAAACCTGGAACCTTACGTATGGGTCTAGCATGGCAGAGCTCTGTGGTACCGCTGCAGCACTACCTGGCCCATCAACATCCCTTATATCTACAGCACCATGGGATAGAAATAGCCACATAAATGGTGGTTCTCACACGTTAGAATAAAAGACACATAGGCAGCAGGTGGTGAGGTTAAGGCGCTAGATCCCACAAGGGCCAATTCCATGGTTTAAATCTTGGATATTGTGTCATATGTCATGGCAAGTGAATGTGCACGCATGCCCTAAATCCTGAGAGAATGGAAGAGAAGTGACTGCGGTGTGGCCACCCGTGGCCAGGAGAGTTCCTGTCTCTCTCCAGCAAGTACACACTTCCTATTGGAAATTAAATAAAAAACAAAACATAATTTTAGTACACCCTACCTACTCCAGGTGGTCCAGGCACCTTCATTTCTTAGCCAAAAGTGTGCTTGAAATTCTATAGTATCTACACTGAATTCATGTTGACCTGTTGGACCCTACTTGCCTAAAAATTAAATTCCTCTGACTGTCCCTTTATCTCCATCCAACTCTCCTCTTCACATGCTATTCATGCCTGGTATTTATATATACTTTTACTAAATTATATTTGTTTTCAGTTGGTTCTGAATCTTTGTGTTTCTGCTGTTTCCCTCAGAGGGGAATGGAGAAGAAGGGACTGTGGCATGGCCATTCCCCCTCAGGGGGTGATTTCTCTTTTACGCTCTCTCTTGTACTTTCTATCCCTCCCCCAGCAAGTAATGTGCCCTATAGCAAAATTAAAAAAAAAAATTAAGTATCTTGCCTGATCTTTAAGTATAACTCTTTTTTTACCATCAGGCACTCATTTCTCAATTAAAAAAAAAAAAAAAGCACTTGACATAAGGCAGCAGTTGACTTGAAAAATGCACCTGATCTTTCCAATACTTCTGCCTTATATTTCTGCTTCCAGATAAAGTATCCTATGGACATGGTAAAATTGTGTCCAACTAGGACTCTTCAATATATTCTAGCTAAAAAGTGTAAAAGTACAAGTCACATGATATAAGAAGGCTCAAATTTCTTAAACTGTAATTACAGTTAAGAATTAATAAATTCCTGGTGTCTTTACAGTTAAGAACAAGAACTGTTATATCCCCTCCACCTAGCGCACAGCAGTCACTCAACAATTTTCGTTGAAATAACCAAAAGAATAAACAGTAAAGTATTACATTTTTTAAAATAAGAGCGCTAATTGCCTCAGCCACACACATCTAATAGGTGGCCAGTGATAGCTCATTTCCAAAGAGCAACATACGGTTCCATTGTGACACATTTGTTATGTAAATGAAGAATTCCTATTGGATCTCTCCAAAACTACATTTAATAACAGTCTCATATAATATAGCTCAAAGTCCTAATCCCTAGGACCAACATAGGGGGAATCCAAATGAATTTTAACTACACATATAAAAATAAGTGTCAAAATTCTCAATATCACGGGACCAGCAGTTAGCGTAATGGCTATGTCGCTGGACTCCCACGTAGTTGACCGCGGTTCGAGTCCCGGACCCGGTAGCTTAAACTCACGCCACGCACATGTGCGTATGTGCCCAAGACCCCGAGAGGAGAATGGAGGAGAAGGGACTGCAGCGTGGCCATCCCCCTTGGGGGGTGATTTCTTGCTTTCTGTCCCTCTGTCTCTGTCTGTCTGGCAAGCGCATGCGTCCTATAGCAAAAACCTCTCCAAAAAAAAAAAAAAAGAAAAAAAAATTCTCAGTATCACTATGTACCAATTTTGAAGAACAACAAAATCAGGACTAGTCATTTTCAGCTGAATATTTACAATGTTATAAAAGACCAAATTTCCTTTTCCAAGTTATCCCTTGGATATTAGTTTGAGGTACCTAGCCTTGTCATAGTAAAGTTATTTCACTATTTCTGAACTTTTACTTACTTTCTCCTTTCTTCCCTCCATCTTGCAATCTCCTCTGGCGTGTCTAACTTGATCTTCTTCATACCAGGAGCATGCATCTAGAGGGAAAAGTCTGCTGAACACATCAGGAAGCATACACTTTTCACTAATTTGGAGAATTTTTATTCAACATTAAATTTACTGACAGAAACAATGTTAAAACAAAGGAAGCAGGCTTTAAAAAAAATTATTATTTTATTTAAATTTATTTATTTATTTATTTATTTATTTTAGTTTGACCAGAAAGGGACAGAGTGAGGGGGGGGAGAAAGCAAGCCGCCAGGTCCAGGACTCGAACTGTGGTTGGGTATGTGGGAATCCAGTGCCCTTAACGACCATGCCACCTGCTGGCCCCGGGAGCAGGCTTATATTCATCTTTAATATGACTTTTCTTTTAAAGAAAAATAAGCAATTTCTCATATGTTTAGATTAGTGCCATTAATGGGGGGGGGGGGAAGAGTATCATGATTTGTGTTACAAAGAAGATATGTCCCCCATTTCCTTAAGTGACATCAAATACCCAGTGGATGACAACCAACTAAAATGTAAGTCGAAAACTAAAGAAATGAGTAGACATGACAACTTGAAGCATCATGGTGTAGTAAAAACAGCATAAAATGTTGAAGTCAAGAAATTCAACTTGGGCCAGTCCCATAGTCTAGTGGTTCAAATCCCAGTCCCAGGAATTTAAAAAACACACTGGGTACATTATGTATGCATGTGTCCCAAATCCAACAGGATAGAGAAATGGAGAAGGAATCACAGCATGACTATATCCCACTGGAGAGTGCTTTCTCCCTCTCTCTCTCTCTCCAGCAAGCACATGCACCTTCTGGTAAACTTTTTTTTTTAATAAAAAGAAACTTAAAAAAAAAAATAATCCTCAACTGCCAAGGACCACTTCTGAAGCCTTGGGCAAATCATCTTTTTAAAAATCTGTTAAACAGGGTCCATATTTACTTACTTCACATAGTTGTTTGTGAAGCTAAAATTGAGTAAGAGATATACAAATCTCTGACAAAGTACTCTATGAATGTTATTTATTATTAGGCCCTGCAAATAAAAAACTGATGATAACAGATCAATAAAATAAAAAGAATGTGTAACCAATAAAAAAGCCCCCCCCCCAACATCCATAAGAACTTACATTTCTCCAGTGGAACTGAACAATCTTTTCATGTGCGCTAAAAGAGCAGTCTGCTTCAGGACACTGTAAGAGTTTTTTTAAAAAGATTATTTAGTATTTTCCATATTAAGTTTATCCTACTATACATACACAAACATATTCTGCTCATCTTACAGAGCTAAGCCATGTATGTGGCATTATCACTGCACACTTATGTCAGCAGCACACCTAAGATCACTTTAAAACAGAGCTGCACTTAGAAAGGAATGACACTCTCAAAGTACATGGCACAGTAATACTTCTCACTTGCTTCTCCACTTGAGAGCATAAAATCAGCAATATTGTAAAATGTTCTTAATTTCTAAAGCTGAGGGGAAGTCCTTAAACTGAAAGAAAATCTTTCCAAACCAAAAAATTTCTTTTTAATTTTTAAAATATTCTGGTTTAAAAATATGTTTTTTAAATACTTAATAAGGTCTGGGCCATCCTTAGAGGGTGATAGGTATAAACCAACTACAGTATGATTAAATGGTCAAGGGCAGCCTCAAAGAGGAAAGAACTCACAAAAGTACACAGGACACAGGAGGGAAGGCCCAGCCTCTACCCGCAGAGGGGGGACACACATAAGAAGAGCTGCCATCTAGATCCCTTTTCTTTGCTGCCACCCTACCTCTCTCTAAATCAGTGGGCTCTCTCCCCTCAAACCGCAAATCCCAAGGTCACTCTCCCCCTTTTCCAAGTCATCAAGAAACATTACCAAGAAAACTATAAACTGTTAAGGAAAGCAAGTTCAGGATTTCTACCAAAACTACAGATAGGAAGTCATTTTGATACTTAAATTTCAGGACAATCAAGAAAACCTACTTTTGTATGTTCAGACATGTGTTTGTCATACTTTTCTTGATTTTTAAAACCACGATCACAGGTATCACAAAAAAGAAGAAAAACTGGTTCCTTTCTTTTCTGCAAACAAAAAACAAAGAGACATTAGGTCTTTGGTGAAAAATCTTTAATCAATAATAAAAACACATCTATTCTTCTAATAATACACAATTCGACTTTTCACATAACCCTTAAATGTGGAGGAAACTTCTGAGTGCATTTCTAATGAAGGAATTATTCTGTTTCTTTCACTTTTAGCAAACATATTACCAAAAGCCGGGCATGATCAAAAAAATTTTAAATCTGAATAGAGCCTATATAAACTATGAGTAGATTTCAAATTGGTAATCTGATTAAGATTTAGGATAGTCTATGTCAAAATGTTCTGAAAATAAATATTCGGGATAAAAACATCATTTCTTCTTTTAGAAAGAATAACTACATATTGTTTTAAATCAGAGAAAGGGAGGAAAAGAATCATTAAGGTGGGACTAGCAGTTAGCGTAATGGCTATGTCACTGGACTCTCATGTAGTCGAACGCGGTTCGAGTCCCGGACTTGGTGGCTTAAAACTCATGCTGGGCGCATGTGCGTGCATGTCCAGGATCTCATGAGGAGAATGGGGGAGAAGGGATTGCGGCATGGCCATTCCCCCTGGGAGGGGTGATTTCTCGCTTTCTGTCTCTATCTTTCCAGCGAGCACATGCACTCTATAGTAAAAACCTCTCCCCCCCCCCCCCCAAAAAAAAAAAGAAAGAAAGAAAAGAAAAAAGAATCATTAAGGTAACTCATTTAGAAAAAAGAGGCACTTAGGTTAAAAAGTTGCTATTTTCAAGTTATCCCATGGCTTAGTGGTTAAAGGAGCTGGATCCTACATCACCAATCACAGTTAGAATCCAAGCCCCAGCAGCTTGAGAAACACACCGGGCACGTGTGCATGCATATCCAAAGTCTTGACAGGGCGGAAAAATGGAGAAGGAACTGCAGTGTTACCATGTCCCTTTGGGGGATGCTGTCTCCTTTTCCCTCTCCCTTTCTTCTCTCTCTATCATACTCTGGCTTACATTAAAAAAAGTTGCTGTTTTTATGCTTAACAATATTTTTTTTATTGCCAGAGGGCACATACACTTGTTAGAGAGAAACAGAGAGAGAGTGGGGGAGAGAGAAAAGGGAAATGGGGAGAAAGGCACCTCCCAAAAGTGTGTGGTCACACTACAATCTCTGCTCCTCCACTTCTCAATCCTGTCTGCATTTTGGGCATGTATGCACACATGCCCAGACAGTCCCATGTTTCTCAAAACACAGAGGCCAGGATTAAAATTGTGCCCATGTGGGATCTGATTCTCTTTAGTAACTAGGCTCGAGTGAGCCTCCCAAAAATGATCATTACCATAATTACATAGAAAATGGTTTTCAATTATTTAATGCTTAGATGACTAGAGATGTACTTTGTTAACATTAGCTACATAAGTTTTCATGTCAAAATAAAGGATACTGGGGACCAGCAGGTGGCGTGGTGGTTAAGGTGCTGGACACTCCCACATGGCCGACCACGGTTCGAGTCCTGGACCTGGTGGCTTCCTTTCTCACTTTCCCTCTCTCTCTTTCCTCCTCTGTGTCTCTCTCTGGTCAAATTAAAATAAATGAGTGACTAAATAAAATTAAATAAATAATGATAAAAAAAAGGACTGCTCTTTAAAAAATAAATAAATAAAATAAAGGATACTAATTTTATGCTGTTGAAAACACAACTTTTTATGCTAAACTAATAGCATTATTTCTACAATTTTACATGGCTAACTACATGTTCGAGTCCTGGACCTGGGGCTTGAGAAACAAGCCAGGGATGTATGCTTATCTGCCGAAAATTCCAAAAAAGAGGAAAAACAGAGAAAGTACTGTAGTGTAGCCATCTTCCATGGGAAGTGCTTTCTCACTTTCCTTCTCTGTCTCTTTCCAGTCAATGCACGCACCCTCTGACAAGAAGTGTTTTAAAATAATTTGAAATGCCAGATTTGTAAGTTATCAGAATAAAGGAAGACTATTTAAATATCTAGTTTTTGAAGTGACTAAGAGCTGCTCCTCATTAGAATAAAAGACTTTTTTCATAAAAATGATAAATGTACACTACTAAAAAATTGAAGCAGTACAGTGACAAAATAACACAAAAAATCCTGTCTGAATTTCAGATATTACTATTTTAAATTTAAATCATTAAATTTTACTTGAATTTAAACTAAAAATAAATAAATAAGTAACTACTCTTTTAAATTTTTTTTTTTTTAATTTTTACTAAGGAATGCATGCACTCAGCAAAGACACAGAAAGACAGCAAAGTGAGAAAGCACTCCCAGGGGGAAGCCACGCTACAATCCCTTCTCAGTTTCCTCTCAGGATTTGGGGTACACATGCACAACATGCCCAGTGTGTTTTTCAAGTGGCCAGGTCCAGGACTGGAACTACACACTTGCCCATGTTGGAATCCAGCTGCTTTAACTTCCACATTGCTGGCCTCAGGAATTGCTTTGTGAACCACAGATATATGTTTCTTTAAAAACTCTACTATGTTAAAAAAAATTTTTTTAAACAAAGGTTTGTGCTTGTCTTAATCATATGTTTTCAGGGTTTTTTTTTTTTTTAAGAATTTATTTACTTATTTACTTATTTTCATTTGACCAGAGAGGGACAGAGTGAGGGAATGAGAGGGAGAGAGAGAGAGAGAAAGAGGGTAAGTGAGAAAGCAAGCTACCAGGTCCAGACTTGAACCACAGTTGGTCATGTGAGAATGTGAGAGTCCAGAGCCTTTAACACCATGCCACCTGCCAGTCCCCATTTCCAATGTTTTAAGAAAAGGTTGTATTCATCTCTCTAAATTCTATCCCTTTCCTACAGATCTGTTAGTAATTGTTTAAGTTTTTTTGTTTGTTTGTTTGTTTGTTTGTTTTTTTCTGTAATACAGTGTATATACTCACTGGAGAGAGACAGAGAGAAGAGACAGGGAAAGGGAAAAGGAAAGTGAGATTGCAATCCCTTTTCCATTCTCCTCCCAAGGTCCTGGGCATGCGTGCACTCATGCCCAGAATCACTCTCATGCCTCCAGGTCCAGAATTGAAACCACAGTTGACCATAATCTTACCAAGATTTAATAGGGACCAGTAGTTAGCATAATGGCTATGTTGCTAGACTCCCACGTAGTCGACCACGGTTCGCGTCCTGGACCCGGTGGCTTAAAACTCACACCGGGCGCATGTGTGTGCGTGCCCAAGATCCCGAGAGGAGAATGGAGGAGAAGGGATTGCAGGGTGACCATCCTCCCTGGGGGGTGATTTCTCCCTTTTTGTCTCTATGTCTCTCTCTGTCTGTCTGGCGAGCGCACACGCCCTATAGCAAAAACCTCTCCCAAAAAAAAAAAAAAAAAAAAAAAAAAAAGATTTAATAGCATTGTAGTTCTCAATTTCTTTCTTTCTTTCTTTTTTTTTTTAGTTTTTTTTTCCCCCTTGTGTATGTGTCATAGGGCACATGCACTCACCAGAGAGACAACCAGAGAAGGCAAATGAGAAATCAACCCTGCCCCCCCAGGGGAATGGCCACATTGCAATCTCTTCACTTCTATTCTTCTCTTGGAGTTTTAGGCACACACATCCAGCATTATTTTCAAGCTGCCAATTCAGGTTCAAACCGCAGTCAGCCACGGGAGAGTCCAACACCTTAGCCACCACATCACCTGCTGGCCCCATTCTGAATTATTTTTATTCCTCATATATTCAATTTTTCCCTACAATTTCTCTCACTAAAACAATTTTGCCTGAAGTTTTTACTTACAGATTAAATTATTAACAATCCTATCTATACCATGCTACATTGTGTCAATAATGGATGCAAAACACTAAGACAGTTATAATGGATAAAAGAGATATGAAACAGAGACATAGGGACTTAATGCATCACAATCAAGAGAATCTTAAAAATACCTTTTTCTTCTGTTTTCTACTAGGAGGTACATTGAAGTCTGTGAACTTTGCATCATATTTTCGTGGAAAATAAGAATGTTGAACTAAAAAACAAAAGATCCATAAATGTTTACAACTATACAATTAAAACGTTATTTACTATAGCATGACACAGGTACCTGGGTAAGAACACTAAAAAACATCTCTTCTAAGAAGAATAGTAGTTTAAATTAATAAAGATTAAGAGTAGTCTACCAAATAAGCCAAATAAGCTTTTTTTTTTTTAAAGGTCTTTGCCATAGGGCACATGCACTCATGGGAGAGACACAGTGAGAAGGAAAATGAGAAATCACCCCCTGAGGGGATGGTCACACTGCAATCCCTTCGCCATTCTCCTCCTGGGATTTTGGGCATGCACATACACACACCCAGTGTGATTTCAAGCCGTCAGGTCTGAACTGGAACTATGGTCGGCCACATGGGAGTCCAACACCCCAGTCGCCCCGCTACCTGCTGGCTCCCCAAATAAAGTATTTTTTAAATAAAGAAATATTGGTGAGATTATAAAGAATAGGAGCAGACATTCTAAGTTGATAAAATTCCTCTATTTATTTCAAATATTAGAAATGTAATTAGTATAATACCTACTGTAGCTCCTCAGGCTTCAATTTCATGCCAGGGAAACAGAACCTTGTGAAACGCATCTCCTCTTAAAACCCACTGCACCTTCCCATTATTACTGTCATGACCCTTCTCAGAAGCCCTGATCTTTCACCTAGATCACTGGACAGTCTCCTAGATTATATTTCAATCTCTAAGCCTTCTCTTCCTACTTAATCTTTCATACTGACAACACAAAAACAATTCTTTAACCCAGCTCAAAAAAATCTGCAAACGGCTTCTAAGAATTCTTCGATTAGATTTCAGTTTATTTTCTTACCCTACCTCTTCCTCATACCTTCCACATACTCTGCCTCAGTCACACCAGCCACAGAGCAATTTAGGGAACTAGTTTTTTACTGACACCTCTTTGCCTCTATCTAAAAAGTATCTCTTTCCAAATCCTACACATCTCCCAAGACACTTCTTCCAAAAACTTTTCCAATTCCTCTAAAATCATCTTTTTTATGACTCTATCAATGGTCACACTGCATTGTGATTTATATTTATTGAGCCTGTCTCACCTAACTTAATCAAACTCAAATTCCAGGCATCTGGCACACAGAAAACACAAATTGACTGTATTCGATGTAGTACAGATCGAATCTATTTTGTTTTTTAAATATATGAGAGTGTGTACACACACCAGAGACCAAAAGCACCCTCTGCAGGGTTTAGTCACACTGAGATCGCTCCCCTTCCTCTAGTCCTCAAGCTGGTCAGTGCCTGATCTATTTTCAGGCCAACTGGGCCAGGAATACAACAGCAGCAGACATGTGGCTTCCAGTTTCACCATTCAGTATGTTACCAATTATGCAACAGGATGGGCCTCAACTGAATTTTAAGCAGAGTTTGAAAATGATCTTAAGGCAGGCCCAGCAGGTGGTGTTGTGGTTAAGGTACTGGACTCCCACATGCCTGACTGCAATTCAAGGTCCAGACCTCACAGCTTCCTTTCTCTTTCTGCCTCTCTCTGGTGAGTACACATACCCCGCGACAAATTAAATAAGGGACCAGCAGATGGTGTAATGATTACACCACTGGTCTCTCATATATTCGATCATGGTTTGAGTCCTGAGGTCCACAGCTTAAAACTCACTGAGGGGTGAGACCAGCAGTTAGCGTAATGGCTACATCACTGGACTCCCATGTAGTCAATCGTGGTTTGAGTCATGGACCTGGTGGCTTAAACTCACGCCGGGCACGCATGCGTGCGTGCCCAAGACCCCGAGAGGAGAATGGAGGAGAAGGGACTGCAGTGTGGCCATCCCCCCTGGGGGTGATTTCTTGCTTTCTGTCTCTGTCTCTGTCTGTCTGGCGAGCGCACGTGCCCTATAGCAAAAACCTCTCAAAAAAAAAAAAAAAAAAAAAAACCTCATTGGGGGGAGGGGAGAAGGGAAGAAAAACTATGCAAAAGCCTAAAAAAAAAAAAAAAAAAAAAAATCATGCTGGGTACGTGTGTGTACATGCCCCAAATCCAGAGAGGGGAATGGAAGAGAAGGGATCATGGCGTGGTCATCCCCCCTGAGGGATGATATCTCACTTTCTGTCTCTCTCTTTGTCCTTCTGGTGAGCACATGTGCATTATAGCAAAAATCTCCCTTAAAAAATTATTAATAATCTCATGGTTCTAAATACAATCTAAATGTTAATTATGCTTAAATTTACATCCCTAATCATATGTCTCCCCTAAAAGCAGAGGCTAATAATCTATTCAACATCTCAACTGGACAGAAACATGTTCCAAACCCAACTCCTGGTCTTCCTTTCTCATCTGCTCCACCTACATTCTTCCCTATCTGGGTTAGCAACTCGACCACTCCCAGTTGTCTGGCAACAAAAACTTTAAAGTTATCCTTGTCTCCTCTTCATCTCTTATGTCACAAAGTATCTTTAAACGAATAATGTTGGTCCCTCTTTTGAAATACACTGAGAATCTGACTACTTCTCATCACACCCCCCACCCCCAGATCCACTTTGGCCCTAGTCCCTTTCACCTGGACAACTGCAGTAACTTTCTAACTGGTCTCCCTTTCAGCCAACTCACAAGGATGGGCACGTGCATCCACTTAAAACATAAATTCGGTTATCAGTCCTTGCATCGCCCATCTCAACAAAGTCATAAGTTCCAACCATCTACAAGGTGCTACCAGATCTGTCCTCATCCTGTATCTTCTACAGGCATACCCAGACTCGGTCTTCCCCAGCCACACCAGCATCCATTCTGATGTACAGCTCCTACCCCAAGGCCTTTGCACTTGCAGTTCTTTCTGCTTGTATTCTTTTTCTCCCAGATTATGCAAGGTTCTAATCCCACACCTCCCTTATGTTTTTGCTCAATGTCGACTCCCTTATGACCCACAATGACATTTAAAACAGTACCATCTATCACTCTTCTTTGTTCTAGCTTTCTCTCAGTACTCTTTAATACACAAGGTTTGATTTTATTATCTGTTTTCCTACACTAGGCAAACATTAAGCTACATAAAGATAAGAATGTAATATATTCCTTCACTGCAAAGTTTCCTGTTCCTGGTATATAATAGAAACTAAATAAGTAACTGTTAAAGTGAATGAAAAGGCAGGGAAAACATTCCAGTCGGACATATTTCGAGACGTAAATGACCAGATACAAGAATGCAAGGCAGAATGGAGATGGAAACTGACGAGGAGAAAGGGAGAAAGGTAAAGGGGAGGTCCAGCTAGGAAAAAGTGCCTACCTGGGTTGTGGGACTTCTGATGCCGAGAGAAATTATCAGGAGACGGGTTCCAGCACCATGCTGTCGAAGCCTGGAAATTCCAGGAACGCTGGCCGCTGAGTTGAGGCTGGGGATCGAGGGGGAATTGGGCGTCGAAAGGGGGGTGCGCTCCGGGAAGAATCTGGGCGTCAAAGGGGGGCGGCGCCCCGGGGAGAGACTGGGCCTCCATGGGGGGCTGCGCCTCCGAGGAAGCCTCTAACCTGGCTGCAGGAGACGACATGGAAGGCGGTGGCGGCGGCGTGGCCCAGAGCATCCAGTTGTCCCGCCGCGAGGCAGTATCCCTGAGGGGTCCCACTTTAGGAGTCAGCTCGGGGGCTGGAAGCCACCCTCTAGGACTCACGAAATCAGTAGCCGGCTCAGCCATGCCGGCCTCCTGGTCCGGAGCTTAGCATGCGTCTGTGGAACGAGCCTTACGCGTCATTTCCGTTACGTCCGCTGCACGGCTCAGCCAACCACAGGCGGAGACGTCATTTATGAGCGCCGGTGAGACCTCCCCCATTGGCGGTGGATGGCGGGCTGTCTTTTGGGTGTATTTGATGTGCGTGCATAGACTCGTAATCGTGACCACTGTCTGCCACCGCGGATGGCGAGGGACCTGATTGGGCCGGCGCTGCCGCCCGGCTTCAAGGCCCGCGGCACAGCGGAGGACGAGGAGAGGGACTCGAGTCCGGGTAAGCGGCGACGTGCGGCGTGCCTGGTGTCCGCTAGAGCTATCTGGCCCGGCCTGCCCTCGGAGGAAAGATCTGCGGCCTTATGAGGACTGAGGAGTGGATGCAACCAGTTAGTTAGGCAGCTAACTTTCCTCCCTAAGCTATAGCTGCGGTAGCTGCGGGGTGGAGATAGTGGGGGACTCCTCAGAAACCGAACTGTGGTCTGGTAATCATTATAAAGATGATACATCCCCATTCAGCGCTCAATGTGAACCAGATCAATACACAGTCATCTTCCTAGCATCTGTCTAAGGAAAAAACTAGTATTTCTACGTTACAGAGGGGAAACTAAGGCCCTGGAGGTGCCCAAATCTCAGGCTAGTAAGTGGTGGAGCCTGAGTTAGAAGGAAGCCGGTCTTCACCTCTGTGCCTTATCACCTTCCACTTACGAGACCCTTGCGGAAAACCCTATGCGCTCTCGCCGCGGCCCTCCCTGCCTAGCCTCTCATTCTGTCACTGACCTAACACAGCCTGATACTCAAATCAGTCCGAGTTTCTGCACGGTTCCCAGTTGCACGCTAGTTGCACTTTTACCTGGCGAATTCTACCCGTTCTTCAAGGCTCAACCTAAATGTCACCGCAAAATCTATTCAAACTTTCCCAAGCCTAATAACGCCTTTCTGTTTACCGTGGGGTTTTATTTTCCTAGTGAATTAATTTACATACTTTTTTCTTTTTTGGAGAGGTTTTTGTTGTAGGGCGCATGTGCTCGCCAGAAAGACAGAGACAGAGAGACAGAAAGACAGAAAGCGAGAAGTCTTCTCCCGGGATCTTGGGCAAGCACTCACACACCCTGGAGTGAGTTTAAGCCACCAGGTCCGGGACTCTAACTAGGGTCTACTACATGGGAGTCCAGCGACAACCATTACACCAACTGCTGGTCCCTTAATTTACATAATTAATACTTTGTATTTGATTAACTTACCTACATTTTTAAAGGAAGATTTTATTTAACTTTATTTGTTTATTTAAATCTGACCAGAGAGGGACAGAATGTGAGAAAGAGAGAGAGAACGAAAGAGAAAGTGAGAAAGCAAACCACCAGAATGGGGACTCGAACCACAGTTGGCCATATGGAGGTCCAGTGCCCTTAACCACCGCGCCACCTCCCGGCCCCAACTTACCTTCTTTAATCTGTCCTTTCCATTGCACTACTACTCAATATGTACTAGGCAATATGTATTTATCAAATATTTTTCAGTCTCCACCATGTAACCCTGTCACTCAATGTTTGTTCTAATTTGTAGACTGGGAGTAACACTATGGTTGGAGAAGAGTAAAGCAAAAAGACTAACTGCCCCACTTCTTAATCTAATTTTCTTTTTTGGACTACCCAGAGGCCATGTTTCCATTGAAGATTTCCTTCCAGATTTCATTTTTGTTATATCTGTTTTTAAGTCATACTTTTATTTTAGCAAGGAAAGTTCCATTCAACCAAGGTTGAAGAAAAGTGTGGTTAACCAAGTTTCTAGTTGAAATATCATGTGGATATTGTTTCTGATTCACCTTATTTCCTGATTTTAAACCAAGGGAGGATTTGCAAATAAACAAGCACCATCTCCTAGACAGATACTTCTATTATGATTTGATTCCATCATTCTACCAGCATTTACTTCAGGTACTCCTTTCTTTGTCTAGTCTCTTCTGTTGGTTTCTTTTCTACTTTATGTATGTGGCATGTGTATATCTCCTTTTACCTTGAAGGAGTTCTGTCTGAACCTGTGTGGCACATAAAGTACCTTGGTAGGTATTTGGAATGACTTCACTTCCTCATCAAACTTTTCGTACATATATATCATTTAAAACATATAATACTCCTTTGCTATAACTTCATTCTCTTCATAACCTCCTGTACAGCTGATCCCAAAACAATTGCCAAAAAATGCTCACATACCATTTTTTATCTTACTCTTATTCCTTTGGACTTTTAAGAAATGTGTCAGTACCAATAGTGTTCAAACTAACTGTATCACACTATAAAAGCTCCCCTTGGGCCATCTGTCGTCATCATCCTCATCAACCCTGCCTCATCATCCCTGCTGCAACCAAAGGGTAGCAACTATCTAGATATGTAAGTTTTGCATGCTTTATGTAAATAGAAAAGTACAATATGAACTCTTTTGTAAGTGGCTATGTATTATGGCGCCAATATCATTTTTTTTTCTTTTTTTTGGAGAGGTTTTTGCTATAGGGCGCGTGCACTCGCCAGACAGACAGAGAGAGACAGAGAGATAGAAAGCAGGAAATCACCCCCCCCAGGGGGGATGGCCACGCCGCAATCCCTTCTCCTCCATTCTCCTCTCGGGATCTTGGGCACGCACGCACACGCGCCCGGCGTGAGTTTAAGCCGCCGGGTCCGGGACTCGAACCGCGGTCGACTACGTAGGAGTCCAGCGACATAGCCATTACGCTAACTGCTGGTCCCGGCGCCAATATCATTTTGAGAGAGTCATGCACATTATTCTGGGAGATGCATCCATGCTGATAAGAGTTATTATAGGTTGCTTATTTCCGTTGCTCTATAGTAGTACATCTGGTGAATGCTCTGCAATTATTTTTTCCATTTTACTCTTGATGGACATTTGAGCAGCTTCCATTTTTTGGCTGTTGCAAAAAGTACAGATAGGCATTGTAATACATGTTTTCTGGTAGACATTCCCAGCTTTCATAGTACTACCAGTTTACCAAAGTTCTCACTTTGAAAATTCCAGTTCCATATCCTCACTAATACTAGTTTTTTCTTTTTTGGGGGAAGAGTTTTTTGCTATAGGGCACGCGCGCTCGCCAGACAGACAGAGAGAGACAGAGAGACAGAAAGCGAGAAATCACACCCCCCCCCGGGGGGGGGGGATGGCCACGCCGCAATCCCTTCTCCATTCTCTTCTCGGGATCTTGGGCACGCACGCACACGCGTCCAGCGTGAGTTTTGGAGAGTTGTGTTTTTTGGTTTTTGGTTTTTTTTTTTTTTTTCACTATAGGGCGCGTGCGCTCGACAGACAGAGAGAGGCAGAGAGACAGAAAGCCAGAAATCACCCCCCAGGGGGGATGGCCACGCCGCAATCCCTTCTACACCGTTCTCCTCTCGGGATCTTGGGCACGCATGCACACGCGCCCAGTGTGAGTTTTAAGTCACCGGGTCCAGGTCTCAAATTGCGGTCAGCTACATGGGAGTTCAGTGACATAGCCATTACACTAACTGCTGGTCCCACTTTTTTTTTTTTTTTTTTTTTAATTTATGTGTTTGTTTTTCTACAGGAGAGGGAGAAAGAGCAAGAGAGAGACTGGTACCGCCAACAGAGTCTTCATACCACATTTTAGCCCAGGCTCAGCCAGCCAGAATCACAGGCACACACATGCCTGGTGTGCACCAGGGAGACCTTGGGACATGAACCTAGAACCTTCCTATATTGCTTCAGGAATGCAGAGTGTTATATTATGGTGTGCCATCACAACTGGCCAAGGACAGCATGTATTTAGACCACATTAAGCCTTCTAATTATTTAAACTGTATAAAAGAATAATGAAATTTCTTCTTGATACAAACTAATCCAAAATTGACCAGTAGCATCTAAGCGATAAATTACATTAATAGTACCTGCATATAAGGAAAAAAAATAAGCAAAAGAGAAAGAAACTTCTTTCTTTAATATTTAGAATGAAGAAGATAAAATAAGCCAGTCACTAAGTGTGCAGTGAAATCCTCTAGTCTCCCTGTGGGGTCACATTCATTGAGATCAGAGGTCAGATATAATCCCCATTTATAGTGGAGGAACATTTACATACCATGACTTTTTTCTCTAATAAATCCTAAGCAGGAGTTGAGATATGAAATCCTATACTTACATTTTCCTTTTTATGCTCTTTAATCTTTTCTAAAACATGGTATGTTACAAGTGTAGCTATTTATTTTTTTAGAGAGAGATTTTTGCTATAGGGCATGTTCACTTGCCAGAGAGAGACAGAAAGCAAGAAATCACCTCGGGGGGGGGGGGGGGGGGGGGTGTGGCCATGCTGCAACCCCTTCTTCCATTTTCCTCTTGGGATTTTGGGCACACATGCACATGTGCCCAGCATGAGCTTTAAGCCATGGGTCCAGAACTCGAACTAAAATCTACTATGTGGGAGTCCAGCGATGTAACCATATACTATCTGCCAGTCCCATGCATTTATTTTCTAAAACTCCTTCTTTTAATGATGTATAGAAAAGATATTGAGAAAAAAGGCATCAAAATCTTAAGATAAATGTTGAGATTTTTAAAATTAATTTATTGTATTTTGAACACTTACTCTATAGTGGTTCCCCAAGGGTAAGAAAAACATTTCAGAAATAGGCCAGTACTTCCAAACTAGCCTGACACCCCTAAACTGTACATTAGTACCCAAGTACCACTACAGCACCACTACAGAAAGTTTTAATGGCCATCTCAAACTTAAGAGTGAAAAATAAGCTTTTGGCTCTTCCCTCAAACCTCTTCCCTCCTAGTCTTCCCCATATTAGAGAACAGCATTTGCATCAGCCTAGGCTGGGTTCAGGCTGACTCATCCTCAGTTCTTTTCTTTAAGCCCTCATGTCTTATATCCAAACCATTAGCCAGTCCTCTTTGCCCTTTCTTCAAAGTATGTTGAACATCAAACCATTTCTTGTCGACTTCCTAACACAAATCTCCTACTCTTGTCCCCTTGTCTGTTTTCCACAAGCAGACAGGTTGTTTGTTTGTTTCAGACAAGTTTTTTGTTTTGTTTTGTTTTTAAGGTAATTCAGATTATGTCTCCCCTGACCCCGAACATTGCCTGTTGTAATTAAATTCCAATCTCTCTACCAAAGGCTATACTAAATAGCATTTATTGAACTCTATTTGCCAGATAGTTTTAGGTATTTCACCTGTATTTCCTGGTGTAATCTCACAGCAGTACTGTGAGGCTGAAATTATTATTCACTTCGTTTTACAAAGCAAGAGTGTAACATAGGAAAGTTAAGTGACCTGTTCGAATCACACAGCTAGTAAGTGACTGAGCTGGAATTTAAGGCCAGAGTCCTTTTATACTATCCAGCTCCATCTTATCATTTTGCTTTGTTTGAGCCACACTGGCATTTTTATCCCTCAAGCACATCAAGCTTGTTCTGTCTGTAGGACTTCTGCAGAGGCTACTCGTCTGTCTAAAATGTTCTTTCCCTGCATGGCCACGATCATCATTTAAGTCTTCATCCAGATGTTTTCTTCTCAGAGAGTCCCTCCCTGACCACTGTCTTTAAAATTACTCTCTCACATATTCAGTCATCCTTTTCCTATTTTCATAGTAGCACTTTATCTGAGTTGATATTATTTATTCCTTTTTATATTTGTTTTTCTAGAACTATTGACTCAGTGTTTGTTGCATGGGTGGATGTTGACTCGGTGGGATGTTGGCTAAAACAGTGGTATAGGTTCTGAAATTGGATCCTGAACTCGTATCCCAGGTCCACTGTTCAGTTGTGTGAAGTTGGACTGTTACCTAACCTTTCTGTACCTCAGTTGCCTCCTCTGTACCCTAGAGATAATATCTCCCTTATAGGATTATTATCAGAAGTAAATAGGCTACATACAAATCTATTAAACAGTATATAGCACATAAGAACTCAAGACATACGGGTTTGTTTTGTTTTGTTTTGTTTTGTTTTTTAAGAGATCTATTTGCTATAGGGCATGTGGGATGCCAAAGAGACAGAGAGATGGTGAGAAATCACCCCTCGGGGGGTGTGGCCACGCCACTATCCCTTCTCCAGTCTCCTCTTGGGATTTTGGACATGCATGCACACATGCCCAGCGTGAGTTTTAAGCCGGGTCTGGTATTCTAATCATGATTTACTACATGGGAGTCCAGCAACGTAAGCATTACACCATCTGCTGGTCCCAACATACTGTCTTTTATGTATTATTTTAAAGTTTTTGTTACTATTAACTGAATGTATGGCATTCCCAGGATACCCTTTGGAAAATTGTATTTCCTAAGGAAAGGACCCAGAAATATTTTTTTTTTTTTTAATTTTGATGAGTCTGATAAACATCCAGTCTTAGGAATCATAGCAGTGGACTTTGAGCATAGTGATGCTGTGGATCAGGATCAACTTGGACGGTTGTACCCATGGACATAATATCATGCAGTGACACCATGCAGTAATTTGTAATCTTGCTGAGATATAAAGTGGGAATAAGTGGGACCAGCAGGTGGTGTAGTGGTTAAGGCGCTAGACATTCCCACATGGCCGACCATGGTTCGAGTCCCGGACCTGGTGGCTTGCTTTCTCACTTTTTCATTCTCTCTGTGTCTCTCTCTGGTCAAGTTAAAATAAATTAATGAATAAATAAAATTAAATAATTCTTTAAAAAGAATTTTTTTAAAGTACTATAAAGTGGAAATAAGTCAACATGGTCAGTAAATCCTGAAGACCCTAATTCTCTCCCCAATAGTCCCATTATAGTACACCCTCCTTATTCTCTTCTGTCTCTGCTAGCAAACAGTAAACCTTAGAGTGACTCTAACTTTGTTTCTAATTAAAATAGTATCTCTAAAAGAAAATTGAGAAATATAGTGATGACAATAAAGGTTTTTTTTAACTGGTCATTCTTAGAAACAAGGACGATCATTTCGACTTTAGACATATTAGTGTATGGAATGACAGATTTGTTGTTTGGTTAGCTTCATTGCATAAATATTGTCTAACATATCTCTCTCCTTTAGTTTTGGAGAGGTTATTTTGCTGTAGGGCGCGTGCGCTCTCCAGAAAGATAGAGAGACAGAAAGCGAGAAATCACCCCCCAGGGGAGATGGCCACACTGCAATCCCTTCTCCTCCATTCTCCTTTCGGGATCTTGGGCACACACACACCTGCACCCAGCGCAAGTTTAAGCCACCAGATCCGGGACTTGAACTGTGGTCAGCTACGTGGGAGTCCAGTGTCATATCCATTACTCCAACTGCTGGTCCCATACCATATCCCTTTTTAAGAAAACAAAATCATGAAGTTCTTTTTTTTTGGGGGGGGGGGGGAGAGGTTTTTTCACTATAGGGTGCGTGCGCTTGCCAGACAGAGAGAGACATAGAGGCAGAAAGCGAGAAATCACCCCCCAGGGGGGATGGTCACGCCGCAATCCCTTCTCCATTCTCCTCTCGGGATCTTGGGCACGCACGCATATGCCCCCGGCGTGAGTTTTAAGCCACCGGGTCTGGGACGCGAACCGTGGTCGACTACGTGGGAGTCCAGCAACATAGCCATTACACTAACTGCTGGTTCCCTAAAATCATGAAGTTCTTTTGACAGCTGCACCAACCAATGCAAGAATTTCATGTTATCAGGAAGATTCTATGTTATTGGTTATTTATGAGTTTGGGTATACCAACATTTTCAAATCTCATAAGAGACTGTATAAGACATGATTTCTACCTTCTTGGAGTTGGGAAAACAAAACTACTGTAAATAGATAGAAACAAGTGAAGTTAAAGTCCATAATAAATGATAAACAGTCAGGACTGTGAATTTCAGAAAAGAAAGTGAAAATAACAGCTGGGAGGGTTCATTGAAACTGTTGTTATTAATTATGACAAATACAACAAATCTTCTTTAGTTGCAGGACCAGCTCTGCCCCCTAATTATAAAAGCAGTAGTTCAGATTCATCAGACAGCGATGAGGACAGTAGTACTTTAGATGAAGAGGGAAATCAAGAATCTGAAGAAGATGACACTGGTCCACCTGCAAGGTCAGTCACTTAAGTAATAAAATAAATTTCAAACTTAGAATAAGTTGACCAGAACTTAGAGCTAGTAAAAGGATCTTATATTTACATTACAAAGCACAGGAAGAAATTATTTTATACGACAGTTCATTGGAAACTGTACCATTTACTAAGAAATATATTCTAGCAGTGCGTAGCTGTGGAGATACCAGGAATTCTGTTAATTTCTTACATAAAGGATCTGTCCTTAAGGTATTACTTAAGTGACTAAATATTTTAAATAAACCATAAAAATTACTTTTTAAAATTGCATTTCTTTTTAAGATTACATTCATTTGAAATACCTAGGTATGTTTTGTTTAAATAAATAGTTTCCGGCAAATATAGCCTTACCCACCAAGGTTCTGTGTAAATAAGAAGTTGAATCTTTATTTATTATTGGGTAATAAGGTTTTTGATACATTTTAAAGATTATAAGAGTTGTGGAGTTGTGGGGCATGGTGGTTAAGGCACTGGGTCACACATGGCCAACAGCATGGTTGGAGTTCCAGACATCATGGCCATCACACGTGTGTGCCTACCCAAAATCCTGAGATGAGAATTAAGGAGGAGGGATTACATCATGGTCATCTCCGGGGTAAGGGAGGGCTGTGAGTTCTCACTTTTCTCTCTCTCTCTGGTGAATGCACATGTCCTATAGCAAAAAATAATAATAGTAATCATAATAATTTGACACGTATGTGTAGGTAAAGTTACACTACTGTGTTTTCAGAAAACAGAAGAGAAAAAAGGATGGTGACAGTGATGATGATGATGACGATGATGGATTTTTTGGACCAGCCCTTCCTCCAGGATTTAAAAAGCAGGACGATTCTCCTCCAAGGTGATAATGTATACTATTTCAGGCCAGTCTTTTCTAAATATTTCAACAGGTGTCTGTTAACTAATTGGAAGGTTGCCTAAAATTGTTTTCTAACTTACATATTTATATAAAATTGGAAGTAAGTCATTCACAGGGGAGAGTAGTTGTTCTCTATAAGAAAAATCATTATTTACATGTTTATGATACTTTTGAAACTTACTTAAAAACTCACACATCTCTTATTTTATACTCAAAAATGTTTTATGGTAGGCTGAGTGGAGCATTATCCCTCTCCTGCCTTTTTAAACATAAGCTCATACACATTGTTAGTGGTAGTCCTAGGAATAGGATCCTGGCATTCTGACTCTAATTCAGTTATTTTATTACTTATTTGTTGATGAAAGAAACAAATCTCTATGTGCCAAATTAGTTAGGCATTTTGAATAACTTCTCTGAACCTCAAATTTGTCATATAAAACAGGCCAATAACACATACCTTATAGACTTGTAATGATTGAAATTTCATGTTAATATTTGCAGACGTGTGTATATGTGTATGTGTCTGTGTTGAGTCTCTTCTATGGTGTCAGGTACAGAGTGAGTATATAGTAAATACTTCTTCGAATTGTAATATTGTTAAATGCAGAATATAAAATTGTACACTAAATTGTTTATAATTCATAATATTATAAAATATAGGAACAAGTAGAAAAAAATTGTTCATTTTTATTCAAGTTTATGATCATATTGGGCAGCTCCTAATTCCATGTATTTTGATCCTTTTAGATATAACAGTGATAGGCCAATCCACTAAGAATGATCTTTATATGTTTAAAGAGACTTTAAAAAAAAAAAAAAAAAAGATAAATATACCACAGAGACCCAAATGTGTCCCTGGAAGACTAAATTGTGCTATCTGGCCCTTTATAGAAAGTTTGCTGGTCCCAGGGATATAACATTCCTTTCAAGAAAACATGTATAGGAATTAGATGTATAGGAATTTCTTTCTTCAGAATAGTATTCTAGGAATGATAAAATATGTGTGTGAAGTAATCAGCTGGTAGCATGTATTAGAGTCAGAAACCTTTTATGTAACCATAGCTGCCAAAGTTGTATTCTTTTAATATATTTTAAGTTTTTTAATGTACCAGCAATTTTTTTTTTTTTTTTTTTTGGAGAGATTTTTTTCGCTATAGGGCGCGTGCGCTCGCCAGACAGACAGAGAGAGACAGAGAGACAGAAAGCGAGAAATCACCCCCCAGGGGGGATGGTCACGCCGCAATCCCTTCTCCTCCGTTCTCCTCTCGGGATCTTGGGCACGCACGCACACACGCCCGGCGTGAGTTTTAAGCCACCGGGTCCGGGACGTGAACCACGGTCAACTACGTGGGAGTCCAGCGACATAGCCATTACGCTAACTGCTGGTTCCCAATGTACCAGCAATTTTATCTCCATACATATTCAGAAGCAAAAAATCTAAGCTATAATTGCATTTGTAGATCTGAAAAAATTGTACTTATAAAAATACCATTCTACACTTCCTTATAGCATGTAAATGATCATTAATTTGCTTTTTCTAACAATGCCAAACATCCCTATTGTGTTATTCCACTTTGTGTTGCTATAACAGAATATCTGAGACTGGATAATTTATAAGAAAAGCAAATTAGTCGGGAACCAGCAGTTAGCGTAATGGCTATGTCATGGACTCCCACGTAGTCAACCGCGGTTCGCGTCCCGGACCCGGTGGCTTAAAACTCACGCCGGGTGCATGTGCGTGTGTGCCCAAGATCCCAAGAGGAGAATGGAGGAGAAGGGACTGCGGCGTGACCATCCCCCCTGGGGGGTGATTTCTCGCTTTCTGTCTCTATGTCTCTCTCTGTCTGTCTGGCGAGCGCACACGCCCTATAGTGAAAAACCTCTCAAAAAAAAAAAAAAAAAGGAAAAAGAAAAGCAAATCAGTGAGCTTACAATTCTGGTGGTGGAAAGTCGAAGCCCATGGTGCCAGCATTTGCTCAGTGTATTATGAGGGCCTTCCTGCTGTGTCATAACCTGGTGAAAGGCAAGCAGGCCCATCATGTGTCAGCAAGAGAAGGCAGTTTCTGTAACAACCCACTCTGGCATAACCCATAATCCATTCATTCATAAATGTGTTAATCCACTCATAATTTTGGGGCTGTCATGATCTAATCACCTCTAATCACTTTTTGTTCTGCCCTACCTCATAATGTTTTTCCAGTGGGATTGAGCTTCAGCATGAGTTTACAAGAAGACATATTCAAACCAGAGCACTAGAATTTTATATACACAGTTATTTTGCTCAAAGAAGTTTTATGCACCAGAACAAGAGGTTATTAAATGATCAGGATTAGAACCCTGACTTTCTGGCTCTCAGTACTATTCTTCCCCTGTCAGGAAGCCTGTGTGAGGCTCTAATTAAACACAGTACAACCTGGAAAATTCAGCTAAGGACTTTAGTGCCCTCTGTGTTGGTAACACTGTTACAGTAGCAGCAATGGAAAATAACGTGGGTATGAAAACAAAGATGAAGAAACTGGAAAGTATGAGAGAGAGTAGAAATATATTTTTTCTTTTCTTTTTTTCTCTGCCTAAAGTAAGACTTTCTTTTTAAGACTCAGAATTCAAGCAAATCTTGCCTTTGAACTGATGACAGTTCCCTACGAATGTGGCAATAGGGCAACTCAAAAGAAAATGAATTTTGGCATCAAGTAGATGAGGGTACACCCTCCAGCTTGACCACTTACGAATTGTGTTGACCTTGGGCATTATTTTGCTCACTTAGAAAGTGGGTGACTTACACTGACTAGGGTTGTTCTAAGGAAACAGTAAGGTGTGTTGGTTAGACTATAATTAGCACAGCCTTCTTCCTCCTCATATGGGTCTCAGAGAAGGTAGCTGCATTTTTCTACATTCCCCCGATGTTAATGGATTATCAGTGAGGACAGTTTATAGATTTTATAACACCATGGCACATGTTCCAACAGATTGCTGACATCTGTTGTATGCACATGCTATTCTATATATATGACCTTAGAAGAACTTGATTTCTACTTAAGTATTATACAATACTTCTAACTATAATTATAATGCCTCTTGGGTATTTTTCAGTAGATAGTGAATGTCAAAACTGAAAGAAAGCCAAGGTACAAAACAGAAAGATGTTCACAGGTTCTAGTACATCATAAAGACTTAAAAAAAAAAAAAAATATATATATATATATATGTATGTATGTATGTAATAAACAAAGGAACTTTTCAAAGTTTGTGGGAAAATGGAGGTAAAGTGTAAGTTTAATTTTGGTGTAAAAAATTTTGAACCTCATGCATAATTGTTTTCAAAATATACATTTTCCAGGACCTTTTTGAGGACCCCTCATAGTTCTTTTTAGGAAGTGGGCATATGCTAATGCCACAGAGACTGAGAATTATTAGTTAGTATCTAATTATTGACTAACAAGTAAAAAGTTAAAATGTAAAAGCTAGGTTTTTAAAGTTTTTTTAAAGACGCGCAGTAGAAAAACACTAGGTACTACTGGTAAAAGTAGCGTGTTAAATAAAATTCTCGTCAGTATTTGTAACTATCTGGCTTTAATATTTTTGTGAATCCTGAAAACTGCTTTCCAAGTCAGGGAGAATGATAAAGATACATTTTATTTTTCAGGCCTATAATAGGTCCTGCACTGCCTCCTGGTTTCATTAAATCTACACAGAAAAGTGACAAAGGCAGAGATGACCCAGGACAACAAGTATCATCATATTTCAACTCTGAGGTTGGGAACGTTTTCATTTAAAGAGTAAGATATAACAAACTCAAAACTTGTAGTAATGACTGCAATCATTTGACTCAGATGTAATATAAGACTCAGTTACACTCCGATTAGGATTGTAACATAGGTTAATGAAATCCAAAGATGTTCACAAACCTGAGACTCTGTTAGAATAAATAACAAAAAACTCACAGACTCTTACCTATTCATTATCATTTTCTTATCTCCAGTTTCTTATCATTAAACAGAGACTTTAAAGTGTTAGAAAAATAGACCATAATGAAAAGATTAAGGAATTCTTGTGATTTGACCTGGAGAAGAGAAAGTTTAGGAACTTTTTTTATTTGTTTGTTTTTGTTTTGCTATAGGGCACGTGTGTTCACCAGAAAGAGAGGGAGAAAGTTAGAAATCACCTCCATGGGGGATGACAGCGCTGCAATCCCTTCTCTTCCATTCTCTTCTCAGGACTTCTGGGCATCCACATGCACACACGTGCGCGTGTTCACACACGCACACGCACACGCACCTGGCATGTTTTTCAGGCTGTTGGGTCTAGGACTTGGCTATGTGGAATCCAGTGTGTTCTCTTCACCACCACACCATCTGAATGACCCAGGAGCTTTTAAATAATGGTCTTTACCTTGAAATTAACTTTCTGCTACTCATCTCTGGTACCTGTATATAAAAAATGCATTTGTGGATAGTGATTTTATGAAAAGACAGGTGAAATAATTTTGAAGTAAAAAATAAAGCCTGTTTTTTTCTTTAGCAGTAGTCGAGATTTATAGAATACTTAATTATTTGTATTGCATTTTTCTCACATATGGGTCTTATTTTTATATTCTTCACAGTCTCGTGAAATATATATCTCGGGACCAGCAGTTAGCGTAATGGCTATGTCACTGAACTCCCATGTAGTCAACTGCGGTTCAAGTCCTGGACCCGGTGGCTTATACTCACTCTGGGCGCTTGTGCATGCATGCCCAAGATCCCAAGAGGAGAAGGGATTGTGGCGTGGCCATCCCCCCGGGGGGTGATTTCTCGCTTTCTGTCTCTCTGGCAAGCGCACACGCCCTGTAGCAAAAAAAAAAAAAAAAACTCTCAATAAAAGAAAAGGAAAACAAAAGAAATATATATTATCTCCATCTTACAGGTACTAAAGACCAAAGAAGTTGGTGTACCTTACCCAGTATTATACATTTTTACCTGTCAAAGCCATGGGTCAAGCCCCAGTCTTAAGACTTTAAATCATCTGTTCTGTCTAGTGTACTGCAGTGCTTTCCTCTATATTAATTCATATAATTAAGAAACTCTGGGCCAGCCTCATACTGTAGCACTTAAGCATTGTGTAGAGAGGCCAGATTCTACACAGCCAACCAGGGTTTGAGTCTTGGCCCCAGTGACTTGAAAAACTTGCCTGGGGCACCTGCAGTTAGTGTAATGGCTATGTCGCTGGACTCCCATGTAGTCGACCGGACACAGTGGCTTAAACTCATGCCGGGTGCATGTGCGTGCGTGCCCAAGATCCCGAGAGGAGAATGGAGGAGAAGGGATTGCAGTGTGGCCATCCCCCCTGGGGGGTGATTTCTCGCTTTCTGTCTCTCTGTCTCTCTCTGTCTGTCTGGCGAGCGCACGCGCCCTATAGCAAAAAGCTCTCCAAAAAAAAAAAAAAGAAAGGAAAAATATATGCCTGGCACATTCACAGGCTCAGGATCCTGATGGGATGGAGAATTGGAAGGAAAAAAAGATTGCAGCATGATTTGGCCCCATTAGAAGGTGCTTTCCTTTCTCTCTCTTTCTCTCTTTCTCTCTCTCTCTCTCTCTCTCATGTACGCACACATGCCTTCTGACATGAAAGGCTAAAAAGAAAAGCTCCTGTTCATTTTTACTGAGGATTCAACAATTACACTGAGGTTGTTATGGAAAGATAATATAATATAATGGTTAAGATCATGAACTTCAGAGTAATTTGCTCATTCTTTCAACAGATGTTTCTAGAGCGCCTGCAATGTGTTAGGCACATAGTCCCAGAAATGAATCCATCTACAAGTTCCGCTATTCCTACCTTCAATAAACATCCGGAATCTAACCACTCCTGCCCGCTCCTGGTCCCAGTGACGATCACATTTCACCTCTTTTATTGGTCTTCATGCTTTATTTAACCCTTTCCTCTCTTCTCCCTTTTCTCAATACAGGAGCTCAGGAATCGGATAAAGTCACTAACACACCCATCAAATTGCTCCTTCTCTCTCTGAGTAAAAGCCAATAGCCTCACTAGGTCTTCTACAGTCTTAGCACTATAGTTTTATCTTTTGCTTTGATGTGACCACACTGAGCTTGCTGTTCCTTCTCAAATACACCAGGCCAGCTCCTACCCCTGAGCGTTTACGTGAGTGTGTGTGTGTGTGTGTGTGTGTGTGTGTGGCTAATGTCCTAGACTTTCAGTCTTCTTCTGGAATATCACTTTCTCACTGAAGTCATCTCTGAACTCCTAATTTAAATTTGCTAATTTCTTTTTCCCTTTATTCATATCCCCTTCCCTCTTTTCATATTCTCCATAATATTTTTCAACACCAAAGATAGAATTAATTTTATTGCTTCTATTAGAAATGTGTCTCCACTAGAATGCAGGTCCATGAGGACAGAGATTTCTGTCTTATCACTAGTGCTGGCTATATAATGGAAATTCTGAAGTATTTGTTGAATAAGCAAATAGGTCAAACACATTCTATCCTCATCACACTTACTAGATAGTTAGGAATATTCATGTTAAGTAACTTCTAATGTTATGAATGACTTAAAAGATGAGACAAAGTATAAATGGAACCATGATGGGAATCTAGTCAGAAAATGATTTTTTTTTTTTTTTTTTTTTTTTTTTTTTGGAGAGGTTTTCGCTATAGGGCGCGTGCGTTCGCCAGACAGACAGAGAGAGACATAGAGACAGAAAGCGAGAAATCACCCCCCAGGGGTAATGGTCACGCCGCAATCCCTTCTCCTCCATTCTCCTCTCGGGATCTTGGGCACGCACGCACACGCGCCTGGCGTGAGTTCTAAGCCACCGGGTCCAGGATGCGAACCGCGGTCGACTACGTGGGAGTCCAGCGACATAGCCATTATGCTAACTGCTGGTTCCCAGAAAATGATTTTTTTTAAAAAATCTTTCCTTTGAGAAAATGTCTAAAATGCAGATTGATGAGCTAGAGATAGCTCAGCAAAGAAAACAGAAAACATAATTTGAGAGAGTACAAATAGCTTATATGGAGCTAATCCAAAATCTAAAGTGTTCCAAATCTGAAACCTCTTGAGCGCTGACATACCATAGCAGAAATCCAATCTGACCTCATATTAAGAGGTCTCAGTCAAAATGCTGCAATACAAAAATATTGTATAAAATTACCTTCAGGGTATGTGTAACATAAATGATTTCATGTTTAGATTGGCCCCTATCCCCTAGATACCTCATTAAGTATGTGTTTGCAAATATTCCAAAATCAAAAAAAATCTTAAGCAATTCTGGTCCCAACTATTTCAGATAAGGAATTCTCAACCTATTGCAACAAAATGAGAACACACCTAAGTCTAAAAGAAAGAAAGGTATATCTGCAGATGTGAATTACATTGGGAGAATTCAAAGCCAGAGCTTGAGTTTACATAGCAGGGAACCACAATAGTTTTATAGGACCCAGTCATAAATCCTAGAGGATTTGGGTCTGGAGACTGGAACCTTAATTTCTAGCTCACACAGCTAAAGAAGATTAAATTGAGCTTCCCTACATAAAAACCATAGCCTCTGTCTGTATAAAGAAGACTAGAGAAATGTAACCCATTGTCCTTGGGAAAGTGACAATCTAGAGCTTCATTATGCTGTGTCTAACCTATTTTCAAATGGTTCAGAAAAAAGTTGATGTGTCTGTCTCACAGGTAGGGTTTAGGGGAGGGGAAAACAGGAAAAAGAAAGTTAAATGTAAAATGTTAGCAATTAATGAATCTGAGTGACATATATAGGTCTTCATTGTACTCAGTACTTTTCTGCAGGTTTTAAATATATATATTTTTTTATGTTGGGAACTTTTTTCCAAAGATGTAGCATAATTTACCTTTACTGACTCTTAGAATTTTGTCCTAACCTACCTAGTTAACAAATATGTGGTTTATATCATTTTCTCAGTAGTGCATATTCTACACGTTTTAGCTTCTCTTATTAGCAAAAGGTGTGAAAGTTAAGGAATTGTGCCACAAAAAAAGGGGAAGGGGTGATTGCACCATAGTATACTAGTTTAGAGTGCTCTTGTTTCTGACTTGTTTGGTTTATAATTTGCCTTTAACTAAAGCTTTTTCAAAATGCATTTCTTTTCCATTTTCAAATTGTCATTACTCAAAAAGAAATTTCTCTTAGTCTTTCATTCATATCCTATACCCCCAAATTAAGGCATACAGAGTAATACTAATAGTTAACATTTGTTGAGCTCTTACTATAAGCCAGACACTGCAAAGCAGAACACCAGCATGAACTTAATCTAATCCAAACAGCAATCCTGGGAGCTAACGTATCAGCTAAAAATACTCTCAGCTGCAAAGAACAGGAAAGCCAACTCAACGTGGGACTTTGTCTTACCCTACCTAGTTAGCAAGTGGGTCATTTACATCATTTCCTTGATGGTGTATATATTCTCTGTTCTCAAAATCAAGAAAATGTATTTCATACATAGGGTAAGGTCATTTGAGGGTTGGTTAATTCAGTAGCCTAATGATACCATCGAGAGCTCCAATTTTTTCCCCCCATCTTTCTGCTCTGTTTTCTACAGTGTGTTAATTCCTCTTAGGCTAATTGCCTTCATTATACCAAGAAGCTTGCCAAAGTTGTAAGATTCACAAGCAGTTGGCAATGTCCAGACACAGAAGGGAAATTGTCCTTTTCCTGAGCCCCCTTTTTAGAGGTAGGAAAACGTTTACAGGTTTCCTGTAGACCTCCCCTTATGTTTGTTTGACCAAAATTGTATCATTTAGCCATGCCTAATTCAGTCATTTGGGCAAGAAGAATGAAATTGAACTTATTGGCTTAGAATGATCAACATTTTTCCCCAGAAGTTAAGAGTCCCAGTTTCCTGGGAAGGGTATACTTTGAAGAGGATGAACAAAACCCAGGGTTCTCTTGACAAAAGGACTAGTTATCAGAAAAACCTGTTATAATCATCTAAAAGACAAGAAAACCAAAACTTAGAAAGATTAACTGACATGCCTGAGGTTACAGTGCTAGTGCAAAGGTAAATGAGGCATTAAATGAGATCTATCTAACACTGCAGCCCAAACTATAAATTAGTTTCATACATAATTTCTATTGTATTTCTAGATGAAATAATGCACCTTTTTTTTTTTTTTTTTTTTTTAACAGAGAGATTTTTGCTAAAGGGTGCATGCGCTCACCAGAGAGACAGAAAGTGAGAAATCACTCCCCAGGGTAGATGGTCATGCCAAAACCCTTTCTCCTCCATTCTCCTCTTAGGATCTTGGGCACACACGCACACGTGTCCGGCATGAGTTTTAAGCTGCCAGGTCCAGGATTTGAACTGCAGTTGACTACGGGAACTATTTAATATCTAGATTGGTTTTGAACTTACGATTTTCAATGAGGTGTGTTAGATATATGTTCTATTAATATGTTCTTCTGTTCCCCATGCCACTCCTCACTTAGTTTATGTGTCCCAACATCATAAGTGGTCTTTATTTCTAAATATTTCAGGCATCCTCCTACCAAGATACACTAAAATTCTACCTTCATAAAACCATATCTTACTAGATAAAAGTAAAAATATCATTAGCTGGGAACCAGCAGTTAGTGTAATGGCTATGTCGCTGGACTCCCACATAGTTGACCGCAGTTCACTTCCTGGACCCCGTGGCTTAAAACTCACGCTGGGCGCGTGTGCGTGTGTGCCCAAGATCCCGAGAGGAGAATGGAGGAGAAGGGATTACAGCGTGACCATCCCCCCTGGGGGGTGATTTCTCGCTTTCTGTCTCTATGTCTCTCTCTGTCTGTCTGGCGAGCGCACGTGCCCTATAGCAAAAACCTCTCCAAAAAAAAAAATATATATCATTAGCTTATCCCGCCATCTTAAATACCGGTACTATATTGGTGCCATATCTATTATAGTTTTATTTTTAATGTATTTTAAAGAATTATTCATTTAATTTTATTTATTATTATTTTTTTAATTTGACCAGAACGAGTGGAAGAAAAAGTGAGAAATCATGCCACCAGGTATGGGACTCAAACTGGTCAGTCATGTGAGAGTCTATTGCCTTAACCACTACATCACCTGCCAGCCCCCACTGTTACAGTTTTGTTTTTGTTTTTGAGAGAGAGATTTTTGTTGTAGGGCGTATGCGCTCACCAGAGAAACAGAAAGTGAGAAATCAACCCAGGCGGGGAGTGGGGGTGGGGTGGGGTGGGAGAAGGATAGCCATGCCACAATCCATTCTCTTCCATTCTCCTCCCAGGATTTTAGTCATGCATTCACATGCACCTTGCATGAGTTTCAAGCCTCCAAGTCCGGGACTCAAACCCCGATTGACCACATGGGAGTCCAGCACTTTAACCACTATGGCACCCACTGTCCTCTCCCACTGTTATACTTTTAAAAGTTTTTTGTATCTTTCACATCTGCTCATTTTATGTCAGTAGTGTTTATATCTGTAGGAGTTTATAAATATGTTTAAGAGAGTGTAACATCAAAGAGCTTACTGTTGCAGAGATAAGCTAGAAACAGTTAAAATTAAATCACTGCGGGACCAGCAGTTAGTATAATGGCTATGTCACTGGACTCCCACGTAGTTGACCGCGGTTCGCATCCTGGACCCAGTGGCTTAAAACTCACGCCGGGCATATGTGCGTGCGTGCCCAAGATCCTAAGAGGAGAATGAAGGAGAAGGGATTGCGGTGTGGCCATCCCCCCTGGGGGGTGATTTCTTGCTTTCTGTCTCTCTGTCCTCTCTCTGTCTGGCAAGCGCATGCACCCTATAGCAAAAACCTCATAAAAAAAAATTAAATCACTAATAGTTGAAATAAGGAAAATAGTGGAAGGATTTGTTGTCATGAGTAGAAAATAATTCTTGCCTTGACCTTGTAATATATGATTCTTAGATACTAGTTGTATAACCTCATATAAGCTGTTTATCTTTTCTAAATAACTGCTTTAGGCCTAGGTTTCTTCAAAAAGGAAACAAATAATGCCACTTAACAGTTTGGTTACAAGGATCAAATAATGCATTGTATGCCATAGTTATTAACTGTTTGTTATTTGGAGCAGCCCCATGGCCTAGTGGTTAAGAGAGCCACTTCCCACATAAGTAACTGCACTGTTTGAATCCCAGGCCCAGCAGCTTGAAAAGCAAGCTGGGGGTATGTGTGTATGGTTGCCCAAAGTCTTGACAGGAAGGAAAAATGAAGAAAAAAGGATTGCAGCATGACCACACCCCATTGAGGGTTTTCTTTCTCTGATGAGTGCATGCACCGTCTGGCATATATGTGTGTGTGTGTGTGTGTGTGTGTGTGTATGTATATACATATATGTATGTGTATATACAATATATATGTGTATATATTATGTGTACTATTAATATGAACAATAGATGTTCAATACACATATATATTGTATATATTGTATACACACATACATATATGTATATATGTATATACATATACACACACACACACACACATATATATATAAATAATTTTTTAAAGGAAAAAATAAGAAAATTACCATTAAGTGGATAGTAGAGAATATAAAAACAATATAAGTGAACTTCTGATCCTACTAGTTTGAAAAAGTAAGAGGACCAAACTGCCTGTCAGAGCTGGAGGACAACCATGTTATTGTTACTCCTCTTAATAAATCTTCTCCTGGAGCACAAAGATGACCATTTTTTTCTTCAGAGTGCACAAATATTTATTTACAAAAAGTTCAGGTTACATGTGATATAGATTTTTTGCACAGAGTAGTTTAAACAGAATTATTTTATCTATTTTTTTACTATCAGTAGATAAAAGAATTAATGAACTACTTATTTTCCTTTATTTATACAAAATAACAGATTATGCTAATTTTTTATTTCAGTTTTTAAATATTTTGCTAAGTACAAATACTAGATTCCTTTCTCCAGTTTTAAAACAAATAAATCAGGACTGTCACTGGGAAGTTTCTTACACTAGGGAGTAATCTCTGCAGCCCAGCCAGCCCAGGTAATGTTAAGGTGCCATCTGCCTCAGGAATTCCTGCTTATCCTCTGACAGGAGGCCAATGTCGGGGCTCTTGGCACTGGCATCTGTCCAGTTATTTGCTGGCTGGTCAGAGTATCCACAGCCCCTTCTCAAACAGTGTTCCCCAAACTTCCTGGCACCAGGGACCGGCCTTGTGGAAGACAGTTCCAGCGTGGACAAAGGTGAGGGGTTTGGTCCCAGGATGACCCAAGCACGACACATCCACCGTGCGCCCCATTTCCACCACTACCACACTGCCATGTAAATGAAACTATCATGACAGTAGTGTTCTGTGCCCACGAAAATACAATATTGCTGCTGATCTGACAGGAGGTGGAGCCCAGGTGGCAATGTGAGCGATGGGGAGAGTGCAAACACAGAGGAATCCTCACTAATTCACCTGTGTCCTTCCCCCACAGTGTAGTGGAGCTGTAGGAGCCAGTAGGTTATGGACAAGGACCAATCTATGGTCCAGAGGTTGGAGACCCCTTTCTCAAGGACAACCTTTAAACCCTAGTGTATATAGTGTCTAACATCGAATCATATATAAAAACCATTTGTCAAAATGATTTCACAGGGCCAGCAGGTGGTGTAGTGGTTAAAGCACTGAATTCCCACAGGTAAACCATGGTTTGAGCCCCAGACCCAGTGGCTTGAAAATCACACCAGGCACATGTGTGTACGTGCCCAAAATCCTAAGAGGAGAATGGAGAAGGGATTGTAGCATGACCATCCTCCTAGGCCTCTCTCTCTGTCTCTCTCTGGCAAGCATACACTATGAAAAAAAAAAGCAAAAAAAATTTTTTTCACATGAATAAATTGAATTCAGTTATTAAGGTACTATTATATATTTGGGGAACTGAGATACTTTTGGAACTGAATTTAACTCATAGGTGCCCGTGTTTTGTGAATTACTGTACAGCATTTCTATTTTTGCTGGCTTTATTGACTCGTGGAGCTCCCAAGCATGCCTTACTTACCTATATTTTATTCCAAGAGCATTGCATTTCATATGCTAATGATGAAAACAGTTTCAAGTGTATTGGCTCTGACCAATTGGTAATAAGTGCCTATGTTGACAAAAAACTTTGAGGCCCCACCCCTGTCCTGTCCATCAGGAAGAGAGGTGAAACAGTCCAATGCCATGGATTTGTCATTTCCCCTGTGCACTTGAGGAAGGCGAGGCAAGGTCCCTTGTTGTTCAGTGACGAGCCAGGAATACATTGTTTGCTTTTGGAGTTACCGTCTGTGGGTAGTCAGTTTCGATTAATGTCAAATAATTTAGGATCATTTTCTATAATCTATAGTCCTGCTCTTGATTTAAAGTCTTGTTTTAAAAGGAAACAGATAGCAGTGATGATGAAGACATTGTTGGACCAATGCCTGCAAAAGGACCAGTTAACTATAGTGTAACAATGGAGTTTGAAAAAAGGGCCCAGCGAATGAAAGAAAAATTGACTAAAGGAGGTGATGTAAGTTTTAAAAACATTTTACTATTAAGAAATAAGCTAAATAAATCGAAAATCTAAGCTTTAGAAATAACATTTAAAATAAGATATTTATAAAATACATGTCTTTACATATAGTATATGTAGTGAAAATTTAGGAACTAGATAACCCAAAAAACATAAAGGAAAAGACTGGCAAATTTTTCCCTAAAAGTGTTCCGTGTGGGAAAAGATAACATAAAGTGAAAAGAATAGCAAATGTGAATAAAGTGTTTGTAACTGTGTTTGTGTGTGTGTGTGTGTGTGTGTGTATACAAGACCAGGTGACAAAAACATCAGTTTTTTCTATTAAAGTCTGTTAGATATCTTTAAAACCTCAATTGAGAAACATAGTTTCAGGATGTTTCTCAGTGCAGTATTTTATATATTTATGTATATACTTTCCATGTTACTTTCTTTATTAACTTTTCATTTCTTGAAGGATTCACCTAAACCAATTACAAGAGAGTCATGGATGACTGAGCTTCCTCCAGAAATGAAAGACTTTGGTCTTGGACCAAGGACTTTTAAGAGAAGAGCTGATGACAAATCCAAAGATCGATCAATCTGGACAGATACTCCAGCTGACCGGGAAAGGAAGGCTAAAGTAAGGGGTTTTGTTTGTGTGTGTGTGTTTCTGTGTGTAGTTCTATTTTGAAAAGACAGAGGCAAAATTATTTAACGATTTTTTTTTGAGAGGTTTTTCGCTATAGGGCGCGTGCTCTCACCAGACAGACAGAGAGAGACATAGAGACAGAAAGCGAGAAATCACCCCCCAGGGGAGATGGTCACACCGCAATCCCTTCTCCATTCTCCTCTCGGGATCTTGGGCAAGAACGCACACGCGCCCAGCGTGGGTCCAGGACGCGAACCGTGGTCGACTTCGTGGGAGTCCAGCGACATAGCCATTACGCTAACTGCTGGTTCCCGACAGAGGCAAAATTATTTAACGATATTATCCTTTTTAAATTATGATCCTGTAGGGAAAATGTGGATTTTTCCCCAAAAAAAAAAGTTAAGAGGGGGAAAAATAACCAGTTGCTTGCTTACTATTTCCCAAGAAACTGCCTCATTTAAATCTCCAGAAAGCCCTGAGACATATAGGTTTATTGACCTCATTTTATAGAGGGAAAAACTAAACTCTACATGTCAACTTTTCTAAGGTCACAGAGCTAATAAGTGATGAAAAAGAGTTTTATTCTAGACTCCTCTTTTTTTTAGAGAGAAAGATTTTTGCTATAGGCGCATGCACTCACTAGAGAGACAGAAAGTGAAAAATCACTCCCTGGGTGGATGTCTATGCCACAATCCCTTCTCCATTCTCCTCTCAGGATCTTGGGCATGCACGCACACACGCCATGTGCCCTGCACCTGCAGAGTTTCAAGCTGCCAGTCCAGGCCTCAAACCGTGGTGGACTAGGTGGGAGTCCAGCAACATAACCATAAGCCATCTGCTGGTCCCAGTGGTGAGATATTCGTAAAATATGGATGACATATTGAAGTCTCTACATTTTAGCACCCTATTTGCGTATTTGACAACATCATAAGTTTTCTTTTTTCTTAAAGATTAAAAGAAATCTGAGAATTGTAATAGAAAAGTAAAGTGAACCAACACATATGGGAGCAGAAGAGAGAACAAAGAATGTAGTATAGAAGTGGGCCACAAACCTTAAAAGACTAGTTGTGGAATGCCTGTCTATTCTTTCTTAGCAATTTTTTAAATAAAAGTACCATATATTGGGAGCCAGCAGGTGACATGTTGGTTAAGGTGCTGGACTCCCACATGGCTGACCACAGTTCAAGCCCTAGACCTGGCAGCTTCAGGATCATACTGGGCGCATGTGTATGCATGCCCAAAATCTCGGGAGGGAAATGGAAAAGAAGGGGTTATAGTGTGGCCATCCCTTGTAGGGTATGATTTCTCACTTTCCCTCTCCAGCTCCAGCAAGCACACATGCCCTATGGCAAATAAAAAACTTAAAAAAAAAAAAAAGATACTGGAGGTTTGGGGTTTTTGTTTGTTTTAATTGATAGAAGGCACATGGCTCCTTAGAGAGAAAGAAATTATATCCCCTCCTAAATGGAGGAGGATCACATCACAATACTTTTTTCCTCCATTTCTCCAGTCCATCATGATTTTAGACACACATATACATGTATCTGTCTTGTCTGTCTTTCTGGTTTTTTTTTTAATTTATTTATTTACATTCATTCACTGTACATCAATACAGTATACAAAATGGGATTTTCCATCCAGAATACACTGTATATTGGCTCAATGAAAGATAATTATCATACATGTTATCATCAACAAATAATTTTCCATTTCTTATTTCTTTTTTTTTTTTTGGAGAGATTTTCGCTATAGGGTGCGTGCGCTCACCAGACAGACAGAGAGATAGAGACAGAAAGCGAGAAATCACCCCCCAGGGGGGATGGTCGTGCTGCAATCCCTTCTCCTCCATTCTCCTCTCGGAGAGGAGAATGCACACGCGCCCGGCGTGAGTTTCAAGCCACCGGGTCCAGGACATGAACCGCGGTCGACTACGTGGGAGTCCAGCGACATAGCCATTACGCTAACTGCTGTTTCCCCATTTCTTATTTCTTATATATTTTGTTTTCCCTGCCTTGATTCTCTACCTCTCACCCTCTGCCATTTCCTACCCTCTTCCCACACTGTCTCTAGTATCTATAGTTGTAAATAGAAAAAGGCAGATATCAAGCCTTTTTATTTTCACATTTTATTGATTCACTAAAGATCTTAATTAATCCAAAAACTTTCAATAGCAAGCACAGCTGATATATACATATCTATGAACTCACATTTGACTTAGGCATAAACCTCAGTGAGTAAAGTGGACATACTATAAAGTAGCACCTAGCTGGGGCTATATAGCTTATTGCAGTCTTTAAATAGGTATTTTTTAATGTACTTTATTTTAATTTTAAGAAAAGCCATTTTAGTTTTAATAGATCAAACTCAAAAAATGTTAAGAGAAATTTGCTTAAGACTTAAAACTAGGAAAAAAGTTAGGATTCACTTCAAATAGTAGGTAGATTAAACTATCAACAGTTCAGAAGAAGACAAAAATCCTTAAATCTGGAAATCAAAGCATAGAAGAAAATATAATGTTTTAGTCAAAAGTCATAAAATTGTATTTCACCAGTTCAGACTCATGTAATTAATCTCTCTTCTATTGAATTTGCAGTGTTACTGTGATCTGATCTTCCCATTTAAACTCTGAAGTTAACATTCAACTCCAGACTTGTCCCTACCATTGGGCTGGCCATTTTCTTGCTTGTTTTTTGTACTGTTATTTCTGTGTGTCTGACTTTAGGTTTCCTGGTATAGCACTCCCGTCAGCACTTCTTGGAGAGCTGGTCTGGTGTTGGTAAATTCTTTCAAGTTTTGTTTATCTGACAATGTTTTTGTCTGTTTTTCCCCTCCCACATGAAGGATAATTTTGCTGGATTTAGTATTCACAGTTGAAATTGTTTTTCACTTAACACTTTGAATACATTTCCCATTCTTTCCTTGCTTGCATTGTTTCTGACAAGAGGTCTGATGTTAGCCTGATGGGATATCCTTTAAAAGTAACCTGACATTTCTCTCTTGCCAATTTTAGCATCTTGTCTCTGTCAGTAGTTTTGGTCAATCCGGCTAGATGTGCCTTGGGGAAGATCTTCTTGGATTGATTGTATGTGGGGTCCTTTGTATTTCTTGGGTCTGGATATTTGAATGCTTCTCTAGGTTTGGAAAGTTTTCTTTCAGGATTTCATGTAATAGATTATCAATGCCCTGATTAGTTCCTTCACCTTCTGGGACACCAATTATCTGGATGTTTGGGTGTCTTATGGTATCTAATAATTGTATATTATTCTCATTTTTTTTTTCAGTTATTTTCTCAGTATTATTGGTGAATTTTTCTAGGTCAAAGGTTCTGCTTCTACATCTGAGATTTGATCTTCTGCATGATCTAATCTGCTTTTAATACTTTCAAGGGAGATTTTGATTTCCTGTATTACAGCCTTCATCTCTAACAGTTCTGTTTGATTCTTTTTTATGGTGTGTATTTCTTCCTTCAGATCATAGAAGAACTTCCTCACCTCTTGGAACTTGTGTCTTTTCTCCTGCGTCTTCTAGAGTTTGTGTCTCTCTTCTCTTGCATCTCTGTTAGCTTTGTCACTATGAATATTCTAAATTCTTTATCTGACATTTGCATGAGTTCCATTTTACAGTCTCGATGATGAAGGGCTGTTCTTTCTCCTTGCAGTAGAGATATTTTCTTGGTTTCCCAAATTTCTTGTGCCTCCACAGTGGTTTCTGGTCATCTGATGGATTATTTATTACTTCCTACTTTTTTGGAGTTAATGCAGAGTGTTAGAGGTGTGCAGGAAGAGATGACCTGCAATATTTCTTCAGTTCTGTTTCCCTGATCCTCACCAAGCAACCTGCACTTTTGTCCAAGGAACTGGATACTACAAAGGCCTCACAGTTGCTAGGGAATAGGTGTACCTGGGCTGACCTGCAGGCTTTCAACTGAGAATTCAGAGGTGTGTGCAGATCCCTATTTCTCCCTGCTGTTCACTTTGTAGTCTCTCTTCTCTGATTTTTAGTCATTTAGGGGTATATTTATATTTGGCTAATTTGTTAGAGATTTCTGCTACTCTAAACTTGTATGCTTCACTTTACTATAAGGTACTTCTATGCCTATTTCTCCTCTACTGCTGTGTTTTACAACGTGATATCCACAGAAAGAGATTTGAATTCAGATTTACGAAGATGAGTTTCTCCCTTTCTATAGCAGTTCAGTGGGGGTTGACGTTTTCTGTGACCCTAAAAACATTCAGATGTTTTGCTACTGTGCACCTAGACCTCCCTAGACACTCAGTGTGTGGAAGCTGAGAAGTAAAATGGGAAAGGGAAAAAGAAAAGGGAAAAAAGACCAAAAAAAAAAAAAAAAAGAGAAAGAGAGAGAGAGAGAGAAAGAGAGAGAGAGAGAACAAAAAACTAATGAAAAGTGAAAAAAAAAGTTCTTTTTTAAAAAATGAAAACCTAGTGTGCTGCACAAAATGGTAAGGACTTGGCCCACCTCAGACTCACATAGATTCTGGAGTTAGCAAGAGAAAGGAGAGGTCTGAGACAAGAGACAGTACTTACAGATTTTTTAAAAAACATATATATATAAAAGGAAAAATTTTAAGAGAAAGGTAGAGGGAGTGATTGAGACAGAGACCCCTCGCTTCACTTGGTATTAGGCCAGAAGGAGAGGTTTGGAGCAAAAGCTTAGACTTTCCAGCTAAAGGGGCAGGTCTGGGTCTACCTCAGATGCACATGGATTCTCGCTTTGCTCAGTATTGGGCCAGATGGAGAGTTTGGGGCAGAAGCTTAGGCTTTTCGTTTAAAGGGGCAGCGCTGCCTGCTTTTAATACTTTCAAGGGAGACTTTGATTTCTTGTATTACAGCCTTCATCTCTAACAATTCCATTTGATTCTTTTTTATGGTGTGTATTTCCTCTTTCAGATTGTCCAGGAATTTCCTCACCTCATGAACATCTCTTCTTTTCTCCTGCATCTTCTGGAGTTCATTGTTTCTCTTCTCTTGCATTTCTGTTAGCTTTGTCATTATGACTATTTTAAATTCTTTATGTGACATTTCCATGAGTTCCCTTGTATTATCTGTGGAGGATAAGGAGTTGTTCTTTTCCCTTAGGGAAGAGATATTTTCTTGGTTTCTCATATTTCTTATGCCTCTACGAGGGATACTGTTCATCTGATGGATTTTACAGTTTTTTCCTAGTTTTTGGAGTTAAATCTGAGCATTCAGAGGCATGCAGGAGGAGGTGGCCTTCAATCTCTAAACAGAACTGTTTTTCTCCCTTTGTGCAGCAGACTCAGTGGGAATTGAGGATTAATCTGACCCTAAAAGTATTCAGATATTTGGCTACCGTGCACCTAGACCTGTCTAGAAACTCAGTGTGTGGAGGCTGAGCAGAAAAGTGAGAAAGGTAAAAAGAAGAGGAAAAGAAAACAACCCAACAGACAGAGAGAGAGAAAATAAGACAAAAATAATTCAAAAGAGAAAAAAAATTTTAAAGCTGGGACCAGCAGTTAGCGTAACGGCTGTGTCACTGGACTCCCATGTAGTTGACCGCGGTTCGCATCCCGGACCCAGTGGCTTAAAATTCACGCTGGGCATGTGTGTGTGCGTGCCCAAGATCCTGAGAGGAGAATGGAGGAGAAGGAATTGTGGCATGGCCATCCCCCCTGGGGGTGATTTCTCGCTTCCTATCTCTCTGTCTCTGTTGGGCGAACGCACGCACCCTATAGCAAAAACATCTCCAAAGAGGAAAACAAATTTTTTTAAAGCAAAAAATGAAAACTGTATAGCTGCTCAGAGCTCAGATATAGATGTCTGGTGACTGGCTTATCCTATGTGGGCGGAAGGAAAGGTAAGAATTAGCAAGAAAAAGAGCAACAGAGAGCTAAGAAGTTTAAAAACTAAATAATAATAATAATAAATAGAGAGAGACAGAGAGAATAAATAGGTGCTCTCATGTAGCTAGATCTGGGGGGCCAAGAGAGTGAAGTCTGAGCAGAAGGTCTTCAGTGGTCCCAATCCCTGAAAGGGGCCGCTCAGAAATCAGATATAGATGGCTGGTGACTACCTTGTCCTGACTCCTGGCTAGATCTGGGGGACAAGAGGGTAAAGTCTCTGTGTCTGGCATGTCTTTAGGCTGCCAGTTCCTGTAGTCAAACTACAGTCAGCCATGTGAGAGCTGGCACTTAACTACTGTGCTACAGGGCCAGCCCTATTGGAGTTTTTATAACTTAGCCTTTAAGATTGTCTCCAAAAGGGACCAGCAGTTAGCGTAATGGCTATGTCGCTGGACTCCCATGTAGTCGACGCAGTTTGAGTCCCAGACCCGGAGGCTTAAACTCACGCTGGGCGCGTGTGTGTGCATGCCCAAGATCCCGAGAGGAGAATGGAGGAGAAGGGATTGCAGCGTGGCCATCCCCCCCTGGAGGGTTGATTTCTCGTTTTCTGTCTCTGTCTTTCTGGTGAGTGCACGCGCCCTATAGCAAAAGCCTCTCCAAAAAAAGAAAAAGAAAAAAAGATTGTCTCCAAACGATAGTTCTTACTCACATGGACATTTTGTTTGTGCCTCTTTTTTTATCCTTCTGTTGCTCATTGTAGATAGATATATGTCTAGCCTACAGCCAGATATTCTGGGAGTCCTGCTTAGAGGAAAATATCACAGAAAAATGGAACAAATGAAAACCAGGCAGTACAGTTTAAACTTAATGATTTTTCCTCACTATTTATGATCAAGCACATGCATGCATGAGAGAGAACAAAAGAGAGAAAGGAGCACCTTCCCCAGGGTCTGGTCACGCCACCATGCCTTTCTTCCTTCCAGTCCTGCAGCCTGTCAGATCTTGGGCACTCACACACTTGCCTAGCATGTTTCAGGCTGACTAGGCCAGGGATTTGAACTGTAGTTAACGTGTAGGATCTGGCTTTTCTTGAGAAGCACATTACTGCTACACCTTAGAGCCAGCCCAGAGCTTAAGTGACTTTAACTCCTTTGACTAAATTCTTTAGATCTGATTGTTCTTTTTAGTGTTGAAAATGTTTTGTTTAACATTTACAGTGGACTAGTAAAAAATGTCCTCTTAAATTTTATGTAATACTATATTACATAGAGGCTTGTGTTACACAAATAATACTGTTATACAAAGTCTTTATGTTAATGTTATAAACTATAAAATATCACAGAGCTATTTGTTTTCCAATGTCTTTGATCCTGTATAAAGTTTATGTCCAATTTTTATAACAGAGCTTATTCAAATTTCCCTCTCATTAGGTTCTCCTCACTTCATCTTACTTTTTATATTTGATTTCCCAACATGCATCTCTCATACTTTTAATACTCTCACATTTGCTTATCCAACATGGCCTAAAAGAAGTAAATTTGCTTTTCAGAAAGAAATGAAATCATTTCGCATAATTCAATCAAATAAGATCTGTTATATCCTCACCTCCCAATCTCAATGAGATTTACTATCTTTTAATATGAAATGGTCAAGTTTTTATCTCCATTTTGTCATTACATTTTCTTAATATTTATGAGTAAAAGCCTAAAAAATATTTAATATTTAAATATAAATATTTCATTATTAAATTATATTAAATAATATTTAATAATGGAGGTCAAGTTTTTAATCTCCATTTTTCCTGAATGTTTATAAGTAAAAGCTTCCAAAAATCTAATAATTAAATATGATTAATACTTAATAATTAAATTCTATTACTTAAATAATTAATAATTGTTTAATAATGAAATAATATTTAATATTTATACACACACACACACACTCCCAATCAGGCATGAGCAAGGCCTACATAAAAATGCCTGAAAACCTCTGTATCCAAAGCAGATTTTTTTACCCTGTTATTTGCTTAGGAAAGCCAAACCATTTCTCATCCAATTTCCATGCCTTTCTCATGCCTGGTTGGGAGTATATGTGTGTGTGTGTGGAGGGGGAGTTTGTTTTGTTTTGTTTTGTTTTCCTTAGGGCATATGTGCATGCCAGATAGAGAGATAGAGCAAGGGAAGGTGAAAAATCATGCTCTAGAGGGGATGGCCACACCACAGACCCTTCTCTTCCATTTTCCTCCTGACATTTGGACACGCAAGCATACACTCCTGGCATGAATTTTAAGTCACTAGGTCCAGGACAAACTGCAATCAGCCAAGTGGCAGTCCAGCTACATGCTGGTCCTAACAGTATGTGCTTTAGAATATCACTGTAACATGTTTTTCTAATTAAAATCTGTCAGAGTTTACCTAAATACTTCATTTATGTATGTGTGCTATTGTAAATGGTTTTGCTTTGTTTTATTTCAAATTGTAATTGTACATTGATATTGTAGGTTATACATTGACCTTGTATCTTGCAGCTTTGGTATAATTGCTAATTAGTTCCAGAGTTTTTTGGTAGATTTTTGGGGGCTTTCTACATAGATAATCATGTCGTCGTTGATAAAAGACAGTTTTGTTTGTTTTAGTATTATTTATCATTATTATTTTTTTTAATTTGCTGTAGGGCACATGTGCTCACTAGAGAGAGAGAGGGAAAGTAAGAAAGCAAGCTACCAGGTCTAGACTTAAACTGCGGTCAGCCATGTGAGAGTTCAGTACCTTACCCACCATGCCATCTGTTGGTCCTTAATTGTTTTTAAGAGAGAGATTTTTGCTGTAGGGCACATACACTTGCCAAAGAGACAGACAGAAAGCAAAAAATCACCCCTGGGGGGATGGCCACACCACAATCCTTTCTCCTCTGTTCTCTTCTCAGGATTTTAGGCACACACACACCCCAGTGTGAGTTTAAGCCACTGGATTCAGGACTCGAACTGCAGTTGACTATGTGAAAATCCAGCAACATAACCATTACACCATTTGCTAGTCCCTTTTTTGTTTTTTGGCCTTTTTTTTTAGTATGTACACCTTTTATTTCTTTGCCTTTGTTTTTTTTCTTTTTTCTTCTCAAGAGTGATTCAACTATTTTTGAAAACAAAATTTTTAGAAATCTTTTTAAGCCTTATTTTAATTCCTACATTTCATCATTGTTAGTCAAACTCATCTCAAGTTGGAAAAATAAGTAGTTTCTTTTAGCTAGTTGATTGGATACTGGGTTTTTGTTTGGTTTGGTTTTGGTTTTAGTTTTTCTTGTTTTTAGGAAAGTTATACACTAGGGCACTTATAAGATCCTATATTGAATATATTAACCTATCTGATCAGAAGGGATTCGATAAGCCTGGCTTAATTTAAGCTCTTGTTATTTAATCTAAATAAAGGTAATTATATAAATTGAATATTCCTAATCCCAAAATCCAAAATGTTCCAAAATCTGAAACTTACTGAGTACCCAATTTGTTGACATTAATGGAAAATTCCACACCTGACTAAGGTGACCAATTGCAGTCAAAATGCCTCAGTACAAAAATACTGGGACCAACCATTGGCGTAATAGCTATGTCGCTGGACTCCCATGTATTCAACCGTGGTTCGAGTCCCAGTCCCGGTAGCTTAAACTCACACTGAGTGTGTGCTTGCATGCCCAAGATCCTGAGAGGAGAATGGAGGAGAAGGGATTGCAGCGTGGCCATTCTCCCTGGGAGGTGATTTCTCGCTTTCTGTCTCTCTGTCTCTCTCTGTCTTTCTGGTGAGCGCACACGCCCTATAGCAAAAACCTCTCCAAAAAAAAAATACTGTATAATTTTATACTCACACTACATGTTTAAGATGCATATGAAACACAAATGAATTTTGTGTTTAGATTTAGATCAGATTCCAGAATATCTCATGTATGTGCAAATATTTCTAAATCTGAAATACTTCTCATCTCAACCATTTGGATAAGGTATACTCACCCTGTATTTTTTTTATATCATCTTATTTATATGGTTCAGTAAAATTTTATCTATTTTTCATCCCTCAGGAAACACAAGAAGCAAGGAAGTCATTCAGTAAGAAGGATGAAGAGTATACATTGTCAGGAAGGGATAAGAGATTGGCTGAGCAGGTATCCTCATACAATGTAAGTAAGAAAATAATACACTATCTGTTTTTTCTTTTAATTCTCTTCTCATTTTTTTCTTTTTCTAGTTTCCTTCTTTTATTAATATATGTCTGCCTCTTTACCTCAGACATATTCTGTACATTTGTCCTGAAAAATACTCATCTCTGTAGTGTATATATCTTTTTTCTTTAAGATTTCTTTTTAAATTTATTATCATTATTCTTCAATTTCAGTCAGAGAGAGACAGACAGAGAGAAAGGTGAGTGAGAAAGCAAGCCACCAGGTCTAGGACTTGAACCGTGGTTAGCCATGTGGGAGTCCACTGCCTCAACCACCATGCCACCTGCTGGCCCCCTGTGTATATATCTTTATATAAAACCTTTCTACGCAATTTTCATGGTGTATTTTCAATTTGTATTTTATTTATGTCATGTATCAGAAATTGAATTACTAGAAATAGGTAGTACTTGCTTTAAAACCAAGAACCCTACTAACTCATAGAGTTACTCAGTTTATGTGTTTTTAAATTACAAGCAGATTTTAGAATATTTCATAGATTTAAATATGGAAGAAAAAAATTTTAATGTAGTTCAGTCTGATTTATAAAGTAGGGCCAGACTCTTAACTCAGTAGTTAAACCCTGAACAGAAGAAGGAAGCTAGGTCCCACATGGCCAATCAGGAATTGAGTACCAGCCTGGGCAGCTTGAAATATACTGGGCACTCCCATGTGCTCAGGATCTTGATGGGCTGGAGAAACAGCAGAAAAAGAATTGTGGCATGACAAGGCCTCACTGGGGAGTGCTTTCTCTCCCTCTCTGTCTGTGTATATGTGCACGTGTGCCCTCTGGCATATAAATAAATAAATATATAAATAAATGTATAAACTACAAAGGTCAGCATTCATTTGGCATGTATCATTTTTTGTTATACTATCTCTTACTCTTAAAGAAATTAGTGCGTGTAAATGTATGGGCCAGCCCTATAGCACAGTGGTTAAGTGCTGTGAAGAAGTGCTAGATCACACATGACCAGCCAGGGTTCAAGTCCCAGACCCTGTTGCTTACACACCAGGTGATATGCGAGTCCTGACAGGGTAGAGAATTGGATATTAGAATGACCAAGCCCTGTTAGGGAGTGTGCTTTTTCTCTTTCACATGCTTGTTCGCTCTCTCTCGCTCTCTGACACAGCCTCTGTATTATATTAATATAATAATAATAATGATAATTTCAAACAAGACCAAAAAAAATAAAGTAAAATCACTAAACCTAGTGGCCCTTGAAAGGTGTTTAAAAATTTAGAAAAATTACTTCTCTTCCCAATGCATTAGTTAATGTAAGCTTCTATAAACATTAAAATATAGTTAGCTTGGTTCACTGGACATATATATGTAGACCATACAGTGGAGCATAGATGAATTACTCTTGGAGATGACCAAAAACTGCAACCTACATGGAGCTGATCAGCTAAAGTTAAGTCTCAACAAAATTGAAAGAATCCCTCTAATTTAGGCCATGTCCTCTGACCACAAGGAATTTAAGGGATTTTTTTGTTTCTGTTTTTGTTTTTTGGAGAGATTTTTGCTATGGTGCATGTATACTTGCTGGAGAGACAGAGCGACAGAAAGCGAGAAATCACCCCCTAGGGGGAATGGCCACACTGCAGTCCCTTCTTCATTCTTTTTTCTGGATTTTGGGCATGCTTGCACACACGCCCAGCCTGAGTTTTAAGCCACCAGGTCCAGGACTTAAACCACAGTTGACTACATGGGAGTCCAGTGATGTAACCATTAAGCCATCTGCTGGTCCCAGGAATTTAAGTTAAAATTCAGAATAATGTAAGAGTTCTGTACAATTGGAAATGAGCAAATTTCTAAATTTAAACTTGGCATCAAAGAAGAAATGATAATAGGAGTTAGAAAATACCTTGACCTGAATGATAACAAAAACAAAATACATCAAAATGTGTGAGATGTAGCATAAACTGGTACTTGGGGGCAAAATTTATAGCCATAATGAGTTATGTTAGAAAAGAAGAATGGTTTAAAATTAATAAGCTAATCTTTTTCCCAAACTAGCATCTTTAAAAACTAAACACACATTGGGACCAGCAGTTAGCGTAATGGCTGTGTCTCTGGACTCCCACGTAGTCGACCGTGGTTCGCGTCCCAGACCCGGTGGCTTAAAATTCACGCCGGGCACATGTGTGTGCGTGCCCGAGATCCCAAGAGGAGAACAGAGGAGAAGGGATTGCAGCGTGGCCATCCCCCCTGTGGGGTGATTTCTCACTTTCTGTCTCTCTGTCTCTCTCTGTCTGGCGAGCACATGCACCCTATAGCAAAAACCTCTCAAAAAAAAAAAACTAAACACACATCCACCCTAAGACCGTGCACTTCTACTTCTAGGTATTTACTTAAGACAAATGAAAACATGCACAGGGCGCATGTGCTCACAGAGAGAAAGAGAGGACGGGGAGAGAAAGTGATAAATCACCCCCCTCCCCCACGGAGGCATGGCCACACCACAGTCCCTTCTCCTCCACTCTTCTAGTGGGGTTTTGGGTATGCATGCATGCATGTGCACTTGGCATGATTTTCAAGCCACCAAGTTCAGGACTCGAACCATGGAGTTAGCCTACCTGCCGGCTTGGAAGTAATGCAAATTTTTTTTTTTTTCTAACTAATCCAATTTTAATGCATACTTACTATAGCATTATCTTTTTTACACTCTACTAAAACCTTTTAGTTCAAGTTGAATCCATTTATTTATGGGAAATGCCCATAAATAACTGACAAAATCATCTGTTGTCAAATTAGCCAAGTCAAACTTAATTCTTGTCAGAAAGTCTGGCTTCATTTATTTCCATTCAAAAACATGTGTTAATGATCATTCCTATGGCACATCTGAATTTGAAAGTGGGTAGGTAAGTACCGGGAGTGTATTTTTTTAGATGAAATGTTATGGTACCACCTTTAGCATTTCTTACCCTTGCCTTTTTACTTTGCTTTTCTCTTAGTTCTTTCACTTCTTTGCCATCAAGTATGTTCTTAGACAGTAGGCAGGGTCTGGGAGAGAGATGGTTAAGTAACAATTGTCTTTTCCTCTATCACTCCAGTCTTCAATATATCTGATTCCAGAATATTCCAAAGAGCCAAAATACCTACATCTAAACAACACTGCATTTTTTCCAAAAATATTTAAGACGCAAAAGAACACGAAGCCCTCCTGCATTTACCATTCCTTGATTGAAAGAAGTTTCATTCATATAATACTTAAGATTTTTTTTGATTAGTACTTTTGCTCTCCTGGAAAACTTTGTTCTCCTTGTCACTATTTTGAAGTATCTTTTGTTAAATGGGAAGGGCTGCAATGAAAGGGGAGATACCATCACAAAATGGCTCACTGCTGGTCCCAGCCAGCAGTGAGCGTAATGGCTATGTCGCTGGACTCCCATGTAGTCGACCGCAGTTCGCGTCCCGGACCTGGTGGCTTAAAACTCACACCGGGTGCATGTGCATGCGTGCCCAAGATCCCGAGAGGAGAATGGAGGAGAAGGGATTGCAGCGTGGCCATCCCCCCTGGGGGGTGATTTCTCGCTTTCTGTCTCTCTGTCTCTCTGTCTGGCGAGCACAGGCACCCTATAGCAAAAATCTCTCCAAAAAAAAAAAAAAAAAAAAAAAGATACATTATCAGCCAAATCAGTTTTAAGAAACTGGGGGCCAGCAAGTAGTATGGTAGTTAAGGCACCAGACTCTTACATGGCCAACCAAGGTTCAAGTCCTAGACCTACAAGCTTGCTTTCTTACTTTCCTCTCTTTCTTGCTCAGTCTCTCTCTAGTGAGTACATGTGCCCTATAGTAAATTTTAAAACAATAAATAAAATTAAATAAATAATTCTTTTTAAAAAAGAAAGAAAGACCACATGAAAAAGTTGAGAATCATGGGTAGAGAGACATAAAACTACCCATTCCTTCATATCTCTACTCCTCATTCTGTGCATATGTGTAGATATACCCCCATTTGAAGGCTGCTGCTCTGTATTACCTGCATGTACTTATTCATCCTCTTCCCTCTTCAATGTAGGACCATTCTATATTTTTTCTTAGTCAGTCCTCAGAGGTCTATATGAATCCTTGATTTATTAAGCCAGTTAAACCAATTGCCTATGGTCATACCATGTCTTACCAGAAATAATCTGAAAATGTGAACACTTACCCTAGCTAAGAAGAAAAAAAGAGAGAGAGAGAGAGTCAAAGGAAAAGAGAAAGAACAGAAAACTTTGGAATCAAAATCCTCTTAGTTTGTCCTGGTCTTGTAGCTCAACAGTTAAGAGAGCTGGATCCCACATGGCTGACCATGCTTTGAATATTAGCTTGGAAGCGTGGATAATACACCAAGCACATGAGTGCCCCAGATCTCAACAGGATGGAGAAGTGAAGGAAAAGGGATTGTGGCATGACCATGTGGCCCATGGAGGGCGGGGGATGATCTTCTCTTTCTCTCACTCTCTCTCTCTTTCTCTGGTGAGTGCATGTGCCCTCTAGCAATTAAAAAAAAAGAAAAAAGTTTGTTAGCTTCTGGACCATATCATCATATCCCATACAGACCTTGAATTCTGCCACTTCTGTGCTTTTATTTTTATTTTTAATTGCCAGAGGGTACATACACTCACCAAAGAGAAACAGAGGAAGAGGAAGCGAGTACCTCCAAAAAGGGTGTGGTCACACCACAAGCCCTTCTCCATTTCTCCATCCTGTCAGAATTTGGGGCATGTGTGCACAGACACCTGGCATGTTTCCTAAGCCACTGGGGCCAAGATTCTAACCACATTCAGGGTGTGGGATCTGGCTCACCTTAACCACTAGGTACAGGACCAGCTGCCACTTCTATGCTTTTGTTTCTGTTGGTCTTTGTTTTTGCTTTATCCAGGCAATGCCTTCTCTCCGTGTCTACTAATGTAGGCTTTAGGCACCACCACAAAACTATGAACTGAGAATAAAATTGCTCTTTTATACTCATGTTCTTGGTTTGTACTCTGGTTTTTGGTATTGAAATAACTATAATGCCTTTTTTTTTTTTTTAAGAGAGATTTTTGCTATAGGGTGCATGCAGTCACCAGAGAGACAGAGAAAGAGTGAGAAATCACCCCTTAGGGGGACGGGCATCCAAGCACAGGTACCCGACGTGAGTTTGAAGCTGCCAGGTCCAGGACTCTGTCCATGATCGGCCATGTGGGAGTTCAGAGACATAACCATTACACCATCTGCTGTCCCACCATAATGCTTTTTTTTAAAGAATGATTATTTTATTTTATTATATTTATTAATTTATTAATTTGTTTGTTTTAATTTGACCAGAGAGGGACAGAGTGAGAGAGAGAGACAAAGTGAGAAAGCAAGCTGCCAGGTCCAGTACTCGAGCAATGGTCAGCCATGTGGGAATCCAGCCCTTAACCACCATGCCACCTCCCAGCCCCCACCATAATGGCTTTTATTGTGGTTATTTAATTATTTTCTCTCTGTCTTGTTCCTTTTTTAAATTGTATAATATGTAGTGGTAGGTATCTTCATTTTGTTTTGTCAGATGGTATGTGTGCTAAATAAAGAGAGAAAGAGGGAGAAAGCACCCCTTCCCAGTGGGGTGTGGTCATGCTGCAAATTCTTCACACCCTTACCCCCCCACCCATCTCCCCATCCCATGGGATTTGGGGCATGCACATATACACACCTGGCTTGTTTCTCAAGCCACTGGGGCCAGGATTTGAACCATTGTTGACCATGTGGGTTCCAGCTCCACTAATCACTAGGTTATGGGGCCAGACCTCTATGTTCATTTTTATTTAATTAAATTTGTCTTTGACACATATTTTCTTCATAGATGCTACTTTGGATTAGGAAAAACCTACTGGGGTTTGTAAATAACTTTTTTTTTTTTTTTAATAACTAAAGAACTTTTATTTTTCACTAAGACTTTATCTTGAGGACATAACTAAACTGTGTCACCACCTCCCACCCCATCTTGAAGGGTTAGTATAGTGAGTGTTACAAAACAGGTATGAACGGTTTAAAAGATTGGAGCCAATATTAACTGACAAGGAGCAATATCCATCTAAATCATCATAAAAATGTTTAAGTGAAAAAAAGGGGAAATGGGTTGAGATTAAGCAAAATCCTCACATTTCATCGAATACATTAGATCTTGGCTAGAGTGTAACAAAATGGAAACAGGATACTGTGATACAAAAACTTTCACTACAGCACCTGTACACACCTGTATTCCAAGTCCACCCCAACCCCCTAATGCTTCCAGCTCAATTATTTCCCAGTTTGTTGGGCCTGCCGACGAAGGAGCACGTAGATCTTCTCTTTAATCCAGTCTTTGTTATACGGCTGGTGTGTCTGGGTATCAGCTCGGTAAACAAGGCAGCTGAGGTCTGCCAGATCGTCGATGAAATCAAACAGCTGACTGATATCGTATGTGATGGAGGGGCTGTTGGGATTCATTCTCTTCAGATGTTTTTCATACGTTTTCCAAACACCTTCCATGCATTCATTCACAGATTCATAGCCAGCATAAGTTCTGCCTTCTGGCCTCTTGGTGGGCTGTACCAGCAAAATGGTGTGAGACATCGCGCCAAACTCTCTTCACTGCAGCCCTGTAAATAACTTTCTTTGATGTGTACTGTCACTGTCTATTTACGCCCTTTCATGATCATGTTCTGTCAGTAATCAATACAAGCCAAGGCCTTCATTTCTGCTTTCTCCAGGAATCAAAAAGATCAGAATCTCTTATGGACATTCACCATAAAAAATTAAAGACCAAGGCTGCTGAAGATAAAAGCAAGCCCCAAGAGAGAATACCATTTGACCGTGATAAGGATCTCAAGGTTAATCGATTTGATGAAGCTCAGAAAAAAGCCCTGATAAAGAAATCTAGAGAACTAAACACCAGATTTTCACATGGCAAAGGCAATATGTTTTTATAGGTAAGTATATTTCAGTGAGGTGTAATATCAATCAATTTTCATATTGATCAGTATGAACTTTTCTAAATATTCTGCTGTCTAATAATTTTATGCTAAAATCTATTTTCTTTTTTAATGAAGTTGATTATAAATCTGCATTTAAAAAAAAAACTGTAATTTTTGAAAAGTCAGCCTTGGGAGAAAAATTTTTGGTTTATTGAAAAAAATAGCCTGTCCTCATAACTGGACATTACTGTTAAAACTCCTAAAATAAAAATTTGGTTTATAAGAAATGGCTTAAAACTTGAGTAAATATACATGCTTTGTTAAAGGATGAAGAAGAGAGGTTTGTTGGTAGTTTTCATATTAAACAAGATCACGGAAAATGTTCATCACTTTGAAAGGTCCTGTAAGTTCTAGGTCACAACCATCAAGTCAACGATCCAGTAGCTCAGTCTGGCAGGGATTCCTAATGGCAGTTAAGGAATTACTTAAGAACTAAGGTTGCTTCTTAAAATCTTTATTTTTTTTATATTTATTTATTTTGAGAGGTTTTTGTTATAAGGCGCATGCACTCACCAGAAAGACAGAGAGACAGAAAGTGAGAAATCACCCCCCAGGGGGGATGGCCACTCCACAGTCCCTTTTTCTCCCTGCTCCTCTCAGGATCTTGGGCACACACGCACATGCGCCCGGCGTGAGTTTTAAGCCACTGGGTTCTGGACTCTAACCGTGGTCAACTACATGGGAGTCCAGTGACATAGCCATTATGCTAACTGCTGGTCCCTCGAAATCTTGATGATGTTAATTGTATGAGTACTCGTACATCAATATTCAAGTATGATTTTAAAGGAAAATAAAGTTATAGATATATTTTCTAACTTACTGACTTTTCTCATTCTTTCCTCAGGGGGATTTTACTGTGCACTGAAGAAAAGCTGAAGAATACTGTGTGTGTCCACCTTTATTCCTTTGTTTCGGACTTCTAAACATTAGAGATTACACGGGCTCTTTATGTCTCTCTGGTGAGCACACATACTCTATGGCAAAAACCTAAAAAAAAAAGAGATTATGTTAATCTTAGAAATCATACAAATTAACCTTGTCCTATCATGTGGAAACATAAAAATCAATGTTTCTTATACAAAATAGAATATTTTGTGTGTGCCTTTGGCTTCTGAGGAAGCATGGGCTTTTCTTCAAGTAATTATTCTGAAGATGCCTTCTTTTTCCCACCCTCCAGTCACGCACTTGTGTATCTCACCAGTGCCCTCTAATGTCTGTCAGGACTGTCCACTGAATATCTACAGCAGCCTGGACCTCCTCGTCAGTTATACCTAACCTGCCCTGGAAAAGTAGGTCAGGTCCTTGCAGTAAATCCGTGAGTTTGAATTGGTTGGATTTTCCCTCTAAACCGCAGCCAGTGAATACACGTTTACTTGAAAATATAGGCTATGGGGTTTTGTCTGTCTCCTTACCAGTTTGCTTGTTTTGGCACTCAGGGCTTTTTATTTGTTGTTTGTTTTGTTTGTTTTTAAGTCAGAAAGAGGGCTTTCTAGATCATCTCATGTGCTAAGGAAAAACTATTTTAATTTTTCCAGTTTTAATAACAAGTGTTAAAGGGGAAGCCACCTGAGGAACAACATATGCCATGAACGTTAGTGTTAAATCTGTAAGACTCGGCCTCTGTGATCTCAAAGCTTTCTGACTCTTGGAATTTTGCTTAGTACCTGATCTTACTTTTCTCACTTATGTATTTAACAGTTTGTAGCTAATTTATTGTGGTCAGATTTTGTATATCAATCCTGAATAGCCTTTATGTAAAAATCAAGGTGATAATCCCTGAATGCAAAAATGGAAATGGAAAATCTGTGATTATAACCACCATAATACTGTAAGTTTGTAATGCTATAAGTACTGCCTCTTTTGTTGTTAAACAGAAAATTCTAAATTGTTAAATAAAGCCTAAGTACAAATTCTGTAAATTATATTTTCTTGTAGATAATCCCAATTGTTTCGCTAGTTCTTTGTTCTAGTCTGGGTGAAGTACAAGATTTTAATGGAAAAAAGATTCTGTAAATTCATGTAAGCTTTATGAAAACTAAGTAAACTGCTCAAATTATGGTGCAAATGCTTCTCCTAGTAGTAACAGTACAATGGTTTTCCTATAATATTAGTGGAAGCAGTAGCCTACTGAAGAATGTTGCTATTAAAAAGATGAATTATTCTCCTAATCAAACTGAAAGCACTTCTTGTCTAAGCAGTATTGAACAGAGCTACCTTTTGACTAAGTAGTCAGTAATACTTTCTGAACACAAAACTTTGTACAAGAGTACCCATCATGTCTAGTTTTGTTATAACTTTTTTCCCCAATGAAAAGCAAAGATGTTTTCTAGTTCCTCATCCCTATGTAAATTCCTAACAAATATTTTTATAAAATTTGGTGTATTTTAAAGTTAAAATATCATCTTTGAATACTTATTTTTACTTTGCTTTTCTCATCTGAAGGGGATGGGGTATTTCTATATTTTGTGTTTAGTATTTCTTCCCTCATCTTTGGTGGGTTCGTGACTTTGGCATGAGGGAGAGAAGCTTCTCCTCTCTGCTTAATACTTCCAGGAGTTACTACCTTACTCCCACTTTGGAGCTAATGCTCTTTGGTGCCACCCTGAGGGTAATTGTAACAAAATAATGCCAGTTCTATCTTTTTGCTTCATGGAAAGAGGGATCCAGTATTGACAATAACTTTGACAATAAAAGAACAAAGTAACTATTTGCTCAGAATGAAAAGGTGTATTTTTCATTTCATTTCCTCCTCTCTTACAAAGCTGCAAAAGGCCTTATTAAATCAGCTCTTCTATACAGAAAGAAAACTGAAATGGCTGATGTTTTCTAGTAAGAACTTTTTAATTTTCTGCATTTCTTGACCAAGTTTTATTGTACTGTGACCTCTTGAAATTTAAAAATAAAGACTAAACAAATAACATCACTAAATTCATACAATGGAGTGGATACTGTAACGATCTTCAACCTTAAAGGTGATATTTAAGTCATTGTACCTGAAATTACATGATTTTGCCCACCTTTCTAATTTGAGATTCAGACGTGATATAGATGCTTCGAGTAGGAACCACATTATTGGTAAGTAAATGGTATTATTGGATCCGAAACATCTTGGCACTTTTGTAGGGCAGATAGTGTGAATATTATTCTAAAGCGTGGGATTATGAAAGATAGTTTTTAAGTTAGTTACAGGAGATCCGTATCACTTCTCTTTTCTTTCTTTCTTTCTTTCTTTCTTTCTTTCTTTCTTTCTTTCTTTTTTTTTTTATTTTTTTATTTTTTTTTAGAGATTTATGCTATAGGGTGTGTGTGCTCACTGGAGAGAAAGAGAGACAGAAAGTGAGAAATCAACCTCTACTGGGGGATGGCCATGTCGCGATCCCTTCTCCATTCTCCTCTCAGAATTTTAGGCACACATGTACCTAGTGTGAGTTTTAAGCCACCAGTCCAGGACTTGAACCATGGTCAGCTATGTGGGAGTCTGGCAATTTAACTATTATGCCATGTTCTGGTTCTCTCTCTTTTAATTTTTTCTGTGCTAAGTATAGGTATTATTAGACAACATTTCTTTGTTGAGCTATACCTAAGAGAAAGAATCAACACACTAGCAAGTTGTTACAGATAGTTAGTACCCACGTAACATCAACAGCCAAATCTATTTTGGAATATTCAGTCATTTTACTTTGTCATTTGATGCCATCATGATTTTTAAGTCTATAATTACAAAAACTGTAGAAGTGCTACTGTAGAAGTCTATTTTTTGCAGCTTAAAAAATTGTTCAGCTGTGACCATGGCATGTATAAAATTTAAAAAGTGAAACTGTTTACGATCTTTTCATTTTGAGCTTTATGATTAATTAAAAGACTTTTTGGGAAAGAAGAATCCCTGAGGCGTAGTTTTTTTTTATGTATACATAAAGTTTCATTTGTATCTGAGTAGTTGTACTCTTTTGTTTCGTTTTAATATTACTAGCTTTTCTGAATCAGGCAATATTGGTAAAGAGAATAAATTATTTATGGATTATGGTGGGGGAAAAAATTCCTTTATACCTTAACTCTCTTGCAAGATTTTTAGTATCCCAGCACCATTTCAAATATTACCTATTTAGTTAGAAATGCCAAGCAGGCAAACTGGAAGACATGGTGGTGGAGTCGGTAAGATCTTCAACATCAGCAGAGTGGCATTCTGTCACCAGTCCCAAGCACCACTGGTATTAGCTATGTATCTATAAGACCTGTGGTATGGTATGGAGTGGTGGTGGCACTGGGGTGTCACTGGAAGACACTGCAGTATGGGTGGACATAGCCTTTGCTTGTATAATTTCTGTACTTAAGCTAACCGGAGTATACTACCTTTTTTTTCTTAGGTTTTTGCCACTGGGCACATGTGCCCACTGGAGAGAGACAGTGAAAGGGAAAGTAAGAAATCACCCCCCAGGGGGACCAGCAGTTAGCGTAATGGCTATGTCACTGGACTCCCACGTAGTCAACCATGGTTCGCGTCCCAGACCCGGTGGCTTAAAACTCATGCCGGGCGCATGTGCGTGCGTGCTCCAAGATCCCAAGAGGAGAATGGAGGAGAAGGGATTGTGGCGTGGCCATCCCCCCTGGGGGGTGATTTCTCGCTTTCTGTCTCTATGTCTCTCTGTCTGTCTGGCGAGCACACACGCCTTATAGCAAAAACCTCTCCAAAAAAAAAAGAAGAAGAAAGAAATCACCCCCCAGAAAGCCACACCACAATCCCTTCTTCTTCATTCTCCTAGGACTTTGCATTCGCATGTGTTCCCGGCATGACTTTCAAGCCACCAGATCTGGTACTCGAACTACAGTCAGCCATGTGGGAATCCGTCGCCTTAACCAGCACACCATCTGCTGGCCCCCAGAGTATATGACTTTGTTTGCAACCAAGAGCCTGGCTAACACACAGGAATTATTCTGTACTGAGCAAAAACTTATGGAGATAGCAACCTGGAGTCAGATACTGTCCCTGCCACTAGCTGTGTAAACTTGAGAAAGTTCCTTTGACCTACCTCAATTTTAATTTCTTTGTCCTTTAAATAGGAGCAATAGGTCTCACCTCACAAGGTGTTCGGAGGAATGCATGAAATGATATTTTTAAACAATTAGCACAAAGTCCAGCAATAAATGATGGTTATTATTATTGTAGTCCCCTGGATAATAGACCCACTCAGACAACTTTTGTAGACACGCATTTCTTATGACCTCAGAAACTCTCTGTATCGGGACCAGCAGGTAGCGTGGTGGTTAAGGCGCTGGACACTCCCACATGGCCGACCACGGTTTGAGTCCTGGACTTGGTGACATGCTTTCTCACTTACCCTGTCTGTCTTTCTCTCTCTGTGTGTGTCTCTCTCGTCAAATTAAAATAAACGAATAAATAAATAATTCTATAAAAAGAAAATACTTTTAAAAAGAAAGAAAGAAAGAAAATGTCTGTATCAGGACTTTTGGCAGCAAGTAATAGAAACCCAACTCAAATTGGCTTAATCAAGAAAAGCTCAGAGAGACCAGCAGTTAGCGTAATGGCTATGTCGCTGGACTCCCACAGAGTCAACTGCAGTTCGAGTCCTGGACCCAGTGGCTTAAAACTCACGCTGGGCACGTGTGTGTGTGCCCAAGATCCCGAGTGGAGAATGGAGGAGAAGGGATTGTGGTGTGGCCATCCCCCCAGGGGAGTGATTTCTTGCTTTCTGTCTCTCTGTCTCTGTCTGGCAAGTGCACCGCCTTGTAGCAAAAACCTCTCCAAAAAAAAATAATAATAATAGAAAAGAAAAGCTCAATTATTTGCTCATGTAATGGAAAGTCCAGAGGGTAGCCTGGCTCTAGGTATAACAGGATCTGGTTGCCCAAAATGTCACCAGAATCCTGCTTCTCTCAGCCTGCTTTCTCTTGTGTGGATTTCACCCTTAGACGAGCTTCCTAGGTGGTAACAAGCATGGACAGCAGCCCCTCAGGAGTCACATCCCATCAGTTTAACAATCCAAGGAAAAGAAAGCGGCTCTTTCCTAATAGTTTCAGCCAAAATCCAAGAGCTGATCCTAATTGCCTCTAAAGATCAGCTTTGGTCATTTGTCCACCCCTGAATCAATCATACGGTCGGGGGATAAAACACTCAGTAGCCCAGGTTGGTTCGTATCCCCACCGATGGACCCGAAGCGTGGGTTAAACCCTATCTGAATCTCATAGACTAAGAACTTGGCAGGGTAGTTCCTGAAGGAAAGTGGAAATGCTATCACTGAGAACAAGGATTGCTATGACCTCCATCTCACCTTTGAGTCCCATCAGTTCTCTAGTGAGAATACCAATATTTTCTTAGCAACATGGGATACAAGTTCCCAGGTTTGCTGATGTTAGCACGTGGCCATTGAGAATACCCTTTCCATTAGATGTCTGCTAATCCAGTTCTCATGCTTATGGATCTTTGTGTGTAAAGTGAATGTGAATCTGTGTGTGGGGGGGGGGGGTCAGGGTGGGAGGTAGTAGAGTGGGAGGGGTGTATGCACACTGACATGCTTTAGACATGATAGCCAGGGTAAGTTCTGCCCAATAAGATGGTACTATTTCTTTCTTTTTTAAAAAAATAATAAATCATAGAAAGAGAGTGAAACAGAAAGCAAGAAATCACCACCAAGGGGGGGTGGCCACGCCGCAATCCCTTCTCCTCCATTCTCCTCTTGGGATCTTGGGCACACATGCACACGCACCCGGCGTGAGTTTAAGCCACTGGGTCTGGGACTCAAACCACGGTCAGCTACCTGGGAGTCCAGCAACATAGCCATTATGCCAACTGCTGGTCCCAAGATGGTACTATTTTTAAAAGCCTTTCACTTATCCCCTCCTTATTTGCTTCAATCAAATCTCCTGACATCAAGAAGTACATTTAGCAAGGTAGATGAGAAATGAGGCCATCACAGTTTATTTACCATATTCTGCTGCAAATTATAAATCACAATACAATTCAGAATGATTTATTTTCATCTGCAAACAAGAAATAAAAAAGAAAGGGAAATGAAAAATATGAAGGATTGCCAGCTCCAGCCCAGTCAATAACAAGGAAGCCTGCCTGCCTTTGTCCATTAATCATGTCCCTTGCACCGTGACATCAATGACGGGAGTGAGGTCAGCCACAATAGAAACCAGGTTCATTGTCACTTCTTCAAGTCCAAGATGGGACCTCACGTCAGCAACTCCCAGCTAACCACCACCGTCAACAGGGCCGCTGGGTTCCTCGAGTGCTCTGCAGACTCCTGGTCTCTGTGTGCCCTTATGATTCCCCAGAGAGAACCAGAAGGACTGCCACTAAAAGAAGAGAATATATCATGGGCAAATATTGAAAGAAGAAAAACGAAAATGGCAATCAATAAAAAGCCTGACATGGGGTAGTTAGAAATAGATTTTTTTAAAACATTGTCAAGTAGAGGTAGTTCTTTAATAAGTAGTTGTTTATAATTGGCAATTAAATATGTTGCCATAGTGCTGCTGGCCTCTTTTACCTGACAATCAGATAACTTGTAAATAAATCATTCTAAAGAGAATAAAAGGTATTTTCTTTTTTTCTTACAAAATAATTCCTAAATAGGCTTTGTTTACCTTGCCTAGCAACCAATCAGCCCTCACTGGTCAGTAATAACATTGATTTGGACATTACTAGAGCCAGCCAGGTGTCGTGGTGGTTAAGGCAAATGGATCCCACGTGGCTAACTGTGATCTGAGGCCTGGACTCGACACAGCGGCTTAAAAAGCATGCCAGTTGCATGTATGTGCCAAAAATCATTAAAGGAGAAGGGATTGTGGCATGGTCATCTCCCCTCCACCCCCGGGCTGTCTCGTTTTCTCTCTGTCTCCAGAGAGCACACATGTTCTATAGCAATTTTTTTTTAAAAAGTACATTTTAAAAAGCAGCAATACACATTACACTAATAAAATATGAGCTTCAAATCTCAGTTATGCAGAAAAATGTTCAGAAGTTATTTAGACCAACTTCATATAAGCTGGTAGAATATTGGATAATGGAAAAGAGAAAAGAAGAACAAGGGAAAAAAATTGTGCTACACTTGGACAAACCTATCGGGTGTCTACCTAGAAAACTTTCCTGTTTTGGTTTCTATACTTTGAGAGAGAAAACAAAAGAAGAAAGTCTAGAGCTAAATTGGTTAGTTCCTATCTACAAGTATTTATCAGACTTCCACAAAGTGCAAAATGCTGGCTTGAGAATATAAAATAAATAAGACGCGGTCGTCAATTTTACAGTCTGGGGGAGACAAAAAAAAAATAGGTAGACTCTTGTGATGTGGTGAGCACAGGACAGGGATGTGCACAAGGAATTGATTGAAAACACGAAGAGGTACTAGGGATGCCTACGGGATGAGCTAGGAACAAACACAGAGCAATAGAGAGGGATATAAAGTGGCTTGGGATGTTATTTAGGAGCGAGAGAGACCAGTTCGGAAGAAAAGAGGAATGGGAGGGAGGGGGATTGGAAGAGCTGAGAGAAAGCAGATCTAGCTGGAAAGCAGCAGTTACCTTTACGGGCTTTCAGTACACAAGCAGAGGGACTCAATATTCTCCCCAAACCTAAAGAAAAGGTGATAAAGATGGTTATGAACTGAGGTAAGTTTGCAGGTAGAGGGTCAGCAAGTTAAAAGAGATCATACCTGAAATTTTTGGTGAGTTAGAAACTTTCTGAAATGTTTAGAACCTGATGAAAAACTATGGATGTTTCCCTCTCAAGATGTCACATTATCCAAATTTTTAACATGTACTTTCAGTAACCCAACCTCTTGAATCCCAACCACGGTAGAGAATCTATATTCTACCCAGATGAGACAAGTCATTTGCTGAGAGTAAGGGATCAGGCTTGAAAGTTTGGAATAACCACTGGGCACAAGCAAGAGGGACCTAAAAAATGACAACCATAAAGATCCCAAGCAAGGGTAAGAGTCCTAGCTTGCGTTAGAAACCATGTTGTAGGATATCCATTGGCACAAGTGTGCCACAGTAAATTGTAGCATTGATCCAGGTTGGGATAGTAAGAGAAGAAGAGAACGCTCACAAGAGAACCTCAAAATGATTCACATGAATTCCAGACTGAGTAAGGAAGAAGAAAGGCCAAGTGGGGACTGACAGACTTGGAGAAAAGGCTATACACAAGGTTTTCAAAAAGCTCATGAAAAAGGTCTATTACGGGGACCAGCAGATGGTACAGTGGTTATGTCTCTGCACTCACACATAGCTGAATGCGGTTCAACCCAGACCTGGTGACTTCAAAATCACACCATGTGTATGTGCATGCGTGCCTATGATCCCAGGAGAATAGAGGAGAAGGGATTGTGGTGTGACCATGCCCCGGGGAGGAGATTTCTCACTTTCCCTCTCACTGTCTCTGTCTCTCTCTGTCTCTGAGTTCATGCACCCTAAGCCAAAAACCTTAAAAAAAAAAAAAAAAAAGTATATTACGAAGAAAGCATGTACAGATTTCAATTTATTTTTTTGGAGAGGTTTTTGCTATAGGGCACATGCACTCACAGAGAGACAGAGAGACAGAAAGCAAGAAATCACCCCCCAGGGGGGATGGCCACGCCGCAATCTCTTCTCCATTCTCCTCTCGAGATCTTGGGCACGCACACACACGTGCCCGACGTGAGTTTAAGCCACCAGGTCTAGGACTCAAACCGCAGTCGACTACATGGGAGTTCAGCGATATAGCCATTACGCTAACTGCTGGTCCCCAGATTTCAATTTTTTGCACCAAAATAAATTCATGCTTTAATTTCACTTTTCTGCAACTTTTTTTTTGATGTCCCCTCATAATAAAAGGGAAGCTATCCTACATTATGCAAAATTTAAAAGACTGGGAAAATTCAGAGTACAGACTCTTTGCTGAGGATGCTCAGGAAGGCACACCAATGCTCAAAGAATGGCCCCATCGCTGTCTCCTCTGTACTTCCCTGACCACTTGGTCTTCTCCCTCCATACCCACATATGTTTAAGGCTCTCCCACATTTAACAGCAATAACAGTTAACCTTCCTCCATGGCCAAAGTTGAGGAAATTAGAGCTCATCTGCTATAGAAAGTTCTATCCATTTCATATAAACACTGAGGTGGCATTTCCAGTCAGTGGGAGGAAAAATAGATGATTTAATAGCTAGAGTTGAGGGCCAGCCCTGTAGTGCAATAGTTAGGTATTGTGTGTTGGGAGTTGGGTTCCATATGGCCAACCACAGTTCAAATCTTGGCCCCTGTGGCTTGAAAAACGCACTTAAGACATATGCCTACATGCCCAAAATCCTGACAGGAGGGAGGAAAATGGATTGTGGTGTGACCACATTCTTTTGGGGATGCTTTCTCTCTCTCTCTCTCTGGTGAGCACAGGCATCCTCTGGCAAAAAATAGATAATAACTGGAGTTGAGAATACTAGGTTAGATCTCTGTCTCAGAGCTCAAAATAAATTCCAGATAGATTAGACAGTTTAAAAATTATTTATTTTATTTTAATGATTGTTATTATTATTTAATTTGCATATGCACTCACCAGAGAGAGAAAGTGAGAAAGCAAGCCACTAGGTCCAGGACTTGAACCATGGTCGGCCATGTGGGAGCAATAATAGTTAACCTTCCTCCATGGACAAAGTTGAGGATGAAATTAGAGCTCATCTGCTATAAATGTCTTCTCTCCACCACACCACTTGTTGACCCCAGATTAGACATTTTTTAATGTATACAGTGAAACCACATAAAAACATGGACAGCAACTGTCAACACCAGAGATGGTTTGAGAGCAGAGCTAGAAATGGGGGGTATTGGATGTGTGTGGAGTGAAATCAAGGGGGAAAATAGAGAAAAACATTCAAAACATAAAAAAATGAAAAATTATCTGTTGATAACAATGTGTATGATAATTTCCTTGACTGGAATAACGGGGTAGTTGTGCTGGGAAAATTCATTTTCAATATTGTAAAGCTATACAGAGATTGAATGTAAAAGATAAGAAAAAATAATAAAATAAGTAAACAAAACAAAGTGAAGCCATAAAAATTCTAGAAGAAAACACTGGGGAATTAATTTTTTATTACATATATATGTATATAAATTTTTATTACATGTATATGGCATAAAAATTTTTTGTAAACTTAAAATGGGCAAGGACTTTCTAAAGACAATATAAGAAGTCCTAAAATAAAACATTAATAAATTTGCATATATTAAAGAAAAATTCTGCATAGGAAATATAGTCAAGACAAGTAAATATTTGCAGCTTACATCACAGACATGAACCTAATTTCCTTAGCATTTGAATAGTTGATGAAAAAAAATAAACAGGGTCCCCCGGGCCAGGATCTTCGAGGGAGGACTGCCCCCAGTAGCTTCAGCCCCGGGACCCCCAAGCCAGACACCCCTCTTTCAGCCAGGTACACTTTTTCCCCCCTTTCTTTTTCTGTCCCCTTACCCACGTCTTTCATTTGTAAATTTCTCTCTTCTGATTAACACATAAGAGGTTCTACCACACCACACCACACTCTACCACACCACACTCCCATGTTTTGACCCCTGGTGAAATTGTGTGCCGCTAGCGCACGGCACGCGACTTTTTCTTTATTCTACCTATTATTTTCTTCCCACTTATTCAGTCCTCACTTCCTTTATCTACACCATCCCTGGCTGTCTAGATAGGTCTAGAATTACAATTCTGAAACATTCTAGCATTTTGAGACTCTCTAGAATCCTCCATTTCACTGAACCACCTGCGAAGGAGATACATTTCTTTGTACACCTGAAGAGAATACTTTTTCTTGGATTACATTACTAAACACAATTGAAGAGAGACTTTGGCTGTCTCCATTCCACATCAGAAAGGAAACACACTAGCTCCTATTCAAAGAAACGTTCTCATAAAAGGCTTTTCAAAGGGAACACATCTCCCAATGGTCAGAAGTAGAAGAACCTCAGGCCTGAATAAAGCAGGAAATATGTCTCCATCAAAGGAACACAGTAACTCCCTTCCTTTTCTTGAAAAAATAGAGGATGTTACCAAAATGTCCGAGATAGAGTTTAGAACATTCATGTTGAACAAGTACTATGAGCTGGAAAAGAAAAGAGACAATGAACTACAGGAGATGAGAAAGTCCTTCAACGACATGAAGGAAGAAATGCTAAGGAAGAATAAGACGGAACTATTAGAGGTGAAGTCTGTAATACAGGAAATCAAAAACTCTCTCGAAAGTAATAAAAGTCGATTAGACCATGCTGAAGGTCGAATCTCTGATGTAGAAGATAAAACTTCTGACCTAGAGAAAACCAACAAAAAGATAGAGAAAATAACAAAAAAACATGAAGATAACATACAAGAATTACTAGATTCCATTAGATGTCCTAACATCCGAATAATTGGTATCCCAGAAGATGAAGAAACTAATAAGAGCATGGAAAACCTATTCCATGAAATCTTGGAAGAAAATTTCCCAAGCATAGAGAGGCACTCAAACATCCAGACCCAAGAAACACAAAGGACACCAAATAGAATCAACCCAAGAAGATCTTCCCCTAGGCATATCATAGCCAGACTGGCTAAGACCACAGATAAAGATAAGATACTAAAACTGGCAAGAGAGAAACAACAAGTGACTTACAAAGGTCACCCCATCAGGCTAACACCGGACTTCTCAACGGAAACAATGCAAGCAAGGAAAGAATGGGAAGATGTGCTGAATGTGTTAAGAGAGAAACAATTTCAACCAAGATTATTGTATCCTGCAAGATTATCCTTCATATGGGAAAAAAAGATTAAAATCTTCTCAAACAAAACCTGAAAGAATTTGCCAGCACCAGGCCAGCTCTCCATGAAACCCTGAAGAAAGTACTGTTCCAAGAAAACTAAAGAAGTAACAGCCAGAAACAAAAGAGTAAAAGGCAACTAAGACAATGGCCAACTTAAACGTCGGGACAGATCCATTAACATCGATAATAACATTGAATGTTAATGGATTAAACTCTCCAGTCAAGAGACACAGACTGGCTGAATGGATTAAAAAACAAAAACCCTATATCTGTTGCCTACAGGAAACCCACTTCATGGATAAAGATATACATAGACTGAAAGTGAAGGGTTGGAAAAAGATTTTCCATGCAAATGGGAACCAAAAAAGAGCTGGAGTCGCAATACTAATCTCTGACAAAATAGGCTTTAAAACAAAAACTGTTCAAAGAGACAAAGAAGGGCACTATATTGTAGTAAAAGGATCAATCGATCAAGAAGATATAACGCTTATTAATATCTATGCACCTAACACAGGAGCACCCAAATATGTGAAGGAAAGACTGCTAGATCTTAAAAGGGAGATAGGCTGCAACACACTAATTGTCGGAGACCTCAACACTGCACTATCCCCCCTGGATAGATCATCTAGACAAAAAATAGGTAAAGAGATAAAAGATCTAAACGATATCATAAATCAAAAGGACTTAACAGACAGCTATAGAACTTTCCATCCCAAAACCTCAAGATACACTTTTTTCTCACCGCCACATGGAACATTCTCGAAGATTGACCACATTATTGGGCACAAAGCAAGCCTCTACAGATTCAAAAGCATAGAAACTATACCCAGCATCTTCACCGACCATAATGGAATTAAACTTGAGTTTAATTTCAAGAGAAATCCTCAAAAATACTCAAATACATGGAAACTTAATAACCTACTCCTGAATGACTCCACAACTACTGAAGATATAAAGACTGAAATCAAAAGGTTCATGGAAGCCAATGACAACGAGGACACGAGTTTCCATAATCTTTGGGACACTGCTAAAGCAGTCATAAGAGGGAAGTTCATAGCAGTTAGTGCACATAAGAGGAGCATGGAAAAAAGGCAAATGGATCACCTAACATCATGCCTCACAGGACTGGAAAAGCAACAGCAAAAAGATCCAAAAAACTCCAGGAGAAAGGAAATAATAAAAATACGAGCAGAAATAAATGAAATAGAAAATAAACGAACTATACAGAAAATAAATGAAAGTAAAAGCTGGTTCTTTGAAAAGATAAACAAAATTGATACACCACTAGCGAGACTTGTTAAGAAGAAGAGAGAAAAGAACCAGGTGAATCACATCTGCAATGAAGCAGGCAAAATAACAACAGACATAGTAGAAATAAAAAACATTATTAGGGGATACTATGTACATCTGTATGCCAAGAAACAAGATAATTTGGATGAGATGGACAAATTCCTGGACATGTATAATCTACCTAGCTGAGCCAGGAGGATATAGAAAGTCTGAATAGGTCCATAACAAGCCAGGAGATCAAATCGGTTATAAATAACCTCCCAACAAAGAAAAGCCCTGACCCAGATGGATTCACCTCTGAATTCTACAAAACTTTCAAAGAAGAGTTAACCCCCATTCTGCTCAAGTTATTTCTAAATATCCAAAAGGGTGAATCTCTCCCTAATTCATTCTATGAAGCCTCTATCACCCTTATCCTTAAAACAGATAAGGATAGGACAAGGAAGGAAAACTATAGACCAATATCCCTGATGAATATAGACGCGAAGATTCTCAACAAGGTACTAGCAAATCGTATACAACAACTTATAAAAAAGATTATACAACACGATCAGGTAGGCTTTATCCCAGGAATGCAAGGTTGGTTCAACATACGCAAAACCATAAATGTAATACACCATATTAATAGGAAGAAAGATAAAAACCATATGGTCATATCAATTGATGCAGAAAAAGCATTTGATAAGATACAACATCCCTTCATGATCAAGACTCTCAGTAAAATTGGCATAGAAGGGTCATTTCTCAACACAATAAAAGCTATCTATGAAAAACCCATAGCGAACATCATACTCAATGGAGAAAAGCTAAAAGCTTTTCCACTAAAAACGGGTACAAGACAAGGATGTCCACTTTCTCCACTCCTCTTCAATATAGTACTAGAAGTCTTGGCCATTGCAATTAGAAAAGAGGAAAAAATAAAAGGCATTCAAATAGGAAAAGAAGAGGTGAAACTCTCTCTATTTGCAGATGACATGATTGTATACATAGAAGACCCAATGGTTTCCATAAAAAAATTTCTAGAAGTAGTACATGAATACAGTAATGTTGCAGGATACAAAATTAATATCCAGAAATCTATAGCATTTCTGTATACGAATAACAGGCAGACTGAGATAGAACTGAAAATAGTTTTACCATAGCCACAAAAAGTATAAGGTACTTAGGGATAAATCTAACTAAAGAAGTTAAAGACCTCCACAAGGAAAACTATGAGAAAATAAAAAAGGAAATTGAAAATAACACAAAAAAGTGGAAGGATATCCCATGTTCCTGGATTGGAAGAATTAATATAATCAAAATGGCAATTTTACCCAAATTAATCTACCTATTTAATGCAATGCCAATCAAATACCAGACACATTCTTCACAGATCTAGGAAAGACAATCATAAAGTTTGTCTGGAATCATAAAAGACCCCGTATTGCCAAAGCAGTTCTGCACTTGGAGTGGGCAGCATCTCACTCCCTGACCCAAAAATATACTACAAAGCTGTGTAATCAAAACAGTATGGTACTGGCACAGGAACAGACAGGTGGACCAATGGAACAGAATAGAGTCCCCAGAAATGAATGCTCAAACATACAGCCAACTGATTTTTGACAAGGGGTACCAGTCAATCCAGTGGGAAAAGGAAAATCTCTTCAGCAAATGGTGCTGGCAAAACTGGATCTCCACTTGCAGAAAGATGAATCGGAACCCCTACCTCTCACCTCTGACAAAAATAAAGTCAAGGTGGATCAAAGATCTAAATCTAAGACCTCAAACTATAAAACTGCTCCTGTAAAACACCGGGGAAAATCTGGGAGACATTGGGGTAGGGAAAAACTTCTTAAATAAGACTCCCAACGCACAGTCTATGATCCCTAAAATAGACAAGTGGGATTACATCAGACTAAGAAGTTTCTGCATGGCAAAAGACACAGTGATTAGTGTGAACAGACAGCCCTCAGAATGGGAAAATATTTTTGTAAACTATGCATCAGACAAGGGACTGATAACCAGAATTCACAAGTAACTCAAGCAGCTGTTCCGGAAAAAGTCAATCAATCCTATTAAAAGATGGGAAAATGAGTTGAAAAAACCACTCTCTAAAGATGACATACAAATAGCTAAAAGGCATATGAAAAAATGCTCAACATCCCTCATCGTAAGAGAAATGCAGATCAAAACAACAATAAGATATCACCTAACCCCAGTCAGAATGTCTAAGATTAAAAAATAATAATAATAATAAGTGCTGGAGGGGGTGTGGTGAAAAGGGAACTCTCCCACATTGCTGGTGGGACTGTAAATTGGTCCAACCACTATGGAGAACAATTTGGAGATTCCTCCAAAATCTACAAATAGAACTACCATATAATCCAGCAATCCCACTCCTTGGTATCTACCCAAAGGACAGAAGACTACTTCATCGAAAAAGTGCTTGCACATCGATGTTTATTGCGGCACTTTTCACAATTGCTAAGTCATGGAAACTACCTAAATGCCCACGAACTGATGAATGGTTAGAAAAACTGTGGCACATATACTCAATGGAATACTATTCATCCATAAAAAACAACAAAACCCTGGCTTTTGAAAGGAACTGGATGAATATGGAAGACCTACTGCTGAGTGAAGCAAGCCATGCTATGAAGGAGAGGCATTGTATGTCCCCACTTAATATATACCGAGTGTCTGCACTCTCTCTATATATATATTTGAAACCATACTGCTTCTGTTGTTATAGAGTTATAAAATTATACAAAATTATAAGACATATTTTGAACATTATCTGTAAAATTCAGTATTTTGAAATGTTGAAAGTTGTTTGTAAACTGTCAAGAATTACTCCATTTATGGAGTATGAGCAAAAATTTTTTGCTATGTAAAGTAAATGTTTGTGGAAAAATGTAAAAATAAATAAATGAAAAATAAATAAATAAATAAATAAACAGGGAAAATTAGACAATAAAAATTCAGCAAGCCAATAGGTGTATGGGCAAAGGATATGAACACAATTCACAGAAAGGAAAAGATTCTTAAATACATAATAAAAGAAATTCAACCTTACTCTTAATGAAGAAATGAAAATTAAAACTACAATCAGAGGACAGGCCCCATAGTGCAGTAGTTAAGGAAGCTGGATTTCATATGGTTCAAATCTCAGCCCTGGCTCCGATGAAGGGAAGGCCACTTGTAGGAGTGTGCTTCAGAAAACCCGGCTGCTGGCAGACAAGGGTCTCTGGCATCACCTTTCTATTAATGTTTCCAAATTCTGCCCTCTCAGAGGGCTTTTGAGCTGTAGTATCCCCAGACTACAGACTGATCTCAAGGGTGCTCCAAAACTGGGTGTAAGAGAACTAGAATAGCTGCCACAGAAGAAAAGATGGACACTGGGGTTCACTAACAGATCTGCCCACCTGGCCAAACAGAGGGACTTCAAGTATTAAAAGCAGGCAGGAGACAGAGGAGCTTGCCTTCCCAGGAGCAGGCCAGTTGAGCTTCTTTGGAGCAATGTGAGCCTGATAGCTAGATCCTGACCTGTGGGGCTCTCTCTGAGGGTCTATGCTGGGAGTAAAGGGTGACTCCCTAATAACCTCTTCCTTGGAGACAGAGCATTCTACGTACATCCTCTTCCATCCGCCATCTGCAGATCAGTCTGTGAATGCCATAGCTGTGTATTGAAATGAGCAGCCCACCCCTAGATCAATACACTTCCCTGAGCTGAAAGAGGTACCTTGTTCTAGTTGTGCTAGGGGCCAGCAGGCTGGATTGGAAGAAAAGAATCAACTCAAAATGCTTGGCAGTTCCTTTAGTAAACATGAGGAGGCAGTGCTAGAGAAGAAAATGTGGAACGGTCAGTCTCATGTGTCAACACAGCCCTCCACAGGGGTCTTTTTATCTACCCACTTCTTGCATACACATGTTCTTTATAAATGTCTTCTCTCCTCATCCCCTCACTCTCCTGGGACTTCACTTGTCCTCTAGATACCCACAACCCTCATCACTAAATCTTTGGGAAATGGCTTTAACTCCAATCCCTTGCTTACCCATCCTCTCCACTGAAACACAGCATGATCAAAAGGGAATTCAAGATCTGCCTTAAATCAAAGTATGTTTATAGAAACAAAGAATAACTCTGGTAGAAAGCACAGGAAATTGTGTGGCTGCCATGTCCCAACCTCTCCCAGTATTCCCCCTTTCCCTAGATGAGAACCACCAACAATGAAGTCACCCAACTCAGGGCCCGGAGTCATTCTTGAGCTTGATTATGAATATAATTTCATAAAAACAACCTTCCACTCAGCCTTTATTAATGTCCCAGTTCTCACACCCCTCCTCTTCCTTTTTTCAGAAAGTGCTCTGGTTGCCCATAAATGTCACCCGTGGAGGCCATGTTACATGTGGTCTAATACCGGCAACTTCTCTGGTTTTACAACCAGAGCTGTCTTTGTCTTGCCTCTGATAACAGAGCTGTTTGTTTGTTTGTTTCTTTTTTTTGTTTTGTTTTGTTTTGTTTTGGAGAGGTTTTTGCTGTAGGGCGCATGCGCTTACCAGACAGACAGAGAGAGACAGAGAGACAGAAAGTGAGAAATCACCCCCCAGGGGGGTGGCCATGCTGCAATCCCTTCTCCTCCATTCTCCTCTCGGGATCTTGGGCATGCACGCACATGCGCCCGGCATGAGTTTTAAGCCACCGGGTCCGGGACGCGAACCGCAGTCGTCTACATGGGAGTCCAGCGACATAGCCATTACGCTAACTGCTGACCCCATTACAGAGCTGTTTTGAAGGTAGCAAGCTCAAGAACTGAGATAAAGACAGAAATTACCAAATTTTACACACCTGTTTATTGATGCAGACTCTCTTATTGATGAAGTATTGTCATTGTTTCATCTTTCAACCTCATGGGACAGAATCCTTGAACATTCATCTCAAACATATTCTATAGTTTGACAGCTAACACAGCTTTCCAAGCCAGTGGATCACAGGGACTGTCATTTGCTGTTAGCCTTGGGACTGTTAAGAACTGTTTACTTGTTTTGCCCCTGCCCAGTACCTGGTTTATGTAGGTAATGTTCTTTTCCTTAGCATTATTTCTAAGGCCTAGCTGAAATGTAATAGATATTCAGTAAAGTTTGTGGGAGGGAGTATAGGAGAAAAACATCAATAAATGGAGAAAGACTATTTTTGTTTCCTGAATACCAGCAGTAAAAATTTTAGCTATTTTCTAGAAGGTGAGGTAGAGCTGGAAACGAAGATACCACAAGGAGGCACTAGAATTCCACATGGGTTCTCCCTGCCAGATCCCACTAAGAGTCTTGACCTGAGCTGGTACCTTGTGACAGATACCTAATTAAGGACAGTGAGCCAAGAAAGATGATTTAAGATGAGAATTGTGGGGGAAATTAATACCAGGAGGCTGTAATACAGCTATGGTAAGGAGATGGATGGTCACTTGAAAGGGTCTCCAATAAGATTTCCCCTCTACATCTGGATAGTCTGGACATCACCCCACCCCTGCCCCTGAGAGCCATATAGTCAAAGCATGTTGTTTCCTTACCCCAAGTTTCTGCCTCCTCTAATTAAACAAAATACTCAGGCTCATATTCTTGAGCTATCATTCCACAGCCACAATATTTCCCCATTGAGTCCTCTCTTCATTCCATGATAGATTACAACTGTCATGAATATTATTACCATGTCTCCCTTGTCCTCCCACGAGGTCACTGAAACTTTCATCCCAGACCTTTGAACCTTAGATTTCTGTGTAGGCAGGTAAGAAAGAAAAGAATCCTTTTAAATTACAAATATCTATCTAACTCCTATGAGGGACTGGGAAATGTAACCATGGAAACCAGAGCATGAGTGTAACCATGGAGATCCATTTAAACCAGCTGAGCCATTATCATCTAGAAGCTGGTGGGGTGAGGGCTTCTAGAAGGCCAGTTCACCTAGTTAATACGGGCAAGTGATGTCAACTGTCTAGGTGAGTGTTTTACAGATATTTAAGTAATGTCTGGGTACTGCCAATACTTTAAAATGTTACAAAGAAAAAATTTTTTCTAGGACTTCCTCTGTCTGACTAATTTCTAAAGGATGTCCCCCTCTGGCCAAATCTTTCTACCCCACCATTATGGTCACCGTTTAATCATTCAACAATCACACATTATTCTCCTTGATTTGCTGGACATTCTGCTGAATCCCACCATGCGGGGGAGGGAGCTTGAAAACTTCATGGAAAATGCCTGTTGTGGAAACACAGCACAAGCATTTCAAAGTATTTGTGCACCAAAATAAACTCATTCTTTAATTCCATTTTTTAAAATGAGCTTGTTGAAGTCCCCTCAAATATATACCCCAGATAATATATGTGATGTGTCCTACCAACTTTAAAGCCAAGGCAAGCCCTTGACTACAGGGTCCATTTATCAAAAGTCTCCGTATCCAGCATGTGTGAGCAGTTGGGTCTGTACTCCCAGTAACTGAGATGCGAAGTTTTTGCCTTTTGTATTTTGAAGGAAGCTTACATTATGAGGATGGTACAGCAATCAGACCATTCTGTTTATCCCATTTATTCTCTGCATTCTCTGTGTGCATTGCAGCCCCATGATCCTCCCTAGCAACCGACTTCCAAGACCTTGATGACCTTGTGGCCTGTGAACCCTTTGGGGTATGTTTTGTACACCAGCGTGGTCAACTCACTGGGCCTACCACTTAGCAGTATGTCACCCTAGGCAAGTTATTGGATATCTCTAAACCTCTTAAGTTTCCTCATCTATAAAAGTGAAATAAAACCTATCTATATTGGTTATTCAGTGAGAATATCACACAACTGTGAAGATTTAGGCTTCTACAAAGTTTTATCATTTGGTCTTTTCTGTGGTTCCCATTATTGCTCAGCAATCTTCCAGCATAGTCTTAGCACATCCTCCTATTATTTTTTTTTTTTTGAGGGGTTTTTGCTATAGGGCACATGTGCTCACCAGAAAGAGAGAGAAAGAGAGACAGAAAGTGAGAAATCACCGCCCCAGAGGGGATGGCCATGCCACAATCCCTTCTCCTCCATTCTTCTCTCAGGATCTTAGGCACACATGCACACACACCCGGCATGAGTTTAAGCCACCAGGTCTTGGACTCAAACTACATGGGAGTCCAGTGACATAGCCATTACACCAACTGCTGGTCCCTCACTTCACATATTTTAACTCATTTAATCCCCCCCCCCCTTTTTTTAGAGAGAGATTTTTGCTATACGGTGCATGCGCTCACCAGAGAGACAGAATGTGAGAAATCACCCCCCAGGGGGATGGTCCTGCTGCAATTCCTTGTCTCCATTTTCCTCTAGGGATTTTGGGCACACATGCACCTGTGCCCAGTGTGAGTTTTAAGCCACCGGGTCCGGAACTCAAACAGCAGTAAAGTATGTGGGTGTCCAGCGATGTAACCATTACGCCATCTACTGGTCCCCTAATTCTTTTTTTAAAAATATATTTAGTTATGTCTTCCATAGTAAGAGAAACTGAAAGAGATAAAGACATAGAGAGACAGCACACCCAACAAGTTCTTGACACCAAGATCTACCTCCTGCCTCAGTCAGTCTCAGACCACAGGCACATACATTCCTGGTATACTTACGAAGGTCCTAGAACCCTCCCATGAATCCTAAACCCTTTCATGTGGTTCAGCCTTGCAGAGCTTCATGTTTTATCACTGCGCCACCTTCCAGAACCCTTAACTCATGTAATTCCTACAACAGTTGGTTGAAGATTATTGTCACCTCTGTTACACAAATGAGGAAACTGAGACACTTGCCTCCAAAGGTTGCCCTCTTAACCACTGTGCAATAGTCACTTTCTCTCAAATGATAACGGCTCCTAACTCACTGGGAATACAGACTCCATTGGGTATGAACTCCCTCACATGTCTCCTGTTCAACTCCTACACCTGCCACCACAAACCGACATCTTCGTTAGTGCCAGTTCTGATGGTCTTCCTCCATAGTTCAGAGAAAATAGCCAGCCTTCCTTTGATTCCCCAACCTTAATTGCAAGTTCCCTACTCCCTGGTTACCTTCTTCTTCCTGATCTTCAATCCTCTCCCTCATTGGGCGCCTTCTTCTTAGCATGTAATCGGGTCCAAAAGTGTCTTACGTCATTTTTTTAATGTGTATTTCTTTCTTCTTGAGAGAAAGAAAAACAGAGATGTCTTAAACAGGGCCCTAAGCCCTGATCCCTCCAACTTCAACCTGCCTAGCAAGCCAGGGTCATGAGTGCATGTGCCCTGTGTGTACAGGTCGACCAGAGAGTTGGCCTTGCCATCCTCTGTACGCATCTAGTTTTACCTGAGCAGTGCCTCACTGCCATGCCACCCAGCTGGCCCTACCTTATTTCTTTAAAAAGCATTTGACTCTTTTGTCATCCTCGCTCTCTTCTTCCCAGCCAAGTTACTACTGCAGAAAGAATACTCTGTGCTCGCCCTTACTCCCTTAACTCTCGTTAACTCTAAGCCCTCAACAGTCTGGTTTCCTGACCATCACAATAGTTCTCTCAGTGCCACCGAAGATGCTAAAATGAATAACCTTTGTAAAGTCCTGGTACCATTCCTCTCTCAGCATTTACTCTACTGATCACTTTTTCTCTAGGAAAAAAACTTCTTAAAGATTTTTGCCATAGGGCGTGTGCACTCGCCAGAGAGAGAGAGACAGAGAGAGGAAAAGTGAGAAATCACCCTTCCAGTGGGTATAGCCACACTGCAATCCCTACACTGCAATCCCTTCTCCTCCATCCTCCTCCTGGGATTTTGGGCACGCATGCACACACACACACACACACACACACACACCCGGCATGATTTTGAAGCTGTAAGGTCTGGGACTTGAACTACAGTCAATCATGTGGGAGTCCAGGTCTTAACCACCATGCCACCTGCTGGTCCTGTCCTTGAGAAATTTAACCTCCTTGGGCAAGACCTCCACTCTCTGGCTTGTTCTCCTCTGTCTCCTTCACTGGCTCTTCCCTCACTGCCTGTTCCTTACATGTGGGTATCTCTGGGGATCCTTAAGCTTCTCCTTCTCTCTCTAGGGACTATCTATAAAATGTCTGTGATTTTTTATTTGTTTCGTTTTGTGTTTGAGAGATGTTTTGTTATGGGCACATGCACTCGCCAGAGAGACAGAAAGTAACAAATCAACCCTGGGGGTGGGTGACCATGCTACAATCCCTTCTCTTCCATCCTCCTCTCAGGATTTTGGGCATGCATGCACACATGCCCAGCATGAGTCTCAAGCCTGCGGGTCTAGGACTAGAACGGTGGCTGACTACATGGGAGTCCAGCATCTTAGCCTCTATGCCACCTGCTGGGCCCTTACGTCTGTGTTTTTTAGCTAGACCTCCCCTCTGAGCTCCATAGCAACAAAAAGACATGGTAATTAACCATCTCAACAAGAATGATCTCTGGACTCATCCTCAGTCCCTCACTGCCAGCCACCCAGGAGCCCAAGTCACAAGGCCTGAGGTCATCCTGCAGTCTTTCATCCCTCCAACCTGCATCACCATGACCCCTTCCACATACATCCTGAATATATCTCTTCTGTTTCTTGTCCCATCTCTTTTTGCCACTGCCTTCATCCAGCCCTCCTTTCTTTCCTAAAATATTAAAGTCACCTCCTTACCAGTCTCCCTCCTCCTTAAGCCTCAAATCTTAATGATATTAGCAACGTCTTATTAATATGCATATCAATTTGTTGCCCCAAATTCTGCAAAAATCCTCAAAACCAGCATAATGAAAATAAAGTCCTTCACATAATGCCGGGGACCAGCCTCGGCGGGGGTGGGTTATCTCGATGGAGGCGGCGCAAGTGAACAGAAGACACAGGCCTCGATGCCTTTTTACGCACGTCCTATGCCAGACACTCCCCAAAGATCGCTCTCTGAGGAGTGACAACTGCTAGGAATCATCGTGCCTTTTTATTGAAAATGTGTTACATGCAAGTAAATGGGAGAGGGGCTGTGTGCTTTTAATTATCAGCTCATAAAGGTTTTAACAAAAGGGAACATAGATTCTATTTAGGGTTGGATTAAGGGTGGGTGTCGGGCATTTTCGCAATTGTAGGTGGGTCTCCATAGATTGCAGTTTCAGGAAGGTGGTTCTGGTAAGCAGCAGCACAGCAGCCATCTTGTGATTACTAGGAATGGCTCTGAGAAAAGAAAATCTCAAGAATAGATATTAGTTCCTATGGATCTTAATAAAGAATGATACTTACATAGTTTTATAGGGATCTAAAACTTGATTTGAGGAGTCCTAAAATATTTATTAATTTCGCTTGGTGAGGGCAGGGGGTGGTCCTGGGCCAGTTTTGGCCTAATCCTATTTTACATAAAGAAAGGATTAAGTTTACCTTAAATGTATTTTGAAGGGCCTTCCAAAGACCATTTCCGCCTAGATAGAACTTCAGCCCACCCTCTACTGTGACCATGGAGATAAAGCATTGTAATTAATAGTAGGTGATAATAGCAAAGGGGAGTGGTCGGGGGAGTTCCTGGAAAATTTTATCATATACTTAGGATGTATAAGAGAGCTATGCAACTCTTTTATAGTAGTAAATTGGGGAGTCAGAGGGGGATCGCTTCCCAGCAAGGCTACCAGTTTTCTGAAGCAAATAGCAAGCAGCCTTGCTGACATGCTAATTGACCCAAGCTTTTTTCCAAGGTCAGGGGGTGCACAACAGTGGCTTTGCCAGCGTATTGATCTGACCAGAAGCGGAGCTCAAAGGTCGGAGGCAGGGGGGCTCAGACAAATCCTGGGGCCTCGCTGGGTCGGACTCCTCCAACATAACAAGATGATCTGACTCCTCCTTCTCCCTCCAGCCCCCAGTTGCCTCTCCACCTCCTTAACCACAGCTTTCCCTGCTCTATGGCTACACTAGATGTGATAGCCCCATGCATTTCTCTCACACTTCCCTGCATGGTCCATTCCATTCCTGCTTCCCTAGTCTGTACATCAGACAAACTCCACATTCCTGTTCTCTGCCGCCATCCGTCACAGCCCTGACTATCCTTGTGCTTTCTGCATACTCCCATCTAGCAATTACCTTATTGGACCATAATTGTTTGACGGGTCCATTTCCTCTTCTAGACTTACTAGTTCCTTAAGTGCTACTTATTTATTGTTATGTATTTTTGTCTCTCCACTGCCCAGAAAAACATCTTGAAGATAATAGACATTTTTTAGATAATAGATATTTATATTGCTATCAAGGGTATGGCAGGGAAATTGCTCAGCTGCTTACATTTTCCCTCATGCTTACACTATCCTCAGCACCATTAACATCAGGAAGCACATACCAACTTAATGGTAACTGAACAAAGACACCTGACCATATAATAGTTTAGAGCCAGTGAAGTGTACTAGTTAGTGTATATCCCACATGTGTGAGATAAACTCATTGGTATACATACCTCAACAATGCCCACACAAGGGGAGAGGTTGTACTAGTTGACTCCTAAGATTGCTTCAAAACCTGACATTCTGGGGACCAGCAGTCGGCGTAACAGCTATGTCGCTCGACTCCCATGTAGTCGACCGCGGTTCGAGTCCCGGACCCAGTGGCTTAAACCCACGCCGGGCGTGTGTGCGTGCGTGCCCAAGATCCTGAGAGAATAATGGAGGAGAAGGGATTGCGGCGTGGCCATCCTCCCTGGGGGGTGATTTCTCGCTTTCTGTCTCTCTGTCTGCCTCTGTCTTTCTGGCAAGCATACATGCCCTATAGCAAAAACCTCTCAAAAAAGAAAAGAAAACCTGACATTCTGTACATGAAGGCATTAAACCAAGACATCTGGGACCAGCAAACAGCATAATGGTTATGTTGTTGGATTCCCATATAGCCAACTGTGATTTGAGTCCGGGACCTGGCAGCTTGAAATTCATGCTGGGAGGTGATTTCTCGCTTTCTGTCTCTCTGTCTCTCTCTGTCTGTCTGGCGAGCGCACGCACCCTATAGCAAAAACCTCTAAAAAAAAAAAAAGAAGAAGAAGAAATTCATGCTGGGAGTGTGTGCGTGTATGCCCAAAATTCTGAGAGGAGAACATAGGAGAAGGAATTGCGACATGATCATCCTCTTGAAGGGTGATTTCTCACTTTCTGTCTCTCTGTCTCTGCCTCTCTCTATCTCTCCAGCAAGTACACACACCTTGTAGCAAAAATCTCTAAAAAAAAAAAAAAAAAAAAAAACCCACCCAATCAACCGCTATGAGCGCCTATAACTTACAAGCTACAGCACTAACCCCAGTAATGAGTAAATAGGAATGAACAATCACCAGTCAAAGATAAATACAATTAAAGGCCATTTCATTGTTAGACTTGGGTAGGTAAATGGGGGAGACAGAAGAAAGTACTCAATCAATTAGTTCAACTAATTGAACTAATTGAATAGGCCCCAGCTCTCTTGCCAGGGTCTGTCTCAGGAGCAGATACATAACAATGAAAACCATGTGATCTCTGCCTTCCAGATGCTCCTGGTCCAGCGAGGCAAACAGACACAACCATCAAAGACAAAGGCCAGGAAAACAACGCTGCAATGATCTCTGCCGATTGAGGGAGCACAGAATGGAGGCGGGAGGTCTTAAGAAATTTCCCGGTTGGGATATTTGGTCTGGCTAATGGGTTTTTTCAAGTGAAGAAGGGAGAGTTCCACACTGAGAGGACAAAATGAACAGGAACATATAGAGTCGGAAGCTGAGGCACCTTGGGAGCCGTTGATTTTCTCCAAGTTGCCAACAGCAGCAGCCGAGCTAGTACTCAGCCCTCCACGTGGTAGCACAGGATTCCTGAGCCCACCGGCTGGTATGTGCATGGCTGTGGGAGTGAGGCACAGCCCTGTGTGGCTGGAGCACAAGATGGGGGTTGCGAAGTGAAGAAATACAGCAGAGCCATAAAAGTTAACTCACAGCGTTACTCAGATGTGCAGAAGGAAAACTCGTTAAGTTAGTCAACCACTGATCTAGCTTCCCTTTCACCCTACCATGCCTTTATCAAGAACAGAGCTAACAATGTGGCTTCTACGTAGGTAACCTACATTCAAGCGTGTCCCTCAGTTGCCCACCTTGCCCCTCGGCTTCCCTTTCTAAGAGAATGTTGAGTCTATTACCTCATGGTGGCCAGGAAGAATTAAGGACTGTAGGAAACTAGGAAAGCTTCTCTTTCCTCCAGTGTGCTGCCAGCCATGCAGCCGTGTGAGCTGGACATCCATGGCTACCCTGGTCTAACTCAACTATTCCCGCCCAGTAGCACTGCCTAACTGAGCCCTCATTGGGCCCCCTATTGCTATAAAGTCTGTGACTCTCCAATCAATCTTGCACAGGTCTTTGCTGTGAAACTACCTCTCCTCCACCACATCAAGCTTTTTAGCTAAACTCTAGACTTCATCTATACCACGCTAGGGTCAAAGGCAACTTTGGACAGTGAAACCACAGAGACGTCCTCTGTCCAAGCAAGATGAAATGGTTGCAGCAGGAGTGATTCGTAATACTTAAAAGCCAGTAGAGCACAAACACCATGCAATAAGAAGGGAAACGTGTCCTTATGAGGCCCATGAGGCAATCGAAACTGGCTGCAAACTGCCACTTGGTTTTATGAGTGCACATGGGTCCAGGAGTGTCCTCTGAGAAGTTCCCTTTCTACTCAGACTTACTCCATGCTAATCCTCTGCAGGCACATTTCTGCTCACTCTGTCCACCTATCTTGCTTTGATGATCTCTCTCCAGAATGTATCACACCTGAAAAGATTTTTATTTCATTTAGCACTCATAGTTTTAAGGCACAAAGAACAGAACTGACTGTTGGAGTTAAGGAGCAAAGGAATTCATTGGAAAGTATTGGAGAATTTGCTCTGGTCCCGGGAGAACCAGAGCTAGACACCTCAGCTCTACAACTAGAAACCATACCCACAGTAAAGCATAGACACAGTTCTATTGCTATGGGCACTAGACTCCATGGCTGCCACCAAAGACACTGGACACTGGATGTGGCCATGTTCAGTGTCATCACCCATCTCCAGAATGGGCTCTGTGCCACCCCTGCTTCTTCCAAACACCCACTTTGGAGCAGACATATCTGACTGACTTTGTGCCCTTGCTTTTGTTCAAGGGAGTCTAGACAGCAAGGATCTACTACTTTCGGATTCTATAGTGGGAGCAGGTTGTGCTGTTCCATTCAAATAGAGAAAGAGGGGTCAAGGGATGGGCGGTCAGTGTGACGAGCATGCTCTACAATCCCTCTGTGCTCGTTTTCTTCCTGTATAGTCGTGCTTACCTAGCTGTCCTAGACCTGGACAGACTGACAGTTTTAAAAAATAAAAATGTAAGATGCCTAACTAGACTTGAATTTCAGATAAACAGCAATTCCTGTTTAATATAAGTATGTTCCATGCAATATTTGAAACATACTTATACTAAAACATAGTCATTGTTGATCTAAAATTCACATTTAAGTTGCCATCCTCTACCTGACCTGGCAACATTTCTTAAGGGTAAGTCTTTTATTCTACACTGCATTTTCTACCCTATACCAGGGGCTGGGTTTCTGGATAGTCTAATGATCCTGAAGTGCAAACTCTGCACTCAAGACAATAGCCTAGTTGCCTACTCTTGGTTCTAAATGCCAAAAATTTGAAATTACTCGCTCTTCCTTTCTCCTTTCCTCCTTGGCAGGTTTTCATTGCCTTCTCCCCAAATCAGACATGTGCCTAGAGTCAACTAAGGTAAAGGTTACGTCCTTGGAAAAGCAAAGGAGAGAGCACATTAAAATTTAAAAAACAATTACCGAGTTGCAATAAGAAAACGTAAAATAAGCAGTACAGAAATATTTCATGAATTTTTTATTCTGGGCTCTCTCCAATTCCAGGACCTCAAGTTTACTATGACTCACACTTAACGGGGCTTTAATAGGAGGTAAAACTATAAAGTAATGAAACTGATTTTCGTGTGCGGTGTATGGAAATGAGTCTCTATGAGTCAACAATTACTGCTGCTCTCACCTCCCACCTCCCGGGATGGATCCATCAGCCAATTGCCAATGTGTTTCTTTCATGCAAAATGGCAAATGGTTTCCAAAGCCACTGCATTTCAATGTATTATAGACAAAAATAGCAGGACTATTTCCTAAGGTTACTTTGAATCATAGTAACAGAAAAGGCACACACAACTTTGCCAAATTCTTCTGAGGCCACACACACAAAGATCGTCATTCACCCAGATCTTACACAAGGAATAATTAGACCTTCTCTATCCGACATCAGCTTTCTCAGGGCTGCCAGACAAACCACAGTGGGATCATTCCAAGACACAAAATAAACGCTGTCTCTTAGAGCTAGTATACGTGTTGGAATATATTTCACTAGCTAGCCTCAGGTTTGGGGGAAGAGATTTATGTATTTGCTGAAACCTTCTTGCAATTCCTCAAACATTCCATTCGAGGACCTCTGGGCATCTTTCATGAAACCTGAAGCAGTTCACTCTTTGAGGTCTCTGCTGAAAATCATTTCCTAGGAAAAAGGCAACTCCCCAAACTTTGTTCATATTAGAGGTAAATAAGTAAAAATGTAAACATAAATAAATATCTGTTGCAATCATTTTTAAAAGGAGTGTGATTATCCATGTGTATGTAACATGCTACCTATTTCTCCCCTTTCTATATTTAACTGATATGTATTCTCACGACCTCTCAGCACTATGGCAACCAGTATCAAATATGCAATGCCCTGCTAATGTTTTCTAGTAATTCATCACATGAGATACTCCTTTCCTGGGATCTATTCCACCCCCAAATTCCACTCCTTGGACTATATTCACTCAACAGCTATCTGTTGCTGTGTGGTAGGCACTGTACTAAAAGTACAAAAAGTTAGCAGATGGGTAAGATCTTACTTATATTCTGCAGAAAGGGATCAGTATTAGGCAACTAATTACACATGCATTTAGGTGGTATTTTAGTTGTGGTAAAATATAACAAAATTTACTGTCTTAACCTCTTTCCGAATTAACTGATTAGTTTTTTGCTATGGAGTGCGTGCACTCGCCAGAGAGACAGAGGAAGAGAGAGAGAAACAGTGAGAAAGCACTCCCCAAAGAGGATGAACACACCATGATCCCTTCTCCATTCTCCTCTCAAGATTTTTGGCATGCACACGCACGGCCCAGCACGTTCTTCAAGCCACTGGGTCAGAACTGCACAAACAGCCATTTAGGATCCAGTTGCCTTAACGACCACGCCACCTGATTGACCCCCTTTTTCTTTTTTTAATTGCCATTGGGTATGTGTACTCACCAGAGAAAGATGGGTTGGGGGAAAGCACCCCACAATGGGCCATAGTCTCACCACAATCCTTCCTCCATTTCCTCATCCTGTCAGGATGTTTCACACACACACAAACACACACACTTGCCTGACATGTTTCTTCAAGATGCCATGGCCAGGATTCAAACTGTGGTCAGTTATGTGAAATCTAACTCCTTTAACCATGAGACTAAGGGATGAGCCCTTAATATATGTATATATATATATACACATATATACATATACATATATATGTGTATATATATATATGTATATGTATATATATATATTTTTAATCTTTTTAAAAAATTCATAATGGAGAGGCCATCAGGTGGCATAGTGGTTACGGTGCTAAACTCCCACATGGTCAAGCACAGTTCAAGTCTCAGACTTGCTGGCTTGAAAAATCACATCAGATGCATGTCCAAAATCCTGAGAGGAAAAGGGAGAAGAGATTGCATCCCTCCTGTGTGTGTGTGTGTGTGTGTGTGTGTGTGTGTGTGTGTGTAGGGGTTGAATTCTCACTTTCCCTCCTTTGAATCTCTCTCTCTCCTATGTGGTAAGTACATATGCCCAATGACAAAAAGAGCCCCAAAAATTAATTTTTAAAAAGGGAAAAAATTATACTGTAGGAAAGAGAAAAGGAAAGAAAAAAAAAAGCACCCTCCACAGACCACAGCTACACCATGCTCCCCTTCCTCCAGGACTCCAGTCTTCCAGGATTCTGGGCACATGTGCCTGGTATGTTTTAAGACCAGGGCTCAGACCATTGTCAGTCTGTGACTTCGTGCTTCACAGACCTGCATGCTACTAACTGCACCATTAACCATTTTTAAAAGAGATTTTTGCCTTAGAGTTTGTGTGCTGCCCAGAGAGAGAGAAAAAAAGAGACAGTGAGAGGGAAAGTGAGAAATCACCCTCCGGGGGTATGGCCACGCTGCAATCCCTTCTCCTCCATTCTCCTCCCAGGATCTTGGGCTCACACCCACATAAGCCCAGTGTGATTTTTCTTTTTCTTTTTTTGTTGTTTTTAATGAATTAATTTACATTCATTCACTGAGCTTTGTCGCAGCATACAAAATGTGATTTTACTCTAGGCACTGCACATGAGTGAAATCGTTTGATATTTGTCTTTTTGTGACTGGCTTATTTTAGTTTAGGTCCTCAAAATACAAGCACAACATCCATGTTGTACTTTGTGTCACAATTTCCTTCCTCGTTAAGGTTATATAATATTCCATTATACGTACATGCCATATTTTATTTATCCATTTTATCTACCATTAGACCATTTGGTTGCTTCTACCTTTTGGATAATATTTTTGAGCATTTATTTTTCTTTTAAAAAGGCTTAAGCTTCCACATTAGACTGATAGAGCCAGTAAAGACTGGCAAATTATTTTTCTCATGTGACTTTAACTGTACATTCCCAGGCAAAATAAATTTATGTTTGAACCATTATACTATTTTAAAACTATTAACCATTTTTTCCTCTCCTGGTGCTCTCCCCATTTAAATAGTGACACTATGTTCACTGCCTCAGAAGAGGCATTGGCTCGGGACCAGCAGTTAGCGTAATGGCTATGTCGCTGGACTCCCACGTAGTCGACCGCAGTTCGAGTCCCGGACCCGGCGGCTTAAACTCACGCCGGGCGCGTGTGCGTGCGTGCCCAAGATCCTGAGAGGAGAATGGAGGAGAAGGGATTGCGGCGTGGCCATCCCCCCTGGGGGGTGATTTCCTGCTTTCTGTCTCTCTGTTTCTCTCTGTCTGTCTGGCGAGCGCACGCGCCCTATAGCAAAAACCTCTCCAAAAAAAGAAAAAAAAAAAAAAAAAAAAAAAAAAAGAAGAGGCATTGGCTGGACAAAAGACTTTTCCAAAGATCTCTCTTGTTGTTGTCGTCCAATAGCCTAGGTGCTTAACAAAGCAGAACCAAAGAGGACTTTAAATTATGTTAACAGGAGACCAGCAGTTGGCGTAATGACTATGTCGCTGAACTCCCATGTAGTCGACCCCAGACCTGGTGGCTTAAACTCATGCCAGGCACGTGTGCATGTGTGCCCAAGATCCCGAGAGGAGAATGGAGAAGGGATTGCATCGTGGCCATTCCCCCGGAGGCTGATTTCTCGCTTTCTGTCTCTCTGTCGCTCTCTGTCTTTCTGGCGAGCGCATGTACCCTATAGCAAAAACCTCTCAAAAAAAAAAAAAAATTACGTTAACAGAAAACTTCACAGACAGATAACACTGAAGACAAGGGGAGCACCCAACACCTTCCTTTCTTCTCTTCCTCTCTGCAATTATAAAGCCTGGGTCCTGAACAACTATAGAATCTATTGGGAGCCCAAATTGACTGAAATTGTTTTTACCACTATGTTTGAGTGGTATCTTTTTTTTTTTAACTTTTGACTTTAGATTTATTTAGGGTCATTTGCATGTGTTTATAGAATATGTAGATAAGTCTAAAGGGTGACAAGACAGTTCTCCTCAGTGAGACCCTGGCCTAAAATATTTGCTTTACTTATATAGCAAGAAGATAACTTTAAAGATGGAAGCTTTAGATTTGTGACACTGAATGATAAAGCTACACTGGGCATCCTTCAAAAGCTACAGTTAGGGATCCACCTAGCTTCTCAGCAATACAAGCCCGATTGAGGTCTTCTGGTCCATTTGCTTGACATTTATGTTTTATGCCTTGAAATTTCTTTTTTATTGCATCCTTAGAGCTCACATAGATCATTTTACTTCCCAGAGGTGCTAGTTCTGGTGCACACACACACACAAAATCAACTCTTCTTTTCTGGATTCCTTGGTTTCAAAGCTTGCATCATACAAAGCATAGCGGCAGTCTTTTTCAGAAAGCATTCCCACGAAATGCTTGAATGGATTGTGTTGGTTACACCAACATCTCCAACCAAGATCTCCTTGCCTCCTTCTACAATGATATACTCTTTGTCTGCACTGAGACAAAAAATGACAGCCTTCTTTCTTTTCTTGATTTCTTCTGGTGTGGAGCATTTCTTAAGTTTCACTTCTCAAAAAAAAATACGACATACTTCATCAGCAACTTGGACTCCTCGGGCCATCTTTCTGGCGGCTGTGGCAGGGACACGGGGAAGGGAGCCGACAGGCTCAGAATCTGCGGAGCATCCTCCTCTCGCAAGTGGACTGAGAGACGGAGCCTGAGTGAGATCTTGAAGTATCAACTAGGTTATACTTTTATTACCCATACTATGGACCCCGATCCCTAGTCCTATACATAATGATTTCATTAGAGTGCTATTTCCTGAAAGCACTGGAGTCCATGAAAGCCTATTTTGAGGATCTGAACTGGTTGGGATAAAAGGGAGCAAAAGTGGGTTGGTCTTCCTTGAAAAGTTGGGTTAGTCTTCCTTGAATTTCAACTGATATCAAGGATGAATATGAAGTAACTTGATGAAAGATGTAGGCCAAGAGGTCAAGTCTCATCTCCAATGTTGTTAGCTTCAATATTTCCCTGCCTTCTCCTCAAAAAATACTCCCACCATTACTTTGTTACTAAGAAGTCTTGTCCAGCCACATCCCCTTGCAATAACCTCAGTTTTCTTATTATTTTTAAAGAATCATTTTATTGAGTTTATTTATTATTATTACTTTGTAATTGGACGAGAGAGAGAAAAAGAGAGAGAGAGAGAGAGAGAGAAAGCTTCCAGGTCCAAGATTTGAGTTGCAGTCAGCCATGTGGGAGTCCAGTGCCCCAACCACCATGCCACCTGCCAGCTCCCAGTTTTCTAATTTTTAGTATTTTTTGAGATGTCTGAAGTTTCTCATGGATATGATCATTTTCAAGAAGTTTTACATTGAGAACTCTCTAGATGTTTTAAGGCGCCATCTTGATTTCTGCAGCAATCTACTTAACATACTACATAGACATATCAACTCACATGGTTTCCCCTTAGTGTTCATATTTAACTGTAACACTCTTATCTTTTGCAATAAAAGCCATCATGTTGAGAACTAAATAAAGGGAAAGTATTTTCCCACATCATTAATCACTTCATTTTTAAGCAGACAGACACTTTTCCTCTTAAGATCTGAAACAGCTACTATGGCAGCCAGCTGGGACTCCTGGGGGCTCAGTGAATGTTAATCACCAGTATTAACTTTGTTGTATTTTTAAGGAAAATAGGCTCAATTAAATACACTCTCAGATATGTTTCCCTTGGTTAGAGTAATCACAAAATTTGGTGATTAATTTCTCAATAGTCACTAGTGATTTTTTAAAGTTCCTATAATCTTAGTATGTTTAATTGAAATATAAGCAAATAATAATTTGACTAATTAGCCTAAATCTATTTCTCTTTTTAAAAATTATTTTTTAATTTAGTTATTTCTTCCATGAGAGAGGAAGAGAGATGGGGAAGGGTAGAAAAAAGAGACAGGCACAGCCAACAGGATTTTTATGTCATAATCCACTCCCAGTCTCGGCTAGCTCAGACCACAGGCATGCGTGCATGTAGAATGCTCAAGGAAGTCCTGGGATGAAAACTTTCCAGTCTGGGTCTAGTTACATTACTGTTGCATCACCACCTGTCCCCCACTCTAATCTACTTGCTGAGATTCAAACTCATATATATAAGCAACTATTGGTAGGTCCTTCTAGTTAAAAAAATTACTTACATTTGACACATAGCACTTGTACATGTTCATAAGGTTTAGTGTGATGTTTGATACATCTATTCTTTGTGTAATAATTAAATCAGGATATGTAGAATATTCACCATCTCAAACATTAATCATTTCTTTGTGGTAAGAACATTCTTCAAATGTTCAAAATTCTTCTAGCTATTTTGAAGCATGTGATATAATATTGTTAACAATAGTCACTCTTCTTCACAACCGCACTCCAGAACTTATTTCTCTTAACTATGATCCTGTACCTGGTAACTAATTTATTCCCATTCTTTCTCTCTCTTTCTCTCCCCAACCTCTGGTAACCACTATTCTAGTCTCTATTTATATGAGTTCAATTTTTTCAGATTATTCATAAGAATGATATCACATAATGTTTGTTTGTGCTCGACTCACTTCACTTAACACAATGTTCTCTAGGTTTATCCGCATTGCCACAAATGGCAAGATTTCATTCTTTTTATGGCTAAATAGTATTCCCTTATGAATAGATATGCCACATCTTCTTTATACATTCAGCTATTGATGAACATTTGGGTTGATTCTGTATCTTGGCTATTGTGAAGAGTGCTGCAATAGACACAGGAGTGCATATATTTGTTTAATACACTGACTTATTTCTTTTGAGTAGTGAGATTACTAAATTATGTGGTAGTCTATTTTTAATTTTTTGAGGAACTTCTATATTTTTTCCATAGTACTAATTTTCACTCCCACCAACAGTATATGAGAGTTCTTCTTTCTCCAAATCCTCAACGTGTTTTATTTTGTCTTTTATGATAATGAGTATTTTCACTAAAGTGAGGTGATATCTCACTGTGGTTTTAATTTGCATCTTTCTAATGATTAGTAATGTTGAATATTCTTCATACACTTGTTGGCCATTGGTATGTTTTTCTTTTGAGATGTGTATTTAGGTTTTCTGCACACTTTTTTTGTTGTTGTTGTTGTTTAGGTTTTTGCCATAGGGTGCATGCACTCACTGGAGAGAGACACAGAGAGAGAAAGTAAGAAATCACCCCCTAGAGGGATGGCCATGTTGCAATCCCTTCTCCTCTCAGGATTTTGGGCATGCATGCACACGTACCTGGCATGATTTTCAAACACCAATTTCAGTACTCGAACAATAGTTGACCAAGTGGAAGTCTATCACCTTATCCATTATGCCACCTGCTGGACCCTTTCCCACTTTTTAATCAGATTATTTGTTTTTGTTTGTTTTGCTATTGAGTTGTCTGAGTTTCTTGTGGGTTCTAGATATGAATCCCTTATCAGATGTATAGTTTGTAAATATTTTCTCCATTCTGTAGGTTGTCTCTTCACTCTTGATTTCCTTTACTTTGTTCCTTTTTAGTTTGTGGGCCAGCCAGTGGCACAGTGGTTTAGTCAGCTGGATCCCACATGGCTAACTATGTGATTTGAGTCCCAGACCTGGAAACTTTAAAAAATATGCCAGATGCATGTGTGTGCATGTCCAAAATTCCAAGAGGAGAATGGAGAAAATGGGATTGTGGTGTGGCCAACCCCCTTGGGTTTTTTTTTTTTTTTTTACTTTCCCTATCTCTCTCTCTCTCTTCAGCAAATGTACATACTTTATAGCAACATTTTTTTTTTTTGGGTGGGTGTGCTCGCCAGAAAGACAGAGAGAGACATAGAGACAGAAAGCGAGAAATCACCCCCCCCAGGGGGGATGGTCACGCCGCAATCCCTTCTCCTCCCTTCTCCTCTCTGGATCTTGGGCACGCACGCACACGTGCCCGGCGTGAGTTTAAGCCACTGGGTCTGGGACTCGAACCGTGGTCGACTACATGGGAGTTCAGCGACATGGCCATTACGGTAACTGCTGATCTCTTAGCAACATTTTTAAAAAGAAAGATCTTTAGTTTGATGTAATTCCATTTCTCTGTTTTTTGCTTTGTTGCCTGTATTTTTAAATTCTTATTTAAAAAATTTTTTTTAAAACACAACTAACTCAGACCAATGTCATGGAACATTTTGCGGGCCAGCCAGTGGCACAGTGGTTTAGTCAGCTGGATCCCACATGGCTAACTATGTGGTTCAAGTTCCAGACCTGGAAACTTATCCATTATGCCACCTGTTGTCAGGCCACTCTCCAATCCCTTCTCCACTCTTCTTTCAGGATTTAGGACACACACACACCCAGCATGATTTTCAGTCCACCAGATCTAATTCTCCTAGTAGTTTTAGAACTTTTTTAAGCTTTTAAAAATTATCATTATTATTTCTCATGCGTGAGAGAGACAGTGCTACCAACAGAGTCTTGATTCTGTGATCCAAGCCCAGCCTCAGCCAGTCCTGGATCATGGGCAAATACATGCACGATGTCCTCAGAGACAGGTCTCCAGACATGAACCCAGAACCCTTCCATAAGAGGCAGCCTCACAGAGGCTGTTTTATCACTGTCTGCCACCACCATCCTCTTCTTCTTGTAGTTTTATAGCTTCAGGTTTTACATTTAAGTCTTCAATTCATTTGAGTTAATTTTTGAACATGGTATGAAATAGAGGATACCATTTTCCCAGCACCATTTATTGAAGAGATGGTCCTTTCCACAATGTATGTTTTCAGTACTTTGGGCAAAAATAGAGTTGGCTGCCTACGTGTGAATTTACTTCTGGATTCTCTATTCTGTTCCACTGTTCTATGTGTTCCATTGTTCTGTGTGTTCTATTGGTCTTATGACAATATGATTCTGTTTTGGTTACTATGGCTTTGTGTGATGGGGTTTCAAAATGTTCTTGAAAAATTTGAATTAAATATAATTTTATTTTTGCGCAAAACAAACATTTTAAAGTCATGCATAGTTTTTTCATAATACATGTTTTCTATGAACTTTTTGAAGACCCAATAGTGTATTTGTTGTTGTTGTTTTGTTGGGGGAGGGGCAGGGGAAGGCTAGTTTGCTATAGGGTGCAAACACTTGCCAGAAAGAAAGAGACAGGGAAGGAAAGTGAGGGATCACTCCCCAGGGAAGAAGACCACTCTCTAATCCCTTCTCCTCCACTCTTCTTTCAGGATTTAAGAAACACACACACACACACACACACACACACACACACACAGCATGATTTTCAGTCCACCAGGTCTAGTTCTTGAACTGCACTGTTGGCCAGGTGAGATCCAGCCATTTTATCCTCCATGCCACCTGCTGGCCCTCTCATAGCATATTTGAAGTCACATGGTTTGGTGCCTCCAGCTTTGTTTTGGGGGTTTTTGTTTCTTTGTTTCATCAAGATTGTTTTGGCTATTGAGAGTCTTTTGTGGTTCCATATAAATTTCAGAGTTTTTTTTTTTTTTTCTTTCGATTTATGTGAAGAATGTCATTGGCATTTTGATAAGGATTGCCATGAATGTGTAGATTGTTTTGGGTAGTATGGCCATTTTTAACAATCTTCATTCTTCCAATTAATGCACACAGGATGTTTTTCCATTTATTTGTGTCCTCTTTGGCATTTTATTTCATTTTATTTTAGTTTAGAGTTTGCTGTTAGGCACTTGCTCTAGCTAGAGAGAAATAGAAAGAGAGAAAGTGAGAATCAACCTCCTCAGGAGGGATCACCACACCACAATTCCTTCTACTCCATTCTCCTCTTGGGATTTTGGATATGTATGCACACATGCCCAGCATATTTCTTAAGCTTCTGGGTCTGGGCCTCGAACCAAATAGTTGACCATGTGGGATCCAACTGCCTTAACCTTTATCCTCTTCAATTTTTTTCATCAGTGTATTATCATTTTCATTGTAGCAATCCTTCAGCTCCTTGGTTAAATTTATTCCTAGGTTTTGTTTTGTTTGTAGCTATTGCAAGTCAGATTGCTTTCTTGATTTCTTTTTCAGATAGTTTGCTATTGGTGTACAGAAATGCTACTGATTTATTGTGAGTTGTTTCTTCTTGCTTAATACTTTCTATTTTCACTAATCCCTTTCAGCAAATGGTTGCCCAATCTTTGCTTTGACACACTTAACATTGATTCTCCCACTGCCTAACTGAACTCCAGATATTAGACAAAAATTCCTAGAATCAAGCCATACCTACCTATGTACCCTGACACTTTACTAAATTCATGTATTATAACTTTTTCAGGTGAATGACATCTTGTGAATATCTCATGGGCAAGGCCAGCAGGTGGCGTGGTAGTTAAGGCACTGGACTCCCATGTGGCCAATCATGGTTTGAGTCCCGGACCTGGTGGTTTGAAACTCATGCCAGGTGCATGTGTGGATATGCCCAAGACCCAAGAGGAGAATGGAGGAGAAGGGATTGTGGTGTGGCCATTCCCCCCTGGAGGGGGGTCTATTTCTACTTTCTGTTTTTCTGGCAAGTGCACACACCCTATAGCAAGGACGTCTCAAAAAAAAACAAAAACAAAAACAAAAAAAAACACAAAAAAAAAACTCTAATGGACATCATAATACAATCATGTTCAAAAGTAAATCTTTCTGAAAACTAATCTTTCTCCTTAATTCTGCTTTTCCAGCATCTCCCCATACTGATAAATATTATTATAGTCTTCCCTTTGCTCTGTTTCTGAACTCTAGAAGGCATCTGCTTCTCCCTTCCTAGAATGCACCCTCTCCTGCTTTTTAGCTGGCTGGCTTCAACCTGTCTTCAGCTAAAATGACACTTCATTGGGCCCACCAGGTGGCATAGGTTGAGGTGCTGAACTCCTACATGGCTTAAGGCTTTTTTTTTTTTTTTTTTTTTTTTTTTTTTTTTTGAGAGGTTTTTGCTATAGGGCACGTGTGCTCGCCAGAAAGACAGAGAGAGACAGAGAGATAGAAAGCGAGAAATTACTCCCCAGCGGGGATGCCACACCACAATCCCTTCTCCTTTCTCTTGGGATCTTGGGCATGCACACGTGCCCGCCGTGAGTTTAAGCCACCAGGTCCAGGACTCGAACTGCAGTCGGCTACATGGGAGTCCAGCGACATAGCCATTACGCTAACTGCTGGTCCCATGGCTTAAGGCATTTCGAATTCCAGACCTGGCAGCTTGGAACTCATGCCAGGCACATGTGCATTCATGCTCAGGGTCCTGAAAGGAGAGTGGAGGAGAAGGGATAGCCCTATGGCTGTCCTCCCCAGAGGTTCATTTCTCACTTTCCCTTTCACTGTCTCTGTCCCACGAGCACACGTGCCCTATGGCACAAATAATAATAGTAATAATAAATGGCACTTCATTAAAGAGGCTTTTCCTGACTCTCTCCCAGTTTAAATTATATCCTCTGGTATTCCCTACACTTCTTCTTCGTAGTGCACTTTGCAGTTTTTAATGTATGTTTGATAATAATGTTTGTATTGTCTGGCTCCCCAGCTGCTGTGCAAGCATGTGAGAAACAGAATCCTGGCCCCTCCTATAAATGACCATCAGTACCCAACAGTGACTCTCCAGATGAATTTGGGAACAAGAGACAATCTGCTAGGAAATTTTTTAAAATTTGCAAACTCAAATAGCTAAAAGACTCTACATGAAAACTGCCAAATTTTTGTACTTGCAACTTATGGCTGCAGACCGTGCCTGGCTGTGTTCTGCTCTTCACTTACGAAAGGAGATGGAGGCGTAAAACCACAGGGTAGTTTTGGGCTGTGACTAAGCTAAAATGAACAAGGTAGATAAAGAGATTAGAAGGGGCCAGAAGAGACCCCCAAAGATGTCATCACAAATGTGAATTATAGCTCTCATAGATCCCTATTACTCTTGAAGTTCAGTTTCTATTTCTAGCTCCACTCCCCCTCATTTCTTTGGTCTCCTCATAACTCTGCCTCACACCTGCCATGCTCGACTAGTCCTCCTCTTCCTTTCACAGATGCAGGACTGGAACCCCTGTGCTTTCCCACTAAAGGTTAGAGGCCCAGGTGGGCCTAGAACCAGGTCCCCTGAGCCCTGGCTCTGTGGGCATTCCCCTGTGCCAAGCCTCATGTCTGACTGGATCATGACCAATGCCTTTCACAGCAGACCAAAGCTGAGGTGGACACTTTAGTTTCTCCTGATTCCTGGGGATTTGGTCTCTTTATGCCTTGCAGAGCAATGATGAAAAACACTAACATTCAGTGGATAAGTGAAAGAAGGGGCGTACGTGAAAGGTACTGGAAAGGAAGAAACAGCTAGAAAGCAGCTTAATTTTTTTTTAAGCTTTGGAAAATACAGAATTTGTTTTATTAAAGCATGTGTGCACTTGCCAGAGACAGAGATAAGAGAGAGGAAAGTAAAAAAGCACCCCCTATGAGGGTTGGCCACACCACAAACCCTTCTTCATTCTTCTCTCAGAGTTTTGGGCACACATGCACACTTGCCAGCATGTTTTTCAAGTCGTCGGATCCGAGACTCAAACTGTGCAGCCAGTCATGTGGGATTCAGCCACCTTAACCACCATGCCACAGACTGACCCAGAACATAGAAGTTTAAGTAGGGAGTAATCACAGTGCCAAATGCTGCATCGAGTGCAAGCAAGATACGTGTGTTTTGCATTTGGAAATTGCAGCATTACTTTCAGTAAGAATCATCACAGGCAAATTAAAAATTACTTCAAAATAGGCTAGCCAGCATGTGGTGGCTAATGTGTGCTGGTTATTGGCCAACTGCGTGGTTTCAGTACCAGAGCCAGCACCTTGAAAAACACACCAGGTGTATGTGCATGTGTGCCCAACATCCCGAGAGGAGAATGGAGAAGGGTTTACGGCATAGTCATCCTCCCCTCTGGGGAGGATGCCTTCTCACTTTGCCTCCCTCTCTCTGTCACTGTCTCTGGTGAGCTCGTGTACCTTATAACAAAAAAAAAAAAAAAAAAAAAAAAAAAAAGGAAAGAAAATACTTCAAAATAATTAAAAATGAAAACATAAATTTGAGCTAGCAAATATACTTAGAGGAAAATTTATAGCTGTGAACACCTGTTAAAAGGAAGAAAATGAATATTCTATGCTTTCACCTTTGGACGTAGGAAATAATAAGAGTAAACGAAGCCCAAAGCAAGTGAAAAAGGAAATGATTAGCACAGAAAGGATGAATTAAAAAATAGAAATTCCAGAGAAAAATCAATAAAACCAAAAGCTGGGTTTTTTGGAAAGAGCAACAGACAGAAAGTGAGAAATCACCCCCCAGGGGGAATGACCACACCGCAATCTCTTCTCCTCTTGGGATTTTGGGCACACACACGTACATACCCAGCATGAGTTTTAAGCCACCAGGTCGAGGACAAGAACCACAGTCAACTACGTGGGAGTCCAGTGTGATTTTTCCACGTCACAATCCCTTCTTCTCTCAGGATTTTGGGCATACATACACACGCGCAGCATGATTTTCAAGCCACCGAGTCTGGGACTTGAACTATGGTTGGGATTCATCCACCTTATCCTCCACAGCTGCTGGCCTAGTTACATTGTATCTAAGTACATGTTTACTTGCCTGTCTCCCTATCAGACTATGACAGTAATTCATCTAATCGTCTCATAAACAGCTTTTGCAGTTTTTTTCTCACTTTTTTTTTAGATCTCCAAGTCAATAATTATAAAGACTTTTTAAAAGTTTATTATAGCGAATTTTATGCATATCCAAATAGCAGAGGGAACAGTATAATGAACCTCCACGCACTCATCCCCCAGATTCAACAATTACCAATTCATGGCCACTCTTCCTCATCTAAACCACCACCCACTCTCCTACCTAACTGTTTTGAAACACATCACAGGCAGCATAGCAATCCATCTGAACTGTTTCAAAATATAATTATGTTTTAAGAAACATAACCACAATAATATTATCATATATATACGTGTGTGTGTGTGTATGTATGTGTGTGTATATATATATATATATATATATATATATATATATATATATATATATGCAATCCTTAGCATCATAAAAGATATTGTCAGTATTTAAATTTCCTGACATGGTTAATAAAAAGTTTTCTTTTTCTCTTTTTTTTTTTCAAGAGAGATTTTTACTATAGGGCATGTATGCTCACTGGAGAGACAGAGAGAAACAGGCAGAAAGGAAGAAATCACCACCCAGGGGGGTTTTGCCTTAGGGTGTGTGTGCTCATTGGAGAGAGACAGACACAGTGAGAGGGAAGTAAGAAGTGACCCCCCCCTCCAGGGGGGATGATGGCCATGCCACAATTCCTTCGCCTCCATTCTTATCTCAGGATTTTGGACATACATGTACACAGCCTGATATAATTTTGAAGCCACAAGGTCCAGGACTCAAATCATGGTTGGCCATGTGGGAGTCCAGTGCCTTAACCACCAGGCCACCTGCTGGCCCCAAAAGAGCCTACATTCTAACAGGGAATTATAGATAATAAATAAACAAGTAAAAATGTATAGTATGTTTGATGGTAATACATGCTATGAGGGAAATACAATGAGAGCGCTTCTCTCTTCTCCCCTCCATGGGGAAAGAGACCATGGCTGTGATCTGGTGCTGGGGGGATGATGCTCTTCCTTCTCCAGATAATTGCCATCCAGAACTAATGTTAGGTAAGACCAGCCTGCTGGGAAGGGGAATCAGGGTGGGTTAGAGACAAAAGATGTGCTATTATACTTGTCTAATATGTTGAGAAGATAAACATGTTCATCCATTTAAGAAAGTAATAAGGAAAAATAAATAGAATTAAAGATCTTAATTCAACCTACTCTGTGGAAGACTAAAAAGGAGAGATTTTTACAACAAATCAAAGTATAAAAAATATAAAATAAGAAGGCAAAAAAGAAATAAGCAAATGTTGCACTCATCAATTAGAAAAGACTTTCAGAGTCTTTTTTTTAATCTATTTTGATTTAGTTGTTTATTTTTAGTTTGCTATAGAACACTTACATTCACTGGATGGGGAGGAATAGGGAGAGAGAGAGAGAAAGTGAGAAAGTACCTCCAGGGAGGATGACTATAGCACAGTCCCTTCCGTCTCCTCCCAGGATTCTGGGCACACACACACATGTACCTGGCATGTTTTTCAAGTCCCTAGGCCAAGACTTTTTAACCACAAGTTGACCATGTGGGATCTAGCCTTCTTAACCACCATGCCACCTGGCTGACCCTAGAGTCTTTTTTAATTAATCAGATTCGGTATTGTATAAATTATGAGAAGCATACTTTAAAATGATAGGGACATGGGACCAGCAGATGATGCAATAGTTATGTCACTGGACTCCCACATAGCCAACCACAGTTCAAGTCCCAGACCCAGAGGCTTAAAACTCACATTGGGCACATGTGCAGGTATGCCCGAAATCCCAAAAGGAGAATGGAGGAGAAGAGATTGCTGCCTGGCTATGGCCCCACGGGGTGATTTCTTACTCTTTGTCTTTCTGTCTCTCTGGTGAGTGCACACGCCTTATAGCAAAAATCTCTCTGGGGGAAAAAAATGGCTATGTACAAGTAAAACAGAAAGAGATGAGGAAAAAATTAAGGCATGGGAATTAAAAGATAATCAAGACAGTATTTTTTTTTAATTGCTAGAGAGTGCATGAGGTCCCAGAGAGAAAGAGAGAGAGAAAGGATGAAAACAACCCCCCCCCCCGTACCCCCAGAATGGCCTTGCCACAGTCCCTTCTCCTCCATTTCTTTATCCTGTCAGGATTTGGAGCATGCATGCAGCTGACTTGTCTTTCAAACTGCCAGAACTGAGATTTGGCCATGGGACAGCAATTTTAATATTAAATAAAAAAGGTTTCAGGGTACAATACCGTAAAGACGATTTTAAAAATCAGATTAGAGAACCATAGTGTAGTGGTTAAGGTGCTGGACTCCCACATGGCCAATCATGGTTGGAATCCCAGACCTGGAGGCTTGCTTTCACTTTCCCTTTCTCGCTCTGTCTCTCTTTGGTCAAATTTTAATAATAATAATAATAATAATAAGCACATAAAATTAAATAAATCTTTTTTTAAATGGTAAAATGATCATAAACATAATATATTTAGCAACAATAGCTCCAAAATATATAGACTATCAACAGGCAAAATTACAGAGAGAAATAGATGAGTCAACAAACATTTTTGAAGCGCTTTATCTTTTTTTTTTTTTAAATAATTTTTGCAATAGGGCTTGTGCATTCCCTGGAGATAGAAGGAAAGGGAGAAATCAGCCACTAGAGGACATGGCCACACTACAATTCCTTCTCTTCCATTCTCCTTTTGAAATTTTGAGTATGCACACACACATGCTCCTGACATAATTTTCAAGCTGCTAGGTCTGGGACTTGAACCACAGAGTCGACCATGTGGGGATCCAGACACTTAACCATCACACCACCCACTGGCCCATAACATGTTTTCTTTCTTTTAATACAGAGTCTCACTACATCTCATTCGTCTTCCCTTAACCTTGCAAGTCCCTGGGACTATAAATTTACTAAAATTTTTTAAAAGAATTATTTATTTATTCAATCCCATTTGTTATTATGATTTTTAAATTTGTCCAGATAGACAAAGAGAGAGAGAAAGGGAAACTGAGAAAGCAAGCCACCAAGTCTGGGACTCAAACCATGGTCAGCCATGTGGGAGTCCAGCACCTTTAACCATCACGCCACTGCTGGCCCCCAGATTTACTAAAAATTTTAAAACTTACATTCTAAAGGAAGGAAATAGACCACAAATAATAAGTAAAATAACAATCTTAATGGTATTACATGCTATAGAAAAAAAAAAATAAAGCAGCAGAGGGACATGGAAAGAGAGGACAAATTGCAAGTTTAAATCGAGTGGGCAGATCGAGTGGGCAGGGAAGCAGAGCTGAGAAAGTGTCATTTAATGATGTCTGGAAGGAGGGGAATAAGATTTGTGGAGCTGTCTGGGGGAAAATGTTTCCAGGCAGAATCACAGGGAAACAAACAAACAAGCATAAACCACGTACTGAAAAGGAATGAACTTAAGAAACCAGAAAACAAGTAACAGATCATACCCAAAGAAACCAGAAAAAAGAAACCAATAGAAACAAAGGCAGAATTACACAGAACATCAACAATTACATAACAGAGTGCATCAAGGAAACTAAATTTGTCTTTTTTTCTTTTTTAAAGAATTGGCAATGTTAATCAAGAAAATAGCAGACAAGAAACAATTAGACCACAGAAAAGAATCACAAACCAACAGAGTTTAAAATACTAATAAGGGAGCACTGGACTCCTACATGGCCGACCATAGTTCGAGTCCTGGACCTGGCAGTTTGCTTTCTCTCTCTCTCTTTTTGGTGAGTGCACCTACCTAGAACAAAATTTAAAAATAATAATTAAGTGGCTGGCAGGTGGTGTGGAGGTTAAGATGCTAGACTCCCACGTGGCTGACTATGGTTTGAGTCCTGGACCTGGCAGCTTGCTTTCTCATTTTCCCTCTCTCTCTCTCTCTGGTCACATTAAAAATAAAATAATAATAATAAATTAAATAACTTAAAAAGATAATTAATTAATTTAAAAAAGAATAAAATGAGCAACTATTTGACAAGCTACATACATAAAAGAGATACATTTCTAAAAAATAAAACATAAACAGCCAAAATTAATACAAGAAGGAAAACATTTGGAGAGACACTAATCTGCAAAGAAATTGAGAAGATTGTCAAGGACATCCCAACTTTATCATGAACATTAAGAAGGCCCTGGTTATGTCTCTGGACTTCCACATAGTTGACCGTGGTTTGAGTCTCAGACCTGGCAACTTAAAACTAATACCAGGAGCGTGTGCATGCGTGCCCAAAATCCTGAGAGGAGAATGGAGGAGAAGGGATTGCAGTGTGGCCATCCCCCTGGAGGGGCGGGGGGAGATGGTGATTTCTTGCTTTCTGTCTCTCTGGCAAACATACAACGCCCTATAGCAAAAATCTCTCTAAAAAAATAATAACATTTTTAAAAAGGTTTGAAAACAAAGGTTTTGAAACATAGGGGTGTCACAATATCATGTATGGGTGAGAAAATAAAGCCTATAGCACTGTGGAAGACAAAGTAGTTCAGTCACTACTGCTAACTGATTAAAAATCCTCATGCTTGCCGTTAGAAAATATTTTTTTACTTTATTCTAGGCTTCAGTTTACTTTGTGTTTATTGGCAAATATCTCCCAGATACATCTGAGAAGTTGTTAAGCAATCATTGCCCTTGGCCAGTAAATATGCAGTTTATTCACAGAATCCTCCTCCTCACCACCTGCAGAACAGAAGGAAAAGACTGAACTTTCACCCCCGGCATAGTTAGAGGACATTATAAATAAAGAGTCAGTGAAGCAGGTTCATGTGCCTCCCAGGAAAAGCCAGCACATTGTGAATTCAAAGCAGTTCGTTTATGGCCTGTGAATAAGAGGTGATCTGAAAGTAAGTGGCAGGAGCAAGCCACACATGGAGCAATATGCCCTAAACGCACTGTGCCTCTTCTGTGTGGACGCTGGTATTTCACCTCAATCCATTGCTTAAGGTAACATGTCCTCTCTACAAGCTCATCTCTCCACACTTGTGTAATTTACCAACACCTCATTTTATGAAGGTCTCACAGCACGTTGACTTTTTTTTTTTTTTTTTTTAAGATATTTTTGCTGTAGGTCACATGCACTTGCCATAGAGACAGAAAGTGAGAAACCACCCCAGCCCCGAGAGGGGCTGGCCATACTACAATTCTTTCTCCTCCATTCTCTTCTTGGGATTTTGGGCATGCATACACACACACCACGTGTGAGTTTCAAGCCTACGGTTCAGGACTTGAACTGTGGTTGGCCATGTGGGAGTCCAGTGACAACCATTATGCCATCTGCTGGTCCCTCCCATTGACTTTTGACTAGCCAACAACACTCCTGCAGTGATTCTGATGCAAGAAGTTGGAGTGGTCAGACTCAACACCAGTGCCAGATTCAAGACCATGAGGTAACCAGGTTCTTAGTCTCATGTTCATGAAGAATTGAGAGATGTGAACACAGAGAAGAAACAGCAAAGCAGAGTTATTAAGAGAGGAGTGAAGAAACAGCTCCCAAGCAAGGAGGGGTTGAAGGGTTTTTATCCCAGCAAGGAGGAACTTGTGTCTGCATGTCCCTCATTGGGAGTTACATGTCAGGTGATTCACGTCATCCTTCTCCTATTCGGAAGTGAACTCACAAAACACAAGACTTTAGACATTCAGACCTCAGTAAATTGACATTCAGCATATCTTTGTCTGAAGTCTGTGGCCCATAAAGTTTCTTGTTTTTATTATGTTTTCTATAAGTCTAAGAAAAAGCTTTGTTCTTTGATATGTTTTTCCCTTGTGCTTCTAAAATCTCATTTAGACCTTCTTATCTCACAGGTGCAAGCCTTCATGTCATGTTCCCATGTCCAAAAGTTAGCTTGTGGCAAGTTATTGCTCAGGGTCCTTTGTTCTCTTGATCTCCAGACCAAGAGAGACTACACTCTTTATTTGGACTATAGCCATGATATGGGACATATCAGTTTTAGCTGTCATTATCTCAAACAATCTGTAAGCAGTTCTGACTGTAAGCAGTTCTCTGTGTGAGCAAGCAGTGAGAGCTAATCATTGATTTCTAGTAAGAGTAGTGAATGATTTCTATTCAATCTTGACTGGAGACTCCATCTTATAAATTGGCTCTGTCTTATATGTCTATACCTTAATCGTGTATGTGTGTCCACTTCTTACCATAGTGACTCTTGCTTGGAGGCCCCTGCCCTATCTTCCGACAAGCGGATAGGTCTCATTCCTGACTCAATACAATTACCTATGCCTACATGAACTCTTCTTATGGACCATTTTTATTCAGACTAATTCCATGGTAATTCACGTGCAGACTTCATGTGCTGGAGCAGAACTTGACTTAATTATGTAATTCTAGTAGCTGAGGCATAGTTAAGGTTCATGAAAGGGAAAATAACCACAACAAGAATAACACATCGGCAGTAGGTGTAAGAATAAGGCAATTAAAATCCTTTATGTACAGCCTTGCCTCTTCTGCATGGAGAAGACCAGAAAGCATCTCTTCATTTCTCTTTTCCCAGGCAGGAAGGCAGATTATGTCCCCTTACATAGTGAGGAGAGTCAAAGATACAGAAGCTGGGCCAGCCCTGTAGAACAGCAGTTAAGCCCTAAACATAGGGATCTGGATACCATATGACAATTGTAGTTTGAATTTCAGCCCCAGTGGCTTAAAAAACACCACATATGTGTGTATGCCCAAAGTTCTGACAGGATGAAGAAATGGAGGGAAAAAAATTACTGTGTAACTACACCTCCTTGGAGGGTATTTCACCTCTCTCTCTCTCTCTCTCTCTCTCTCTCTCTCTCTCTCTCTCTGGAAAGCACACACACCCTCCGGCAATAATAGATTTAAAAAAAAATACAAGAGCTGAATGGTGGTACAGTGGTAGAACACAACATCTGTGAGGCTGACACACATGGGAAGGTTTCAGGTTCGTGTCCAGAGACCTCCCTGAGGACAATGGGCAAGCACGTGCCCATGATACAGGACCGGCTGAGACGGGGGTGGATCATGGCATCAAGGCTCCATTGGGGTGCTTCTCTCACTCTTTCATGCATGGAAGAAATAAATAAATAAAAAGGAACTTTTTTAAAATTGCCAGAGGACACATGTGTTCACTAGAGAGATAGAGAGATGAACAGAGAGAAACAACACACCCTCCAGTGGGGCACGGTCACACTGCAATCCCTTCCCCTCTTCTCTCCTTTCAGGATTTTGGTCAGACTCGTACACACACACACACACACACACACACACACACACAAACACACTCAGCACATTTTTCAAGTCTTCAGGCTGGGATCTGAATCACAGTCAAGTAGGACGAAGCTCTCTTGACCAGTAGACTAGGGGCAGGCCCAGAAATGTGGTTTTCTTTACTTACTAATAGTAATCTTATCTAGCTTTCAAGTCACCATTATACTAGTGACAGAAAGCATTTGATCTAATTAAGGGTATCCTCTTCTGATTCGAAACCTTCCATTGGGACCAGTAGATGGTGTAATGGTTATGTCACTGGACTCCCAAATGGTAGACTGAAGTTCAAGTCTTAAACCTGGTGGCTTAAAAAACTCACACCAGGGAGATAGCTTCTGAACTTGAGCTGTGAAATATTGCTTTCAGGGACTAAAAATGAATATTTTCCTGCTGAGACTCACCCTCCAGATTCATTTCAAGAGTGGAGAGACACAAACCCAGACCCTTCTGAAATGGCTACTGAATTTGAGCTATGAAATATTGTCTTCAGGGACTGAAAATGAAAATTTTCTGCTAAGACCCTCCAGATTCATTTATAGAGTGATAGGGCAAGCTCTGTATCCTTCTCTCTGTCTCTCTGTCTCTCTTTGTGTCTCCCTGTGTCTTTTAATTTTTTAAAAGGTATTTTCCAAGCTCTCAAATCCCTCCATTTTTTTTTTTTTTTTGAGAGATTTTCGCTCTAGGGCGCGTGCGCTCGCCAGACAGACAGAGAGAGACATAGAGACAGAAAGCGAGAAATCACCCCCCAGGGGGGATGGTCACGCCGCAATCCCTTCTCCTCCATTCTCCTCTCGGGATCCTGGGCACGCACACACACGCGCCCGGCGTGAGTTTTAAGCCACCAGGTCTGGGACACGAACCACGGTCGACTACATGGGAGTCCAGTGATATAGCCATTACGCTAACTGCTGGTTTCCTCAAATTCCCCCTTTATCTTGCTAATTTGTGCCTTTCCCCTCTTCCATGTAGGAGAGGCACAAACTCAGACCTTTCTGAGATGGCTACTGAACTTGAGCTGTGAAATATTGCTTTCAGGGACTAAAAATGAAGATCTCCTGCTGAGACTCACCCTCCAGATTCATTTGTAGAGTGGTAGGGCAACCTCTGTATCTTTCTCTCCATCTCTCTGTGTCTCTTGTTGTCTTTTAAAATTTTTTAAGGTAAGGTATTTTCTGAGCTCTCAAGCCCCTCATTTATCTTGCTAATTCATGCCTTTTTCCACTCCTATTTAGGAGAGGCACAAACCCAGACCCTTCTGAGATGGCTACTGAACTTGATCTGTGAAATATTGCTTTTGCATGGCACTCACAGTTTTCATTTTTTGCTTTTAAAAATTAAAATATAAAACTTTTTTATTGCCTTTTTCTTTTTTCTTTTCTTTTCCTCATCTTGTTTTCTTTTCCTTTTTCTTTTACTTTCATCCCTTGGCTGTTCAGCTTCCATGCACTGAGTGTCTAGACAGGTCTAAGTGAACAGTATCCAAACATCTGATTACTAATAGGGTCAGAATATTCCTCAATTCCCACTGAATCCGATGCACAAAGGGTAAAAAACAGAACGTAAGAGAGACTGCAAATCACCTCCTTCTGTATGCCTCTGAACGCTCAGATTGAACTTCAAGAATTAGGAAGAAATGTACAACCCATCAGATGACCAGAAATTACTGCAGGGGCACAAGAAATATGAGAAAGCAAGAAAATACCTCTCCTCCAAGGGAAAAAAATAACTCCTCTTCATCCACAGACAGTACAATAAAATTAATGGAAATATCCGACAAAGAAGTTAGAATATTCATAGTGACAAGGCTAACAGAGATGCAAGAGAAGAGAGACAATAAATGCCAGAAGACACAGGAGAAAAGAGCCGATGATTTCCAGAAGGTGAGGAAGTTCTTACACGATCTGAAAGAGGAAATAGCCACCATAAAAAAGAATCAAATGAAACTATTAGAGATGAAGACTGTAATACAGGAAATCAAAACGTCCCTTGAAAGTACTAAAAGCAGACTAGACCATACAGAAGATCAAATCTCAGATGTAGAAGACAGAATTGGCTGGCCTAGAAAATACCATCATGAAGACTGAGAAAATAGCCCCCCCAAAATGAAAATTATATATGAGAAATACTAGATACCATTAAACATCCAAACATCCAGATAAATATGGGGAAAAATAAATAAAATATGGGGGAAAAAAAGAATGGAAAGCAACTGTAAATACCTTCTTGGTATCCCAGAAGGTGAAGAGACTAATAAGGAAATTGATAACCTATTCCATGAAATCCTAGAAGAAAACTTCAAACCTAGGGAGGCATTCAAAGTTCCAGTCCCGGGGACCAGCAGTTAGTGTAATGGCTATGTCGCTGGACTCCTATGTAGTCGACCGCGGTTCGCATCCTGGACCCGGTGGCTTAAAACTCACGCCGGGCGCATGTGCATGTGTGCCCAAGATCCCAAGAGGAGAATGGAGGAGAAGGGATTGTGGCGTGGCCATCCCCCCTGGGGGGTGATTTCTCACTTTCTGTCTCTCTGTCTCTGTCTGTCTGGCAAGTGCACATGCCCTATAAGCAAAAACCTCTCAAAAAAAAAAAAATAGTGAAAAAAAAAAAAAGATCCAGTCCCAAGAAATACAAAGGACCCCAAATAGAATCAACCCAAGAAGATCTTCTCCAAGGTACATTATAGCCAGATTGACTAAAACCACAGACAAAGACAAGATACTAAGATTGGCAAGAGAGAAGCATCAAATTACCTACAAAGAATATCCCATCAGGCTAACAGCAGACCTCTCATCAGAAACAATGAGCGAGGAAAGAATGGAAAAATATATTCAAAGTATTAAGTGAAAAGCAATTTCAACAAAGAATATTGTACCTGGCAAGATTATCCTTCATATGGGAAGAAAAGACAAGAACATTCTCAGATAAACAAAACCTGAAAGAATTTACCAACACCAGACCAGCCCTCCAAGTTCTGAATGGAGTACTATACCAGGAAAGCTAGATACAGACACACAGAAACAAGAGTTCAAAAACAACTAAGAAAATGACGAACTTAATGGCAGGGACAAGTCTGGAGTTGAGTGTTATCTTCCAGAATTTAAACAGAAGATCAGACCACAACAGAAGATAGATTAAGTACATGAGACTAAACTGGTGGAATAGAATCTTGCAACTTTTGACTAAAACATTACTGATTTTCTTCTATGCTTTGTTTTCCATATTTAAGGATTTTTGTCTTGTCTTGAGCTTCTGATAGGTTCATGTACTTACTATTAGAACAGAATCCTGACAAGTTTCTTGGTTTTAAGTTTTAAGCAAAGCTCTCTTAGCATTTTTAAAATTTTGATTTATTAAAGCTAAAACTGCTTTTCTTGAAATTAAAAAATATATTTAAAAAATGCCTATTTAATGATCGCAGTAAGCTATATAGTATCAGCTAGGTGCTACTTTATAGTATATTCATTCTACTCAGAGTTTCATGCCTAAAGTCGGACATGTGTTCATGGATATGTATATATCAACTGAACTTGCTATTGAAAGTAGTTAGATTAATTAAGATATTTTGTGAATCAATAAAAAGGGGGGGGGGAGAAGGAATGGAAAGCAACTGTAGACACCAGAGACAGTGTGGGAGGAGAGTGGGAAATGGCAAAGAGTGAGAAATAGTGGGGGGGAAATATATATATATACGTACATATATATATATATATATATATATATATATATATATATATATACACACACAAACAAGAAATAGATTAAGCCACTATACAGTGTATGCTGAATGGGAAATCACATTTTGTATGCTGTGATGATGCTCAGTGAATGACTGTAACATAAATAAATATAAGTAAATAAATATAAATATAAATGGTAAAAAAAGAAAGAAAGAAAAGAAAAATCACATCAGGCGCATGTGTGTGTGCATGCCCAAAATCCTGAAAGGAGACTAGAGGAGAAGGGATTGCGGCATGGCCTTTCCCCACGGGGAGGAGATCTCTCACTTTCTGTCTCTCTGTCTCTCTGGCAAGCATATACACCCCATAGCAAAATTCTCTTAAAAAAAAAAAACCTTTCATTTTGTGAAATATGAAAAGTTCCCCTCTAAAATATGATTTATTTAGTCATAAATAGCAATTGCTTCCCAAAATTGCTCATTTTTCAGTAAATAACTGCCTCTGAACACATGAATATCCAAAAGGTTTATTTTGTTGTGTCTCAGGAGAAGAGGGATAGAGTGAACTGGATAGTCACAAGGACACAGATGAAAAGGGTGATAGTGAGAGAGGGGTGTGGGGGGTGCTATTTCTGGCCCTCCATTGCCTGAATCCCTGTACAGCTTCCTTCCTAAGCAGGAAGTCAGTGGCTTTCTAAGGATGCTTGGAGTTTTCCCAGTATTTACTCAAAGAAAAGGAACAATATATGTATTCTGAGATATCCCCAAACTCTTCTGGTTATTTAAGACCTCTCTGCTTCCCCACTTTTGGGGATGAAGAATGTGAGGGAGACAAGCCCAGGAGGGTTGCCCCCTCTGCTTTCAGCCTTCTGCCTTCTCTGCCTTTCCCTTTAGAATTCAACAGGCTTTGTTTTTCTTTCCTGGCTGCCTGGAAGGGATTTTCCCAGGTCATATAGCGCTCCTGCCCACCCTCTGTTCCACTGCCTTCAGCCATCTTGACAAAAGGGCTGTTGCAAAAGAACCAGGTGCACTGATGAGCAGTTAGCCCAAGAGTACTACATCTAACATGGCATCAGACAACATTCAGCCATCATTTCCTCATCTGTGCTCCACAGAGGGCAGGACTGTGCTTGCCTTGCTGACCGCCATATCACCAGCACTTAGCATGGAACAGTGGAACAAAAACAGGAAGCAGCAGTTTGGAATAACACTGTCCTAATCTGTGTTTGTGTTGCTAATAGAAATACCTGAGCTTTGGAGCCAACTCTGTGGCACAGAGGTAACACACTGCTCAGGAAAAAAACAATTCCACAGAGCAACTGCAGTTCGAATCCCTGGCCTGGTCAGCCTGAAACACATCAGGCATACCCCTGAGTGCCCAAGATCCACTGGGCTGGAGGCCTGAAGGAAGGAGATCGCATTGTGACCAGACCCTCTGGAGGACACATGTCTCTCTCTCTCTCTCTCCCCAGCTCTTGTGTATGTGCACACATGCTCTATCCTGAATAAAGAAAAAAAAAAGAATATTTTTTAAAAATACCTGAGACTGAATGATTTATAAAATAGAGCTTTTTCAGCTCACAGTTTGGAAGTCCAAGGTCCAGAGCCATATCCAGTGGGCATTTCACAGTGTCCCGAGGCATCACAACACGAGAGAGAGAGCAGGACAGATTATCTGTGTCCGTCAGTCTCTGCTCAGTCCTCATTCCCCCAGAACTCAATCATGGGTCCCATCCTAATGATCTGATTCCGAGTCTCTTCCCAAAAGCCCCACCTTTAATGCATAATTAGATCAACTTTTCACTCTTAAATCTCATTATGATGGCTCAACTACAAATTTTGGGGGACCTAGTCAAACCATAGAAAACATACATGTATTATTTCGCAATTTTCAGGGATTAGGAGCCTGGGCATGGCATAGTTGGGTCCTCTGCTCAGGGTCTCAAAAAACTGTGACCAGGTGCCCCTGTTGGATGAGACCTCATACGAGGCTTAACTTACTAAATTGGTGGCAGAATTCATTTTCTAACAGTTAGAGAACTCATGTACTCATGGTGGCTCACTTGAGGACTAGCAGAAGAATCTTTCTGACTCGTTTAAAGCATTCATCTAATTCAGAGCCACTCAGGGTAATTTCTCTTTTGATTAACTCAAAATTGATTGATTTGCTAAATTTCTTTAATATTCTTTTCTAAAGTGTGCCTGAGGTGGGCATGGTGGTTAAGGTGCTGGACTCCCATGTGGTTGATCATGGTTCAAGTCTCAGACCTGGTGGCTTGCTCTCTCTTTCTCTCTCTCTCTCTTTCTCTCATTAAAACAATAATAATAATAATAACAAATTAAATAAATAATTTTCCTGAGTGGGTGTATGCTCACCAGAGAGAGAGAGAGAGAGAGAGAGAAACTGAGGACGAGAGAGGGAGAAACAACCCCCCCCCCCCATGGGGCACGGTCATGCTGTGATCCCTTCTCTTCCATTTTTCCAACCCATTGGGGTTTCCAGGCATACATAGACACTCATCCAGCACATTCAAGCCGCCAGAGCCAGGATTCAAACCTCATGGCCAGTCATGTGGGATCGAGCTTATTTAATCATTAGGCCATGTGATTAGCCTGATTTGCAAAGTCTCTTATCCTTTACATAATCCACAACCTGATCACAAAAGTGACACCCATTATAGTTACAGGACGTGCCCACCTTCAAAGGGAGGAAATAATAAAAGGGCACAGACCTTTTAGATATGAATCCCACTTATCTTCGTAGTAACCCTGGGGAGTAGTAACAGCTTCAATTTATAGAGAAAGACAGTTAATCTCATATAGAAAAGGATTCACCTTTTTTCCAAGAGGTAGAAATTGCAGGATGACTGAGTCCATAGGCCTGTATCCAGCACAACATTCTCTCTTAAACCTTAGACCTGTCATGCTGTCATTGACTGATGCCTGGACTCAAGCAGGTTTGGTCTCTCTGCTTCCACTCACCTAGCTAGAGCCAGCTGTGAGGTAGAGACAAATCATTTTCATCTTCCCATGGATAAAAAGTCCCAGGCCCTGGGCCAGCCCACAAGGCCATGGGAGCACTGAGGGAGAACGAGGATCTGCTTGCCTCTGCCCAGAGGTTGTGTCACAGTCCATCCTTAGACAAGTTGGCACCTGTAGGCTCTTTCAGGATGGAGAGGGGAGCTGATGAGCCCTGTCTTTCCTTGACTCCTCCTCTTCCCTTCAGAATGCTTAGTAAGCTGCTTCCCTCACTCTGGTCAGAATTAAGGACAGACAATGGTCTCTAGACCACAGAAAGCCACAAATCCTGGATATCTTGTGCGAGGTTGTGGGCCAGTTTGGAAAGCAAAGATTGTGTTTACATGTATACAAAAAGTAAAAAAAGAAAGGAAAGGAACTGGGAAAAGGAAAGAAAAGAAGAGCAACAAACAGCTGGCTCCTCCTTCGATCTTCCCAATTGCCCCATCCCTATGTCACATTACTTAGGGACCAGCTATTCTACATCTTCTATGTCTCTGGCATGCAATGTCTTCTTTTTCTTCTCTGCTCTTCAATTTCCCCCAGTTTATTTATGGCATTTAATAAAGAATACCCTTTCTTATACCTTTGTGTTGAAAGAATTACATTTTTATCACATAGAAACTCCATATTACATATTAAAATTTCCCCATTATAGTGTGATATGCATAATGGCAGTCCTATCCCACTACAGCTTCACAGCATGCCAGGCGTAAAGCCAGGTGGAAGATATTAGTTTGTATATTTTCATAATCCATTTCAGCTTTAATTGCAATGAGGCAATAAAAGAATAATATGAACACATTCATCTTGTGCCAGGCATCTTTGTCATTCACTTCGCATTGACTATTTGCATTGAAATTCAAGCACTTCTCATCAGCTGCTGTTTCTCAGCCCACCGAGAGCATCCAAAACAAGTTATCTACAACCTTATGAATATCCAGCTCATTCTCTTCCACGTCCTTCTCCTGAGACACAAAACTAAATAAACCTTTAAGATATTTATGTGCTCAGAGGGAAACTTACCATTTACTCAAAAGTGAACAACTTTTGAGAGCAGCTGCTATTCATGAGTAAATATGATATCAAATTTCGGAGAGGAAGTTTTCACATTTCATACAAATAAACCTCCTAACTGCTACTTACATGAAGTCACGCAAAACAATAAAGAGATCACCAGAGTTTAGCTAAATTGTCCAAAAGAAGCTTTTATTGATGAAATATGACATTTGGAACCAGAGAACCTATTCTCATTCTCTAAACCTGCTCCCAACACACATTCCATCCTATTGATTTCCCTTCCACCATCTCACGTAATTAAAAATGGAAGGGGGAACTGCACGGAGACTGGAGGAACCTTCTATTGTGGAAATGAAGCAATTAATCATACCTTGAGCTCAGAGGTGATAGTGGGTGATGAGTTTCAAAAGATAGTAGACACCTAATCATTAAATGTTTTCTGTTAAAAACTTTGGTTAAAAAGTTGGCTTCTGTTCCAGAGAGTCTCTGCATGGAGTCCCTTTTGTAAAGGACTGAATGATGACCACCCAAAAGATATGACTACATCCTAACTTCCAGAATCTGTGAAGGTGACATTATTTGGAAAGAAGGTCTTCCCAGATATCATTAACTTAAGGACCTTGAAATAAGATTATCTTGAGTTATCCTAAATTCAATGACAAGCATTTTTATGAAAGACTAAAGAGGAGAGAAATAGATACATGAGGATGGAGGCAGAGATTGGGGTAATGCAGCCACAAGCCAAGGAAATAAGCAATCACTGAAACTGAAAGAAGCAAGGTACAGACTTCTAAAACTTCTCGAGGGCTGGCTCCAGAGCCTAGTTGTTAAAGGAGTCTGATCCGATATGGCTGACCACATGATTTGAATCCCAGCCCCAACAACTTGAAAAACACAATGGATACATGTGTGTGCATGCCCAGTCCTGACAAGACGGAGAAATGGAGGAGAAAGGATTGCAGTATGACCAGGCTGGCAGATGCTTTCTCTTTCTCTGACAAGTGCACACACCCTCTGACAGTTAGAAAAAACAAAGTTAACCACCCCCCCCCTCCCTGGGGGAGGCAGCAGGTGGTATGGTGGTTAAGGCGCTGGATTCCCACATGGCTGACTGTGATTTGAGTCCTGGACTTGGCGGCTTGCTTTCTCACTTTTCCTCTCCCTCTCTATCTCTCTCTAGTCAAATAAAAAAAATTAATAATAAAGAAAATAATTCTTTTTTATTTTGGAGAGGTTTTTGCTATAGAACATGTACGCTTGCCAGAAAGACACAGAGAGACAGAGACAGAGAGACAGAAAGCAAGAAATAACCCCCAAAGAGGGATGGCTACACCACAATCCCTTCTCCTCCATCCTCCTCTTGGGATCTTGGGCATGCACGCACACGTGCCCAGCTTGAGTTGAAGCCACCAGATCCGGGACTTGAACCATGGTCTACTACATGGGAATCCAGTGACATAGCCATTATGCTAACTGCTGGTCCCAGAAAATAATTCTTAAAAAACATAAATAAATGCCCAGAAGGAGTATGGCTCTGCTGGCACCTTGATTCCAGACGTGTAGCCTTCAAACCAGTAGGAGAATACATTTCTGTGGCTATAAGCCACCTGGTTTGTGGTCATTTGTTACTGGAAACAAATGCGCTCTCTCACACTCAACTCTTCAGGGTGATCTACACACCGAGCTCAGGCATCAGGTTCTCTGTGGAGACTCGGAGGCTGTCCCAGGTAGAGGAAAGTAAGCCCGCCCCTCTCTGTTTGTCCAGGGTTTTCACAGTGGCTATCACACTTGCCCTCTGGCTTCTCCCATTGTTCTTGCTTTGTTTCCTGGTGGTACTCTGATGCTCTTGGTTTTCTCTTTGGCACAATGCCTGAACCACTCAGGCCCTGTCTTTGGGGATGTTCAGACTTCTTTAAAAGGTATGAGAAGCTCAGACCTCAGCCTTACAATTGAGTAATTCCCTCACCCTCTTCTACTTGCTCACATGGGTTTTGGCGGGAGAGTAAAAACAGATTAGGTTTTGTTACCTAAAATAGTACCTAGAGCAAACCCTCTGGACAAGATTTCCCATCCATCAGTGCCAGCCTCCTTCAACTCTTGCCATCAGAAATTGGTGCTCCCGGCTCCTCCTTGCTGTGTTGAAACAATTCATGGAAGCTACATAGCTGCCTTCCTGGGAGGAAGAACAGAACTAATCATCTCACAAAATCTCTAATAAGAGGTTAAACACATATTTGAGGCATACTTAACATGAGAAGAATGGAATTTTATGAACTCTAGAAAATGGTATGTTTGCTGCCAACATTTCTTTCTCCTCATGCTGTGTCTGGGACTTACTTCTCTGTCCTCGCTCCCTTTCTGGAATCTGGGTCACTGACTTCTGTGGCCTCCCTCTCAGAGTCCCCATCCCATCTGCCAACTACAAATTTTCCTCCCCTCCGTGTCACACAAGAGTCAATTCTAAGGACCAGCAGGTGGTGTAACGGTTATGTCACTGAACTCCCACATGGTGGATCATGATTGGAGTACTGGATGCAGTGCCTTGAAACTCACACTGGGTGCATGTGTGTACTTGCCCAAAATCCTGGAGGAGAAGAGATTACGGCATGTCCATCCCCCCAGGAGAGTGACTTCTCACTTTGTCTCCTTGTCTCTTCAGCAAGTGCACACATCCTACAGCAAAAATCTCTCTCTAAAAAAGAGGGGGAAAAATGAGTTCTGTCTCAGAGCTTCTTCTGAGCAAGGTAAAGCAGGAAACCTATCCTCCCTGGGAAGCTAGTCACTGGAACATTCCCAGGTGACAATCCTCCCTCCCAACAAGCAGATTATCCACATAGTTCATTCAGACATGTACAACGTTTTCCCTGATAAAGAAAGGGAAATATATTTTCTCTATCTCCTGAACCATATAACTTTTATAATTAGAAAAGAAAACTTAAAAAACTGAGATATGTGTAAAAGTGTAATATGTGTCATACCTAGACATAAATGTTAAGACATAGCCTGACTATTGATAGAACTATGTATCAGAACAATCTTTTAGGAGGTTAATTTGCCAAGATCTATCTATGTTTTTATATACTTTATCCTAGTCTTGAAAAATTCCTCCTATTAAGACTCTAAGCAAAAGCTCTTGGAAGGATATAGAATATAATTAAGTGCCACATAACAATGCTTTGGTCAACTACAGATTGCACATACAACAGTAGCTCTGTAAGGAGCATGAAGGTAATCCCCTACAGCCTCCGTGTACAGAAGGCCAGATCTGTTTGTGTAAGTGTGCTGTCTCATGTCCACGCAGTGATGAAATAATCACCTAACGATGCATTTCTCAGAACATATCCTTGTTGTTAAATGACGCATGACTGTATCTGCACGAAATGCTGGTGTGGTCACAAAATACCACAGGGGAGATTATTTATCAATAAATAAGAGTGAATACAGGATACCCACATGAAGAGGACTGTAGCTATTACAAAGATTGCCTTTGATATGTGTGAGAGATATTTATGAAGTTCATGGAAATGCATATTTTTAAAAAAACTATTTATGGGACCAGCAGTTGGTGTAATGGCTATGTCGCTAAACTTCCATGTAGTTGACTGCAGTTTGAGTCCTGGACCCGGTGGCTTAAATTCACACCAGGCGCATGTGTGTGCGTGCCCAAGATCCCAAGAGGAGAATGGAAGAGAAGAGATTACAATGTGGCCAACCCCCTGAGGGGGTAGTTTCTTACTTTCTGTCTCTCTGTCTCTCTGTGTCTTTCTGGCAAGCACACGCGCCCTATGGCAAAAACCTCTCAAAAAAAAAAAACTATTTATGAATTTCAAAACTTTTTGTGCCAAGATAAATTTGTATTTTGCTTTTGTTTTTAGGTTTTTGCCAAAAGGTGTGTGCCCTCACCAGAGGGAGACAGAGAGAGACAGAGAGACAGTATGAGGGAAAGTGAGAAACCACCCCCCACCCAGAGGGGTTGGGGGTGCACACTGCAATCCTTTCTTCTCCATTCTGCTCCCAGGACTTTGGACATGCATGAACATGTGTCTGGCATGATTTTCAAGCTGTCAGGTCCAGGACTCAAACTGAAGGCCACCTGCTGGCCCATAAACTTGTATTTTAATTCCATTTTCCATGAACTTTTTGAAGTCCCCTCATATATTTCAACATGAAAGAATGTTTATGCTACATTGTTGAGTGTTTAACCTTCACCATGTCAAGGTTGTAAATTTACTCACATTACATTCAAGTATATAAACAGAATGTTATTCCATTATATCGCATTAAGGATCTGATCTTATGAACTCTCATCTCTTGAGATAGCAAGGGTAAAAAAATTTTATTGGACGTCAGAATCTTAACCTAACCCAATGATCTCAATAACCATTTTAGTTCAACTTTCCTTGCTTAGGCAAATCAGCCCTAGCCTTTTTCAGGAGGAGGGCTGGGTCTGTGGAGGAGGGTGTGATTTGAGGCACCTCCTGGCACTGAGTAAAAGGGGCTTTGCCTCTTGCTGGCCCTTGTGGGTAGGCCAGTCAATGTCTGTTCAGGTGTGGCGTGTCCAGTCCTAATTCTTGGCCCCTTGCTGGCATCAAGCATTCCCCCAGCTTCCAATCTGTATTCCACGCTACTGCCAGGGCGATCTTTTCAAACATGCAAATTTAATCATGCTGCTCCTGTGTAGTGAACTCTAACATCCTCATTGTTCTTAGGAGAAAGACACAAACATTAACACCATCCAAGACCCTTGCTTGTGTCACTCCACACTTCCCCTCCTGCCTCCCCTACCCTGACTCCACCCAACCTCAATGCACATGGCCCTTCCTTCAGTGCCTCAAAGATATTAGCGGTTTCTTCCCACCACTCAGTCCCCTGCCCTCTCTTCTCTTTGTTAATTCCTCTTACTTCTCCAAATCCATTCCCCAAGGTCCTCTTCTTTATCTTCTTAATGTCCACAGTTCTCCCAATAATGTGCCACAATAGCTCTCACTTCAAAGCTTTTATTGTGGCTGTAATTTTATAAGCATTTGTGACATGTGGGGTATCTGAAATGTATCAGATCCTTGATAAATACTAGTTTGTCTTCTTTCTCATTTATAATTTAGGCCTGTGTACCAGATTCACTCCCTGAGGGAATGCCTATTATCCTGCCTGCTATTTCCCACTCTAGATTAATACACTGAAATTCAAGGTTATAAAGCAGTTGAAGAATTTGGATGGAAATGTGTTAGCTCCCCAAAGCCCATTAGCAAATGACATTGCAATGCTGTATGAGTTTCCTGGGGGCTGCTGTGACAAATTACCATAAACTTTGATGGCTTGAGAAAACAGAAATGTATTCTTTCACAGTTCTGGAGGCCATAAATCCAAAATCAAAGTGTCAGCAGGTCTATGCTCCCTCTGAAGGCTCTGAGGAAGGATTCTTTCTTTTAAAGAATTATTTATTTTTAATTTTATTTATTTATTAGTACTATTTTTTAACTCACTAGAGAGGGACAGAGAGAGAGAGAAAATGAGAAAGCAAGCCGCCAGGTCTGGAACTCAAACCGCAGTCCAATGTCTTAAACCACAACGCCACCTGCCGGTCCCAGGAGGATTCTTTCTTATTTCTTCTTCACTTATGATTACTGGAAATTTGGCTTGAAGGCACATCAACTATAATTCCTGCCTTCATGGCATTCTTCCAATGTGTCTGTGTCTATATTTCCCTCTTCTTATGAAGACACAGGATACTGCATTAGTGCCTATCCCAAACCAGTATGAATTCCCTTTTTTAATGTTTAGTTTAATTTTATATTCCTAGAGGCCTGTGTGCTTGCTAGAGACAAAGAGCTAGGGAGAGAGGGAGAGGCGAAAGCACCCTGCAATGGGACATGGTCATACCACAATCCTTTAGCCTTCATCTCTTCTTCTGTCAGAATTTTGGGCACACATGCACACACATCGGCGTGTTTTTCAAACCACTGTGGCTGGGATTCTAACCGTGTGGCTGAACATGTGCGATCCCACTTCCTTAACCACTAGGCCATGGGGCCAGCCCAGCCCTGGTATGGCTTCACTCTATTTGACTACTTATGTCTGTAATGACCTTATTTCCAAATGCTATTACATTCTTGGGTTCCAAGTGAACATAAATTTTGGAGGGACACTATTTAACCCAAAACAAATGTCCGTTAGTCATCATTAAATATGCCTTATTCATAGACTTGTTAACATGCTTACAACCACAGAAGAGATAAGCAAAGGAATTTTTAAAAAAAAATTAACTTTATTATTATTTAAAATATTTCCAGAGAGAGATAGAGAGAGAGACAGGTAGACAGAGAGAGTGGGTAAATGAGAAGGCAAGCCTCCAGATCCAGGACTCGAACCACAGTCAGCCAAGTGGGAGTCCAGCACTCTTAACCACCATGCCATGCCGGTGCCAGCCCCAGCAAAGGACTTCTTTAAGTTAAGCACACATTAGATAGTAGAAGATAATAAAGTCATGAAATAGATTCTAAAACAATCTGAAGTCTCCTTTAGAAGTATTAGACGGGGAACCAGCAGTTAGCGTAATGGCTATGTCGCTGGACTCCCACGTAGTCGACCGTGGTTCGTGTCTCGAACCCGGTGGCTTACAACTCACGCCGGGCGCATGTGCGTGCGTGCCCAAGATCCCGAGAGGAGAATGGAGGAGAAGGGATTGCGGCGTGACCATCCCCCCTGGGGGGTGATTTCTCGCTTTCTGTCTCTATGTCTCTCTCTGTCTGTCTGGCGAGCGCACGCGCCCTATAGCGAAAAACCTCTCCAAAAAAAAAAAAAAGAAGTATTAGACGTAGCATTTTTGCAAACATGGAAGAATACTGTCTTAGTCTTTTCAAGCTGCTATAATAAAATATCTTAGACTGGGTAATTTATGAACAACAGAAATTTATTTCTTACAGTTCTGGGGGCTGGTAATGTTATGGGATGATGGAGTTGAGCTGCATTGCATAAAATTACCAGTTCTTTGTGTCCTGATCTCTAGATTCCTGCCCTAAGACACAGAATGAAAAACCACCAACATGAGCAAAGTAGAAAAAGAGAAGTTTTTATAGGAAAGTGAAGATTTTTAACAGAAAAGAAATACATAGCCATGGGACCAGCAGTTAGCGTAATGGCTGTGTCGCTGAACTCCCATGTAATTGACCGCAGTTCGTGTCCCGGACCTGGTGGCTTAAACTCACGCCAGATGTGTGTGTGTGTGTTCCCAAGATCCTGAGAGGAGAATGGAGGAGAAGGGATTGCGGCATGGCCATCCCCCCGAGGGGTGATTTCTCACTTTCTGTCTCTGTCTCTCTCTGTCTTTCTGGTGAGAGCACACGTCCTATAGAAAAACCTGTCCAAAAAAAAAAGAAATACACAGCCATGCCAGAAAGGCATGCAGGTGGGCAGCTGCCAGAGAAGGACAACCACACTGGGCACGGGGTTAAGTGTTACTTCTATTGTGAGATCTTGTCATGAACATTTAGGAGGGGAGGTCTGTCATTGTAGCTGGGTCCTTCCTTTGAATTTGCAGGCTTCCTTGGTACTTCTCCTTCAGGAAAGGAATCTGAGGAATCTGATGACCTAACTATGTATGTCCATTGTGGACTTGGAAGGTATGAGCATGCCCATGGAGACTACCCTGTCCCTACCAGTTTATTGCCCTGTGGGAATTAGGATGTCACAAGCATCTTGGTGAGATGACCTCTGCTCTCTTGGTGCCAGGGGTCTAGCTGCAGTCCCTGGTAACAGCAATCAAGGTGTCAGATCTCCCCTTTGTTGGCATATTGAAACACCCTGTTCATCAGAGACACCCATATCAGTAAGTCCAAGATCAAAGCACCAGCCAATTCACAATTTGGTAAAGATTTGTTCTCTGCCTCAAAGATGACATCTTCTTGTGTCTTTCTGTGGCAGAAAGCACAAACAAGCTCCCTCCGGCCTCTTTTATATGGGGATTAATTCCATTCATGAGGGCTCCACCCTCATGATTCATCATATCCCAAAGACCCCATCGCTCAACACCACTGAACTGGAGAATAGGTTTCAACAAATGAATTTGATGGCAGGGTAGTGGGAAGACACAGCATTCATATCATAGCAAATATTTATGCAACATCGTTTAATGTTTATTTTCCTTGAAAATTAACTTCCACTCCACTCGGATCTGTAAAAACAAAGTTATTCCATCACTTCGATTAAGTATCTCTTCTAATGAACTGTCACATGCTGCCACTGTGCTTTAGAAACCATTGAAAGAAAAACTGAAAAACAAATACAAAGAAGAAACATCTTCAGACCACAGTATTTTTCTTCCTTTGTGTAAGTATTTGTTACCTAATTGCATGTAGCTTGATGTTTTCTTGTTTGCTTTAGATATAATATTTTTATGGCCAGAATATTTGTATTTAATACTGTATATGTGCTTAATAATGATCTTTTTCTTTCTTTTTTTTTTTTTCTTTTGTTTTGCTATAGGGTAGCATGCATTCACCAGAGAGAGAGAGAGACACAGAGAGAGTAGAGAAGTGAGAAAGCACCCTCCACCATTCTGCAACCCCTTCTCCATTCTCCTTTTGGAATTTTGGACATGCACCGTATCTAAATATCACACAAGTGTCTGCTGTGATATTTAGGCCACCAGTTCTGGACTCAAACCACATGGTTGGCTATGTGGGATCCAGTTGTTTCAGTCACTACACCACATCCACCAGCTGGCCCTGATGTGTTTTACAAACCTCAGGGATTAGGTACTTTCTTATTTGCCTGCAAAAGATAAAATCAGAGCTCAGGGAGCAAGCATGCCCTGGCTGCAGCTGCCGAGGCAGTGGCTGAGAACCCAGGGTAACTAAGCAAGACCCCACAAACCTACTCACAGAGCTAAGTTCTGAGTCCCGGTCATTGTGTCTGGTTGGCAGGTGTAGGGCACTCATTTTGGCATAAAAATGTCCTCAAGTCCTAGGAACCTCAGATTTTTTTTTTTTTTTTTAAATAGGATCCCAAGACCAGGGTTGTTAGATTGGAGCTTTCTTACTATACTACTATATTGTTTCTTACTATTCAACCTAATAAACTCTGGGATAGATGAGATTTAGGGGATACGGCAACTACTTACAAATGTATGATCCTAGATTGAATCTTGACTTGGACAAATTAACTTAAAAAAAAAATTTCTGAAACAATTGGAGGAAATTAAATGTGAAGTGGGTATTATTTAATATCAGAGGTATTGTTATTATTCTTGTTGTTATGATAGAGAGCACATATGTGCAGACACTAGACAGAAAGAGAAAAAGAGAAGAACCTTGACCAAGGTCACGGAGCGATTCTTTTTTCTCAGACTTCTAGCTCCTTGGGATCCTAAGCATACACATGTGCATACGTGCATCTGTTCTCAGGTCTATCCAGGGATCCAAACCAGTTGTATTGGGCACTTATGTTACCAGTGCACCACAGTGGTTGAGCCTTAAAGGATAATTATTCATTTTAAGGTGATAATGTTATTTCAGCCATGTTCTTAAACTTTCAGAAATGCAAACTGAAATAAACCAAAACATTATTTATGCATTTATCAGTGAAGGGACTTAGAGAAGTCTGCGAAAAAAAAAAAAAAAGAACTACAGTACAAATTTTGGTGCAAAAATTTTTTTTCTTTTTTTTTTTTTTTTTTGGAGAGGTTTTTGCTATAGGGCGTGAGTGCTCGCCAGACAGACAGAGAGAGAAAGAGAGACAGAAAGCAAGAAATCACTCCCCAGGGGGGATGGCCTTTGGCCATGCTGCAATCCCTTCTCCTCCATTCTCCTCTCGGGATCTTGGGCACGCACGCACACGTGCCCAGCGTGAGTTTTAAGCCACCGGGTCCGGGACTCAAACCGCGGTCGACTACATGGGAGTCCAGCAACATAGCCATTACACTAACTGCTGGTCCCGGTGTAAAAAATTTTTGAAAATCCATGCATAGCTTTTTAGCTTTTTTCCTTTTTTTTTTTTTTTTTAAATTGTGCATTTACCAGACTGCGAGACAGAGAAAGAGAGAGAAGCACCTTCCACAGGATTCACGATGTGATCCCATTCTTTAGTCATCCAGCCTGTCAGATCTTGAGCATTTACGCACATGCTCAGTGTGTTTTCAGGATGACCAGGTCACTACATGGGATCCAGCTTGTGTTGAGCAGCACGTGATCACTGAGCCATGGAGCCAGCCCTAATTTATTTGTGTTTAAGACAAAATCTTCCTGTTATGATCCTCCTGTCTCAGCCCCCAGTTGGGTCTACAAGTCTATGTCACCATGCTCAACCTTTAGATCTGATTTGGACTAGAAACTGGGCCTCTCTTATGGTGTTGGTCTATGGAACATAATGTCTTAGCATGCACCATTGTGACTGGGCTAAAAATATTATTTTTTCACTAATATTTTGAAGTTTTAAAAAGTTCTAAAAGTAAAATTATTAACAAGAGTTATTTATGTCGAAGGAAAAGAGAGGAAATTTTATTCCTTTAAAAAAATTTGGGGGGGGGACCAGCAGTTGGTGTAATGGCTACATCAGTGGACTCCCATGTAGTTGACCATGGTTCGAGTCCCAGATCCAGTGGCTTAAACTCATGCCGGGTGGGTGTGCGTGTGTGCCCAAGATCCTGAGAAGAGAACGGAGGAGAAGGGATAGTGGTGTGGCCATCCCTTCTGGGGGGTGATTTCTCGCTTTCTGTCTCTCTGTCTTTCTCTGTCTTTCCGGCAAGCACATGTGTCCTATAGCAAAAAAACTCTCAAAAAAAAAAAAAAAAAGTGTGTGTGTGTGTGTGTGCCTGAGTGCGCATGTGCTCACCAGACAGAGAGGGACAAGGAAAAAGCACCTCCCTGCAGTGAGTCATGGTAACACCACAATCCCTTCTCCTCTATTTCTCCATCTTGTCAGGATGCACATGCACATGTGTGCATGTACCTAGCATGTTAGCATGTTTTTTAAGCTACCAGAGCCAGGACTCAAACTACACCATCAGCCATAGGGGATCTGGCTCCCACAACCACCAGCCCCTTAGGCAAGGGCAAGAGGAAGTTTTGCTCTTCTACTTTACACATTTCTCTGTTGTCTGAAATCTTTGCAACATATACGTACTATTTGACCAACTCTCTCTCTCTCTCTTTCTCTCTCTCTCTCTATATATATAATGCATATATGCATGATATGTAGTATATATAGTGATATATATAGTATGTATATCATTATGTCACTATATATTTAGTATATATACTTAGTATACATATATACATATATAGCGATACAATAATTTGCATGTTTATCATTTGACTGTATACACACACAAGGTATACACTAAAAGATTAGAGCAAAATGGAATTAGAAAAATATTAAAATGCAAGCATACTTTTTCATAATACAAATTTTTCACAAACTTTTCGAATACTCCTCATACACACATGTGAATATACTACTTTATTATATATGTATATATACACATATGTGTTTGTATGTATGTGTGTGTGTGTGTGTGTGTGTGTGTGTGTATCTATTCAAGACACACCATACAATTCCAGATTGAGAAACATTCTGCAAAATAAAATAACTGGCTTGTATACTTCAAATGTTAAGGTCATGAAATACAGAGACAGATGGAGGAACTGTTTCAATGAAGAGAACTAAATTGAAATAGCAATGCAATGGATGATTCTGGATTGCCTCCTGGACTAGGAAAAAAAAATTAAAAATGTTTTGCTATAAAGGACCTTATTGGAACAATTGAAAAAATACAAATAATGTCTGTAGGTTAGAGGATAACATGGTATCAATGTTAAGTCCTTGATTTTGATAACATACTGTGATTATGTAAGGAAGTCCTTGGCTTCAAGAAATACACGCTGAAATATTTAGGGGCAGCGGGACATCATGTCTGCAATGTATTCTTAAATGGTTAAGAAGAAAACATATTACTATGTGCATTCTGTAAACATACAAAATACTTAGAAAAACACTACGTATATTGAGAGCTAGAAAGCTAAAGCCAATGTGGTAATGTAATAACAACTGGAAAATATTGGCGAAGGATACACAGGAGTTTTTTGTACTATTCGTACAACCTTCGACAATAAAACATTACTTCCAAAAGTTCCCTCTCTATTTTCTAAAGATATTGGAAAATTGTTTCCTTCTCTGCAAAGCAGAAATAAATAATGGTGCTTATCTCTTCATTTGTGATGATTTAGTTAGATAATGTAGGTAAAGGATTGACATGCTACAAGATAAAACTTTCATTAGTCAAGTTGCAAATCATTGAAAACAGAATTCTCTCTAGCTGCTTTCAATACAAAGGCATTTATGGAGGAGTTCATAGAACTCACAGAACTTTTGAGGGTATGGGGAAAAAAAAGTCTGAAACCTAGACTCACAAAGGAATACACACTAACCAATAAAATGGTTTGCCAAGATGGCTGTGCCCTTGCCATGACTAGGAAATGATAGACTTTGGAAACCATAGTCGCAGCTGCTGTCTGGCTGTGCGGCTTCTGCCAGCAGCGAAGGCAGCCAGGGGATGACTCATCGCCTGCCTCTGTTTCCAGTCCTCCTTGCAAATCAGTTTCACACAAGTTCGTCTAATCAGGGAAGCCTACAATGCCTCTGACCCTTAGCTGCAAAGCATTCAGGAAATGCCATTTTTAGTTGTCCAGGCCTTGCAGTGTAGGTGGTTGGAATGGGTAGAGAGAGCCCACGCCTGTAACTGTCCACACCTGTAAACTATTCACCCTCTGGAGCGTCTTCCTACACTTCCATTTCCAAACCATGATATACTTGCTCAACATAAAGCAACCATCTTTTGTACAGAAAGCTTCTCCTGAAAAAGGGATGCCCAACGTCGCAGTTCCTGAATCAGTCTCTGGAAGGTTTTTGTTTTGTTTTGTTTTAGATTTTTGCCACAGGACGTGTGCACTCCTGAAAGACAGAGTGACACAGAAAGAGACAGAAAGAGGGAAAGTAAGAAATCGCCCCCTCCCTTGGTGGGGGGGGGGGGGGATGGCCATGCTGCAAATCCCCTCTCTTCTGTTCTCGTCTCAGGATTCTGGGCGCACAGACATATGTGCCTGGTATGATTTTCAGGTCACCAGGTTTGGGACTCAAACCACAGAATCAGCCATGTGGATCCAATGCCTTAACCACTATGCCACCTGCTGGCCCCTTTCTGGGAGATTTTTCATTGCTCTTCTACTGTAGATTTGTCACCTCCTGACTAAATTTAAATTTAAGGCAAAACAACATGTACAATCATAGAGGAAATGAAGAGGAAAAACCATATTTATACATACAAAAATATATAGCCAACAGGTAGAGTTAACAGATACAGATGCTGAAGGTTTAACGGTCAAGTAGTAAAACTGACATTTTGGTAAAGGCAAAATCAAAGCTAACTATTATCATAATAGAATGAATTTATGGAATAAAAGTATTAATCTTGGGCCAACCAGTGGTGTGGTGGTTAAGATGTCTGGAACCAACATAAATAACCTCGCGGTTTGAGTCCTGGACTAGGTAGCTTGAGAAACACACCAGGAATATGTACTTGTGTGTCTAAACTCACAGAAAGAGGGAGACATGGAGAAGGGATTGCAGCGTGACTATCCTCCATGGGGGGTGGTGCTGTCTCACTTTCTCTCTCTCTCTCTGGCAAGTGCATGCATCCTCTAGCAAATTAAAAAATAAAGAAAGAAAGAATAAATATGGAATGTTATCAAAATGTTTCAATTATTATTACAAATTTATTACCATATATTTGGTGGCCTATTTATTATTATGGTGCACAATAACATCAGCCCTTACATTGTCCCTGTGGCCACCATATCGCACATTAATGTCACTAAATCATTACTTTCAACTGTAGCTAGAAAAGTAGCAAGCTTCTTTCTGGCTCTATCAAGTCTTTGGCTGCTAGGGATGTCAGCACTGCAGTATTAAGCTCTCTTTCTTCTCTAATCATAATTGACTAAAGTAAAGACTTATTTTCAATTCCTGGTCTTAAAGATCAGTAGCTCATGATAATGCAATTTCACTGAAGCAATCTCACAAATGGAGGCTCTGTGCACTGCTTGAAACCACTTCCTGAATATTTCAGAAGCAGACAGTAGTGGTGATTTATGATCTTCCATTTCTAATATGTTAGCATGCACTTGCAGCTTCACATATTCACTTGAGAATATTTTGCCCTTAAACCTTAGAAGTAGAATATTTTTACTGGACAGTGCAATTAATTCAACTAGTAAGAAGAAAATATGTTTTGGATACTTCAGAAAAGAAGAAAATAGTAGAGAAAACTAAAGTATCCAGTATGCTTCCTGGAAAGTCAAAGAGAGAAAGAGAGAGGAAAAGTGATAAAGCACACTCAGGAGGGAGGGCCATGCAACAATCCCTTCTCCTCCAGTCTCCTCTCAGGATTTTGGGCATGCATGCACATGCTCCTGGTGTGTTTTTCAAGCCACCAGGTCTAGGATTCAAACCATGCTGTCAGCCATGTGAGATCCAGGTACTTTAATCACCATGCCACTGGCTGGCACACCTTATATGCATTTTAAAAATTTACTTATTTACTTCTTTCATGAGAAAAAGAGAGATAGAGGCAACTGTCAGGAGGATCTTCATTCCATGAGCACCCCCTCCCCCAACCTCCAACAGCCCAAGTCACAGAAATGCACACCTGATTTATAAAAGGAGAACCCAGACCTTTCTGCATGGGTCCACACTGCTGTGCCACCATGTGACCTGTCTTTTTAAATTGTTTATTATGCATGGCTCATAAATGATTGTCAGGCACCATGTGGTTATGAAGGTATTTTTGCTTGTGAAATTTTGAGGTGACAAAGTAGGTATCATGCTTTAAAATGAAAATGTGGCCTCAGGACCAGGAGATGGTGTAATAGTTATGTCACTGGACTGCCTCTAGTTGACAGCGGTTTGAGTCCTGGACCCAGCTGATTAAAACTCATGCCAGGTACATGCACATGTATGATCAAAATCCTGAGTGGAGAATGGAGGAGGAGGGATTGCAGTGTGGCCATCCCCCCTTGGGGGTGATTTCTTGCTTTCTGACTGTCTCTCTCTGTCTCTCCAGTGAATGCACATACCCTATAGCAAAAATCTCTATTAAAAAAATAAAATAAAAATGCAGCCTTATAAAATGCATTAGGAAAAAAAAGCATGGACTAAACTTAAGTGAATACAAGACAACTGTATAAATTCTAAAAGGAAATACATTTGCCTACCTTTGTGCCTTGGTGTGTCATAGAAGGGAAACATGGAAAAGAGAGAATAATGACAGCAAGAAGACAGAAGACAGTGAGGCTGACTTGGGAGTGTTAGGTGGTCAGATACCCCCACACGCACTGGGGAGACAGATGCTGGGAAACACCGAGATACTGAGCAGGCACCTGAGAATGAGTGCCTCCTTAGATTTTGAGCCTTGGGTACCTTGCCTCCCTTGCCCTAGACTGGGACTCCTGTGTTTCCATCAGTATCCATGGGACCAGCGCACAGTGGTCTTGTATATGGCTTGTGGTGGCAGGCCAATGTGACCCTCAGCCAGAGGCTGGGGTATACTCTTGGGTAAGGGGGTGAATAAAGGGCTTAGCAGAGACTCAGCTGTCTGCGAGGGGTGAGAGGAGAAATCAAGCTGAAGCTCCCCAAGAGTACTTTTCCTTTTTTATTAAGGTTTATTCCATGAGCAAGAGAGATGGAGAGAGACAGGCAGTCAGATGGAGATGGAACGACAGAAAGAAAACACCCTCAGCTAGGTCCTGAAGCTGCCATTTTTTCCTTTAACTCCAGCCAGCCCAGATCATAGGACCATGTGTGCCTAGCATAATCAGGGAGGTCTCCAGATGCAAACCGGCAACGTTTCCAAGTGCTACCATCAAGTTTTACCACTGTGCTACCATCGAGTTCCACCCTTAAAGTACTTTTTGTCCTCTCTTTTGTATTGGGTCCTGTGTTCCCTAGTCTCATGTTTTCCCCTTATTAGTGTGCAATCAATCTTAGAACATACGCGCCAATACTTTCCTGAGAAAGATCAAATGGGTGTTTGATCTTTGTGGCCTTGTATGGCCTCATTAAATCTGATTGATAATCTGGCTGGGGATTGAATTCTAGGTTAAACATTTGGGACCAGCAGTTAGCATAATGGCTATGTCGCTGGATTCCCATGCAGCCAACCATAGTTCGAGTCCCGGACCCGGCGGCTTAAACTTACTCCGGGTGCATGTGTGTGCATACCCAAGATCCCAAGAGGAGAATGGAAGAGAAGGGATTGTGGCTTGGCCATCCCCCCCGGGGGGGGGGGGGGGTGATTTCTCACTTTCTGTCTCTCTGTCTCTCTGTCTTTCCGGCGAGCGCACGCATCCTATAGCAAAAACATCTAAAAAAAAAAAAAAGAAAAAAAAAAGAACTCTAGGTTAAACATTATGTCCTTGCAGAATGTTGAAGGTGATGACCTATTGTCTTCTGATTCCAGTGTGGTCATGGAAAAGTCAGGTAACATTTTCATTTCTTATCCTTTATTCGTGGCCTGATACCTGTCTCCTTTTCTGCCTCAGAATCTCTGAGTTTTCTCTTGATCTGTACTTTCTTATATTTATTGTGCTGAGTAACTTGAGCATATTAATTTAAATATGTAAAGATTTTTCTTAAATTTCATTTAGGTCTCTATTTTTCACATTGACGGTCTTAATACTTAGTAATCCCTATTTGTGTGCTCACATCAAAGAACTAGTCATAAAAAATCTTATCAACTTCCTCTGCAATATTATAAGTGCCCAGACTTACTCTTTTACTTTAAGCCAATGAGCAACTGCTCCTTCCTACAAAGAAAATCCAGAAAAATACATAAAACAATTGTTTCAGACATTTGGCATCAGGTAGCACTGGCTAATGATCCATAAGGACAGGAAAACAAACAAGGTAATTGTTACAAATGTTCTGACTTACTGGGCTGTATTAGCCTGCTGTGATGTTAATAACAACCTCAGTCTCTGTAATTTATGAGGAGTAGAGATTTACATAGATCATGGTTTTAGAGGTCCAAGCTCAAGAGGGTTAGGGTCTTTTTTTTTTTTTTTTTTTTTTTTTTTTTGCTATAGGGTGCATGCGCTTGCCAGAAAGAGAGACAGAAAGCGAGAAATCACACCCCAGGGGGGATGGCCATACTGCAATCCCTTCTCCTCCATTCTCCTCTCAGGATCTTAGGCACACATGCACAAGCGCCCGGCAAGAGTTTAAGCCACCAGGTCTGGACTCGAATTGCGCTCGGCTACATGAGAGTCCAGCGACATAGCCATTACGCTAGCTGCTGGTCCCAAGGGGGGGTTAGGGTCTTCTTGTTGGTGATTTCCAAGGTATTGCAGGGCATCACATGGTGAGGTGAACCCAAGCAAGAATGAGAGTATCTGTGTCTATGCATCTCCTTATAAAACTACCAGGAGTGGGCTAGCTCTGCAGCTTAGTGGTTAGGGGAGCAAGATCTCACATGGCCAACCACAGTTCACATTCCAGATTCCAGCCCCAGTTGCTTGAAAAACATGCCAGGCATATAAGCATGTATGCCCAAAGTTATGGCAGGATGGAGAAATAGAGGAGGAAAAGGAATTATGGCATGACCATGCCCCATTGTGGGGTGCTTTTTCACTCTCTCTCTCTCTGGCAAGTGCACGTGCTGTAACTATTAAATTTATTTAAGTGGGATGAGCAGATGGCATAATGGCTATGTTGCTGGACTCCCACATAGTGGACTGTGGTTCTAGTCCTGGACCTGGTGGCTTAAAACTCACACTGGCCGTGTGTGCATGCATGCCCAAAATCCCAAGAGGTGGATGAAGGAGAAGAGATTGCAGCATGGCCATCCCTCTTGGGAGTGATTTCTTGCTTTCTATCCTCTCTGTCTCTCTCTCTCTCTCTCTCTATCTCTCTCTCTCTCTCTGGTGAGTGCACATGCCCTATAGCAAAAATCTCTCAAAAAAAAAAGCTAACAGGAGTCATTTATGTGAGTCCCACCCCTGATGACCTCACGTAATCCCAATCACCTACAAAAGGCCCTATCTTTCAACATCATGATCAGATAAAGTCTCTACCCTCTCAACATCATTACAATGACCCACCAGATCGCAATACATGAATTTTGAAGAAGACATTCAAACCATACTATGGTTTTAGGAAGATTGCAGAATATAGGATTAATACTTTGCAGTAATTGACAAGGTGTTTCTAAAATTCATATGGAATTGCAAAGAACCTGAATAACCAAAATAATTATGTAAAAGACTAACAAAATTGGAGGACTTAAACTGATGTCAAGCCTTATGGTAATCAAGATAGTGAGGAAGGGCAGCAGCCGTGATAACCACAGTAGTAACAGCTCTGGGAGCAGCAACAATGACTCTTAGGGAGGGCGGCCGCTGCAGCAGGACCTGCACCAGCACCAGCCTAGAGGTTTTTCCAGAGCTTCTCAGATGCTCTGATGGATGCAGACGCCCGGGTGGTGGTAGAGGAGCTGACTAAGGCTTTGGAGCAGAAATCAGATGATGCGTAGTATTATTGTCAAAGAGCTTATTGTCACGCTCTTCTTGAGAATGACTGTGATGCTATTGCTGATGCAAAGAAGTCTCTTGAACTCAATCCAAATAATCCCACTGCTACGCTAAGAAAAGGGATATGTGAATACTATGAAAAAAAAAAAAACTATGCTGCTGCTCTAGAAACTTTTAAAGAAGGACAGGAATTAGATGGTGTAGATGCTGATTTTGTTGTCTGGATTAAGAAGTGTCAAGATGCTCAGAATGGATCAGAACCTGAGGTGAATCATTCTGCATCCCAGCAGACCAGCAGTCAAAAATCAAGTATGACGGGTATCAGACAGAATCCCAAGTAATTATTACACTTATGTTCAAGAATGTTCAGAAGAATGCTGTAAATGTGGAATGTTCAGAAAAAGAGTTGTCTACTTTGGTCGAACTTCCTTCTGGAGAGGATTACAATTTGAAATCGGGACTTCTTTACCCTATAATACCAGAACAGAGCATATTTAAAGTGCTTTCAACAAAGATTGAAGTTTAAAAAAAAAAAAAAAAAAAAAAAAAGGAAAAACTAGAAGGGCAAGGAGATGTGCCTAAGCACAGCAGTTCATCGCGGATGTACAGAACCTGTATCCATCGTCATCTTACTGTACAAGAAACTGGGATAAATTGGTTGGCAAGTTCAAAGAAGAAGAAGAGAGTGAGAAGTTGGAGGGAGATGCAGCTTTAAACGAATTATTGCAGATCTATTCAGACGATTCTGACGAAGTGAAACATGCCATGAACAAACCATTTATGGAGACTGGTGGTACAGTTGTTGAGTACCAATTGTCTGATGTAGGTAAAAGGAAAGTTGAAATCAATCCTCCTGATATGGAATGGAAAAAGTAGTGAATAAATTAATTTGCTATAAAAAAGATAGTGAGGGGGACCAGCAGTTAGCGTAATGGCTATGTCGCTGGACTCCCACGTAGTCGACCATGGTTCGAGTCCCGGACCCAGTGGCTTAAACTCATGCCGGGCACATGTGCGTGCGTGCCCAAGATCCCAAGAGGAGAATGGAGGAGAAGGGATTGTGGCATGGCCAATTCCCCTGGGGGGGGTGATATCTCGCTTTCTATCTCTCTGTCTCTCTCTGTCTGATGAGCGCACACGCCCTATAGCAAAAACCTCTCCAAAAAAAGAAAAAAAAAAAAAAGATAGTGAGGTAGACTAAAGCTAAACATATAGATCAATGGTAAAAACGAGGGCGAGATGGAGAAGGGATTGTAGTGTGACCATGCCCCATGTGAGGTGTTTTCTTGCTTTCTCTCTCTCTCTTTCTCTCTCTCTCTGGCAAGTGCATGTGACCTTTGGCAAAATTGAAAGAAAAAAATAAATAAAAAGAATAGGAGGTCATCCATCTATCCATCCACCATCCATTCAGTAGCTGTTTTTTGAGCATCTCCTCTGGGCTAAGCCCTGTGCTGAGCACCAGGAACACAGCTGGGTCCAAGACGGATCTAGCCCTGCCCTCACTTTCCTTCTCACTGTCTCTAGCAAGTGCACAGGCCCTATGGCAAAAACCTTTTTAAAAAAAAGGAAGGAGAAGAAGAAGAAGAAGAAAATAAAAAACAAGCTGCAGACTGAGAGGTAATATTCACAGAATATGAATCTGATAAAGAATTTGTGTCTGGGGACCAACAGATGGTATAACGGTTACGTTGCTGGACTCTCACATAGTCGACCGCAGTTCATGTCCCAGACCTGGTGGCTTACAACTCACACTGAGCACGTGTGCGTGCATGCCCAAAATCCCAAGGGGAGAATGGAGGAGAAGGGATTGCAGCATGGCTGTCTCCTCCGGGGTGGTGATTTCTTGCTTTCATTCCCTGTGTCTCTCTCTGTCTCGATGGTGAGTGCACACGCCCTATAGCAAAAATCTCTCTAAATCAAAACAAAACAAAAATTAAAAGTAAAGAATTTGTGTCTAGAATATATTAAGAACTCTAGCAACTCAATAACACAAGATAAACAACCCTCTCCAAAGCAGGCAAAATATTTGAACAAGCACTTTTAAAAAGAGGATATATGGATAGCAAACAAGTATGCAAAAGATGTTCAATATCATTTGTCTTTGGGAAAATGCAAATTAGAACCACAATGAAATATACATCCGCTGGAATAGCTTAAAGTATAAAAACTGATCATACCAACTGTTCCAAGGATGCAGAGCAATTGGAACTATTACACAATGTTGGTAGAAATATAGAAAGAAACAACCACTTTGAAACAGGTTTCTTTAAAAGTTATGTGTATACCAGGGCCAGCAGGTGGCATGGTGGTTAAAATGCTGGACTCCCACATGGTCAACCATGGTTCGAGTTCTGGACCCGGCAGCTTGAAAATCACACTTGGCATGTGTGTGTGCATACCCCAAATCCCAAGAGAATAGAGGAGAAGGGATCGTGGTGTGACCATCCTCCCTGGGAGGGAAGGGGTGATTTATCACTTTCACTCTCTCTGTTTCTCTGGCAAGTACACACATCGTATGGCAAAAATCTTTTTAAAAAGTTATACATGGGACTAGCAGTTAGCGTAATGGCCATGTCACTGGACTCCCATGTAGTTAACCGCGGTTTGAGTCCCGGACCCAGTGGCTTAAACTCAGGCCAGGCGCGTGTGTGTGTGTGCCCAAGATCCCAAGAGGACAATGGAGGAGAAGGGATTGTAGAAATCACCCCGGGGGGTGATTTCTTGCTTTCTGTCTCTCTGTCTCTGTCTTTCTCATGAGTGCACGCGCCCTATAGCAAAAACCTCTCCAAAAAAAAAAAAAAAGTTATACATATATCTAGCTTATGAACCAACCATTCCAACCTTAGGTATTTATCCAAGAGAAGTGAATGCATATATACACATAAAGACTTTTTCATATCAGGACTCGCAGGTGGCGTGGTAGTTGAAGGTGCTAGACTCCCATATGGCCAACCACAGTTTGAGCCCCGGATCTGGCAGCTTGTTTTCTCATTTTCCCTCTCTCTCTCTCTCACACACTCTGTCCCTCTCTTGTCAAATTAAAAATAAGTAAATAAAGTTAAATACTTCTTTTAGGAAAAAAAAAAAGACTTTTACACAAATGTTAGTCACACTTTATTTCCAATATCTCAAATGACCATTAATTTGTGAATTAATGAACAATCTGTGATATATCCATATAATGAAACACTACTCGGCAATGTAAAAGAAAAATTTATTGATATATGCAACAACATAGATGAATCTCAAAATAATTACAGTGTTTAAAAGACTTAAGACAGGTATTAGCAGGTGGCATAGTGGTTAAGGCACTAGACACCCACATGATTAACTACAGTTCGAGTCTCAGACCTGGCAGCTTGAAACTCATGCCAGGCACGTGTAGGTGCATGCACAAAATCCCAAGAGGAGACTGGAGAAGAAGGGATTTCAGCGTGGCTATCCCCCCTGGGTGGGGGGGATTAATCACTTTCTGTCTCTCTGTATTTGTCTTGCCAGCGATGTGAGTCCAATACCAAAATCTCTTGGGGAAAATAAAACAGAGTGCAAGACAAAAAAGTACATACCTTGTGACTCCATTTATATAAATTCCAGAAAATACAATCAATCCGTAGGAATGGAATGCAGACTGAGTTTTCTTAGAGGAGGGAGAATTGGATCAAAAAGGAGCAAGAAAGGGGCCAGATGATGGCACGGCAGGAGATCATGGTGCTCTGTGAAGCAATCCCATATGGGAAGGTTCCAAATTCAAGGCAGAAGACCTTTCTGAGTACTCCCGGCACATGCTTGTCCATGATCCAGTGCTGGCGGAAGGCGAGGGGTGAATCATGGTGTTAAGACCCTGTTGGTTCACGCTCTCTCTCTCTTACTCATGGAATAAGTAAACAAATAAACTATTAAAATACATATGTAAATAAAATAAAAAAGAAAGTTTAAAAAAAGAAAAGGAAGAAGAAGTATTTGAAGGTGATCAAATGTTTATTTTTTGAGAATTTTTTTGCTGTAGGGGGTGTGTGCTCACCAGAAAGACAAAGATACAGAGAGACAGAAAGCGAGAAATCACCCCCCCGGGGGGAGGGGGAGATGGCTACGCTGCAATCCCTTCTCTTCCATTCTCCTCTCGAGATCTTGGGCAAGCACGCACACGTACATGAGTTTAAGCCACCAAGTTCAGGACTCAAACCACAGCCAACTACATGGGAGTCCAGCGACATAGCCACTATGCTAACTGCTGGTCCCAATCAAATGTTTATTATCTTGATATTGGTGCTGGTTTCTAAAGTGTACACATATTGCAAAACAAATTATATGATACAGTTTAAATGTGTGCAACTTATTATCCACTGCTCTTTTTAAAAAAAATTATTTATTTTGTGAACCAGCAGTTAGCGTAATGGCTATGTCGCTGGACTCCCACGTAGTCGACCGCGGTTTGCATCCCGGACCCGGTGGCTTACAACTCACGCCGGGCGCGTGTGCGTACGTGCCCAAGATCCCGAGAGGAGAATGGAGGAGAAGGGATTGCAGCGTGACCATCCCCCCTGGGGAGTGATTTCTCGCTTTCTGTCTCTTTTTCTCTCTCTGTCTGTCTGGCGAGCGCACGCGCCCTATAGCGAAAACCTCTCAAAAAAAATTATTTATTTTATTTATTATTATTTATTTGACCAGAGAGAGGGAAAGGTTAAGTGAGAAAGCAAGCCACTAGGTCTAGGACTTGAACCACACTCGGCCATGTGGAAGCCCAGCGCTTCAACCACCACATCACCTGCTGGCCCTGTTGTTCATTACTTTTTCCTTAATAAAGCCATAATAAAAAGTTGATTAGTACTCAGCGTGTGCATTTTGATTCAAAGTCTCCTTGTTGAACTATCTCTAGGTTTCACGTCCTGTAGGAAAATACTCCCTTGTACTTTGTCTAACCTCTGATTTATTAATATGTTAGTAATGTTCCTTTAGCTTCCTCTTCTCATAAGCAGTCTGAAGTGATCTTTGAAAATGGTTTGCTGTTCACTTGACCCAGAGAACCCCAGAAAGTCATGCAAATCAAGAGGTTCAAATCTTCTTGTTCACTTTAAGAACACTTGTGAAACTTCACAGGCCATCAAGGGTATGCATATCCGAAAAGCCACCAAGTATCTGAAGGATGTCACTTTACAGAAGCAGTGTGTGCCATTCCGTCGTTACAATGGTGGAGTGGGTAGATATGCCCAGGCTAAGCAGTGGGGCTGGACACAAGGTCGGTGGCCAAAAAAGAGTGCTGAATTTTTGCTGCACATGCTTAAAAATGCAGAGAGTAATGCTGAACTTAAGGGGTTAAGGGTAGATTCTCTGGCCATGGAGCACATTCAGGTGAACAAGACACCCAAGATGCGCCATCGCACGTACAGAGCTCATGGGAGGATTAACCCATACGTGAGCTCCCCCTGCCACATTGAGATGATCCTGATTGAAAAGAAGCAAATTGCTCCTAAACTGGAAGAGGAAGTTGCACAGAAGAAAAAGATATCCCAGAAGAAACTGAAGAAACAAAAACTTATGGCAAGGGAATAAAGTCAGCATAAAGTAAATGTAGATCAAAGTAAAAAAAAAAAAAAAAGTTAAATACAAACTACTTATACAACTAATAAATCAAAGTCATAATTTTACAAATGAGTTTTCTCGAAGCATTCAAACACTAATTGCAAATCTAGTCAATTAAATTCTTTGCAAGTCTAATGCCTAAGAATACTTTAAAGGCAGTAATTACTTTAAAAGTAAGTAAAATATTTATATATTTTAATAATTACAAAATTGATCAAACCACTCATAATAAGCAGATGATAAAGTATTAATATTACGGGTTTAAACATATGTTTCATTATATCTACATTTATTCATCTGTTTCTTTATCCTTCTCTATACCTACGGCTTCTTATTTTTATTTCTTACTAGGGGTATGATTTTAATTATTTGACCCAGAAAAGCAATGTTTATTTTCAGACAGGTTAAGATTGAGGATTCAGGTTGATGATTGACGTTTCTGTGCCAAGGACAAGATGCCTGGGAGGCTCTAGCAAGGTAATTCTCTCGAATCAGTTAGGTCCCTTATTATAGGCCATTATACAAGGTCTATTACAAGGACGGACCCTGACCAGACTGAAAGGGTTTCATTTCTTCAATAGTAGTTTTGTTTTGTTTTTCTCAGAGTTCTTGTCTTCTCTAGAGCACCACCTCAATAGTCTATTATGCAAATGCTTGTTACAAAAGAGGATCTGATCTGGTTTGCTAAAATGTTAAGCCTTTGGTCAAGTTATTTCACTAGAAATAGCATTCACTAGCATTCCTTTTTCATTAACCTTTAAGACTTAGAAAAGGAGCAGAGACAGGCAGTGAGTATCAGGAGGTCTGTACTCTGGAGATGTTTCCTTTTTTCTAGGAAGAGACCCTTCAGGTTCTTGCCTGGATGGTATACATGGCTGCTGGCATCCTGTGAGCTAGGCCATCTCCGTGGGGTGCCACTGTGCCACATGCAAAATCCTCCTTTCAGTCTGGATTTTTAGTCCCACCTTCTGCAAACCCTGATATCCCCTGATCCAGAGCCTTTGTCCTTTTGCTAAAGAAAAAAAGATGGGAGAACAGGGCGGGGGTGTGAGAGACTGTCTGCAGAGGTTTGGGCCTGATCACCACGACTGCCTTCCATAGTACCAGATGCCTTTTAGACAAATTGCATGTTTTTGGTGAATGTCTGTGGCCAGCACTGTCAGTTACGTACTGTATCAAGGGCCCCTTCTTCCTTGCTCACACGACATCAATCGCCTTTGAGATAGCCAAGCACCTCACCCCCCTTGTAGCCATGAGAATACATAACCACTTTCACTCAAATATAAGCACATAGTCTACTAGAGAGACTTCAAAACGTGCTTGTTTTCACAGTCAAAAGAGACAGACTGCCATGAGGCTTCCCTTTTACCTGTTCTTGAATGCAGATATGATATCTGGAGCTGGAGGGACCAACTTGTGACCATGAGTCAACCAAAAGTCAACAAGCTAAGGAAGCTTGAGTGGAAAGACAGAGACTGGCTTGGGTGAGCAGCGGAATCAATGCCAACAGCCACTTTCCTCGGGCCTCTGGTGACATGAGAAAAATAAGCCCTAATCCACTGAAGTTTCTGCTTGTTATATATTCCATGACGCAGCTAAGCACACCTAGGCTATACCTTTCTCCTCCCTATTAAGTCAGTTTCCACTCTTCTGTGCATTTTCTGACTTCCAAAATGGTACTGAATTCTTTTATCTTCTAATGACTGTTCAAATGTTTTATTTGTTCTTTTTTTTTTTTTTTTTTTTTAACATGTGGAATTCTTCTAATAGGAATTTGGGAAAGAGGAAATAAATATGCCATCAATGTACCATGTTTAACTGGAAGTCATTCAATAACCTCCTTGCTCCTAGTTCTCCCCACTTCGTTCATATTTTAGTATGAGAACTATTTATTTATTTTTAAATTATTTTATCTGTTTAATTTTATTTATTTATTTATTTATTTTGACTGGGGGGGAGGGGAAGCAAGAAAGCAAGTCACCAGGTATAGGATCCTAACTGCAGTCAGCCACGTGGGAGTCTAGCACCTTAACCACCACACTATCTGCTGGCCCTTGTATGAGAAATATTTTTAAAGTGCAAATTTTATCACAGTACTCGACCACTCAAATCCATTTGTTTTTGTTGTCAGAGGGTATCAGTGAACTGCCCCCAAGACTTGAAAGTAAGAGTTAAATTCCACATGGAATGAATGTGATCGAACACTTGTTCTACACCACCATACAGTGCTTTGAGAGGACTGAGTTCATCAGGTCATACTTCTCACCTGGTGAAAAAAAATCCCAAGTGTAAAAAACCACAATGACTCATAGACATGTGTATCTCTGGATGTCTTGCAGAGAAAAAGGTCATTAAGAACCTCTGTTTAAAAGGATTTATGCAAAAGGAGAGGGGATTAGAGCCAAATAGTGGTAAACAATACCAGTGAAATGTGAAGTCAGTAATGAGCTTGTGTGTTTTTTTCTTTTCTTTTTTTTTGGAGAGGTTTTTGCTATAGGGCACATACGCTCGCCAGACAGACAGAGACACAGAGACAGAAAGCGAGAAGTCACCCCCCAGAGGGGATGGCCACACTGCAATCCCTTCTCCTCCATTCTCCTCTCAGGATCTTGGGCACACACGCACACGCGCCCGGTTTGAGTTTTAAGCCACCGGGTCTGGAACATGAACCGCGGTCAACTACTTGGGAGTCTAGCGACATAGCCATTACACTAATTGCTGGTCCCATGAGTTTGTGTTTTTTATGTTTTTGGGGTTTTTTTTGTTTAGATTTTTTTGACTATAGGGCGTGTGCACTCACTGGAGAGACAGAGACAGAAAGAAAGAGAGAAATACTTCCCTGTGGGGAATGGCCACACCACAATCCCTTCTCCTCCATTCTCTTCTTAGGATTTATGCACACATGCCTGGTGCAAATTTTAAGCTGCCAGATCCAGGACTTAAACCGTGGTTAACTACATGGGAGTCCAGCAACAAGTACGTTATGCCATCTGCTGGTCTCAGTGAGCTTGTTTTTAGGTCTGACATAAAATGGCCCGAGTGAGGTTTCCTTTTAGGGAGGACTAAGAAGCAGTAATATTGATTATGATTTCCACTGAGATGAACTGCCCACAGAGCCTCCACCGGATGAGCCTCTTCAAGGATTACTCGATGTGGGCAAAAGTTCTGTTCCTTCCTGGGCAGAACACATCTAATAACTGACTGATGGGGGCTATCTTTGTCAGGACGCTGTGAACTACCTTAGACGGGGTGTCTTAAACCACAGACATTTCTTTTCTCACAGTTCTGGAGGCTGAAGTGCATGGTCAGGGTGTCAGCATAGTTGAAGTCCTGGTGTGGGTCCTCTTCCATTACTTGTAGATGCTCCACCTTCTCAGTGTGTCCTCATGTGGAGGAAAATAAGAAAGCTCTAGTCTCTTTCTCTTCTTATAAGGACACTATTTCCATTGTGAGCACCCTATCCTCATGACCTCATCTAAGTCTCATTTCCTCCCGAATAACGTGACAATAGGGGTCAGGACTCCAACACATAAATTTCGGAGAGACACAGACATTCAGAGGGGAAAGAAAGAAGTTTGTCCTATTCAAAACCATCCCAAATAGCCATTCTACCTTCAGAGCTCATCTTGGGTTGGCTGAGGCTGTTGTTAGGACCACATCCATTCATCATTCAACTTTTCCCTCCACTCATCCTGCTTTCTTCTTTCTAGGAGTACTGATCCTGTGGGTTCCTTAAAAACCATGCTGGTGGCTAAAGTCCTTCAAGTCTGTGTCCCTGGAAAACCATACCTGGCTTTGCAATTTACTTTGGACGATATGTTCTCATCTTTTTTAATCCTCACAAACAACATCATGAGGAATTACTGTTCTTCTACTTTGAGGATGAAAACACTGAGGATCAAAGAGGATACTTGTGCAGGGTCATACAGCTTGTTAGAAATGAGGCTGGAATTAATGTTGGTCTCCTGACTCTGACCTTTAGGGAGTAGGCAGCTTTAAAATACCAAAACAAAGCAACAAATAACAAAACAGGCCTGTGCCACATGCTGGGGCAGAGAATTTGGTCTCCAGAGCCTGAGCTCTCAGGCTTCTTTAGCTTTAACAAAGCTGCATTGTCGTTTCTGAAAGTGCATTCATTGAGATGCGATGTGTGCAGAGTTACCTCCAAGGCCAGAGACACTCAAAACATTAAAGGGACCAGCGGAATCTTAAAATGTAGGCTTCCCTAATGAGTTTTCAAGTTTCCTCTCTGGGAAAGTAACAGGCAAAGCTGCTGTAATTCTTCCCAAGCAAAAGGGCACCTAGGACACCGAGATGCCAATAGTCTCCTTAGCAACCATCCCAAATCCAGTTGCTAGAAAATGAAACCCTGATCTCTATTCATGCAGCAGATCACATGGGGTCAGGTGTTGTTTATCTCTCTTTCTCTCTTGCAGAAACCACCAGTCACTGGGATTTAATTGCATCCTTAAGATGGGAGGGAAAAAAAAAGAAGTAAAGCAGTGAAACCAGAGCAATTACTAATGAGCATGTAGTGAACATAAAACACTCAGCCAGCTTCTTAGAAGCATGTACTTTTGTAAACATGTGCTACAGAAGCCATTGCTCACACACGCGTGTGCGTGCACACACACACACACACACACACACAAGCTTTTGAGCTTTAGGCAGTGCCTGTTCGTTATAATTTGAAACTCACAAACTGAGCTCATTATTGAATGTCTGGTTCAAGAGGACTTTGCAGTCACACAGACATTTGGTCTTTATGTGTTTGCTTTGCCCAGTATTGCTTTTTTGTTTTATTAGAGTTTTTGCTATAGGGTGCATGTGCTTGCCAGAGAGAGAGAGAGAGAGAGAGAGACAGAAAGTAAGACATCACCCCCCACCCCAGGGGGATTGGCCATACTGCAATCTCTTCTCATCTGTTCTCTCAGAATTTTGGGCACACATGCACATGTACTTGGTGCGAGTTTCAAGCTGCCGGGTCTGGAACTCAAACTGTGGTTGGCCATGTGGGGGGGTTCAGTGCCTTAACCACTATACCACCTGCTGGCCCCCAGCATTGTGATTTTTTTAAACCATCTTGCCTCCTAAAAGACCATAATACCGAGCAATCTCAGAGCCCAACTGGAACTAAAGGATATAAATCAACGTGATGCCTTTTCATTAGAACAGCCTTGCTGAAGGAGTAGGTGGTGACTGGTCATATAACCAACTGCTGAGTCTTTGACAGATGGGGGCTCAATGGTATTTTCTGAACACTATCATTTATTAATTTAACGAATATTTATTGATATGGTTTTTGATATTAGTATGTGTCAGGCACTCATTAAGACATAAAAGTACCAATACACAGTGGTTATCAACATTTCTCTGCTGACAGTCATCCAAATTGTATTGTTTAAACAAACTGATGTAAATTTACAGGACTAAAGATGTCACTACACTCTGTTTCTCCTACGGACAGAGAAGAAGAATACTATTTTCAAGGGTCAATAAAGGAGCAATTTTGTAAAATCAACAAAGTATCTTGTCTTGCAAATCAAGTTTTCCTTCTTTGAAAAAGAGTTGCTTTGGAAATTTAACTTCTGAGGGAAGGAAATGAGATTTTAAAACAATGGCTTTAGCTTTTCCTATTTTATTTTTTTGGGGGGGGGGAGATTTTTGCTATAGGGTACATTTGCTTGCCAGAGAGACAAAAAGAGACAGAAAATGAGAAATCACCTCCAGGAAAGAGGGTCACATGGCAATCCCTTCTTCTCCATTCTCCTCTCAGGATTTTGGGCACACATGCACACACATATGTGTGAGGTTTAAGCCACTGGGTCCAGGACTCGAACTGCAGTCGACTCGTTGGGAGTCCTGTGACGTTATGCCATCACAACTTTTCCCCAACTTTTCCTTTACTGGACCAAAAGCAGGCATCCTGAGGTAGTTGGTGCTTTTGACAGGAACACAGTTAGTCAGGATTGCGTTGTGTTTGCCTCTTTCTCCTTGTTTTACCTTCTTTTTTTCCCTCTTTATCCTCCTCTCCATTTTCTTTTTTCCTGCCTAAGGGACTGTGAATGGAACTTAAAAGATAAAAGTGTTTCTAACCCTATAGCTGGTGGCAAAAATCAGCAAGGCTTGGCTTTATAATTATAGATGTCACTTTTCCTAGCATGTCCCATGGGTTATTGCTAGAGATATAACTCAAAAAACATAACAGTAGATTCTGACATGCTGTCAGAACCTCACTGTTTCTAAAATACTGTGAAATTTCCCAGTGATTTGTGGAGCAATTGTGAGTCAAGCCAGAGAACCTCAGAATCCTTATAATGGGGATTTGTAGCAAGCTGTCAGCCGTCGCAGTGGGTGTTTAATATACATGCACATTCTCTTACTCCAATTTTTAAAGAAGGTTTCTGATCTCCAGGGATTTTTTTTCCCCCGCTCACTTTCTCTGGCACTTGCCTTTCATTGCAAAGTTGCTTGATACTGTATCTACTCTCATGAGATGGTGGGAGAAAGGCCAGAGAAAAATGAAATTCTATCTGTCAAGAAATCGAATTAATGAAATATAAAACTTTAGAGCTGGAAGGAAACTGGAAAGCTGATTTGTCCTATTGACTGCTCTACTTCCATTGCAATGAATATTTAATAACTAATTATCGAATGAATGAATATGTAAATTAATATACATCCCTCTCTCCACTTTTACAGCTGGGAAAACTGAAATCAGAAGGGATAAAAGATGCATCTACAATTTGGCAGTAAATGGGGGAAGCTAGAATTCTAAACTGAGCTTCTCAAACGCTCGTATGCACAGGAATCACCTGGGGATGTTGTTAAGATGCAGATCTGGGGGCTGGCAGTGGTGCTTAAGGTAGTGGGCTTCCACATGGTCCACCGAGGCTCAGTGGCTCAAGTCCCAGACCCGGCAACTTGAAAATCATGCAGAGTGTGTGTGCATGTTTGCCCAAAATCTCAGAAGGAAAATGGAGAAGGGATTGTGGCACGGCCATCCACCCTCAGGGGTAATTGCTCACTTTCCCTCTCTCTGTCTCTCTCCAGGGAGCACATGTGCCCTGTGGACCACCCCCACCCCCGCAAAAAAAAAAAAAAAAAAAAGAAGAAGAAGTAAGTCTGAAATAAGGTTCTTAAGTTTCATTTCTTCTTTTTTTAAAGAGGTTTTTGCCTTAGGACATGTGCCTGCCAGAGAAAGAGAGGGAGAGACAGAGACAATGAGAGGGAAAGTGAGAAATCACTCTTCCCCCCAAAAGGGGATGGCTACACCACAGTCCCTTCTCCATTCTTCTCCTGGGATCTTAGCATGCATGGCGTGAATTTCAAGACACCAGGTCTGGGACTTGAAGTGCAGGCAGCCTTGTGGGAGTCTAACGACAGTTGGTAACCACTACACCACCTGCTGGTCCCTAAGTTTCATTTCTTAACAAAGTTCTGGGATGGTGTAATATTGTTGGTCCAGGAACCATACTTTGAAAAGCAAGGGGCTAAACATACATCTCAAACCTCTAAAAAATATTTCCATGTAAAAACATGGATTTTCCTATGGTGTTAACTATTTTGTTTTATTCAAAAAGATTTAAAAATTGGATTATGTGCTTTATGCCTATGGACACCGCCAAGGAAGCATCGTTGAACTCTCTCTTTCCACTGCCGTCATGTCTAAGTCGGAGTCTCCCAAAGAGCCAGAACAGCTGTGGAAACTCTTTATCAGAGGGTTGAGCTTTGAAACAACTGATGAGAGCCTGAGGAGCCATTTTGAGCAATGGGGAACACTCATGGACTGCGTGGTAATGCGAGATCCAAACACCAAGCGCTCCAGGGGCTTTGGGTTTGTCACGGATGCCACTGCGGAGGAGGTGGATGTAGCCGTGAATGCAAGGCCACACAAGGTGGATGGAAGAGTTGTGGAACCAAAGAGGGCTGTCTCAAGAGAAGATTCTCAAAGACCGGGTGCCCACTTCACTGTGAAAAAGATATTTGTTGGTGGCATTAAAGAAGATACTGAAGTTCCCAATGACTATGTTTCAATTTATTAGTAGTTAAAAAGTGCTAAATACTACTTGAAATTACTGTTTGCAGATTAGTGACAAGGGCTGGTGATAGGATCTGGTTGGACTCTGACTTATGGGTGCTCTCAAACATAGTTCTTCCAGACTCAAGTCTAGCCATAAGCTGTTTTGCCAACATGTCAAGAGTAATCTGTATTTTTGTATGTGATTTCTACTTTTATAGACCTGTTTTAAAATAAAACATTTTTATACAATGAATACTAAAAAAAAAAAAAAAAAAAAAAAAAAAAAAAAGACACTGAAGAACATCACCTAAGAGATCACTTTGAACAGTATGGTAAAATCGAAGTGATTGAAATCATGACTGACCGAGGCAGTGGCAAGAAGAGGGGCTTTGCTTTTGTTACCTTTGATGATCATGACTCTGTGGATAAGATTGTCATTCAGAAATACCATTCTGCGAACGGCTACAACTGTGAAGTCAGGAAAGCTCTTTCCAAACAAGAAATGGCTAGTGCTTCCTCCAGCCCTAGAGGTCGAAGTGTTTCTGGAAACTTCGGTGGTGGTCGAGGAGGTGGTTTTGGTGGTAATGACAACTTTGGTCGTGGAGGAAACTTCAGTGGTCATGGTGGCTTTGGTGGCAGCCGTGGTGGTGGCGGATATGGTGGAAGTGGGGATGGCTATAATGGATTTGGTAATGATGGAAGCAATTTTGGAGATGGTGGAAGCTACAATGATTTTGGCAACTACGACAATCAGTCTTCAAATTTTGGACCCATGAAGGGTGGCAACTTTGGAGGCAGAAGCTCTGGCCCTTATGGAGGTGGAGGCCAATACTTTGCCAACCATGAGATCAAGGTAGTTGTGGCGATTCCAGCAGCAGCACTAGCTATGGCAGTGGCAGAAGGTTTAATTAACTGCCAGAAAACAAAACTCAGCAGGAGAGGAGAGCCAGAGAAGTGACAGGGAAGCTACAGGTTACAACAGATGTGTGAACTCAGCCAAGCACAGTGGTGGCAGGGCCTACCTGCTACAAAGAAGACATGTTTTAGACAATACTCATGTGTATGGGCAAAATTACAAGGACTGTATTTGTGACTAATTGTATAACAGGTTATTTTAGTTTCTGTTCTGTGGAAAGTGTAAAGCATTCCAACAAAGGGCTTTAATGAAGATTTTTTTTTTTGCACCCACACTGTTGATTGCTAAATGTAATAGTCTGATCATGACGCTGAATAAATGTGTTTTTTTTAAATTGGATTATGTTTTAATTGGCCCTTGTTGCACTATGAATATTTGGGGACTGTACACTAAATGAACTTACTTATCTAGTTGCCAGTGTTGTGGGATGGTTTCAGTGATGTCCAGGTTCTCAGTGTTTCCGGGACAGAACTGAATGAAACACGCCAACAGTGAAAGCAAAGGGTAGTTCATTAAGTACAAACAAAAGCACAGCCCCCCGAGAGGTAGGAGCAGCCTGAGCCGAGAGAGAAGGAGTGATTTAAGGGTGCCCATAGTTACTTTTCATGGAATTTGTAATTCCTTAACCTGGGTCAAGATCATTATCTGGGTCTACTGACTGCTTTCATCCCCCATTGGCTGTATCATATGAGGCTTTATCAGGCAAGCAACTCTTCACTGGAAATCATCCCGCCTACACTGCCAGGGGTGGGGAATTTTCTGTCCTCATTGCTTTTTCTATCTAGCCACGTAGACAGATAGATGCTCCAGCCTTCTTACCTGCTTCTATTTTGTGGTTTCTTCCTGCCTCAGTAGCAGGTCTGTTTATAGGAAGCATTCTTGGGACCAGCAGTTGGTGTAATGTTTACATCACTGGACTCTCATGTCGTTCACTGCGGTTCAAGTCCCAGACCCGGTTGCTTAAACTCACGCTGGGCGCGTTTGTGTGCATGTCCAAGACCCTGAGAGGAGAATGGAGGAGAAGGGATTGCAGCGTGGCCATCCCCCCTAGGGGCTGATTTCTCGCTTTCTGTCTCTCTGTCTCTCTCTGTCTTTCTGGCGAGCACACATGCCCTATAGGAAAAACCTCTCCAAAAAAAGAAAAGAAAGAAGTATTCTTAATCTGCTTCCATTTATGAAATTGTCATTTCTTTCATGCACAATATAACTTTGGCTGATTCAGGTCCCTCTGGGAAGATTTTTCAAGTATTTCCTAGGTGCTATTCCACTTGCCTCTTGAGTGCTAACAGGAAATTTTGAAGAAGCATGGAGAGGGTGTTTCTCCCAACACCAGCACACCCACATATTGACAAAGGGAGCCTGAATGAGTTATCTGTTGCTGCTTATTTTTGCTCTATGATGGCTGATCCTCAGCTAGAGGAGTCAAAGACTAGGGAGTTGGGGACCAGCAGATGATGTATTCACTGGACTCTCACATGGCCGACCACAGTTCAAATCTTGGACTGGGGTGGCTGGAAAATCATGCTGGGCACATGTGCGTGCGTGCCCAGGATCCTGGGAAGAGAATGGAGGAGAAGGAATTGCGGTGTGGCCATCCCCCCTGGGGGGTGATTTCTCATTTTCTGTCTCACCGTGTCTCTTTCCCTCTTCTGCAAGTGCACGGATCCTAAGGCAAAAACTTCTAAAAATAGAAATAAAAATTTTAAAAATAAAAAAAGACTAGGGAGTTGAACTCACGTGAAATCCTGACTGGGGTTGGAGGAGATACTTCCAAGATGGCTCGCTCACATAGCTAATGTCTGAGTGCAGGCTGGTTTCTCTCCATGGGGGCCCTTTTATGCATGAACATCTCTCCTTGCGACTTCTCCACAGGCTGCCTGAGTGTCAACATGGTGTTGGCTTCCCTCAGAGTGAGGAAGCTGACAAGAACAAGCACAGACCTTTGCCTTTTTAACTAAGCCTACCAGAAGGGCAGGCCCCTCCGCAATGATCCTCCAACTTCTGGATTTTTTGTCACATGATTGATTAGTTAAGATTAGAACCCTTGGGGGAGCAGGTGACATAACAGTTAAGGCACTGAACTCCCGTATGGCTGACTGAGATTTGAGTCTTGGAACTGGTGGCCTGGGACTCATACTGGCATGTGTGTGTGTTTGTGTGTGCCCAAAAATCCCAGGAGGAGAATGGAAGAGAAGGGATTGTGGTATTGCCATCCCCCTGGGGGGGAGGTTTCTCACCTTTCCTCACACTGTCTTTCTCTGTCTCTCTCCAGTGAGCAAACTCGCCCTATGGCAAAAACTTCAAAGAAAAAAAAGTATTCTTTATCCTCCCCAAACCAGCTAATCACAGAGAAAAACCCTTTTTCTTCACACAACTAACATTTCTCCTACCTACAAAGAACCCAAATTGTAGATCAACCCATTTGTAACTTGTTTCTCTGCTTAAACACAAACAAAAGAAAAAAAACAGGGGCCACCAGGTGGCATGGTGGTAAGGTGCTAGACTCCCACGTGGCTGACCAGGCTTTGAGTCCCAGTGGCTTGAAACTTATGCTGGACATGAGTGCATACATGCCCACAATCCTGAGAGGAGCATGGAGAAGAGGGAATTGTGGAGTGGCCATCCCCCCATGGGGAGGGGGGGTGATTTCTCACTTTCTGTCTCTGTATCTCTCTGGTGAGTGCACACACTCTATAGCAAAAGTCTCTCATAAAAACAAACGAATACAGTCTAAGTTAAAACGACCCCCTTGGGACACTGATTTCTGGGTGTACTCTCCATTGCAATAGTCTGAGTAAAATTGTCTCTGTCTCTTTCTCACTCTTGCTCTCTCTGAGTGTGTATGTGAGAGACAGAAACAGGTAGAAAGCTGTCCTTGCTATGATCTAGTTGAGAAAAATCATATAACATCACTTTTGCCAATATTCACTTTGTTTGAAGTGAGTTACCAGGTCTGGCCTGCATCTAGGGGGAGAGGTACCAGCTTCACACTTCGAAGAAAGATGTATCAGAGAAGGATACCTTTTTTTTTTTTTTTTTAGATTTTTTGCCATAGAGTGTGTGCCTTTGCCAAAAAGAGAGACAGAGAGAGGGAAACTGAGAAATCATCTCCCAAGGGAGATGATCATGCCACAGTCCCTTCTCCTCCATCCCCCTCTAAGGATTTTGGGCGAGCACACACACACAAACACACACACACACACATACACAGACACACATGCCTGGTGTGATTTTTCAAGCAGTCTAGGACTTGAACGACAGTCGGCCATGTGGGAGTCCAGTGCTTCAGCCACCACTCCACCTGCTGGTTCCAGGATACGTATTTTAGAACCATCTTATAATCATAGCCAATGGCAGCAGCAGGATTTACCCAGGAAGATAGGCCAACAGTAGGTGTCCCGACCCGTGGGACAGTCGAACAGGTTCCCTGGGGGAGGGAGTAAGAGATGGGATAAAACACACGCACACACACACACGAGGTGCTGATCAAGTCTTCCGTCTTCTTCCGTCTTCCGTTTATTGAGGAAAAATGGTGAGTTATATACAGCTGGTGGGCACCAATTGGTTGCCCGAAGTGCAAATGAGATAGAACAGCATAAACCAATCATTAATGTGGGGTAGATCTCTTCCGTTGCCTAGAAACCCAACCACTTCCAGGGAGAGCGATTGGTCACATAATTTCTGAAAAAATGGTTTGCTCAGTGAGGAAGTAAAGCCTAATGGTTTCCAAGATGGCGGATAGCTCACGATGGCTTCCATATGCAGTGCCCTCCACAAGTAGGTTTTCTAGCATTCTCTCAACAGAAATATTATAGTCTTCCTTCCTCCTGTATGGTGGAATTTCAATAATACATAGAGTTCATCTAAATTCAAATGGCATTACAGCAGGAGCAACCCACTTGCTCTAGTTTGCCTTCTTACACAAGAGGATATTGGTTAAGTCTGGCTGCACTTAGAGAGCAATTTTTATCTTAGCATTTATGTCTTCACCACCTGCCAAACACCACCACCACCACTACAGAAAATCAGGACTGTTAGGTGCACTTTGGAAAATCATTGTGACCCACACTTTATGCTGAAGGAAATAAGAGTCATATTTTAGTCACCGAGGAACGAGATTCTTGAAATAAAGCCAGATAGAGTTAACTAAGATAATGAATAAGCTGAGCCTAAAGATTCACAGTAATTATTTCATTTAAAAAGATGTGAGAAAAAGAGAAAAAATCTATTGAAAACAAATTTGCAGCAGAGTTAAATGAAAAAGGCTCCATTATGACTCTTGTAAGACTAATGGTCAATTCTTCACCTGGGTTCTTAGTAACTATTGGATTCCTGATTTACAAAGATGTTTGACTCCAGGGAAAGCAATTAACATCCCTTTCACATCACAGCATTCATTGCTGGAGGCCTCTGAAAGCTGGAAAAAAATTGCAAAAGAATCAATATAATAAAATCAATTTAAAAATGTGATTCACATAATGCTCTCTGGACTCTGGAAAAAGGCAAATTCTGATTATCTTATTAATGAGGAGTACAGAGGAACAAAAGAATATAAAATGGTAAGTGACTGCTAAGAGCTTTTTCTCCTGCCATAGTTGAGCCTTAAAGCCAGAAAAATAAATCGCAATGGAGCAGAAATTTCACTAATTACTATCTCCTCTCAGGAGTCATGGCATCCTGATTAGCTCTGTCCTCCAAGTACAGCCTGAGTTTAGTGGTCCTGAGACAGCACAGAAACCTGTCCACGTGGAGCGATCAGTTGCAGAGCGAAGTCCCAAGACCTCACTTAGTTTATTCTCCCTTGGTGGCCACCAGTACGGTGTCAGTGTCCTCAGAGTTCAATGTGTATACTACAGAGCAGTTACCTGGCACTCGATTCTTCTAGTTCAGCAATCCTAGAAGAAAGGCAGTACTTTTCTTTCTGGATACTCAACAGGCAAATAATAGAGAGATCTATCATACCTGAGCATAAAAACAATGAGGAAATTAACCCCATTGTGAATTTGGGAACATTAATTTTAGTAGCCCTTAGGGGTCCTTCTTGATGCGTGATCAGAAGATGTGAGAAAAATAAAAGAAAAAGGTTGAGTTGGTTGCATGGCCCAGTGATTAAGGCAGCCAGTCCCACATGGACAATGGCATGGTTTGAGGCTCAGAATTGGTAGCTTGAAAAACATGCTGGGTGTACGTGTGTGCATACCCAAAATCCTGGGAGGAGAATGGAGGAGAAGGGATTATGGCATGGCCATTCCCCCACCCCCAGATGATTTCTCACTTTCCCTCTCTGTCTGTCTCTCTTTGGCTAGCATATGTGCCCTCTAGTAAAACAAATATATAAAACAAGACAAAACAAAACAAAGTCAAAATATAGAAACTGTATAGGATAAATAATGTAGTTCTTGGAACAACAATGGAGAGGAACGCGAGCAGAGAGGACTGAAAGACAAACATCAATCCCAGGGTACGGATGGTAGCACAGCTGTAATGCAATATTCTGTGCAGCTGGCTACATGGGAAGGTTTCGGATTCACTTCCAGAGACCTCCCTGAACATGCCAACGGCACATAAGTGCCCGTGATCTGGGACTGGCTGAGACTGGGAATTGACCACAGCATGAGGACCCTGTTGGAGTTGCTGCCTCTTTGTCTCTCATCTCTCTTCTGAGGGGAGAAAGACACAAATAGTCACAATGTTATAAGACCCTTATTTGGATCCTAGTCTAAGCATATTGTAAAAAAAAGATTTTTTAAAGCTTTGGTCAAAGTGATATACAATCCCTTTTCCCTTTCTCTTTTCCTGCTGACTGGAAAATGCAAACAACATGGTTTACCATGCAGACAAGGACACACTCCAGGGAGGGTGAAATGATGAGATGGAAGGCCCCAGCCCCATCAACTTCATGCAGCAGAGCCAGGTTGTCAGTTCAGTCATTTATCACGAGAGACAAACGAAAATCACGTTAGCAAAGCTAGGGTAAGATCTCAACTCATAGAAAGGAGCCTTAAACTGAACATTCCTGACTCCACCCGCTGATAGTAATGTTTTCACTCAACCCTGAATGTTAAAACTATCCTGTCCCTAGTGCTTGTGTATTTGAGTAGGAAATCTTTTCCATCAAAATGGAAGCCACTAGCTTTCACTCTTAGTGGAACATGGACTTGATTCCTTATTGAAATTCAGCATGCTTGGCTTCTCTGGTTTTGAAATCTGAACACTAGTGAGGGTCCATATGCTTCATATGGTATTTTAGGACTTATTGTATTTATGACTTTTTATTTGGGCACTTTGATCGAGTATGAAGTATCAAGATCAGTGCTGTTTCCTTACTAAAATTTTATTTAATGTGTAAAGTATGATATTATATATGTTTTGGTACATTATTATAATGTGAAAACAAATTGAATTTCATTAGAGCAATGACAAATTAAATTTTCTCATTCTTTATTTAACACTTTATTCCCACAGTAACCCCTAATGGGCAATTAAACTGACTTGCTGATAGTGAAGGCTTCGTGCAGGCCACAGTAGACATATGTTACATCAGACATAAGGCACTTAACAGAAGTAATTCAACTGAATCATGTCATCCATCGGGCAAAATTCATGCAGAGTCTTGTCTCTCCCAGAAGGAGCAACACACTGGGTGGGTGTCTGTTTTGTTTTGTTTTCTTGTACTGAGTTATCACTTGAGTGGTCCTATTTGCTACACAGCAAAGAATCACAAAGCATTGCCACTTTGGTTCCTAATTCTATCTTTGATATATTTCAGATTCATCACTTCTCTTCTCTACTAGCACTTTCCTAATCTAAACCACTATGCTCCTGTACTCAGATCATGCAATAGTCTTAATTGGTCTCTTGATTTCCATTTTGGTCCCCTCTAATCCTTTTTTTTTTTTTTTCTGTGAATTATGTAATAGCTTCAACTAGTCCCTTGATTTCCATTCTGGTCCCCTCTCATCCATTTCTTTCCATAACAACTAGAGGAAATTTATTTATTTATTTATTTATTTATTTATTTATTTATTTATTATTTATTTATAAAGAGTGTGTCCCCACCAGAGAGCGGCAGGGAAAAAGAGAGAGAGAGAGAGGAGAAAGAAACCTTCCACGAAGAATGGTCAATGGCGATCCCTCCTCCATGTCTTCTTCCTTTCAGAATTTTGGGCATGCGCGCACATGCAACTGGAATGTTTCTTAAGCCTGTGATCTGGATTCTATCATACAACTTCCTATAATAAAACTTCTGTGCTTCCTTTCAGTTATTTGGACCCAATATGATGAATGTAGTTACCAAATAGTTTTCAGATCATAGTGTTAAATCTTTTGATATATTTTCTTGTTTAATTCCATTATAATTCTATGAGGTGAGTAAAATAATCTCATTTTATATGCAAGAAAATAGATGCAGAGAGGTTAACATAATTAGGCTGATACGTATTAGAGCTATGCCTTGAAAATATGTTTAACTCCAGAGCACTTACTCTACACTAAACAGTATGGAAACTATTTTAGGAAGTATTTCTTTTTGTTGAGGTAAACTGGGGAAATAAGGAAAGTCCTAGGAAGTGGGCATTCTTGAGAAAGCAAGCATTGTCACAGCTGAAGAGAAAGGGAGGAGAATACAGAGAGTTTTCATAGCTTTGGTGTGATATCAAAGTAAAATTATTTACCTATGACATGACTAATGTCCGGACATTAATTACCACGTTGCTCTATTCATTTATAAGTTTTGAATGAGAATGCTTACCCAAGTAACCAACAAATAACAAATCTGACTTTTTAAGGAGGACTTTGTGGCAGTATGCGTTGCCTATGATAACGCCTCAGGAAATGATAGTTCCTCGTGCTGGAATGGTTCTGAGTGCATGTAAACACAGAACATTTCTGGTCTGGAGACACACCAGGACTGTGTGTGACAGCCAAGGACAAAAATTTGAGAGTGGACTCACCTATTAACTTCATTTTAATTTCTTCAAGTCACTCGTAACATTGCCTCTAGTGGATTTGTTGCTTATACTCTGATGACGACATGATAGAATTGTGGTGTTCTGAATTGACAAGGCATCGGGCATTCTAGTTACAAGACAAATGATAAAAAATAAAAATTCTGGTAAACTTCTCATGCCTCAGCCCTTGGAAGCTGGCCAGTTCTAATGAACACTATTGATGTGGGATTAGAACAATGCTTTCGGATTTTGGTGTGTCTAAGAAATATACAGGGAGCTTGCTAAAATGTCAATTTACAGATCTACTTTTGGAAATTCTGACTTTGTTCACTTGGATTCAGGCTCAGGTGTCTGCACTTTTAGTCCATGCCTCAGAGAGTTATTTTTCCTCCTCCTTCTCCTCCTCTTCCTCCTCCTTTTTTTGTATTTTTTTTTTCTTCCAAAGGGACTCAGAGAGAAGGAGTCATATCAACAGGGTCATGATTCACCTCCAACTTCAGCCTGTATCATGGGCATTCATGAATGTTCCATGTATATAAATAGGCCTCAGAATAATACCCTGGGACCTTGCCACCTTTTTAGAGCATTGAATTACCATTGTGCCATTGGCTGCCTCTGCTCTGGGAACCCTAAGGCAGCTTGCCCACGAATCATATGCTAAGAATACTCGTCTGGAGTGAATGTGATTGGTGGTGGCTGTGGTGGTTGGGATTTGTTCCTGCTGTAGCTACCCTAGAAGACCCACAAAGGAAAATGGAGTTCTGCCAATTAAGTATATAGAGATGCCCCAAGGATTAAATCAGAATCTAACCCCTAGAGGGACCAGGAGATGGCTTAATGGTTATATAACTGGACTCTAACATAGTTGACCATGGTTCAAGTGCCCGATCTGGCAGCTTAAAAATCACGCCAGGAGTGTGTGCCTGTGTGCCCAAAATCCCAAGAGGAGGATGGAGGAGAAGGGATTGTGATGTGGCCATGCCCCCTGGAGGGGTGATTTCTTGCTTTCTGTCTCCTATGGCAAGTGCATGTGGCCTATAACAAAAATCTCTTAAAAAAACGAAAACAGGGGAACCAGCAGTTAGCGTAATGGCTATGTCGCTGGACTCCCACGTAGTCGACCGCGGTTCGCGTCTCGGACCCGGTGGCTTACAACTCACGCCGGGCGCGTGTGCGTGCGTGCCCAAGATCCCGAGAGGAGAATGGAGGAGAAGGGATTGCGGCGTGACCATCCCCCCTGGGGGGTGATTTCTCGCTTTCTGTCTCTCTGTCTCTCTCTGTCTGTCCGGCGAGCGCACGCGCCCTATAGCGAAAAACCTCTCAAAAAAAAAAACAAAAAAACAAAAAAACCAAACAAACAAAAAAAACGAAAACAGGGTCACAGGTTGGTCTGGGCACTATTAGACTGAGAAAATTGCAGGCAGCAGAGTTCTTGGGTCTTCCCACTTTGCCTTAAAAGATTTAATAAGACATGGAATAGTCAATCATCTGGAGGAGTAAAGAATCTTGAGACTGTTTTGGGTACTAACCATCTGTATCCAATACTTTTACTCTAAAGTTCATTCTTAGGGTGCTCCAGGCTACTTCACTTCCATTCTCTTCTCAGTCTCTTAATTTATTCCTTCTACTCAATCAAGACTTAAAGCAGTTCCCTTCATGCACTTGCCCTTTTAATTTTTCAGGCCCTTTTCCAAGCTGTTGCATGAGAATGCAACCTTTCTTTTCAACATATGCCTGGTCTCTCCCATCTTTCCTGTTAGTTTTGCCAGCTGATCTCAGAGTGCTGACAGCTTTTCCTGGCTTTTTGCTGCATAGACATAGAATTTCTTCAGTTTTATGCATGGCTCTTATGTGTGATTCAATAAATTACTTGCCATTTGTATAATACCTTACGGCTTGTTTTTCTCCGGGAAATGTTCATTCAGCCAAAGCTATTGAAATCTGACAATATGTCAAATACTGTGCTAGATGTTGTAGATACAAAATGAATAAAACACAATGTCTCCTTTGTCAATTATACCTCAATAAAGCTGAGGGAAAAAGCTCTATTTCCACCTAGGAGGAGCTCACAGTATAGAAAGCAAAGGCAAACATGTAAACACATATATTATAGTGCAGTGTGCTAAATATCACACACTGTGATGAGAAAGAAAATGAACTTCCTCTGGGGGAGCTGATAAAAGGTCTCATAGGAAGTGACATTTCCATCAGTCTTGAAACATAAGTAGAAGTTTGCCAACCACAGCGAGGATAAGAAAAATAGAGCATCTGAGGAAAGAGACTCGATTGTGCAGGGGCTCTGAAATGATTGGGGAAGGTCCTGACGTGTTCACGGTCTGATGGGTTTACAGGGATTAGAGGTGTGGTAGGGTGTATTGTCAGTGACCTAATTAGGTGGCGTCCGGGCTTCGGAATCTTAAAAGGATGCGCTCTGCTTGCTTAATCAGAAGAGCTCAGGAACAGACAATGAGTTGAGACACCACTTTCTTTACAGGCCTAGAAACGGCATGTTTGTAACATACTCGGGGGCTACTCAGTCTGATTCCAGTGCCCACTCGAGGTGAGGATCTTTGGGCAAGAACGCCAGTTCAGGGCCCTGGATCGCTCTTTCAAATCCTTTCTTTCTCTCCTTGGCTAAGGTTGGGCATATACAGACTTTTTTTTCTTTCTGAATCCTATTTTTCCGTTTTGACACTCGTTTTCTTTATCTCTGCTGATCTAGTCTTTAAATGCTTTGCTGACGTTTGGCTTAGACTCTGGATCATTCAGATACAACCAGCACCAGTAGCCACGCCCACCCGAGAAGTTGCCGAAACAGGAAGTTTGTCCGCAACGGCGCGCCGTACTGACGGTAGCGACGCGCAGGCGCAGTCGTCCGCTCCCAGCGGCGTGTTCCTCTTTCTCCGGTTCCTACTATCCTGGCCGGTGAGCAACGCCGGCTAGTTACAGTCCGCCTTCCCCCGCATTTTGCCTTTGCCCCGCAGCCCACCACTTCCCCGGGGCTGCTGCTCCGGGCCGTACGCCCGCGCTTGCTCCTGACCATGGCCGAGCGTGGGGAGCTCGACTTGACCGGCGCCAAACAGAACACCGGAGTGTGGCTGGTCAAGGTAAGGTTGACGAGCCTCCTACTTTCCTCCTGGTAGTAATAGTTTAAGTTCTGTTCGTGCGCCTTTTAAAGTTGTTTTGCGGTCATCCGTTTAGAGCTTGCAAACGAAAAATTAGTTTAGGAACGTAAAGTGCCTCTCAGCTGATGAGCGAGTCCTAATCTGCCTGGAATAAATCTTTCACCACGATCTGGCTTTCCTGGGACCTTACTCTGATGTCCCCCGAGTTGAACGGTGCATTTGACCCTAGGCGGAAGAAAACTTTGCAACTTCTCTTGATGAAAGTGACTTTAATCTTGTCTTTGTGTAAAATAGTGGAGGTTCTGCTGCTCGTAGTGTTTTCTTGGTCAGAAAGTAGAACTGGTCCCTGGGTGCCTTTCAAGTGTTCTCTTAAATTGCTGGTCCTTATTGGAGCTCCCAAAAGAATGGAGGGACTTCTGAATTCACGGAAGGGGAGGCCATTGGACTGGAGTGTTCTTATAGAGCTCCACTGGATGAAACTGATCTTTAATAAATATCTTCTGTGAAGACAGCAGTCTTAGTTCGCTCTTAGTGGGCATTATTTGTGCTTTACTTTTCATACTGGGGAATGTTTTCTCTTGGGAGAGTTTCATAAAACTTAAGGGTATTCAAAAATGACTTTTTTGATTCCAAAAGTTTCCTACTCTCAAAATATAGGGACCTTTGTCTCTTGATGCTTTATTTAGCTGTTTTATCAGGTGGCTGAGTTCTGGTCAGTTAAGTCTTAAGAGGTCCTTCCTGTCCACTTCTCCATGATAACACCCTTATGATAATTTGCTAACATTACCAAACCTATTTCATAGCCTTCAAAGTTCTTGTCACAATCTAAAGTGATTCTGTGTTGGTTACTACTTCCCCCAACACACTACATTCCACGAGAACACGATCTGCTTATCACACCCAGAGTAGTACTTGGCACATGATAATTGCCCAAAAATATGTGAGGGATAAATGCAGGATCTCTCATTCTTTAACCCTAGGCTTAGTCTGTGGCACTCATTTGATTTTTCTCACAGCTGTCTGAGTATGATTTAAGAGAATGGCTTACATGGACATTTCTTTCTCCAACTGTGTGTTAAATGGAGGAGAGTCATTAAGATCTCCCTCGCAGGCTGAAGAAAAGAGTGTGAGAAAGTGGTGAGACTTAATCTTGTATTTGTGCTTGACGCACAGTAAATGCTCAATAAATGGTTTGCTTTATAGGATTTGGGTAGATGGACATAGTATACCATGGGGAGTGGAGCAGAAATGTGAGACTGAAAATGCATACATATTGACATGGTGTGTCCTGGAAAAGGAAGCAAGGAACGTAAAGCAGAGGGTCTGTAGAAATAAAGGTTGGGACCACATACCCAGATTGTCACATTGTGAAATGGAAATGTCCTACTTTTGTCTACAGGGAACCTTTTAGAGGATTTTGAGTAAGGTAGGGCTGCCAAAGATTCTTTCAGGAAAAAAATAAGCTTGACAGTGTTCAGTATGAATTAGGGGAGAGAGTAACCAGAGTCAGAACTAGAACATTATCATAGGGTCATAGGTGTATGATTATGAAGCCTGAGGAGTTAGGGTAACTTTTTGAGTAAAAGTTGTCAAGATTGTTGACAGGTTTTACTGAAAAGAACTCAAGTTATAGAAACAAATACAGTTCAATCTGATTATTTGTTCTGGTTTTAGAAAGGTAGTTGTAATATTTTTATTTATTTATTTTTTTTGGAGAGGTTTTCGCTATAGGGCGCGTGCGCTCGCCAAACAGACAGAAAGAAACAGAGAGACAGAAAGCGAGAAATCACCCCCCAGGGGGGATGGTCACGCCGCAATCCCTTCTCCTCTATTCTCCTCTCGGGATCTTGGGCACGCACACACACACGCCCGGCGTGAGTTTTAAGCCACCGGGCCTGGGACGCGAACCGTGGTCGACTACGTGGGAGTCCAGCAACATGGCCATTACGCTAACTGCTTGTCCCCCCCCCCCTTTTTTTTTTGAGAGGTTTTTGCTATAGGGCGTGTGCGCTCGCCAGACAGACAGAGAGACAGAAAGCGAGAAATCACCCCCCAGAGGGGATGGCCACGCTGCAATTCCTTCTCCTCCATTCTCCTCTCGGAATCTTGGGCACGCACGCACACACGCCCGGCATGAGTTTAAGCCACCTGGTTCGGGACTCGAACCATGGTCGACTATGTGGGAGTGCAGCGACATAGCCATTTCGCTAACTGCTGGTCCATGATTCTTTTTTCTTTGCAACTACTCTGCTTCCTCATATCAACCTGGAGTGCAGTATTTCTTCTTTTTCTAATCTCATGTGTCAAAGAAGTGAACAGACTTGCAGATACCTCTTTCCAGGGTGTGACGGGGATGTGTTGGATATTTCCTCTTACTTGCCAGTACTTGTTCTATGAAAACCTTATTTCTCAGGGAGAATGAGAATTATTAGTAAATAGTTTCTTTTCTAAAATCCATCCGTGTTTCTCCTTTGATAACTTGTCTTTCTCTTGTTGAAGTAGTTCTGGGCAGTGGGATTTGGTTTACATGTCTGTCAGATAGTTTGAACGTGTTTTATTTGCACTTGGGTTAGCATTCAGGGTGATTTCTGTGCTCATATTTTGAGCGTATATGGATTTTTCATCTTTAAGTTATGGGAATAAGTTACATGAAACAGTACATCAACATTTAGTGGTCTGTTTCATTTTCAGCTCTCTTGGTGTGGTACTAAAATGTAACATGTTGCTTGGGACCGGCAGATTGTGTACTGGTTACGTCCCTAGACTCCCATGTAGTCGACCGCGGTTCGAGTCCCAGACCCAGTGGCTTAAACTCAGGCCGGGCGCGTATGTGTGCATACCCAAGATTCTGAGAGAATAGAAAAGGGATTGCGGCGTGGCCATCCCACCCAGGGGTGATTTCTTGCTTTCTCTCCTCTGTCTCTTTTTGTCTTTCTGGTGAGCGTACACACCGTATAGCAAAAACCTCTCAAAAAAAAAAAAAAAAAAAAAAAAAACCAAAAAAGGTAACATGTTGCTTAGAAAGTGTGTCTTTATTCTTATCTAATCAGTACTTGTGAATAGAACCATATACTGATTCTAAGCCTTTTCTTTTTCTCTCTTTTTAAGTTTGCTATAGGGTGAGCGTGATTTCCAGAAGGAGACAGAAGGGTGGGGGCAGAGAGAGAGAGAAAATAAAAGCGAGAAATCCTTAGTCCATTCTCTTCTCAGGATTTTGGGCATGCACACATACATGCCCAGTATGATTTTGAAGCTGCCAGGTCTGGTACTCAAACTGTGCAGCTGGCCATGTGAAATCCAGCCACCTTATTCTACATATCACCTGCTGGCCCCCAAGTCTTTTAACTTTAAATTAACATTTTCCACTATAATTTATACTTTGAGGGACTAGCTCCATGGCCTGGTTATTGGGAAAGCTAGATCCCACATGGCAAACCGTGCAATTGGGAGTCCTGGCCTCTATCAGCTTGAAAAAAACACTGGGCATGACATCTGCAGGTGGCATGGTGGCTAAAGTGCTGGACTCCCCCATGGCTGACTGCAGGCCAGACCCTAACCCAGAGGCTTGAGGATGTGTGCCCAGAATCCCAAGAGGAGGCTGAAAGAGAAGGGATTGTGGCATGGCCATCCCCCCTGGGGTGATTGCTTACTTTCCCTGTCTCTGTCTCTCTTTCTGGTGAGTGCATGTGCCCTGTGGCAAAAGAAAAAAAGGAAAACACTGAGCATGTGTGCTTGTGCCCAAGGTCCAAATGGGATGGAGAAATGGGAGAAGGGATTGTGACATGACCACCCTCCACTGGGGGGTACTTTCTTCCTCTCCCCACTGCCACCTCCCCTCCCTGCAAGTGTATGTTTAATTTCCTCTAGGAAATTTAAAAAAAAGTACTTTGAGTTTTGATTTTTGCAAAAATGTGTAAGGTTTTTCGTAGAGTATCTAGAATTTAGGGTTGTTTCTACATATTTAATTTATTTTGTCACTAGACATGTATAGAATAAAATAAGTACAGTAAGAGCTGTACATATAAGATCTCTGAGAATCTTGAGTAGGGAAAATTAATGTTTGGCCAGAATAGGGAACAATGGATAGAGAAAGTGATATTTAAGAAGAGCTGTGGATTGATTACCTAGAAAAAACTTCCCAAGAAGGCTAGAGAGGAATACAGTGTAGTCAGTAAAAAATACATATAGTAATAAATTATTTACCAGATTATCCAGGACCTGTACTGTTCTGGCTTAATGGAATACCATTTCTGGAGTTTTAATATCTTAAATCTACAAGAGAGTAATCCAAACAAGTTTTGACAGATAGTAGAATGATTGGATTTAACACTTTGCAGTAGCTGTCACCTGCCAAAACATAATTAACTACAATTTTTACCTTGTCAGAGAGCTAGTCCCTTGTAGTTTGCACTACCCTGCATGAGTTGCTCAGTCTATTACACTGTTAGGTTTCCAACTGGGCATGCTATTACCACATACTATACCAAATCATGATTTAAACATTGGATGATGTTTTAAAATATTTTAGCACAGTCCTGACATTTGGTAGCTTCTCCCTACTCTCCACACTCCTTCTCCACCCTTGAGAGAGAGAGAGAGAGAGAGAGAGAGAGAGAGAGAGAGAAAGGGAGACAGACAGTGTTTTGTGAAGCGCAAGGAGTTAGAAAACGATGAGAGGCATTGATGTCATGTTATTTATTGTTGAGTTCAGGAGGAGCATACAAAGCTCTACCAGCGCTTGCAAAGTGCTTCTTCCTCCCTCTTGGGGCTTATAACGCTCAAGGAGAACACTCACTGGACACTTCCTCCGTCTTAGAACTCACAGTGTGGGGAGCCGAGCTAAGCTGAGCCAAGGCCAAGTGAAGCCAAAGGCACCAGGGCTAGCTAGCTGAACCAAGGCCGAGCTGAGCCAGGCTATCTAGCTGGTGGACCAACCGGGTACCTTTCTCTTAAAGGGACTGTAAACAGTAGTGTCTCGTTACCAAAACCAACCTGTTGTACTTGTACATGTGCATTACCTGCAGTGGCATAAATCAGCAAGGTCATAATTATATAGCAAGGACACAAGCACAGTGCAACTAGTAACATAAGTTGTTTACTCTGTGACTCTTTAAACATGTTAAGACAGGAGGTATGAGAGCCTGACTCCGTTTGCTCTACAGACAGTATTTTTGATAGGGTCTCACCATGTAGGGGTTTTCCCACCCCAGCTTCCCAGTTAGCTAGGATTCCAGGTTTGCACAGCCATACCTGGTGTATTTGAGTCAGCCTAGATGCCAAACCTGAACCTCCAGCTTCCAGCCTCCCAGGTGTTGGCATTACCTGTACACACACTGTGGCTGGCCTGTCTGGCTTTTAATATTTAGACTTCTGGAAAAGTCATCTTGAGTTATGGTTGGCTGGAGGATAGCGTACATGATAGGGAAGGGGAGGAGATAAACCTGGTAAACTTACTAGGTATGGGATTTTTCTAAATCATGAATATCATTTATCATGAATGATAAATGCTGGGTTGTTTTTGTTTTGTTTTTGTGCTGGGGTGGAGAGATGGAGGTATTGATGAGAGATACATTAGATCTAACCAGTTGCCTTCTAGCCAACAGAAAGATGAATTTCTAACCAGTCAGTATTCCTCTTGTAAGCATTTTGAGTAATGTTGGACAGGATGGACATCTTCCTCTGTGAATGTGGATCTGTCATTCACCACTTCTGAGGCCACCAAGCTCAGTTCTATTTCTTCACACAGGCAAGCACTTACCTATTGGAGGCCAAAGAGAATGCTATGAACCAGGGAGAGGTAGAACTGGAATGGGTTATCTTCCAAAACCTTGCAGACAGTAGAAAAAGAAACTTAACACTTCTTATATACTATATACCAAGTATTTTACAAAGCAGACCTATGAAGTAGGTACTTGTTATTTTTCTCTTTCTCAATACAGGCGAGGCAGAGGGAAGTCAATTATATAGTCCAAGCATGGAACGGTGATTCAGATTTAGGTCTGTTTGGCTACAAAGCTTATGCCAGAGATAGGGAGTTTCTACTGTCCCTCAATCCGGAGTCTCTTGAATGTGTTATCTTCCTGCAGGTACAAAAGTGAGGTGGCAATTTCTGTGTTATTGGTGTTGTCAGCTCTGTAACTTTAATTTTCCGAAAACTTGGAATAAACAATGCCTGTCATAGGCTGGGTTCCCTGGGCACTTTATTCTGAGGTGGAGATGAGCATGTAGGGCTTTATTAGGGAGGCCTCTTGGGCTTAGCACCTGTGGCAGGAAATGACTTAAGCAGTGTAGGGAGTGGGTTTGGTGCAGTCCCAGTGAAGCCAAGGATGATTCCAGTGGGAGCCTGCCTTAGCTGCTCCGAGCAGGGGTGAGGTAATACTCTGTATCCACCAATGCATGGGATGTGGTTTGTCCAAGGAAGAGGGTGTGACATTGGCAAGGGGTCTCTTCAGTGGTGGCAGTGCCAAAGAGGGGTAAACAGCTGAAGGCTGTCTGCCTGCCACATGCTCCAGTAGCTAGGGGAATAAGACCTTCAGTCTTAAAAAGGAAATTGAGTGTCATGTCACAGTGTCCTCTATAGTGCCCTGAGTTTGCTTGTACTTTAGGGAAATAGGACACTGGAGACCAGTAATTGGCGAATTAGATATTTGATGAAGCAAAGTTGGCAAAGAAACATAGGGTAGTGACATTTGCACTATCATCTTAGTGCCGTGACTTGATCTTATAACTGCCTAACTTGAGTGAGTAGGGGGGTAGATTGATTCATCCAACAAGCTTTCAGTGATTGGCCTCTGTGTTAGGCTCTGAATCTGTTAGAGTGAGCAAAAATGACACCAGCCATATTCTGTAAACTGGGATTCATAGCCCAATACAGGTCATACACTTTGAATCAAATATTAGGCCTAATGAAAAGAGTTACAGAGAACGCTGAAGCAGGAAATATTATTCTGCAAATGTAAATAACAAAGGAATTTGACCTACTGGGGGGGGGGGGGTCAAAGGAGACTTTCCTGAGGAGATGGTGGAAACAACACAAGATAACTCATGAGAGGTATGTGGACAAGAATGTTGTGGAACCTTGGAGACATGTATATTGTATATATATATTTTTCCTTTCTCTCCCTCTTTTCAGACATAATGGGCTAGGATTTCTGAGAAGCCCATTTCCATAAGCTCTCAGTGAAGAGAGTTATTCCATTAATATGTTATTGTATTCTACCTTTTAAATCACAAGTGTATAATATCTTAGCAACCTTCAAAATTAAGCTGGTGAGCTTTCCTAGGAACCTACAATTCCATTATAATGACTGTGCAGTGTGAGCTCTAAACTTGCTTTTACCAATTAACATCTGGAACACAATCTGTTGTTAAGTCAGCATTTGTTTGTATTAGATACAATGTGTTGTACTGAATTTGACTCCTAAAACTTGTTTTAATGTATGATCTATAGTTATTTCACATAGAACTATTTTCTGGTTGTTTGAAGACCTAAATTGTAGTCTCTACCAGTTTGACTACAGAAAAAAGTATGATCTGGTAAACGGATTAACAAAGTATGGTCTAGACCAAGAGTTCCAAAGCTCCGAAACATCCTTGTCTTCCCTTTATCTTAACATTCCAAGGAAGCAGCAGTGAGGGGAAGTAGTAGCCGTGAAATTGGAAAATACCCCCCCTCCACTGTAGACATTTCTCCCTCTTCCCCCTTACTATAAGATAACTCTCTGAACTAAGGCTTCCCTCAGATGGTGAAGTGAGGTGTATTAAAGTGAAGATTATGGCCATACTGCTGCTGCACGGTAGTAGTACAGTTTCCTGCAAGGCTCAGTACCACTTAGCTAAGTGCAAGTTTAGATACATTGGATTAGCCTGAAAAACATGCCAGGCATGTGCACCTGGAATACTAAGGAGCTGGAGGGCTGGGGAAGGGGATTGAAGCATTATGGGACCCTGTTACCCTCTCTCTCTCACCACTGAAAAAAAAACTAATGAAGGTTAAGTTCTGTTGTAGGTATATTTCAGTATAAGTGACATCGGCATAACAGTAGCAAGTGTTTCTTTAGTGTTTCTTTAACCATATCATTATAACTCTGTTTGTACTATTCTAGATGCTAGGGATATGATAGTAAACAAAATATACACAAAATCAGCCTATGCAGACAGGTAGAGAGAACAGACAATAAGGAAGCACATACGTTGCAGATGATGTCTTTCTGAAGAAAAACAAAGCAGGGTAATAAAGTGTCTAGAAAGTAACTGGGGATGCTATTTTAATTAGGATGGGGAAGGACCTCACTGAAAAGATGGTCCTTGAACAGAGACCTAAGAGAGTTTATGGAGCATGTCCTGCAGATACGTGTAGAAAGCCTATTCCAGACAGAAGCTACAGCAAATCGAAGGCCTCAGATGGAATGTGCTGGGAATGTTTGTGGTCCCCGTGGTTTGGGTTAGGTAAGTGAGAAGGAGAGTAGCAGTGGATGAGGTCATGGAATAGCAGAGGGGCCCAATCGTCTAAGAGATTATAGGGCTTTTATTTTGGGTGAGTTGGAAAGGCCATAGTCATAGAGAGGTGGCATGGTGTTATGGCCATAGAATGTGGAGCGAGACTTGCCAGGCATAGGCTTCTGGCTTTACTTTGAGTGATTGTTAGACTGTGGGCAAATTATAGCTTTTTGGTGCTTCAATTTCTTCATTTGCAGAGTGGGATCATGATAGGGTTGTTGTAAGGATGAAACGAAATGGTATTTGTAAAGTGCTTAGCAAAAGGACCTGGCTCACATAGTAAGCTCTGTGTCTGTTAAATAAATAGAAAGGTTTTGAGCAGAACAGTGTTATCTGACTTAGGTTTTAAGATGATCACTGTGGCTGCTGTATTAGAATAAGCTGTTTATGGGCAAGAGTAGAAGCAAAGAAACCAGGAGGCTATTACAGTAATTATACAAGAGATGGTGGTGGGTTGGACTAGGACAGTAACTTGGAATTGGTGAGAAGGGACTGGAATCATAATTTGAAGATGTAGTTCGTGGGTTATATCAGTTCATTGGATGTGCAGTGTTAGAAAAAAGGAGACATTCAGGGTGACTCCACAGTTTCAGCCCAAGTCCCTGGAAGAATGGAGTCACCCATTACTGAAATAAGGAAATTTGTAGGAGGAACAGGTTTATGAGGGACAAATATGAGTTATAGTGTGGACTAGATACATTACTAAATATAAAGCCTACTCAGTATTCAAACAAAGTTCGAGTATGCAGTTGGATATAGGAGCTGAGATTTGTGGAAGAGCCCGGGTTGGTATAAATTTGGGAGTTGTCATTACACAGATGGTACGTATCGCCATGAGACTGGATGAGATTATCTAAGATGGAGTGTGTGTAGACAAGAGGAAAGGTCTGACAACTGAATCCAGGGCTCTCTGAAGCTAAGAGGTTGGAAAGATAAGAGAGTATAGAGAAGTAGAGCAAAATGGAGAGAAGGTGGTAACTCAGAAGCGAAGTGAAGAGAGTGTTTGTAGGAAGAGGAAATAACTAGTTGCACGCATCGATGTCGAGTATGTAAGATGAGGACTAAACATGGAGTTGGCAACGTGGAGGTCTTAAGTAGCTCTTTGATCCATTTCAGTGGTGTGGTAGGGAGGACAGCTTGTCTAAAGTTAGCCTAAATCAAAGTGACAGAGGAGTAAGTGTAGATAGCTTTTTTTGGGGGGAGAGGTTTTTGCCATAGGGCGCGGGTGCTTGCCAGACAGAGAGACAGAAAGCGAGGAATCACCTCCCAGGGGGAATGGCCACTCCGCAGTCCCTTCTCCTCCGTTCTCCTCTCGGGATCTTGGGCACACATGCACACGTGCCCGGTGTGAGTTTTAAGCCACCGGGACGTGAACTGCGGTCGACTACATGAGTGTCCAGCAACATAGCCATTACGCTAACTGCTGGTCCCGTAAGTGTAGATAGCTTTTACAGACAACTTTCTCATGGAGTTTGGAGAAATGTTACAGTGGGTGCGAGGGATTATAGCGTCTGCCCTTAATAAATGCGTGATCTTGAGCAAATTAGTTAACCTCCTGGTGCCTCAGTTTCCTCACTTGTAAAGTGGAAAAAATAATGTATATGAGAAGTAAATGATTAATGTATTTAAAGCATTTAGGAGAGTTCTTGTCATTTAGCATAGGAGGAGTCTTAAAAGTTAATAGAAAATTGGGACCAGCAGTTAGCGTAATGGCTGTGTCACTGGACTCCCACGTAGTCGACCGCGGTTCGAGTCCCGGACCCGGCGGCTTAAACTCACGCCGGGCGCGTGTGCGTGCGTGCCCAGGATCCCGAGAGGAGAATGGAGGAGAAGGGATTGCGGCGTGGCCATCCCCCCTGGGGGGTGATTTCCTGCTTTCTATCTCTCTGTCTCTCTCTGTCTGTCTGGCGAGCGCACGCGCCCTATAGCAAAAACCTCTCCAAAAAAAAAAAAAAAAAAAAAAAGTTAATAGAAAATGGAATTTAGTTTGAGTTTATTTTGGTGCAGAAAATTTGAAATTCAGGCATAGTTTTTTCATAATGTGCATTTTCCATGAACGTTCTGAATGTTGCTCTTATTAGACAAGTACTGCTATATAACCTGTTAACCAGATTCTGTAGCTTCAAACAATGCTTATTATTTCAAGTTTGTGTGGGTTGGGAGTCCTGACTCAGCTTAGGTGTGTAGTCTGCTGCTGAGTCTCTCATAGGTTGCAGTCAAGGACTTTCTTCTCACCTGAAGTCTTGAATGGGGAAAGATGGTTTCTGAGTTCATGATCACAGAAGTTAGTTTCTTCAGGGTGTTGGACCATGAGTCTAAGTTCCTATTTGGCTCTTTGGGTTTTTTTTGGGTTTTTTTTTGGAGAGGTTTTTGCTATAGGGCACGTATGCTCGCCAGAAAGAGGGACAGAAAGACAGAAAGCGAGAAATCACCCCCCCCCCCCGCCCCCGGGGGACGGCCACACCGCAATACCTTTTCCTCCATTCTCCTCTTGGGATCTTAGGCATGCACACACACGCGCCTGGCTTTAGTTTAAGCCACCGGGTCCGGGACTCGAACCATGGTCGACTACTTGGGAGTCCAGCCACATAGCCATTATGCCAACTGCTGGTCCCCCTATTTGGCTCTTTGTTGGAGTCTGCCTTAGTGTGTTTTTCTTTTCTTTTTTCTCTTCAACATAGCATATTGCTTCATCAAAGGATGCAAATTGAGAGAACAATGAGAGACGCAAAACAGAAGCCACAATCTCATAACCTAAACATAGAAGTGACATCCTATCACCTTTGGTAGATGAGTCACAGGTTCTGCTTCCACTTACAGAAAGGGGATTAGACAAAGGTGTGGTGTCAGCGGATGGGCATCTTTGGGGGCCATCCTAGAGTCTTGCTGTTAGGTTGAGAAATATATAGTTCTGTGCTTCCCCATCACAGCAAATAATTGAAAGACAAGGAAACAAACTAAACGCAAGGTTTATTGAGAAAAAAAGACAGAGATACATTCCATAGACAAGAGAAGCCAATGGCAAGGGAGGGAAGCGGGCAGGGTCCCCTGTATCCTGTTATTTGTTAGACCCTTATTTAGTCAGATAAGTACCTCAAGGTCTCCAGCTTGCAACTTTTTATCTTTGTTTTTCCCATTTTATTTTGAGTCTGGTGAATGCTACAAAGTAAGAGGATTTGTGGGCACTCCTTAAGGCTCTGTCTTTTGGTATTCTAACCAATGCCTAATAGTGCTACATTTGATGAGGCCTTTGCAAGCTGCTGCTATTTATTATTGTCCTAATGGGAATGATTAAAGGGTAGAGGAGAGAAGTAGTAGGATAGAAGGAAAGATATCTTTGATTTAGTAACAGTAAAAAATCAATGTATAAGCTAAGGGGTTGACCATAGATCATCCATTTTTTAAAAAGAATTACTTATTTAATTTTATTTATTATTAATTCTTAATGTGACAAGAGAAAGAGAAAGAGAGAAAACAAGACACCAGGTCTAGGACTAGAACCACAGTCAGCCACATGGAGTCCAGTGCCTTAATCATCACACTACCTGCCAGCCCCCATCCATTGTTTTAAAAGAGGAAAGCAGAGTAAAAGAACCCAGTTGTGGCTAAGTGTAGATTTAGAAATTCTCTTTTGATTGCCTTCCCATGATGGAAAAGGAAGTCGGGTTGTCAGCACAGAGGGAGCCAGAAGGACGAGGTATTACAGGTTTGAGAAAGTGAAGACAACATTCTTCTGGAGATGGGGAGTGACTTGACTATGATTTAGTTAACTTGCCAGGCATACTAAATGCTTGATGTTCATAGTCATGTATTTAATGTGAGACTAGCTAGCAGGACAGGGAGTTTTTTTTTCAGATGCTCAAGTGTAAGGATGGAGGAAGAGGAGAAATAACTCAATAAAATAAGATAAATGAATAAATTAATAAGTAGAGATTGGTTTTGATAGATGGAGGTTCTGCCAGGCTGGTATTGACATGAGAGTGCTGGGTGATCAGACCCAACACCCATGTTGATTCTCATCCTTTGCTCATAACGACTTAGAGATGCGGACACAGAGAGGAGAGTAAAGCAGAGTTTATTAGGGAAGGAGAAAAAGCTTGTGGTGTAGTGAAAGGGGACTCGAATGGGTTGCAGAAAAAGGACTGGAAAGGAGGGTTTTTTTATCCATCAGTCTTGGTAATGGGCAGCCTCTTTGTTAAGGAAGTGGACTTTAGAAAATAGTTACATGGTAGTCTCAGTGATTTATTACCCTGTTCCTGGTTGGATCAGCAGACCATAACTTTCTTGTTAGAATACAATTACTAAATAGAAACTGTTGCCCTTAGCTACAGTTGCTTTGAGTCTCAATGCATTTTGCTTTTGGCTGTAAAAACTTAGCCACTGTGACTCCATCTTGGGTCTTTACCCTGTCTGTGTGCTCAGTATCTCTGTTTCCTGCCTTATTAAGTAAAAATCAAAAATTCTTAAGAGACATGTAAAAGGTGTATATTGTACATTAACCAGACCATAGAGAAAAACACAAGACTTCATTAAAAAGAAAAGCACAGTGAGTGGGTCTAACTCAGCTCAGTGTGAAAAAGGGAGATGAGAGCAAACAAATGGTTGTAATTGTGGACTATGAAATTTCGGTTCATTAGAGAAGTGAGGGCATATGGGGGGACAGTAATAATTGTTAATTAGAGTCGGTGAATGGAAGGACAGAATTGCTGAAGTACTGAGGAGAAAGCTGAAAATTCAGGAGATGGCGGTCAGAATGGTTATATTAAATGCAGATTATGGAAGGTGTATACCATTATTGATAATGCAAAGGTCTTAGGTATCTAAAAATAGGGTTTTTTGAATCAATATTTTGGAATATTATGAAGAAAAGACTACAACTCTTCCTTAAGGAATGTATCTTGTGATTGATTGAGAGATTGGTCTGTAGAAGAAAGTTTTTCCTTTGCATTGACATGGAGTTAAAAATTTCAAAGACAGGGACCAGCAGTTGGTATAATAACTATGTTCTGGACTCCCATGTAGTTGACTGTGGTTCAAGTCCTGGACCTGGTGGCTTAAACTCATGCCAGGTGCATGTGCGTGCCTGCGCAAGATTCTGAGAGGAGAATAGAGGAGAAGGGATTGCTGTGTGGCTGTCCCCCGGGGAGGTGATTTCTTGCTGCCTGTCTCTGTCTTTCTGGCAAGCGCATGCATCCTAATAGCAAAAACCACTCCAAAAAAAAAATCAAAGACAAAGCAACAAGCAAAGGCTAAATTGGGCAGATTTTGAGACCGTAAGGTAATAATTCTACACAGTTTAAGAATTCAAAGGTTTTATTATTTTTTAAAATTATTTTATTTAACTTTATTCATTTTAAAATTTATTTAAATTTGACCAGAGAGTGACTTTGTGTGTGTGTGTGTGTGTGTGTGTGTGTGTGTGTGAGAAAGAGAGAAAGAGAGCCAGAGAGAAACTGAGAAAACAAGCCACCAAGTCTGGGACTCAAATCACAGTCGGCCATGTGGGAGTCCAGTGCCCTTAACCACCATGTCACCTGCCGGCCCCATTCTGTTCTTAAAAAAAATTTTAGATGTTTTTTGCTTTAGGGTGTGTGCTCTTGCTGTAGAGAGAGAGAGAGAGAGAGAGACAATGAGAGGGAAAGTAAAAAATGACTCCCCGGGGTATGACCACACTGCAACCTCTTTTCCTTCATTTTCCTTGCAGGATCCTAGGCACACACACACACAGACACTCAGCATGATTTTTAAGTCACTGAGTCTGGGACTTGAGCCACGGTCAGCCATGTGGCAATCCAGTGATGTAACTGCTACTCCATCAGCTGGTCCTTCAAAGGTTTTATTTAATGTTGTAATAGGATTTGTTCAGATTAATTGTATTTAGGCCTGACTGATAATATTGTGGACATTAACTACTTTCACTAACCAGTATCCACTTTGACATTGTAACAGCACCTTGATTTTACTTGTGTAAACCATTATTCCCCCATCCAGTCTGTGCGATACTGATGGTGTTGACGACTCCTCCCAAAGATATCATTCACTCAAGCTGTCAGCGGGTACAGTGGGTACAATGATGTATCCAAGGATGGGCACATGACCCCGTCAACGTCACAAGTCACAAGTTTTTGCTAGAGACTTTTGGAAGGGAGTCTCCTGCTCTTTAGGAGTTGCTAACTGTCTTGCTGCACAGGGAGAAACCTGTTCAAGAATTGAGTCAACATGAGGGAGAAGAGAGCTACCAGATGGTGAAAGAGCCCTGGTGACATAATTTGAACCCTTACTCAAACTACCTTACATGACCTTTGGCATTTTTTAGGTACTTGGGTCAGTAGATCCTTTCTTTTTAAGTGACTTTTCTGTCCCTCATAATCAATGGAGAACTAATGTGTAGATAGGGTTACCATAAGGAGATTGACACACCCTCTAAGCTAGTGTGAATGAGTGGGGTGCGGTGTAGTTGAAATTTCTGTTAAGATGTGGCATCTTCAAAAAAAACTCATTCCTTTTGATCTTTTTTTAAATACTCTTTTTCAGCCCACATGCTCTCATGAGCGTCAGCGTGGGGTAGCCAAAAGAACACCAGACCAATCTGGAGTCAGGTCTTGTGTCTGGTACTGGGTGTGTTATTTCAGTGTTTTGATCCTGAGTTTTCTCATTTATAGAACGAGGAGAATGGTAGTGATTTTGCAGAGTGATTGCAAGGCTTAACTGGGATAATGCATATAAAATATCTAACTTGGTATCTGACACTGTCCGTCCCCCTCCCTTCACCTCTCTCCAACTTCTCGTATATTGTCTGAAACACAGTAGTTGTCAGCAAATTTGAGTGTAACGAGTGTATAATACAGATTGAGTATTTCTTATCCAAAATGCTTGGGAATGGAATTATTTTAGATTTCAGATTTCATTCGGATTTTGGAATATTTACAAGTTTATGATGAGATATTGATGAGCTATCTTAGGGATGGGATGCAAGTCTAAACATGAAATGCAATTATGTTTCTTATGCACTTCATACAAATAGTCCCAAGGTAATTTTATACAATGCTTTGTATTGTGTTTTGACTGGAATCAGTCACATGAAGTTAGGTGTGGAGTTTTCCACTTGTGGTGTAATGTTGGTATTCAGAAAGTTTTGGGTTTTAGAGCTTTTCAGGCTTTTGATGTTTAGGTTAAGGATCTCAACCTGTAATTGAACAGATACCATTCAGGGTCTTCTTTTGATCCTTTTATTCCTGAAGTTTTTTGTTTGTTTAATAAGAGAGAATGATTGGTTGAGTAACAGGGTCTTACTGTGTCTTGATTCTCCTGCTTTAGCCTTTCAGATAGATAGTGCAGTCACCACACTTGGCTTTTTTAGGTCTGACTGGGAATCGAACCTGAGCCTCCCATGTTGTAGTCTGAGCTTCAAAGTAAGTTACATCTGCTAGAGTGAACCGCTGTGGCTGGATCTATTCCTGAATTTGTACTGTATCCAAAGTCCTGTAGTTTATTGACTAATAGTCAAGGACTTCCTTTTTTTTTTTTTTGGTAATTAAAATTTTGCTAGGTAGAATTTTTTCCTTCCCAGCTTTAGCAACCATCGCTGATTCAGGTTATCATTCCAGGATTACTGTGAGAATGATACCCAACACTCACCAAGTACTTGTTCGTGTAAGGCATGATGGCCCATACTTCAGTATTTCATTTACCTCTACTATGATAACCTTGATGGAATGTTAACAGTGTCTTACTGATTATTGTGTCCAGACTTCTTAGCTGAAGTGAGGTAAGCTACAGAGTAGGGACTCAGCATGTACTATTCCTTTACCTTTTTGAGAATAGAAACCCTTCTGATTATATATACCCACTTATGGACACAGTGTAATGCATTGTTCAAGAACCTAGACCCTCGTGCCAGACTGTCTGAGTTTGAATCCTGGCTCCATCATTTACAAATTATACAACCTTAGGTAAATTATATATTCAGATTTATCATCTGTTAAAGGAGGGTGTAGTCATTAATGGTATCTGTTTCATAGAGATGTGAGAATTAAATGTGTTTTCAATGTAAGATGCTTTCAATAGTGTCAGGAAAGCACTATTATGTAAATGCTAGCTAATATTACTACACTTTATATTATTTCAGCAGATCCGACATCATAGTAGTCCAAGGTACAATCTTATACATAATAAGACTTGACTTTTGAAATCATCCTAAACCTAGTGGTATTTCTAAATAATATTGCTGTCGTCAGTGTTATCCTCCTATGAGAAGTCTTTTTCTGGTAGCTTTTTTCTTCTCTGATCTTTTATTAGACTTACTTGGGAACATAAATTAGCACTTCATTATTGTAAAGTTGTTTAACCCGTGTTAGTTTTGTGCCATCAACTAGATTGACTTTCGGTTCTTTGAGAGCTAAAATTATATCTTACATGTCTTATTATCCCTTATAGTGTAAAACTGCAATGAGAACTGATAATTAATGATCAGTTATTAGAGGCAGAAAAGAAAAAGAAGCATTTTGTGTTTAAAAAGATCTAACATTTAAAACGTCATCTTATTGGTGTCTTACTTCGTTTTAGGTTCCTAAATATTTGTCACAGCAGTGGGCTAAAGCTCCTGGAAGAGGTGAAGTTGGGAAACTGCGGATTGCCAAGTAAGTTATTTAAATATTATTGACATTTTAAAAGCTGTTTCTTGAAATTTTCCTAAGTGCTTTTAAATGTGACTATAATTCTCAGTCAGAGAATTTGCTTGGAATATGAGAAGTAATGAGCATACGAAGACTTGTTTTTTGTTTTTATCATTTTTATTTAACTATATTTATTTACTTATTTAATTTGACCAGAGGGACAGAGCAGGGTCGGCATGGGGTGGGGGGTGGAGTGAGAAAGCAAGCTGCTTGGTCAGGGACTTGAACCACGGTTGACCACATGGGAGTCCAGTGCCCTTAACCACCATGCCACCTGCTGGCCCCATGTCAAGGCTTGTTAAGAGATGGTTAGGTGCCCTGTAAGGGGAAGTGTTTGCACGTGCCCGTGCACTCAGGCACACATACACATCCCCACATCCACTTTCCTAGTCATGGGATGTGTAAATATTTTGCCATGTTTATTGGTACAACACAGTGGCAGTGAAACAGCAGAGTATATAGTTTCCTTTTCCTCCATCCTCTCTCTCTACATCCTGTGAGTAAGTGCTCAAGAGCTGGATACAATAGGGAAAGTGCTTTTAGGAGGGCTTTGCCCTTGTGCCATTGTGTCCACTTAACAGGCTTTCCAGAAGGCTGTGGGTAAAGTCTAGTAAACAATGTAACATTGAGGAAATGGCCTTGTTAGAAAGGGAAGCCTCCATAGCTCAGCTGGTGTCAGCCTGCGGCCTCCTGTTTCATTTTTTCTGCTGCTTCGTTGGGAATCCAACTCCAGTCACATTCCCATATCTGCTGTTCCACTGAAACAGTTATTGTCTGTTACCAATCTTCTCTTTATTGATTAGCTTTTGCTTTATAACAGACCACCCCAAAATGTAATGGCTCAGAAGTTTTATTTACTCATAATTTTATGGATTATTTCCAGTTGGGGCAGATCTTGAGGGAGGCTGACACGGTTGGCTGTCTTGGCTAGAATGAACTCACTCAATGCTCAAGCACTTTGCAAGCCTGTGCTTGCATCATGTTTGCTAAAGTCCTTTTGGCCAAAGCAACTCACATGGCCAAGGCCAGATGTAAGGGTGGGCCAGTAGACTACATCTCTAGATGCAAGTTGCTGCAGAGAATTTGTGTTCTTTTTTGGAGTCTGCCACATCCACATTCTTTTTTTTGAGACGTTTTTGCTATAGGGCATGTGCGCTCGCCAGACAGACAGAGAGAGACAGAGACAGAAAGCGAGAAATCACCCCCTGGGGGGGTGGCCACCCCGCAATCCCTTCTCCTCTCGGGATTTTGGGCACGCACGCACACGCGCCCGGCGTGAGTTTTAAGCTACCGGGTCCGGGACGTGAACCGCGGTCGACTACATGGGATTCCAGTGACATAGCCATTACACTAACTGCTGGTCCCAGCTGCTGTGCCAATTTTAATAACAGTAGCTGTTTTATTCTTTTATTACCTTACAGATTGATCTTATGTCAGTCTAAGATGATTATTTTGTAAAAGACTTTATAGTATACAAGACACAACTGTGTCCAACTGTATATATCAACCAATTAGTTTTCTTTTCTTTTTTTTTTTTTTTCTTTTTTTTTTGGAGAGATTTTTGCTATAGGGCGCGTGCGCTCGCCGGACAGACAGAGAGAGACAGAGAGATAGAAAGCAGGAAATCACCCCCCAGGGGGGATGGCCACGCCGCAATCCCTTCTCCTCCATTCTCCTCTCGGGATCTTGGGCACGCACGCACACGCACCCGGCGTGAGTTTAAGCCGCCGGGTCCGGGACTCGAACCGCGGTCAACTACGTGGGAGTCCAGCGACATAGCCATTACGCTAACTGCTGGTCCCAACCAATTAGTTTTCTTACACTGTAGTTTGGAAAATGAGATTGTAAGTAAATCAGAGTATAATTTTTTTTTTTTTTTTTGGAGAGGTTTTCACTATAGGGTGCGTGCGCTTGCCAGACAGACAGAGACAGACAGAGAGACAGAAAGTGAGAAATCACCCCCCAGGGGGGATGGTCATGCCACAATCCCTTCTCCTCCATTCTCCTCTTGGGATCTTGGGCACGCACGCACACGCACCCGGTGTGAGTTTTAAGCCACCGGGTCCGGGACACGAACCGCGGTCGACTACGTGGGAATCCAGCGACATAGCCATTATGCTAACTGCTGGCTCCCTTATTTTTTTATTTTATTTTTTTTTAAGTTTGCTGTAGGGCACATGTGCTTGCCAGAGAGAGATGTGGGGGAGAGTGAGAAATCCCCCCTGGGGGGATGGCTATGCTGCAGTTCCTTCTCCATTTTTCTCTTGCAATTTTGGGCACGCATGCACATGCACCAGTGTGGTTTTTTTCTTTTCTTTTTTTTTTTTTTTTTACCAGTGTGTTTTTCAAGCTGCTGGGTCTGGGACTCAAACTGCTCAGTTGGCCATGTGGGATCCAGACACCTTAACACCTAAGGCCATCTATTGGCCCCAGATTGATTTTTTTTTTCTTTTTTTAGGAGGGAGAGGTTTTTGCTATAGGGTGCATGTGTTCGTCGGAAAGAGACAGAGAAACAAAGTGAGAAATCACCCCCCCCAGGGGCGATGGCCACACCACAATCCCTTCTCCTCCAATCTCCTCTTGGGATCATGGGCACGCACACACATGCACCTGGCATGAGTTTAAGCCACCGGGTCTGGGACTTGAACTGCGGTCAGCTACATGGGAGTTCAGCAATATAGCCATTACGCCATCTGCTAGTCCCGGTAAAGTAAAATATTAAATATAGTGTACTAAATAAGCAGAAGTGGTCATGTTGCATTTTTAATTTCATCGATCCTTGCCTGGTCGAAAATACTTGTTCCTCCCTTAAAGCAGATCGTTTGTGTAGTTGCGTCTCATACACATAGGGTGGCTTTACCCCAGGTTTTCTTGAAGCAGTGCCAGTTTACTTTCTTCTCTGCAGTTATTAGTAATGTCCCCTTTCTCACGTTTCAGAGTGACCTGGCTTTGACAGAAACTGTATGGTTATCCTGAATATTAGCAGATGTGCTTGTACATCTGTGCCCGTGTATGTATTCTTCCCCGCATTACTAGGCAGATTTGATGAGTTGGCATTGTTGACTCCTCTAGGAGTTCAACCAAAGTCCCATAGAAATACTGTGCGTGTGTATGTGTTACTGTGTAAATAATACATGCTTCTTTTCTTAAATACTTTATACAAAATAAAAAGTCATCACTTTTCCCATTTGTAGTCCTTAGAGTTGACCACAGGTAAGAGTTTTCATATGTAACCCTCTAGATTATTCTATATACAGATTTTTTTTTGGTGTTTGATATGGATAATGTTTTAATGCATCTTTAGTTATTATACCGACTGTATCTAAGTATTTCTCGAACTCCTTTGGGTCCATTTTAACTAACTTCAGAACATTGCACAGAATATTTTGTTCTCTGTCATTCTCTTATATTTCGTTCTAAGGCTTTGGGTTATTTTGCTTCATTTTTCTTTGTCTCTTCCCTAGGGTATATGGTTAATACTGCTATCCCTTGTTTTTCTCATTCTAGTCTCTCAGTTATCTTAAAAATAAAATCCTCGGTAGAAGTGACTTGAAATTCCTGTCTCCAAATCAATTTCTTCGATTATATTGAGTCATTGGAAAAGTCATAATGTATTTTTTCCATGCAAAAATGTATCATGACTTTTCCAAAGACCTAATAGTTGGAAAAAAGCAAACCTACCAGAATTTTTAAGAAGGGAATCTCATGGATGAGGGTGGGTTTCTGTACCATTAAAAGGGTAAATAAACAGATTGTGTGTGTGTGTGTGTGTGTGTGTGTGTGTGTGTGTGTGTGTTTTATATGAAGGTGAAAGATCTAGTAGAATTTTTACCTAACATGATATGTAATTAGTCTCATCTTCCCTTGTAATGATGGAAAGAGATGTATAGGAATCAGTCCCCTAAGATTGCTACAGAAATGTTTGAGAACAGCTTGTTACCTTGTAGGTCTCCTGGCTGTCTCCTCCAGACTGACCGTGCATAACATTCGTAATTTCTATTTCCTTGCTGTTACTGAATGACTAAGTTCACTATTAAACAAGTGTAGGATGGGTAAGGAATGGCTTAGTAGTGCATGTGGCTATGTGATCGGGATTTTAGCTGATTTTCAGCTCAATGTGAGTCATCAAATTGGTGTGACTATAAACAAAAGGCTCCATTAATAGACACTTGTTTAGAATGAAGTGGGATGGCAATTCCTCTCTTTTCTTTGTCAGTTATTAATGTCTCACAGTGCGAATGTTATGCTCAGTTCGTAGTGTAGTGTTGCACTTAAAAGAGAGACATGGACCGATAAGCTCATTCAGTGCAATGAGACTAGGATAATGAGGGGGAAAAAAATCAGGGTCCTCGTAGGGATGTTCAAAGGTACTAGGACTTTCAAGAGAAAATTTAGAGCAGACTAGGAAAACTGTCTTTAAGTATATATTTTGTCTTTTATAAAAGAGAGAGGAAGACAGATGTAGCTACTTTTTTTAAAAAAAGAATTATTTATTTAAATGTATTTATTATTATTTTTTCAGTGTTGCTTTCGGGCATGTATGCTCACTGGAGAAATACAGAGGCAGAGGGAAAATGAAAAAGCAAGCTGCCAAGATCAGGACTCAAACCTGAGTCAGCCATGTGGGAGTCCAGCACCTTAACCACCATCCACCTGCTGGCCCCAAGTTATAGCTGTTTTTAGCAGGGTCTCGCTATGTCACAGTCCTCCTGCCCTAGCCTCCCAATTACAGTTGCACACAATCGTGCCGGGCATGTTTACGTTGGTCTGTGTTTAGGCTGGTCCAGGAGCTCAACCTGCCTCTCCCATGTAGCTTCTAACCTAACGAGTGGTGCTGTCTATATCACTGCCAGTGGGCTTTCAGATACTTTTAGATAGTTTAAGATTAGAAGGTGTTTAATTGAGGCCGGCAGGTGCCGTGGCGGTTAAGGGTGCTGGACTCCCACTTGAACGACTGCAGTTCAAGTCCTGGACCTGGCAGTTTGCTTTCTCACTTTCTCTTTCACTCTGTCCCTCTATGGTCAAAATAAAATAAATAAATAAATAAAGTTAAATAAGATAATTCTTAATAATGATAATAAAATTCTTAATAATAATAATAATAAATATGTACAATCAACCCTTGGTTCTTAGAGGCAGACTTATGGGTTACCTGTACATTTGGAGTTTAAGGAAATATGTTTGGGGATAAAAAGAAAATAACTAAGGTCTTAGAGGGATTGTGTGGCATACTGTTTATGATACGGACTTGGAAGTAAATCATGCTTGAGGTTCAGTCCCAACATTGTCACTTAACAGCTATATGACTGGGTAAGTTGCTTTCCTCTGTTTTCTTTTCTGTTAAAAGGACATCGTGTCATACCTCATAGGTTTGATGCTTGTGAAATATGTAGTCAGTAAGTGTTCCCCTACTGTCATATCACACATCTTACCAGCTGTGACAGTAGACACAGCACTGGCTAATGCAGTGTGGATACGGACCTCCCCATGGAGCTAAGCAGCAGCTTGCTATGTGGCATAGGCCAGAATCGAAAGACCTATATAGTGTATTTATTCCTTCTAGTAGAGACAGGGCTGTGGGCTGGAGAGATTGGGAGAGGCAGAGGGGAGGGAGAAAACATGCAGCTGCGGGGACCAGCAGTTAGCGTAATGGCTATGTCGCTGGACTCCCACGTAGTCGACCGCGGTTCGAGTCCTGGACCTGGCGGCTTAAACTCTCGCCGGGCATGTGTGCGTGCATGCCCAAGATCCTGAGAGGAGAATGGAGTACAAGGGATTGTGGTGTGGCCATCCCCTCTGGGGGGGTGATTTCTTGCTTTCTGTCTCTCTGTGTCTCTCTGTCTGTCTGGCGAGCGCATGCGCCCTATAGCAAAAACCTCCAAAAAAAAAAAAAAACAAAAAAACACATGCAGCTGGGAATGCAGCTCTTCTGAATTCGATTTGGTCTTAACACCAGTGTGAGAAAAGAAGAATTGCATTATGCATAGGACGAGAGTAGCTGCCTGTTTTAATGGTTGGTAACATTTGGGCCATTTTTGTCAAGTGGTTTCTGTGGTGTTCCTAGCCATTGTACTTGGATTATTTTTATACTTTTGGACTTTTGATGTGTATAACATTTTAATTCATTTGTAGTTTTGTTTAGCTTGTTTAATTTTAAAGTTAACCTTTCTACATAACCAGTCTGCCTCAGAATAGTTGTTTTTGAAATGTTTGATTCATGTTTTTTATTGACATTAGTCAATAGTAGCCTGTACTATTATGACTCTCCCAAAATTTTGAATTTATAGTTTCATTTCTTGTCTGTCTTTTTTCTGTCCCCCTTAGTTTTTGCTGTAGGGTGCATGTACTTGGCAGAGAGAGAAAGTGAGAAATTGAGGAATGACCCCATGAGGGGATGGCTATATCACAACCTGTTCTCCTTTCTGATCTCAAGATTCTGGGCAGCTACACACATGTGCTAGTGTTTTTTTGTTTTGTTTTTGGGTGTGTATGCTCTCCAGAGAGAGATAGGAAAAGTGAGAAATCACTCCCCAGGGGGGATGGCCATGCTCAATCCCTTCTTCATTTTCTTATTGGTATTCTGGGCATGCACACATAGGAGTCCTGGATGTTTACCAAGCCACCAGGTCTGGGATGCAAACCTCAGGATCAGCCATGTGGATCTAGCCTCCTTAACCACCATGCCATTGGCCGGCCTTGTTTTTCTTTAATTCATGATATGGCATGTGCATTCACGTGTGATAGTGAGAAAGGAAAGAGTACCTCCGCAGAATCTCGTCATGATGTCCCCATCCTCCAGTCTTTCATCCTGTTGGGTTCTTGGTGCTAGCACACATGCCTGACATGTGTGACGGCCTAGGGATTTGAACTCTGGTTGTCATGTGGGATCCAGCTTCCTCTGAGCAGCACATTACCATTGTGCCTAGGAGCCAACCCTCTAGCTTTATTTCTCAGCATGATTAATATTCAAGGTTATGTGGGAGCCCCCCAGTAATAAAAAAACTGAATATCAGTGAGATATAATTTTTCTGCCATAAAATTGAGTTTAGAACAGTGTTACACTGATGCTAGGAGTATAAATGGTACAATTTTTTGGGAAAGACAGTCTGGCAACATATGTTTATTCAAATAGCATGTACAGCATATGCGTACTGCTGCTTAAAACAGAGTGGAATAGTAACCCCACTGTTTTCTCTGTCACTAAACTCATAGCTTAACGTTATCTTCAGTTCTTGATGCTGCCCTTGTAGATAGTAACAAGTAAATTCATCCAGCAGAGTGGGACTTGGGTAATGAAAAGGCTAGAAAAACTAATAATAAAATATTGAGTCAGTTCCATCAATTTCTAGGAACATATCCAATGGAAATAACAAGTTCGTAATGCAAAGATTGATGTACAAGGGTATTAATTTGAGCATTATTATAGAGAAAATCAGTTTCCTTATTACAGATCAGTTAAGTAAACTTAGTACATTTTAATACTTTTTCTTTAAAACAACTTCAAACTATACAATGTAGGAAGGTCAGCATAAAATTTTTTCTCAAACCATTTGGGAATAAATTGCTGATATCATATCTGTTAGCCTCAAATATTTTAACGTGCATTTCTACTTAGTCATATTATATCTCTCCAAATTAGTGCATTAACCTCGGATTTTCATTCAGTGTTTGCCAGTTGTCTCAAAATGTTTTATAACAGAGGAATCTAGTCCAGAGTCTCACACTGCATTCTTCTGGCTTGTGTCTTTAGTTTCCTTCAATCGAGAACATTCCCAAGTTTTCCCTATGACTTTTATTATGTTTAAATGTCAATATTACTGATGTTTGTAAGTAGTTGTTACATAGTTCTGTTTTGGACAAGGTTTCACTATTATTAGATTTGGGTTATGCATCTCGAAGGAATAAAATCAAAGACAAGTTGGGTTCTTACTGTATTCTAGCAAGATGTGCATGCTTTTATTTTGTTCCATTACTGGTATTAGTTTTGATCATTCAATTAAGGAATATCTTTTGTGCTGTAAACCTGCTTTAAACTCTGTAATTATTACATATTCTGGTTGTTTTTGTTTTAATGAAGGAAAGTACAGCTTTACTGCAAAGTGCAAAGGAAGGAGAGCAGGCAGCTCACGCTAAAAAGACCTGCTCTCCCTGAGGTGTTCCCACATGTGTGTTTCGTTTTGTTTTTAGAGAGATTTTTGCTATAGGGCATGTGCACTCACTGGAGAGACAGAGACAGAGAGACAGAAAGCAAGAAATCACCCCCCCACCACCACCACCACTCCATAGGTGGACGGATAGACACACCACAATCCCTTCTTCATTCTGTTCTCGGGATTTGGGGCACACATGCCCAGTGTGAGTTAAACTCTGCTGGGTCTAGGACTCGAACCATGGTTGACTACATGCAAGTCCAGTGACATAACCATTATGTCATCCGCTGGTCTCATAGGGTGGTACTTTCAGACTACATAAATATTTTATTCTTTGTTAAATTTTTATTCACTTTGGTAGGAACTTGTGGATTTGTTTTATTCAGTGGTTCACAATTTGTTACTGTATCATTTATTCTGATGTCCAAATTGTCCACAATTTAGCCAGTTGGAGCTCCTCCTTTCTGGTTTCCATGCCCCTTTTTGGTGGTAAAAACATGAAATTTATCATCTTCAATGTTTTTTAAACATTCAGTTCAATAGTATAAATTTGGTGTCCTCTTGACATGTCCCCACAGGGGTCGGCTATAATGTGCACTTCGTACTTTTGTCATAGAAAGATGTTTTAGACTTGTGCATTTTTGCCCATGCCCTGGGGAATGACCATTTCTCCAAGGAACTTTTCCTTTTAGTGCAGAATGGTATTTAGCCACTAAGATTGTATATCCCAAGTGCTCATTGTTGCTCTCAGGTTTTCTGTCAGTATATCTACACACACGAACACACACACACACACACACACACAGACAGTGAGAGAGACACCCTTTTATACCTATAATTATTTCTATATCTACATAAATGGGAAATCATAGCTTACCTCCAAATACATTTCTAATCCTATACAGTGTATGTTCTAGTTTTCTCTCTTTTCATGTTTTACTTCTCTTTTGAAAATGAAAAAACCTAGTTCCCATTATTATTTGCTCAGGCCTTTTTTTTCTTTGTTGCTGTTGTTTTTTGTTGTGTGCTGGCCAGGATTTTGGGCAAGCACTCACATGCACCCTGTGTGGTAAACTGCCAGGTCTGGAACTTGAACCACGTAGTCAGCTATGTGGGACCAGCCACCTTAACTATCAGGCCACAGATGTGGCCCGTTCTCCTGGGTTTTGTTGTGGTTGTTTTTCAACAAAATCTCACTGTGGTGACCCTCCTCCCTCAGGCCCCAGTGGGAGCTACAGGCATGCACTGCCATACCTGAATTTTTGGCTTTTCTTTGCCGTGTTGTCCAGTCCAGTCTTGAGCTCACAATCCTCACAATGCCTCAGCCTCTGAGTCACCGGGCATACAGGTGCACTGTGCCTGTCCTTTAGAATGGACTGGGAATCACACACAGATCTCCCATGTGGTCTCAGCATTGGGAGCGCAACATCTCAGCAGTGCGAGCCACTGTACTTGGGCCAGGCCTCTGTTCGTACTTGTTCAGTCCCTACTTACCCCACCCCATGGATGAATGCCCTACTTACGTTGCTTGGTTATCCTTTTCCACGTTGGGTTACTTCCTCCCTGTCTATACCTCACCTCGTTCAGGTTTCCATTTCCGGTTCTGAGGCTTCCCCTTGTTCCATAGGGACGCCTCCGTACTCTGCTAGGGGTCCCGAAGTCTGCTTCAGGTTGTCCTCCAGTGTGGGTGCCCTTGCTGTGCTCTCCCACTTCTTGCTGATCCACTTTTTTTATGGATTAAATTAAATGGAGTTGTCCTCTTTTTATTTCCCTTTGGAGAGAATTTTTTGCTATAGGGCGTGTGTACTCACCAGACAGAGACAGACAGAAAGTAAGAACTCACCCCCCAGGTGGATGGCCATGCCTCAATCCTTTCTCCTCCATTCTTCTCTCGGGATCTTGTGCACGTGCCTGGTGTGAGTTTAAGCCACCGGGTCTGGGACTCGAACCGTGGTTGACTACATGGGAGACTTGATATTATTTGGTTGTATTTCTTAACCTAGAAAAAAGGGTGCTTTTTTTGGCTATCAGTGATAGTGAAAAGTCAAGCCCACTTGGTATTCAATCCAAGGGGAAAAAAAAAATATATATATATTTTGGGCGGGGAGAGGTTTTTGCCATAGGGTGAGTGCGCTCACAAAAAAGACAGAGAGAGACAGAGAGACAGCGAGAAATCACCCCTTGGGGCGATGGCCACACTGCATTCCCTCTCCTCCATTCTCCTCTCAGGATCTTGGGCATGCACACACACGTGCCTAGCATGAGTTTAAGCCATTGGATCCGGACTTGAACCATGGTCGACTACATGGGAGTTCAGTGACATAGCTATTACGCCAGCTGCTGGTCCCCAATTCAAGGAATATTTAAAAAGTTGTTTTTTTTTTTTAAAGGGAAAGCAAATATTAATAAATACTTAAAAAGAAGTCTAAAGAAGTAGGTATGATGTGTTGAGAAATGGACTCAGGGTAGTGAAGGAGAAAATGCACAGCATTATGAGAAATTTAGTGAAAGATAGATTGGATATGGATATTTACTTCATTAATTTATGAAGATGTTACTTTGTTATACACTAGTTGATGTTTATAATTCTCACCACAAGTCATGATGCAAAGGGTAAATTTTAGTTGTAATGAAGAACAGCAAAAATTCATGCTACTTCATATATTCACACATCAAAACAAAGGAACATGTCGTTATTCTTAATCTTCAAGAATTATCTTTTCCCCCGGAATATTAACTCATCCAGAGATCATCAGTCTCTTCTCATTCCAGCCAAGATGCTGTTATAATTATACATATGAAAATGAAGTTGTCTTCCCCTCCTGTGTTCCCTAATTGCATCTGGGTGATTTTCTCATTACTCAGACTATAAATGTCAACAAGATCTTTAATTCATCCTTTTTCCTTTGCTGCCTGCATTCCGTCTTCTGTTAGTTCTCACACTTAATGACCTTGCCATGCCCCTGTTCCTTTCTACTACTATGTGGGTCAAGCCCACATTTCTTGTGTGGGTTTTAGCATTAGCTTTCAGTCCAATTCATTAAACATTATGGTAGTGTTTTCTGCATCTTTGCCTTTGTTTCACTGCAGTGCTTCTTTCTTAAGGTAGCTAAATTAAATGCCTCTAGAAACTGAAATCAGGAGGGATAGGAAAGAGATTGTGGTAAATTCAGTGCCCTATGTGCATGTTGAGGGGATTGTTGTCTTGCTGAATCGGGGGCCAGTTGTTGCCAAATCTTCCAATCTTGCAAGAGAAGCTAGAAATTCATGTTTATATGTGAAATCATAATTTTTTTTGCACCTTTTTCCTAGATACTTCCACAACAAAAAGGAGATTAACACTGCATTTTAATATATGAATGATTGGAACCAGCAGTTGGCGTAATGGCTATGTCACTGGACTCCCATGTGGTTGACCGGGGTTCGAGTCCTGGACCTGGTGGCTTAAACTCAGGCCCGGCACGTGTGTGTGCATGCCAAGATCCCAAGAGCAGAATGTAGAAGAATGGATTGTGGCATGGCCATCACCCCCACCCGGGGGGAGGGGACGGTGATTTCTCACTTTCTGTCTCCCTCTGACTTTCTGGCGACTGCACATGCCTTATAGCAAAAATCTCTCCTAAATATATGTGAATGATTGAGGAGTCTACAGCAAAAAAGTCTAATTTAACAATCTGGATTCCTTAGTCTGATCTAAGACACTTTACTATTTTTATTGCCAAGAGGGTGTATGCACTTGCCAGAAGGGAAAAAAGTGAGACTTCCAGTGGAGTGTGGTCGTGCTACGATCCTTTTTTCTCCATTTCTCCATCCCATCAGGGTTTTGGCCATGTACGCACACATGCTCATTTTGCTTTCCAAGCTGCCAGGCTAGGATTTGGATTGCCATTGGCCATGTGGATTGGACTTTTTTTGTTTTTTAATATAATTATTCATTTTAAAAAATTTATTTCTTTTTGGAGAGGTTTTTGCTATGGGGCGCGTGCGCTCGCCAGACAAACAGAGAGAGACAGAAAGCGAGAAATCACCCCCCAGGGGAGATGGCCACGCTGCAATCCCTTGTCTTCCATTCTCCTCTCGGAATCCTGGGCACTCCCGCACACGCGCCCGGTGTGAGTTTCAAGCAACCGGGTCCGGGACACGAACCGCGGTCGACTACATGGGAGTCCTGCGACATAGTCATTACGCTAACTGCTGGTCCCCTATTCATTTATTTTTACTTATTTATTCATTTATTTTAATTTGACTGGGGTTTGGAATGAGAAAGCAAGCCATGAGGTTCAGAACTTGAACCATGGTTGGCTATGTGGGAGTCCACAGTGCTTCAACCACCACATCACCTGCTGGCCCCAGGATTTGGACTTTTTATGGCATAGTGATTAATCTCCACACTGCAGGTGGCCCTGCCCTAAGACATTCTTTACCATTCTAATCAGTCTCCCATTCACTGATGTCAGAAAGTAGGTATTAGATACTTTCTTATTTCTGGTGTATATTTGGGCTATTCCCTTACCTTGTATTAGCCCCATGTTGACCTCTTTCTTCCTTCATTTCTTCTTTTCCTGCCTTTCTAGTCTACATGTCCATGATGGTATGGTATACCCATCTAATGAAGTTTTATTATCATTTTGGTACATGGACTATCTTGTTTGTAGTTGTTCATAGATTGAGCCGTTTACATTAGCGTGGACCTCCTTGAGGACAAGCCCCTGTGCTCACACTGTACCATGAACCTAGCAGAATGCCTCATGGATGTACAGGAGTAGATGGTTAATGACAGAATGAGTGTGTGGGTAACTGGAGGAAGGCAGGTTGGAATGAAGCTGGGTATTATGGAAAAATAGTAGTTTTCTAGCTGTTCTTCATGTTGGTAGTCACCTTAAATCCATCCTGTAATCCATGCTACAAAGTAAGTTAGCCGCTTATACTTGGACAGGCTTACACAACTACCCAAGAAAATACTAGAATAGTAGTTTTGTAGCTTTTCTAGTAACAGACTCCTCCAGAAAATGGAAGCTATGGTCTGGTCCTACAGAAAGCACATATACATGTGTCATATATCTAACATTTTAAATATGTCCTGGTAGTCAAGAGGCCCCGCTGTCTATGTATGACTTCCTGAAGATCCAAGGTAACCACTTGTACAACTGCTTTAATGACCACAAAGAGCAAATATGTAATACTCCTCACAGAAGAGATAACTTAACAACTCTGGAACTTTTAATATTTTATATATATAAAGTAACATTTTTTTCTTAATCTTAAATCATATTTGAAAACAACATGAAATGTAAATAATTAAAAATTTTTTTTTTCTTTTTTAGGAATCAAGGAAGGACTGAGGTAAGATGATTTATATTTACATGAAAATTTTATTTAAGACATGAGATTTTTTACTTTCCATTAGTAACAGTAAAGAGAGGGTGTTGTTTATATTCTAGAAAACGCTACATCATATGTGTAGCTGATCGGAGCATTTAAAAATACAAATGAGTGTATCCCGTGTGAATGAATAGAATCTTTCTTAGTTATTTGTTCCAGCAGTTTTCTTCTCTGACCTAAGTATATACTATGAAACTGGCTATGATTTCAGTAATACTTAAGTAATAGTTACTTTACTTCAGTGGGGCAGAAACATTAGATTTGGATTTTCGAGGGCTTTAGATTTTGATCCATTGACTCCAGTTCATAATGAGCAGTGTGTGTCATACTGTAGAGAGATACTTAATAAACATCTCATGATTTTCTTGCATGGTTGGGAGATTAGTAATTTTATGTTTCTAAATCCCCATTATATAAATTTAGATTTTTTGAGGGGGAGGGATTTGGTATATAATACAGATCATTGTGAAAGAACGCCTGCTTTGGGGACCAGCAGATGACATAATGGCTACGTTGCTGGACTCCCATGTAGTTGACCATGGTTCGAGTCCCAGACATGGTGACATAAACTCACGCCAGGTGCATGTGCATGTGTGCCCAAGATCCTGAGGAGAATGGAGGAGAAGGGATTGCGGTGTGGCCATCCCTCCTGGGGGGTGATTTCTCGCTTTCTGTCTCTCTCTGTCTTTCTAGCGAATGCACGCACCCTATAGCAAACCTCTTAAAAAAATAATAATCTATTCCTCCTTTGGGAAGAGTTCTGCAGCCACAGACCAGAGAAAAGATTTGAAAAGTGTCTTTCTTTATAATGGTAGATTAGCCCCATTGTTCTGACAGATGAAAGTAGAATCTCTTTTTATGACTTAAGAAGTAAGGATTTTTTGATTAAAAAAAAAAAAAGTTTAACAAAATGACCAGGAAAGACTTTTTTAAAAATGCATTTGATTTATAATAAAAATTTCTGTACAGTTGCCCGGAATATGAAAATAGGTAATAAGTTCTGTTTAATGTGTCTATTAGGTGTCATTTACTTTGAATGAGGATCTTGCAAATATTCATGATATTGGTGGAAAACCAGCCTCCGTCAGTGCTCCTAGAGAACATCCATTTGTCTTGCAAAGTGTTGGAGGACAGACATTAACAGTTTTTACGGAGAGCTCATCAGGTAAGTGGGAATGGAATAGTTCATGTTGTATATAGATTTTCTGCCCAAACATAGACTCCTGTTTGCACTTTTAAGGATAGTAAGGCTTTCCACCTGTCATTCTTGCCTCTGTTGCTCATGCCTTATTGCTTCTCTGTTCTGTGTATTTTCTCGTGATTAATACAGTTTCAGGTGTTACTTGAGAGGGGTTTAATTTCATTTGGGGTTTAAAGATATCGAATAGAGCAGATAGAAGAATGTACATCAAGTTGCTTTCTAAGATGTTGCAGAAATAGTGTTTTTGGTTTTGACAAGATAAGTTTATCCTTGTTTATTTTCATAAATTGAGATTCAGCAAGTCTTTTTTTAAATTACCTAATATTAGGTAATATATTTTAATCTGAACTTTTACTCTTGTATGCTTGTATACTAAGATGGCTTTTTGTTGCTTAAGGATTAATTTTTAGTTGATACCAGCTTCCGGGAAGTTCTGTGTATAATGTAGTTCTTAAATTGTATTTGTTTGCAGTGACATATTTTAACAGTTCAATAAGTCAGAAGTTGTTTCAGTTCTGAATTAAATATAGAGAGAATTTTTTGTGATGTATGTTCAACATCAGTGTATGTTTATTTTAATTGTTTCTTAGTTTTTATCCTTCATTGAATTTAGAATATTGCTATTACAGCAGCAGCCCTCAGTTAAATGGAGCTAACTTTCTTGTATCTAGCTCAGAACATTTATTGGTTATATCAAAGGAAAAGAACCATAATTTTGTTGCATTTCAGATATTCTAAGACAGCTTTCAGAAATTATAGTGTATTAAGATTTTTCTTTTTTTTTTTTTTTTTTTTTTTGAGAGGTTTTTCTTGCTATAGGGTGCGTGCGCTCGCTAGACAGACAGAGACAGACAGAGAGACAGAAAGCGAGAAATTACCCCGCAGGGGGGATGGCCATGCCGCAATCCCTTCTCCTCTATTTTCCTCTCGGGATCTTGGGCATGCACGCACACGCGCCCGGCGTGAGTTTTAAGCCACCGGGTCTGGGACGCGAACTGCAGTCGACTACGTGGGAGTCCAGCAACATAGCCGTTAGGCTAACTGCTGGTCCCAAGATTATTTTTTTTGAAAGGTTTTTCTTATAGGGCACGTGTTCTCACCAGAAAGAGAGAGAGACAGAAAGACAGAAAGCAAGAAATCACCCGCCCTGGGAGGGGATAGCCATACCGCAATCCCTTCTCCATTCTCCTCTCAGGATCTTGGACATGTATGCACACATGCCCCGTGTGAGTTTAAGCCATGGGGTCTGGGACTGGAACTGCAATCGACTACATGGGAGTCTAGCGATATAGCTATTATACCAACTGCTGGTCCCAAGATTTCATTGTTTCTAAAAAGGAATAGCCTTTTAAAATTTTTTGTGATGTCTTTAATTGCCAATAGCTGCATAAACTTTTAAAATATTAGTTTTTCATTTTTCTTTTCTTTTAAAACTTGGATGTAGAACCTGACAATGGTAAATTACAACTTTTGGTCATGTGAGTCTACTGCATTATTTTGATGCTATAATAATTTGTAGTGTATTATGGGCTGTAGAACATGTTAAAGTAACAATATCTTCAATATGTGTGTTTATTCTAGAGTAGATTTAGTCATTCATAAATACTGAAGAAGATTTAGCCATTCACAAATAGGCACATCCAAGGAATCTGAAATTTGTCTTTGAATTGATGGGATTTATTAAGCCCATTGAACCCTGTGAGTTTTTCTATAGTTTTGAGATTATCCCTGGGGTGGGAGAGGTATGGCATCAAGATGGTGGAAAGGAGGCAGAGCCTTGTTAGAAATTTGAGGTGGGGAGACTTACTCCTTCTTTGTAGAAGAATGTATTCTATTTCAGGTTTTTTTCTTTTTTCTTTTTTTGAGAGGTTTTTGCTATAGGGCGTGTGCGCTCTCCAGACAGACAGAGAGAGATAGAGAAACAGAAAGCGAGAAATCACCCTCCAGGGGGGATGGCCATGCCGCAGTCCCTTTTCTTCCATTCTCCTCTCGGGATCTTGGTTACGCATGCATACATGCCTGGCGTGAGTTTAAGCCACCAGGTCCGGGACACGAACTGCAGTCAACTACATGGGAGTCCAGCGACATAGCCATTACGCTAACTGCTGTTCCCACTATTTCAGTTTTTTACATCTTAATAATGAATTAATTAGTCTAGGGCTTGATTTATTGCTGGTACTTATACAAAAGACAGTGTTTTAGAAAGCTAATGTTTGTAGTCCTAAAAATGAATATTTTATTTTTTATCTTTTAACTCCGTTGGTAGTAATGCTGTTTTTGAGCATTTGTGCTCACATTCCTGGTTTCAGTGTATTCCAAAGTGAATATGGCTTTTTAAGGATTATCTTGGCAGCATTATGGAAAAAGATCAAGATCGTCATCCTTACTCTGGAGTTTGGACAGTATGTTCTTGCTCTGTACAACTGATAATGCAGCTACAGCTAACTTGCTGTGAGACAGTGTGTGCTGGAATTTTGTGCAACCTCACTAATTATTTTTGTTTCACGTCATTGTTCTTTGATTCTCTTCATACTTTTCTGTGCTTTAATTACTTCATTTGTGAAATGAGTTAAATATGAATATTTAAAACCCAAAAATTCTCAGTACGTAGTGAGTGCTCACTATGGTACTCACTAATATGTTAATTCATCTTATTTTAAAACACTGTAGATTTCAAGCATGTTTTAAACCACACGTGTACACACTAGCTCAACCTGCGTATAGGTCACTTGATAAAATTCAGCCAGTTGAGATTTTTACCTTCAGTGTTTCTCAGTTACCTAGATGACCAAAGGAAAAAAGCTTGAGAGTTGTTAACAATTTCTCTCTTCCATGAGGAGTCTTAGGTATTTGCTATTTGTAGTCATTAAAGCAGCGGTTGTACAACTGGGTTCTTTGACTCTTTAGGAAGTCATAAATAAGACCGCAGGGGCTCTGTCACTGCAACGACACATTTGAACTGTTAGATATATAATGTATGTATGTGTGCTTCTGTAGGACAGGACCGTAACTTCCATTTTCTGGACACAGAGGGAGGCGTCTGTTTGTAGAACTGCTACAGAGGCACTACTCTAGTCTTTTCTCGGGCAGTTGTGTAAGCCTGCCAAAGTATAAGTGACTATTTTATAATGAGTAAGGTGTTTATTTTCCATTGAAGTATGTATTATTTTTAATGTTTTGACGTTTTACCTCAAGCATAGAACTGTACCTGGCTTATTATAGAAAATTGCTTTTTTAGGCCCTTCATTTCTTTTTATAGAAAATTTTATAAGAAAAATTGCCATTTGAGTTCAATATATTTAGAGTTTTAATTTTAATAACTATTCCCTCTCATAATGTAATTTTGAAAGTTTTTAAGAGGCCCCTTTGTGCCCATTTTTTGTTGTTCTTTTTATATTTCTTTTTTATTTTAAATTTTGCCAGAGGATGCATGTACTTACTGTAAAGAAATAGGAGAGAGAGAGAGAGAAAATAAAAAAGCACCCTTGAAGGGACATAGTCATGCTGCAGTTCCTCTATCTCCCTTTGGGCACATAGGCATGCATATATACCGATCATGTTTCTCAGTCCACTAGGTCTGAGACTAAAACCACAGGGCGGTCCATGTGAAATCCCCCTACCTTAACCATTAGGCCACAAGCAGCGCTGAGCCCACTTTTCCAATGAGTAAATTCTGCATACTTGGGTATCTTTTGCCGGGGTGCGTGTGGGAAGGGGGGTGGAGATGGAATTAGAAGAGACTGATAATATGTTTTACGGTGCTTTCCCCTTAACTAAAAAATCAGCGTGTAGTTAACTATTTTATAAACCAAATCAATTTTCTAATTGAATATTCCTGTCTGAGAAAACTTGCTTTATTTTTATGGGCCTTTTTGGGTTAGCCCTTTTGCACTTCAGCAATCTCTGTGAAATTCTGAATATTTGTTTCTCTATTCAGTATTTTCATGGGGATTTCTATTTATTACCTTCAACTCTGGAAATTCCTCATGTCTTCACTATTTTTGCCTATTTATTGATAACTATATAGATACTTCCTTTTTTTTGTGTGTATGTCTTTGGCATCTCTACTTTCATTCAAGGCTGGATTTTTTTCTTTGTAACTGGTCTACTAAATAAAAGTGTTCATTCATCAGTTCAACAGATATTTTTGGTGCTAGGCCCTGTGCCAGGATGAGACTAGACTCTTGTCCAGTGTGGCAGCCAGTGTGTGAACAAGTAATTGCTGCATTAACTGTTCTAATGGAGTAGTGTACAAAGAAGAATAAAAAGAATGTGTACTTTGCCTGGAATAACTGAGAAAAGCTTCGAAAGTAGAGATAACATTTGCACTAATCCTTGAAGTATATGGGTAAATTACATGAATAAGAGAAAAGAAAGCAAAGATTAAATTCATTATTCTAGCTTTTAAGTATCCTATTCTTTGCTTTCTCCTACCTGTCACACTCTGCTGTATCTAAAATCTATTAACTAGTTTTGGTTAGATCAAACCAAAATACTGAGTTGTGACCTCATAGTGTAGTTCACAGATGAAAAATGTTTGAATGGCTCAAGGGGAGTGGAAAGAGGGATCATGGGCTATAGATAACAGAAATACTTTTGGCAGCTATCAGTGATGGATTGACTGGGGGAACTAGAAGAGCGAGAAGTCTAAAGTAGTTTCTAGACTTTTTTTGACTTGAGTATCTGGGTAGATGGTGAGTTATGAAATACCAGAAGAAATGGGCAGGGTGAGAGCCGATACAGAAACACAATGACTTTTTGCTCTCAGTTTTCATTATATTTGATCCCTTCATAGCTGTTCATTAATTGAGCAAATTGATAATTGGGCCTACTCTTTGCAGGCCTTCCTGTAGGTTTGGGATACTTCCGTGTGCAAAATCTATTTTTTGTGGTGCTTATAGTTTAGAGAGAGGAGATAGCAGCAAACAGTAAACACAAGTAAGTTATATCACAGCCTAGACAGTGATAAGTTCTATGAGAAAAATGCAGCAAGCAGAATTTGCAGGACTAATTGAGGGTGGGGCTCATAATTTTAAATAATGTGGTCAGAGTGCAGCCTTGTTGAGAAAGTGGGATTTGAACACTCTTGAAGAAGGCAAGAGAGTTAGCCATGTAGAATAAGGAATTTTCAAGGGTTAGAACGATAATGTCCTTAAGTAGCAAGCTTGGCACATTCAAGGAGTAGCAAGGAGGTCGATGGGAGCTGAGCAAATGGGCTAATAGGCCAGAGAGAATGGGAGTTGGCGGTGGTAAATCATGAAGAGACTTATAAATCATTATAAAGATTTCGGATCTTTCTGTTGGTGTACTGGGGAGCTGTTGGAAGGTTTTGAGCAGAGTAATGATGTGATCTGATTTACATTTTGTTTTTAAAGAATCTTTCATTCCTTCTTTCCTTTCTTCTTTCCTCCCTCCCTCCCTCCCTCCCTCCCTCCCTTCCTCCCTTCCTTCCTTCCTTCCTTCCTTCCATTTGACCAGAGAGGGACAGAGCAGGGGGGCGGGGAGAGATAAAGCAAGCCACCAGGTCTGGGACTTGAACTGTGGTCAGCCACTGAGTGTCCCGTGCCCTTAACCACCATGCTACCTGCCAGCCCCCTGATTTACATTTTTAAGGCTCACTCTAACTGGTAGATTGAGACAATGTGGAGCAAGGGTGGAAGCAGGAGTTCATTACAATAATTCAGGCACTTGGACCAGAGCAGTAACAATGATGGTGGTCTAGTCTCTCTCCTGATATGCAGCCCTTGATCTTCGGTGCCTTTACAGATGTTCCACTGGATTTCTTGTCCCTGGAAACTCAGAAGATACAAAATCATATTCATTTCTCCATTCTTTTATTCTCCAATATGCATATTTTTGTCAGTAATCTGTCATTCTGTTTTCTTGGCCACACTAATTCATGGCCGCCTCTTACCCTCACATCTAGTCAGTTGCCCCAGTTGGTCATTTTTGTGGTAGAAATCAGACTTAACAGGTCTCTAAATAATATATAATCCACAGTAGTCCTCTGAGAAGCTCACCTGAGCTAGCCTGTGGCCTGGTGGTTACAGGAGCTGGATCCCACATGCCTGGCTATGTGGCTTGAGTTCCAGATCTAGTAGCTTGAAAAATGTGCCTGGCAAGTGTGTGTCCATGCCCACACTTCCGAAAGGAGGGAGAAATGAAGGAGAAGGGATTGTGGGCAATGCTTTCTCTCTTTCCCTTGAGCACATATACCCTGTGGCAGAATATTTTATTTATTTTTTATTTTTTTGAAAGGTTTTTGCTATAGGGTGCATGTGCTTGCCAGAAAGAGAGAGACAGAGAGACAGAAAGTGAGAAATCACTCCCCCAGGGGGGATGGCCACGCCGCAACCCCTTCTCCATTCTCCTCTTGGGATCTTGGGCACGCACGCACACGTTCCCAGTGTGAGTTTAAGCCATTGGGTCCAGGACTCGAACTGCGGTTGACTATATGGCAGTCTAGCGGTATAGCCATTACGCTAACTGCTGGTCCCTGGCAAAATATTTTAAAGTGAGAAGAGGGAAGAGAGGAGAGAAAGAAGGTAGGTCCTATCTTTGTCCTTCTCCTATTTGCTAGAATCTCTTAATTTTATAGTAGCTTCTTATGTAGTGGCCTCTATTTTTTTGTTGTTGTTGTTTTTGTCATAGGGCACTTGCATTCGCCTGAGAGAGACAGAGAGAGGGAAAGTGAGAACTCATCCTCCAAGGGGATGGCCACGATGCAATCCCTTCTCCTTCATTCTCCTCCTGGGATTTTGGGCATGCATGCAGCATGCACCCAGTGTGATTTTTCTAGCCTCCAGGTCTAGGATTCAAACCATGATCAGCCATGTGGGGAGTCCGGTGCCTTAGCTACATCACCTGCTGGCCCCATGGCTTCTACTTTTTTCTTTGGCTTTTGTCTGCCAGAGATTTGTCTTCCATAATTATTTTTTCTTTTATTGCTCTAACCTTTTCAAAAAAGTTTATTTTATTTATGAGAGAGAACACTTGTGTGTGTCCTAGAGCAAAAGAGAGGTGAGAGTGAGAGAGGGAGACACATCCTTGATAGAGTCTCATCATGCCACAATCCCCTTTCCCCAGGTTGACCTGGTGATCCGAATCTGTGGTTGGCATATGGTTTCTATTACTGCAATTGAGTTTCCTACTGACTATGCCACCTGGCTGGGCTCTAGTTGTTGTTGCTTTTGTTTTTTGCCAGAGAGCAGGAGCATTCACCATAGAGACAGATGGGGGTGAGACAGAAAGCAACCCCCAGTGGGATGTGGTCATGCAGAATCCCTTCTTCATTTCTCCATCCTGATTTTTGAGCCACTGGGCTGGCACGCGAACCACATGGTTGGCCAAATCTGGCTTTCTTTCTTTTTTTTTTTTTTTTTAAGAATTATTTTGTTTAATTTTTATTATTGCTATTATTTTCTTCAATTTCACCAGAAAGAAAGAGAAAGAGAAAGTGAGTGAGCAAGCTGCCAGGTCTAGTACTCGAACTGCGTTCTGCCGTGTGGAAGTCCAGGTTCTTAACCACTATGACACTAGCTGGCCCCAGGGGATCTGGCTTTCTTAACCACAAGGTCATGGGGTTGACCTAAATCAAAAAAGCCCTAGCCATTTTTGATTCTTCCTCTATCTATAGTAAGGTTTGTATTACTCATTTTACCCCTTAATTAAACCTGTGGGCCAAGGGCTCGGTCTCATGCTTATCTCCATATAGCGCTTTGTAGGGGATTGAGCACATCTGTGGTTGAGGACTGAGTGCAGAGTGGATGGACTTGTTAAAGCAAATGTGTTAAAATTATTTATTTCCTCCTAAGAATTTCGAGTACTGTGAAGATTACCTTTTAGAATGATTCTTAAGTGAGATAGCTTGTTAGTGTCTCACAAGGATGATTATTCGCCCTTCAAGTTAACAATGTTTTTCTTAAGACTCTTGAGATTTGAAATAGAATATAAAATTACTTTGTTCCCCACTGTATTTTTTGCTCATTATATCTTTATTTTGGCACAGACGGTTTTTTTAAACTTTCTCTTTGTTAATCAGATTAGTTCAGTGCCACATTCAGTGACACTTGGTTGGCCACTCTACACAGTATTATAAGATGTATTCCTCAGGTGAAACAGCAGCTGAGATAATTGGTGGTGGCCTACCCTATTTCCTTTCAAGCTCGAGTTTGGGAACATATGCCAACATACATCATAGTCATCGAATATATTAGTTGGTATTTGAAGAAAAATGTATAGCTATGAAAATACTCTTTGAAGATGCCGAACTACCAGTATTTTGAAAACTGCACTTATACTATAGAATGTATAGCCTCTCAACCTCCATGCCACTTTCTGGCCCTTAAGTTGAATTTTTAAGTGCTTTAGGGAAACATTAATTTGGTACATTTCTTCCATTTGTTCAGAATAGCATATCAGGTATATGATTATGAGAGGTTTGAATTAAGTTGTTTGTGCTTGTATGCTGGTTAGCTTTGAAAATACAGCTATTTCTTAATATTTTTTTTTCTTATCACTGGTTTTAAACAGGAATTATACTCTATACCCTAAATTATCACTAGATATATATTGCTAATTGTCATGCAGTGGAACTCAGATTTCATTAGCCTTATCTATTATATTTGTAGTTATTTTGTATCACTTTATTGTAGTGGTTTTCAAATTTTTGGTCTCAGGGCCCTGTTATACATTGCATGTTAACATAAATAATATTTTTATGAAAAAAATTAGAAGGTTGACATTTCACAAATCTGATTAACAACTGGGTTTAAAGATAGGCTGGGACTAGCTGAGGGGAGTGGTAGTTAAGGCAGATGGATCCCATATGGCCGACTGTGAGTTTGAGTCTCAGACCTGGCAGTTTGAAAAACATGCTGGGAATGTGTGCATGTGTGCCCAAACTCCTGAAAGGAGGGAAATATAAAGTAGAAGGAATTGTCGTGTGGCCATCCCACATGTGGGGTGCTTTCTTTCCTCTCTCTGTCTCACCTGAAAGCACATATGCCCTCTGGCAAACAAACAAACAAACAAAAAATAGAAGACTACAAGCTAGATTTTTATCTCCAGTTCCTCATTCAGTCTATAATAATATGTTGGCTTTGCTAAAGTATCTGATGGAAAACTACTTGTTATAAATACATACTTGAAAAAGAGAGGAATAATCATTGGCATTTTCAGGTAATTGTGGGTATTCTTTTGATATGCTACCAAAACTCTACAAGTTTCTTAAAGGTTAGTTGTAGAAGAGAATTTGGAATCGTTTTAGTAGACTGTTTATACTTTGTTACATTAAAATCTGTCTTGCATTTGCAATGATTCTTCTACCTGTGCATGATTTTATGATATACATCCATCATGTAGAGGTTCGTACTCTGGGTTATGTAAGTGATGACTGGGTTTTTCAAGTGTTGACATATTTTATTACACAGTATCAAAAATGCAATAATTAACATCACCACTGAAAGCCTTTAAGTGTTGTAGAACTGTCAAGCTTGTCTTGGGTACAAGTTTTACAAACTACAGATTTTCACTTGAAAGGTTGATTTAATTAGCAACAGTACTATCAGTTGTTTTCTTTGAAAGCATGTTTTTTTTTTCATTCTTTTTTGAGAAAATATCTTTTAGATACCTGAGTCTGAATAACCATAGTTTTTCCTGTCATTCTTTTAAGTAGTCAGTAACAGGGATCTTTCACGATAAAAGTAGCTAGCTTAGCCCCCAACTCAGACAATCACACAAGTGCTTTTTCTTTGAGATAATCATTTTATGTTGGAATCTAGCAGAAGCGTTTAATATATTTCAAGTTTGGTGTCGCAGAATGTTAAAGAATGTGTACTTGGGTTGAAAATTAATAATAAACAGAATTTTTACTGTTCATTTTGGACAGTTTGAAGTGAAACTCGTCTTTTTTTCCTTCTTAAACTGCAAGGATGAAGTGATGAAGGATATAGTGGTCCAGTTTGCTACCACTGCCTTCTTGATTTGTGATGGCACCAGCAGTTTTATCCACTGTAGCTTTTGCACTATCAGTACAAATGCCAACGCAGTGAAAAGGCAATTAAATATTTTAATGACAGTAGTTTTGACCCAGTGGACGCCCCAGTGATCTTAAGAATGGAGGAGGGGTTGTAGTTCATCCTCTGAGGAATGCTGGTGTAGTGTGTTGAAAAGATTTCACCGTGTGACAATACCTGCTGATGTGTTTTGCCCTTTCTATTGGCATGGCCTATAATAGTGCCACCTCTTCCCTCCAGTGCTTCTTAGAGCAACGTCATTCATCATTTCAAGGAATTGCATGCCTGGTTCCTTGTTTGTTGGTATTAGAATAAGTACTTTATGTTTTTGACTAAATTCGAGTGAGCCATCATATAACCTGTTTACTTTAGGAATGTATTTTATGGCTCAGCCTTTATGGCACAGCTGGAAGCCACATGCAGACTGCAATTCAGGTTATTGACAGGCGGGCAGGCTTGAAACCACAGCTGGGCATGTGCAGGATCCTGGCAGGCTGGAGGGCTGGAGGGCTGGAGGAGGGGGATCATGGCACGACTAAGCCCTGTCCCTGTTGAGGATGTTTTTGCTTTTCTCTCCCTTCCTCCCTTCCTCCCTCTTCTCCTCCTCCTCCCCCTCCTCCCTCCCTCTCTCTCTCACACACATACACACACATTATGCACACACACTGTATGATAATATTTTTTTTTTTTAAAAAAAGAGAGAATAAAGAATGTATTATTGTACTTGTGTTGGTGTATAACCTGCCTTCACATATACTGTCTTACTTAATGCTCCTCACAATAGCGTCTGCACCTCTTCATTATGCAGAAGAGAGAACACAAACTCCCGGAGACGTTGTGCCTAGACCCTTGGTCTTTCCTAGTATTTAGATACATATTGTTAGAACAGTCAAAGTAGATACCAGAAATGCTGCTAGGTCTGTCTGAGTAGATGCATGCAAGCCCAGAGGTGACTCCAAGGTTGTCTCTTGCCTCACTGTGCTAGCCAGGCAGCCATTCCAAGTCCCCTCCACCTTAGCAACCACAGGGTCCTGGCACTTTGCCTGTGAACTGCATGCAAACGCCCCACAGGAGGAGTAAGGAAGCTCTGTTTTTACTCCTTTGAGTAACAGCCATGCCACTGAGCATTTGGAATTACACCAGTTTCTAATAGCCTTATACTAGTGAGGAAGAACAAATTGAAACAAAACATAACTTTAGTGAATTGTTTGTTTCCTGAGCTACCACCAAATTATGACTGACCACGGAGGTTCAGTTTTGCATTTTACTGCCAACTACCCAAGCTGTGCCTACTCTTTTTCAACCTAAGAGAAATCTTTTTACTCTTTTTTTTTTTTTTTTTTTGAGAGGTTTTTGCTATAGGGCGCGTGCGCTCGCCAGACAGACAGAGACAGACAGAGAGATAGAAAGCAGGAAATCACCCCCCAGGGGGGATGGCCACGCCGCAATCCCTTCTCCTCCATTCTCCTCTCGGGATCTTCTTTAAAAAACTACGTGGGAGTCCAGCGACATAGCCATTACGCTAACTGCTGGTCCCAAGAAATCTTTTTACTCTTGATATTCAGGTATGAATGCATATATTAGCAGTTGGTTTTTACGAAAGCTTTAATAATCTGAGGATGGAGGTGAAGAGAGGATTAAAATTTTAAAAAATAAAGTATAAGGATATAAAGGATTGGAATCACAAATGAAATTCACTAAAATTTATGAAATAACTTTTAGATTTTTCTGGTAATGAAATTATTTCAAGCCTACAGAAAAATGTAGATAATAGAACCTGTTCCCAACAGCTATGTCTCATAAATGTTGATATTTGCTACATTTTTTAAAAGCAATAAAACATTTTATATACGTACGGTTGACATCCCACTCCTATATCCTTTTCCAAAGGTAACTATTGTCCTGGAGTTGGCATGTATTATTGTGACTCATTGTGAGCAGTCCACAGTTGCCTATAACACAGTGTTGATGGTTTCATTGGAAAAAACCCCAACATCATTCTTCGATATAGACTAGACAGTGTTCTCCAAATTTCTAGCTGTTACGAAGTTCAGCAGTTAGATTAAATAGAGCTTTTTCAGTGTTGGGTATATCTTCACATGCCTCGTTTTCTTTAGTTTTTTTTTTTAAAGTACATGAATTTTTTTTAAAGTTCTGAGTTTTTGTTTTTTGAGAGAGGTTTTTGCTATAGGGTGCATGCGCTTGCTGGAAAGACAGAGAAACACAGAGAGACAGAAAGTGAGAAATTACCCCCTGGGGGATGGCCACGCTGCAATCCCTTCTCTTCCGTTCTCCTCTCAGGATCTTGGGCACGCATGCACATGCACCTGGCGTGAGTTTAAGCCACTTGGTCTGGGACTCGAACCATGGTCGACTATATAGCCATTACGCCAACTGTTAGTCCCTAAAGTTCTTGGAATTTTAATATAAATTAGATGATCAAAAGTAATTATCAATGAAAAACTTAAAAACTGAGTTCTGTTTTCTAGTGAAATACCGAACAATCAGTAGAGTATAAAGATGAAAGAAGATGCTCAGTCTGTTTTAGCCATCTACTCATGTATTTTTTATTTTGGTAATGTAGTCTCTTCCTTAAGTGTATTTTAATATGCGCACTGATGATGTTTTGCATATAAATTAGATAATATTTAGAGTATTTGTCTTCAGAAGACTTGATCTAATTTACGCAAGGAATATTCGTTTTTCTTCAGTTTTAGTTGTTACTCTGAATTTATTAATGTAACCTAATTTTCTAGTTCCAGTGCTCATGAATTTTACTTAAGCTTTATTACTTAAAGTTTGTTAAAGTTGGCTTGTGATTTCTGTTAAATAGATAGCTTAATTTTAGTTGTTTTCTGTATTTCCTTGTTATAATTTTTGTGAGGAATGTCAGAAAGGATCACTGAGTTTTTACTTTTAGTGTATATACTTACCTATTTCTAAAATTCTTTGATGCCTAACTTCTGTTAAAATATATCCTGCTTTGTAAAACAGTTGGGAAGGATTTAGGAGTTGTTGTCATACTGAGAGAGAATGACAGGCTATACAAATGTGTTTCTCATTTTTTTTTTTTTTTGATTTTCTGTAGCTTATAGGCGTTTTGTTTGCTTGTTTGTTTTATGGGAAAGGAATAAATATTTTGACACAGTCTTGCCATTTGCAGTCCTTCCTGCCCTAGCCCCCCCTGAACTGGGATTAGAGCCAAAAGCCACTGTGCCTGGCCTGTTCAGTTTGGTCCAGAAATTGAACCCAGGCCTCTTATGCAGACCTGCCTTCAAATAGTAGTACCCTGTCACCTATACGAAGGTGCTCAGGCGAATACACCTTTCTGTTTATAAAGTTGGTTCTGTATTTTGATTCATGAATACTTAAGATCTGAGGAAGAATCTGTCTTCTTTGTAAACCAGACCCAGTATAGTAAAATCAATTAAAAATGTAAATTACTTACTTGAGATATTAAAACCAAGTAAGTGAAACAATTTTTTTTAAAAAATTATTTATTTAATCTTATTTAACATTACTTTTTAATTTGCTACAGGGCACGTATTATCACCAGAGAGAGACAAAGAGAGAGAGAGAAGAAAAGTGAGAAAGCAAACCACCTTGTCCAGGACTCAAGCCATGGTCAGCCATGTGGGAGTCCAGCTCCTTAACCACTACGTCACCTGCTGGCCCTAAAATAATTTAAAAAAATTTTTTCCCCATAGGGTATGTGAGCTTACTGTAGAGAGAGAGACAGAGATAGAGGGAAAGTAAGAAGTTACCACCTGGGAGGGATAGCCCTACTGGAATCCTTTGTCCTCCATTCTCCCCTCGGATTTTTTTTTTTTTTTTTTTTTTTTTTTTTTTGAGAGATTTTTGCTATATGGCGTTTGCGCTCGCCAGAAAGACAGAGAGACAGAAAATGAGAATTCACTCCCTGGGGGGGTGGCCACGCCACAATCCCTTCTCCTCCATTCTCCTCTCAGGATCTTGGGCACACACGTGCGTGCGCGCACACACACACGTGCCCGGAGTGAGTTTAAGCCGCCAATACTCGAACCACGGTTGACTACATGGGAGTCTAGTAACATAGCTATTACACCAACTGCTGGTCCCTCTTCTCAGGATTTTGAGCTTTCATACACAATGCATGGTGTGATTCAAGTTTTGGGTCTGGGACTTGAACTGCAATTTGGCCATATGGGAGTCCAGCGCCTTAACCACAAGACCAAATGGTGACCCTTGCAAATACCTTTAAAAATATTGGGGGCCGGGACCAGCAGATGGTATAATGACTACGTTGCTGGACTCCCATGTAATCAACTGTGGTTCGAGTCTCGCATGACCGTGTGTGCCCAGGATCCTGAGAAGAGAATGGAGGAGAAGGGGTTGCAACATAGCCAGCCCTCCTGGGGGGTGATATCTTGCTTTCTGTCTCTGTTTCTCTCCTTCTGGCAAGTGCATGCACCCTATAGCAAAAAAAAAAACCTCTCAAAAAAAAAAAAAAAAAGGAAAAAAATATCAGTGGCTGGCAAACAGTTTGGTGGTTAAGGGTGCTGGACTCCCACCTGGCTGACTGTGGTTTGAGTCTCGGACCGGTCGGCTTGCTTTCTCTCTCACCCTCCCTCTCTGATCAAATTAAAATAAAAAAATAAGTTCAATAATTATTTTAAAAAGTATCATATTCTTTTTTCTTTTAATGACATTATTGCTTTCTTTCTTTTTTTAAAGCTTTATTTAAGGTTTTTGTTGCACACAGGCATGGTTTCTTTCCATTCCCTGAGCATAAGTGGATTCTTATATCAAAATTTGAAGTAGAGGGGCCGGCAGGTGGTGGGGTGGTTAAGGGTGCTCAACTCTCACGTGGCTGGCCAGACCTGGTGGCTTGCTTTCTTGCTTTCCCTTTCTCGCTCTCTTGCTCTCTCTCTCACTCTGTCCCTCTCTAGTCAAATTAAAATAAATAAAGTTAAATAAAAAATAATTCTTTAATAAAAAAATTTGAAGTGGAAAAATGCCATGTGATTGAGTTTTCTTTCTCTGCAACATAGTACCATGCTATAGAAACAGAAGACAGGTTATTTAGTTGTCTTCCTATTTTCCCCATTTAGAAATGTAGTCTGTTGGGACCAGCAGTTGGTGTAATGGCTACGTCACTGGACTCCCATGGTTGACCACACTTTGAGTGCTGGACCCAGTGACTTAAACTCATGCCTGGTGTGTGTGAGTGCGTATCCAAGATCCTGAGAGGACAATGGAGGAGAAGGGATTGCGGCGTGGCCATCCCCCCTGGGGGGTGATTTCTCGCTTTCTGTCTCTCTGTCTGTCTCTGTCTTTCTGGTGAACACACGTGCCCTATAGCAAAAACCTCTCCCTAAAAAGAGAAAAAAAAATGTAGTCTGTTGATACGATGAGAGCAGTAGTATAATAATTCTTCCTGGAAAAAAGGAAGATCAGTCTTTGATATTGGTCTTTTACTTTTAAAATAATACATAAATTTTTATTTAAAAAAAAAAAAACAAACACATAGTGAGTTTGGAAGGTTTTGAAGTAAAAAAGTAACAGCGTTTTTCCCACAGCCACTCTAGTCCCACCTTCTGGGCATCCAGTGCCAGTAAAGAGGTTATGTGATTAAAAAGGTGCATCATGACAGAATAGGAAGGGTTACTAAAGTGAATTTGAAGCCCACTCTTGAACTATATTCTTGATTACATTGGATACAATACAAAGTCATGCCTTGTACCGTTTTATATTATCATAGTATTACTTTTGTAAGAAAATACAGTCTCACTTTATATGTACTTGTACCCTTTCTTCACTGTTGCCCTGGTATATTTTATCTCCTAAGGTTGATTCTATGAGGCAGTGTATCACTTTGACTTTATCAAAGTGATGTATAATTTCTTCACTTATTACAAACCTCAGTTCCTTCATAAATTCTCTGCTTGGTTTATACTTCAGGAATAAAAATTATGTGTCTGATCATTATCTGCCGATTATGGATGGTATTTCTCCCCCCCCCCCCTTTTTTTTTTTACGAGAGATTTTTGCTATAGGGCACATATGCTTGCCGTAAAGACAGAGAGAAAGCGAGAAATCACCCCCTGGGAGGATGGCCATTCTGCAGTCTCTTCTCTTCTATTCTCTTTTCCGGGATCTTGGGGTCCCCACCCACCTGCGCCCAGCATGGGTTTTAAGCCTCTGAGTCGGGACTCGAACCTCAGTTGATTATGTGGGAGTCCAGTGACATAACCATTATGCCATCTGCTGATCTCTATGGATAGTATTTATAACCTGCCACTTTTTAGATGTTTAATTATGTGCTATCTAATGTAGTGGAGCACTTCTCTTTTTTTTTTTTTTTTTGGAGAGGTTTTGCTATAGGGCGCGTGCGCTCGCCAGACAGAGAGAAACAGAGAGACAAAGCGAGAAATCACCCCCCACAGGGGGATGGCCACACCACAATCCTTTCTCCTCCATTCTCCTCTCAGGATCTTGGGCACGCATGCACATGCGCCCGGTGTGAGTTTTAAGCCACCGGGTCCGGGACTCGAACCGCGGTCAACTACATGGGAGTCCAGTGATATATCCATTATGCTAACTGCTGGTTCCTGTAGTGGAGCACTTCTGACAAATGTCTGGAGACATTTTTAACTGCTACAGCTGGGTGCATGCTATTGGCATCAGATGATAGGATATGCTGCTAAACATCCCACAGTGCACACCGCAGCCCCACCACAAAAAATTATCCAGATCAAAATATCAGTAGCACTGAGGTAGAGAAACCGTGGTCTAGTGTAAGTGAAGCTGTTATTTTTAGTGGTCAAACTATTTTGCATAAGAACTGATGATGCTAATGGATGTGAGATTTTTTGTCATTTTAAAAAATTTGCCAGAGGGTGCATACACTTTGCATGTTTGGGGGCACAGAGGCTTCATGGGAAGTGGTCACGCTGAAATCCCTTTTCATTCATTTCTCCCTCTTTTTTGGGATTTTGGGCATGCATACACACACCCCAGTGCCCAGTGTGTTTATCAAACCCGTAGATCTGGGATTCGAACCGATTGGGCATGTGGAATCCAGCTACCCTATCAGGCCACTGGCTGGCCCTGTTTTTTAAGGAGTTAAGAGGAGTGAGCAGCTTCTCTGCCCCATCCCCTTTTACCTCTTTGATTTTTCTTCTCTTTTGTTCTATCAGAAGAAATGTGTGTGTGTTCAGTAGACTACTCCTGAGGTTTTATCCTTATGCTGATTTTAAGTCTATCCTTGAGCATGCTATTTTTTTACTAGATATTATTTGTCACGTTACTCCTTGAAAACAGTTTGGGATGTTCACTGTAATAAAAGCACATTTTTCTTGTTCTGTAACATCCTTGACTGACAAAAAGGGGAAAAAAAAAAAAAAAAAAAAAAAAGGAAAACCAGCCAGCCAACCAAAAAACAAATTAAAAAGAAAAACCTCTTAGAGCAATATGTTTAAACGTGACTTTTTCCTGCTCTAGAATACATTTGGAAGGGTATGTCTTCTCTTCTAAATCATGTATCTTAACTCAAGCTTAATTTTTAAAATTTCAGGCTTAAAGAATCATATGCGGGGACTTCAAAAAGTTCATGTAAAATGGGAGTAAAGTATGTTTTTATTTTGGTACCAAATTTGAAATCCATGCATAGCTTTTTTGTTATATATATTTTTCATGAGCTTCTTAAAGTTCATGGAACTTCATATATAACAAAGAGAAAAATGCAATGTAATATTGAAATCAGGCTGATTTCCTTCCTGTATACTAGTAGGGAAGAATCATTTATAGGGTTTTTCATGTTAAATAAAAGTTTCACAGGAAGGAAAATAAACTTTTTTCCTGTCGACTTCCCCCAGTGGCCCAGCTTTTTAACTTTTCACTGTGGAGATTTTTAAAGCATACACAAGGTTGAGGAAGAGTGTAGTGACCTTCCTGGTACCTGTCGTCCAACTTCCCATGGTGTACATAATGACCAGTCTTATTTCAGCTATATATACCTAGTCACTGTTCGTGTACCTCACAGGAGTATTTTAGAAGTTGTTTTTTTTTTTTTTTTTTTTTTTTTCTTTCCCTATGAGTGAGAAACCCACCAGGGTCTTCACACTGTGATCTACCCTCAGTATTAGCCAACCTTGGATCAGAGGGCTCATCCATTGAGTTCAGAGGTCTCCAGATGTGAACCACAAACCTCACCCATGTGGATCAGCTTTGCAGAGCATTGTTTAACACTGTGCCACTGTTTGGTCCCCAGCATTAGTATAAAGAAAAATTTCAGACAGCGTATCTTTCTTTCCTTTTCTTTTTTGTTTAGGTTTTTGCATGTGCTCATCAGAGACAGTGAGAGGTAAAGTGAGAATTACCACCCATGGGGATGGCTATGCTATAGTCCCTTCTCCTCTTTGGATTTTGGGCACACACTCACATGTGCCTGGCGTGGTTTTCAAGTTCCAGTTCCAGGTCTGGGCCTCTATAACCATGGTTGACCATGTGCAAATTCAGCACCTTAACCACTTTGCCACCTGCTAGCCCTGACAGACTAGCATTTCATTTATAAATTTTTTCAGTACATTCTCTGTAAGGATTTTTTTTTAAGGAGACTTTTTTTTTTTTTTTTTTTTTTTTTTTTCTAAATTTGCCAAAGACCACATGTGCTTGCCAGAAGAGACAGAGGAGACAGCACTTCTGTGTGGAGGTGGTCATGTCACAATCCATTCTCTTCTGTTTCTCCATCTCGTTGAGATTTGGGGCATGTACGCACATATTCTTCAAGCCCTCTGTACTCAAATTGTGCTTTTGACCATGTGGGCTCTAGCTCCCTTGACCATCAAGCCACAGAGCCAGCCTTGAGAGGATTTCTTTAAAAAAACAAAACAAAACAAAAACACAAAAGCATTATGGCATCTGAAACATGAATAATTACAAAATGTACTAGATCTCATTATTGGGAGCTGTGTAATGTGCAAATTTCAATGTTTTCTGACTTTTACCCATTAAACATATACTGTTTACTGGTTTATGGTCCAGGGCTATCTGAAGTCACTGTGGTTTGCAGTTGTACAATTTACAACAGCCACTGGAGAAAATACAGTTCAGCTTATCAAGTCATTTGTATTATGGGATAAAGGGTAAAGGGATGAAGCAGTCCTGCAGAACTATGTGAGGAATTTTGCTAATTAAGAGGTAACAGAATAAAGAATGATTTCTAGGACAGTACCAAGGCACTGTTGTCTGACTGGAGACAGTATTGGGAGGGAAGTACCAAAGCTGTGTTAACTAAACATCAGGTGGATTATTTGCAGATTAAAGCAAATTAAAGTGAGCAAGTACATATATTTAGAAAGAAAAAGAGGGTCTGGAGGTGATGTGGTGTTAGGGTACTGGACTCCCACATGGCCAAGCATGTTTCAGGTTCCAAACCTGGTGGCTTGCTTTCTCACTTTCCCTTTGACTCTTTCTCTCTCTCTGTCTCTTTCTGGTCAAATTAAAAATAATAGTAATGATAAATAAAATTAAATAGACAATTCTTTTAAAAAAATGATAAGAAAGGAAAATCTTGTCAGATTAATATGGCCCAAATTTAAAGAATAGAGGAGTTTTAAAAGTTAACAGTAAAATATGGGACCAGCAGGTGGCGTGGTGGTTAAGGCGCTGGACACTCCCACATGGCCAACCAGGGTTCATGAAACTGGTGGCTTGCTTTCTCACTTCCTCTCTCTCATTCTCACCCTCTGTGTCTCTCTGATCAAATTAAAAAAATAAACGAATGAATAAATAAAAAATAAAATAAAAATTTAAAAAAAAAGTTAACAGTAAAATAGAAGCAGGTGGTATAAGAAATTGTATGATAAGTGAGATAATAAATGTTAATAGAATGAATATGGGTAGAGAATGTATCAGTATATCTTGATACTAACAATAAGGACATTATATACAACTCAATTTAGAATATTGATTTTTTTCTTAGAACATTAAGAACATTGATCAAGAAGAATAAAGAAGGGACTAGCATATGGCATAATGATTATATTGCTGGACTCCCATGTTGTCGACCTTGGTTTGAGTATCGGACCGGTGACTTAAAACTCACACCAGATGTGTGCATGTGTGCCCAAAATCCTGAGAGGAGAATGGAGTAGAAGGGATTGCGGTGTGGCCATCCCCCCTGGGGGTTGATTCACTTTCTGTCTCTGTCTCTCTGGCAAGTGTATGTGCCCTATAGCAAAAATCTCTCTTAAAAATAAAAAAAAAAAAAAAAGGAAGAAGAATAAATAAACCAATTTTATCTAAGTTAAGTTTAAAATAAATCTCTTAAAAGATCAGTTTATATAGCTTTAATGCAGAATGATTTACTAAACATTTATAAGTTCTGAAATAAAACCCGTAACTTTCATATGTTCTTACCAACTGTTAGAATACACAGCTGTGGCCTGGTCAGTGGTGAGACACTGATGAACTAGTGCCTTTTCTGAAAGACTGCTGTGTTTGAAAAGAAATTCAGCTGAAGTCTTTTTTTTTCTTTATAAAGAATTCTATGTATGCCTGTTAGTCTGTGGGTTCTTGCTTGTACAGACTGTTATCATTAGCTATTCGTAAAGAAGGGGGAGGAGATCCTACAGACACACACTGTTTTTACTTTTTTTCCCACTCTAAAAGAGCCATTCTTGAGAACATTTTATGGTTGGAAGTTGTGGCCTTTTCTACTCGGAATGAAAAATAGGGTTGTTTACAGCTTTGGTTTCTTTTATATAACTGTGCAAAACTTAATGACTGTGATGACTTGACAGATTTTTCCCTTGCTGTATAACTTGGTATATACCATAATTAGGTAGTTTCTTCATATACTGTTTAGCAAAGGAAAAAGTCTGGTTTCGAGCCATCTTCAAACCTCTTTCTGCTGCTTCTAGGTGAAGTCTGATGTTCACTACATTTACAAGTTAGGGATAGACTTCCATGGTTAGGGGCTGTGTCGATGTTGTCATTGCCCCTTCATAGTCCCCTCGCCCTGGCCATTTCTGTGAACTGACTTACTTGTACACGTTGGCACCTGTCTCTGCCTGAGAGCTTTTTCTGCTGCCAGCTACACTGCTGGCTGGGAGGGTAGGCCAGAAATATCAGGATGTTAACACCCACTCCGGGAGAGGCCCTCAACCAGGATCTGCCAGGAGTTGGTGAGTTAACACTCAGCTCCCTTTGCCCTCAGGGCCGTAACACTGAGGCACACTTCCTACACTGTCTGCAGCAGAATTAGCGTCTATTTTCCATACTGACACTAGCTAGTACCAGTTTTCTAAACTACTATTTTTCATGGCTTCTTTCTTCTTTCTTCTTATCTCTCTTCCTCATGCTTTATGAGTGTTTCTTGAGAATCACTTCTTAAATAAGCTACGTGAACTTTAAACCTGTCTTAGTTGCCTTCTGGAGGAAGCTAAACCAAGACAGAGAGTATAAATTTAACTGTGCTTCTAGGTCTTGGACTCAGAAAAGTGAAAATCATAGCTTTTCATTGATGAAATGAAGGATAACTTTGACACACACTTCTACCTTTATAAAAAATCGTGGACCTGGACCAACCGACTGGATATAATGGTTATGTTGCTGGACTCCCATGTGGTCAACCGCGGTTCGAGTGCTAGACCGAGTGGCTTAAAACTCATGCTGGGTTCATGTGGATGCATGCCCCAAATTCTTTTTTTTTTTTTAAATAAATATTTATTTTATTTTATTTATTCATTCATTTATTTTAATTTGCACAGAGAGAGAGGGGAAAGTGAGAAAGCAAGCCACCAGGTCCAGACTCAAACCATAGTCAGCCATGTGGGACTGTCCAGCACCTTAATCACCACGTCACCCTCTGGCCCCACATGCCCCAAATTCTGAGAGGAGAATGGAGGGGAAAGGATTGCAAGGGTGACCATCACCCGAGGGGGTGCTTTCTTACTTTCTGTCTGTCTCTCATGCACGTGCCCTATAACAAAAATCTCTCTCAAAAAAAAAAAAAATCATGGACCAGATTTGGTGGTGTAATCCTTATCAAATTACTTAGTGTCACACATTAAAACTCACCAGGAACACTTATACTAGTATTTTTGAGAGAGTACATATTTGCTCTTTGCTTCTCAGCTTTTTCCCTTTGGGGACATTTTAAACCCTAGTGTGATTTCTAAAAATAATGCGCATAAAGTATGCTTTTAGGGATCCAAATATTATTCATTAATAACTCAAAAATTCATGTGTGCTATGGGCTAGAATTCTCCCCCAAATTTATATGCTACAGTCCTAAAATCAAGAACCTCAGAATATGACTATTTGGAGATAGGGCCTTTTAAAGTGATGAGGCAATTAGGGTAGAGGCTAATCCAATTTGACAAGTGTCCTCATAAGAAGAAATTGGACACCAAAGAGAGACAGGAGTTGCATAGAGAAAGGGACATCTATGTAAGAGGGTAGCCTTCTGTGAACTAAAGAGAAACAACCCTGTTGACTTCTTTATCTTGGTCTCGCAGCCTCCAGAACTGTGAGGAAATAAGTATGTGACATTTTATGTCAGTCCTAGCAAACTCATAAAATATGATTTACTATCTATGATTTAATATTTTTAACTTATTAAGTGGTCTACTTGATGGATTTTAGAAAAAGTTGTGTTCTTGTGTTTTGCTTTTTGTTAAATAAAAGTTTTATTGAGACATAATCTGTATTTAAGCAAAGTGCACAAATCAGCAGTTTACAGCTTCAGTGACTTCATAAAGTGAGCACATCCATGTAATAGTCCATGTAATTAAAGAACATCAGCTGTGTTTTAATTTTGTAATTTATAGATCAGTATTGAATGTTCTAGACTGATATTTTACATATCCTCAGTAACTTATTTTCTTCCTTATGTGATTATTCTTTGTTTTTCATCTTTTAGGCATAAGTTGTTTGTTTATTTATTTTTAATTTGCCAGAGGACATGTACACTCATCAGAGGGAGACAGAGAGTGAGGGAGAAAGCACCCTCAAATGGAGCGTGGTTGTACTATAATCCCTTCTCCTCCATTTCTCCATTCTGTCAGGATTTGGGGCACTTATAAACGTACACCTGACTCGAACTGTGTGGTTGGACAGGTGGGATCCAGCTCTTTTAACCATTAGACCATGGCTAACCCAACATAACATTAATATGGAAACAGCTAGTATTGTTTAGAAATGTTGCAGTATTACAACTAGTAAGCTTTTTTTAAAAAACACGAATTAATTTATTTAATTTTACTTATTATTTTTTAATTTGCTGTAGGGCATGTGCACTTACCAGAGAGAGACAGAGGGGAAGAGAGAAAGAAAGGGAACGTGAGAAAGCAAGCCACCAGGTCCAGAATTTAAGCCATGGTTGACCATGTGAGATCCAGCGCCTTAACCATCACGCCAACCTGCTGGCCCCACTCTTAAGCTTCTTTATAACTAACATGCCAAAATAAATAAACCAGCGGGTTAGGTTCCAGCATTTATTCTCTAATTTATTTTTCTTTTTAAAAAAAATACAAGGGACTGGTTATCTTTGAAAGACATGTAGTCTGGCAAATTTATCATTACATAGGCTCCAATTATTTTTTCTTTCCCCCATTTAATATCTTTTAATATTTTTTTCTGACAAGACTTAGAAGCAAGTAAAGGTTTTTGTGGAAAGTGAATGTCAGTTGAATCAGTGATGCAGGTAATTTATTTGAATTGCCTTTCATGAATTTTATAGTCTTAAAATGAAATCGTTTCCAACAAATGACATTTTTTTCAGCTAATGAGGTTCTCTGTACACAGAATAATTTCTCCTTGCCACTGTCTTTCTGAGTCAATTATATTCTAATGGGAAGGTTCTGTGGCTTTGAAGTAGTTATTTTTAAAAGTTGGTGAATATAGAGAATCTATATAGATGAAAAACTAGGAGCTAAAGTTAGAGAATAGACCTGAGATGTATCTGGGATAGTCATCTTGAAACCAAATGATGGCTTGTGAAGGCATTAGAAAAGTCCAAATAAAGAAAGGGTAGGGATGAACAGATATGTATTAGCCCAGTGGACTGATGGGAGCTTATGATGAAAGTCTGGTGAAGGCAGTAGCAGCGTGGTCAGTGGTATTGGGTGGATAACAGACAGTAGGGGAAGATAATGCCTATTTTACATTTGGCTAGTGTTGCTAGACTTGAGTAGTTGCTATTGCAATTATATGGCTGTAATGTCCAAAATTCTTACCACTGGTACTTTAAGAAAAAATTTTGCCAGCCCCTATAATAAAAGATACCTGGTCACATTTCCTAAAATGATGTTCCTAGTAGAATTTCCTAAGAGTCTTTGAAATGTAAAGATTCTTTGAAAAGGGACACCAGATAAAAATAAATGTGGGAAATGTTGGACTTTACAAGTTCAAATAAATTTGTTTTAACTGTAAGACTTTATAGAATTGGTAGTATATTAATACTGTGAATGTTCAGAAGGGAGACTGTAGACTGTAGTATTTTCTAAACTTATTTGATCATGCATCATTTTTTGGGGGGGAAAGGAATTGAGGAGGGGAGAGATATATTGAAATTTGTATTTCTTAAAGTACCAGTGGTAAGAATTTTAGGCATTATGGCTCTCTCTCTTTCTCTCTCTCTCTATATATATATACACACACACATATATACATATATATACACACATACACACACATATATAAAACCTGGTGAGAAATTGAATCCAGCCTGCGTATGTTTTTCTTTTCAATAAATATTGATGCTAAGACTGTATTGATTCATTTTCTAGAGGTCAGAGTAGTAACCATTGTTCATTATTTCCCACTCATTTGATTCATTCTAACTTATTTACCTATCCCATTTCAGAGAACATTTGAGTTAGAGGCCCATTGATTTTAGTTCAGTGTCCTTTTTTTTTTTTTTTTTTTTTTTTTTTTTTTTGAGAGGTTTTTGCTATAGGGTGCGTGCGCTCGCCAGACAGACAGAGACAGACAGAGAGACAGAAAGCGAGAAATCACCCCCCAGAGGGGATGGTCACGCCGCATTCCCTTCTCCTCCATTCTCCTCTCGGGATCCTGGGCACGCACGCACACGCACCCGGCGTGAGTTTTAAGCCACCGGGTCCGGGACGCGAACTGCGGTCGACCACGTGGGAGTCCAGCGACACAGCCATTACACTACCTGCTGGTTCCCTAGTTCAGTGTCCTTTTGTGGGGACAGCAGAATCATTTCTAATGATTTGGGGAAGCAGACTAGAGACCCATTTCCTTACTTTGCATCTATGTCCTTCTTGCCATGAAAGGAAATACAAAAGAGATAAAGAGATGATTAAAAGCCAGTGATGTCTCTTTAGACACAGAACAGAATGATAACATGCCCTCTACTTATGTTTTTGGAGTCTAGACAAAATGTTAAAGAAGCAAGTTTATATAGTATCCTCAACTGGACTGGTGTGAAGCATATTCATGTTGGGTATATTCAGCTTACAAGCAAAGTGACCTATAGTAATTAAATGTATAAGATTAAAAAATAAATAGATGAAAAAAGAAACAGGTTTATAGTTTGAGTGTTCTACTGATTGTTGTCAAACATTCTGATATTGGGAACCAGCAGTTAGCGTAATGACTATGTCGCTGGACTCCCACGTAGTTGACCGCGGTTCGCGTCCTGGACCCGGTGGCTTAAAACTCATGCCGGGCGCGTGTGCGTGCGTGCCCAGGATCCCGAGAGGAGAATGGAGGAGAAGGGATTGCAGCGTGACCATCCCCCCTGGGGGGTGATTTCTCGCTTTCTGTCTCTATGTCTCTCTCTGTCTGCCTGGCGAGCGCATGCGCCCTATAGCAAAAAAAAAAAAAAAAACTCTCAAAAAAACAAACAAACAAAAGAAACAAAAAACATTCTGATATTCATTTTGCACCTCTACAGCAAGAAAGGAGAATTGTTGGAACATGGTGGACTTCCCTTTATCTTAGACATTAGGAGACAAATTCTTACGTTAGATTTTTATATTCCTAAAGGTTACTGGACAGGTCTTAGGGATGAAATAATTTATTTGGATAGGAAATTATAAATTCATCATTAGAGACTAATGGGATGTTTCTATATCCCACCTGTAAATAGGATCAAAAGCATTGTGATTGTCTAAACAGTAAGTACAGCTTTTAAAAACTCTTTCGTATGTTGCTTTATAAAATACTTTACAGTGCCATTGCTTGATCCTCAAGCATTCTGGGATGAAGTCTAATACTCTGAGGTCAGTTGAGCAGATTTAATCTGCCCACCTACTGTAAGATCATTAAACCCAGCTCTGAGTACCAAATGTTTTTCAAGAGACATAGTTCCTGTCTTTGAAGAGTTTCATTTTGGAAAGTGGGTAGAAGGCTCAGTGGAAGTAAAAGAGGAAGCAGCCTGGATGAGTGAACTAAAACCCAAAGCATTAGTTAGTTGCTTACCATGAAAGTAAAACATCTTGGATACTGAAGTAGCATGTACAAAGGTTGGAAAGGGCGTGATAGATTTGGAACATTGCTAGAGTGTAAAGGGTGAGGCATGAAGTAACGGAACATGGAGCTAGAGGTACACATATAAAAGAGAAGTGAGTCCAGCTCTGATGATGTCCACTTCCTCCTCCTCTGAAGAAAGGAAAATGGTAGCTCATGAGAAGTGTGCAACTGAATCAGGGTGAAAATAAATTAATTGGGAGTGTTGAAGGTGGGCAGTGTCACCACAGTTCAGGAGATAAGGCTATGGTGCAAAGAATCTCAAAGATTCAGCAGTGCTTCTGGAATAAAGGTTTGGAGAAAGGAGAGAAGAAAAATCATATTTAATGGCCAGGATTTGTCAGACACAGTCTTTTGATTCTGGAGGTGCTTATTCTTTTTCTGGGCTAACATGTTGTCATAAGAGACTAACTCATTATCATTTTGAAGTTGTCCTGCAGCCATAAATATTTTTAAATACGTTTCTCTCTTTTTTTAATTATTACTTTTTATTATTTTTATTTTTAAATTTACTAGAGGGCATATCTGCTTACCAGAGAGGGACAGAGAGGGAAAGTGAGAAAGCACGCCACCAGGTCTGGGACTCAGACTGTGGTTGGCCAGGTGGGATTCCAGCACCTTAACCACCATGCCACCTGCTGGCCCCTATACATTTCTAATTCATCTTTTCTGTTGCTCATACTAAAGAATATGGAGTGTCTCTGGCAATTTTGGACACATTATTGTTCCAGTGACAACTATTAGCTTTGTTCATTCTAGCATGTAAGTGCCACATTCTCCCATGGTGGCTGTTTTCCAGTATTATTTCCCATTGCTTTTATTCACGTAAGACACAGGTTCTCTGATACTTCAGCACTTGAATATTTATCATTCTAAAATTTTTTTCATTGCCAGAGAGTGCATGCACTCTGTAGAGAGAGGGGAAAAAAACACCCTCCAGTGAGGTGTGATCATGCTGCAATCTCCTTTCCTCTATTTCCCCATCCTGTCGGGGTTTGGGACACCCCACACATGCACCTGGAGTGTTTTTCAAGCCTCTGGGGCCAGGATTTGAAACACATGGCTGGCTATGTAGGATCCAGCTCCCTTAACCACTAGACTGTGTGGCTTACCCTATCAATCTAAATTTTAATTTGCTTTAAATACAAACAAATTTCAAGAGTTCATGGAAAATGACATTAAAGTACAATTTATTTGGTGCAAAAATTTTGAAATCCATGTGTAGTTTTTAATGTACTATACACATTTTCCATGAACTTTTTGTGTATTCCTTATATTTGTGAAGATTTCACTTTTGCCATAGGGCGGGCGCCACCACGCCCCCAAAGATTTCACTTTTTATGATGAGTTACTCCTTATGAAAATAATTAGCTGTAAGTGTTTATAATTCTGTACTAGGTCCTTTGAATTGTGTTAATTATTTGCCCTAATTTATAATCAGTTTTTAATTGTTTTGGTTAATATAAGATTGTCGGGAAAGTCATGATGTATTTTTGTATAGAAAGACATAGAAAAACATGGCATGACTTTCCCAGTGACCTAATATATTGTCTAAGTATACAGACTGTTACTTGGTATAGTGATGTTTTATAAATAGTAAGAAACATACTTCATCTGCTTTAGAGCTAATCAGATAATACGTAGTCAATATGGGTTGTTAAGAATTTCCAATTTAAAGTACTTATTTTGGAGAATGATGTCGTGCTGTGTTTAGGAAACCAAATTTATTTGAAAGTTATTTGTTTCACCATTTCTGGAGAATCACAGATAGCTTTGTAAAACTTGATTTTGTAATTTGTTTCTTCCACTAGTAAGAGAAAAAGACGGCACCACCATCCATCCCCAGCTTCAGCTAGCAAGGATCACGGGCACATACATGCACAACTTAATGTGATTTCCAGGTGTGAACCCAGAACCTTCCCATGTGGGTCACCCTCAAAGAGAGTAGTGTTTTGCCACTGTGCCACTCTCTAGCCTTTTGATCGTAGAATACTTATAATAATTCTTTGTCAGAAAATCTGGTGTCTATGGTTGTACTTTTTTTTTCCTAATGTAAAAATCTCAAACATAGGGGACCAGCAGTTAGCGTAATGGCTATGTTGCTGGACTCCCACGTAGTCGACCGTGGTTCAAGTCCCGGACCCGGTGGCTTAAACTCATGCCGGGCGCGTGTGCGTGCATGCCCAGGATCCCAGGAGGAGAATGGAGGAGAAGGGATTGCGGCGTGGCCATCCCCCCTGGGGGGTGATTTCTCGCTTTCTGTCTCTCTGTCTCTCTCTGTCTGTCTGGCGAGCGCACGCGCCCTATAGCAAAAACCTCTCTAAAAAAAAGAAAAAAAAAATCTCAAACATAGTAATGAGAAGAATATGTGAATTTCCATATTCTTATTACTCAGCTTCAGAAATTAACAAGTGACCAATTATATTACATTTGTATTTTCCTTTTTCACATGCGTTATTCTCTGCTCGAATATTGTAAAGCAAATCTCAGGTATATCACTTTCTCCAAATATGCTTTCATATTTTTCAAATCTTTCTCCCTCTTTAGCTATTGCTCTTTTCCCTGCTATTTTAAAAATAGTAATACACTAGCGAACTTCAATAAGTTTGTGGAATTAAGTATGAGTTTGTATTGATGCAAAAAATAAGAGTAATAATAATTGAAACCCAACAGTAGCTTTTTCATCGTATAAACTGTCCACAAACTTTTTGAAGATCTCTTATAAAACAATAATTAGCTCCAAAATTAAAACTATTATCTGCTTAACTGTGATACTGAATTTCTGAATTTTTAGTAAAAAAAAAATTTTGAAAAGTGCTGCTGTCATATTTGAGTCTATGTGCCCTGGTTGGTACATATCTTTTTTTTTTTTTTTTTTTTTTTTTTTTTTTTTTTTTAAGGTTTATTCTTTTCTTCACGAGAGAGAGGGTCAGATATACAGAGAGACAGTGACCCACCCCTAACTCAGCCAGCCCAGATCATGGGCACACATGTGCTGGGTGTACTTGGATATCTCCATACATGAACCTGAAACCTTACTATGTGGCTCAGCTTCACAGAGAGGCATTTTATTGTTGCACCACCATGCGATTAATTTTTAAAATATAAAATTAATTTTTATATTAATTTTAAGTAATTTTTAAAATATAAATATGTAAATTCAGACTTTGGTCACAGGATGTTTGTATCTTCAATTCAGGTTGATAATGTCAATCTGTTTTCTGAAGGAATCAGCAGTTTATTCTCCCATTAGCAGTATATGTGAGTTCTTTTTAATTCCCATCTGATGATATTGTCATATTTTTAAAAATGTCATAGTGAATGTAGAATTCACTGTACCTAGTCTTATAGAAATGTTGTCAATAGTGAGTAGTAGTGATATCTCATTGTGATTTGATTTGATGGTTTGTTGATTTCTAATGAATTTGAGTCCTCTTCACGTGCTTATTGTCCATGTAGATTTCCTCTTTTGTGAAATGCTTGTTTAGATCTCATGTCTGTTTTTTATGGGAATGCCTTTTTCTTCTTGAGCTGTAGTTCTTTATATGTTCTCTGTATTAGTTACTTGGGTGAAAATCTCTCTCTGTTTTTTAAGTTTATTTCTTCAGAGAGAGAGAGAGAAAGAAAGCACCCTCTGGGGTCTGGTCATGCTGCAGTCCTTTCTCCTCTAGTTCTTCATCCCATCAGGGCTCGGACATGTGTGTGTGTGTGTGTGTGTGTGTGTGTGTGTGCCCGGCATATTTATTACTACTTTAAAACAATAAATCAGAGTAAAAATCCTAGTCAAGAGAGATCCTTTGGGGAATTCTTGAATGAGTAAGAATGTTTTGAACATGTCAATTACTTATATATGAACTTTTTTCTAATCTTTTTCGAAAACAATTTTTAGTTAGACCAGGTACCTTACCTCTGAATTGTATTTACATTGCACAGTTGTTTGGTGAATATTATTTTTCATAACTGGAGAAGAAAAGCCAGGTTTCACATTTGTAAAACTAGTGGCAGAATTTAGATTGAGAGAATTTGTGATGTAGTAGTTGAAAGTAAGTTCTTGAACTTGACTGATAAATTTTAAAAAACTATTTTCAATCTCTTGTAATTCATCCTGAAACCTTAGACACCCTTCAGTTTCTCCATTCGTAAATTGAATGTAGCAGTAACGAAAGCATTTAGCAAAGTTTCTGGCACAACTCAGTGCTCTATCAACATTAATGGCCTTTTCTTCTTTTAATGTTTTTTTGTTTTCATACTTATTTATTTATTTATTTGGTATTTATTTTTAAAATTATTCTTCAATAGGTATGAGTCCATGGTAGTGTGGACTAGAATTTTAAACAGCAATGAGCAATTAAAGCCAAATGTCTTAGAATACAAAGAGCTTTTCAGTAACTGTCTAATAATAATTTTTAATAAAAGATTGATAGGAACTGGGTTATCAGGAATGTTCTTTGAGTGTTTTAGAATAAGAACATTTTTCTGTCTTCATCCTCCTTTGATTTTTTAATACAATATAGGTTACTAGAAATTAAAAAATGCTTGAGTTCTAAGGCAACATTCAGAACTTTAATTTTATTGTTCTTATTTGGTGTCTTTCATTCATTATTTTGGCAATTAACAAGATACTTTTTGTTTCCAGTGGGCTCTTTATGTATATATTCTTGTGTGTGGGCTGTGTGTGTGTGGGCTTTTTAATGGTTTATAGATGTCTGCCAAGTGGCTTTGTAAAATAAGATTTCAAGCAACAATAACATTTTTACCCTATAAAGCTATGTAATTTTAAAAAGTATGTATTTAGGAGTAAATAACAAATAAATCTATCAATTTGTAGATGAGTAGATGTTGCCTTTAAGGGGTTATCATATTTAGGCTCTGTAAGCCAGGAATACTTACCTAGTATTATGTTTTGGGTCATATATATATATATATATTTTGTTTTGTTTTGTTTTTTTTTTTTTTGTTTTTTTTTCCAAATAGCATGTGAGGGCCAGCCCATGGTTATCATATTGGTGGTTAAGGTAGGTTGATCCTACAAGGCTGACTGTGCAGTTTGACCTCTGGACCAGGCAGCTTGAGAAACACAGCAGGCAGTGTGTGTGTGTGTGTGTGTGTGTGTGTGCGCCTACCCAAAATCCTCAATTAAAGGAGAAATGGAGGATAAAGGATTTTGATGTGACCTTTCCCTGTGTCTCTATCTGGCACATGCCTCTGGCAAAAAAAAAAAAAAAAGAAAAGAAAAGAAAAAAGAAAAAGTATATGTGAGCCTTAGATTCTGAACCTCAGCATTTTAGCTTATATGTTTGAAAGCTAGCTGTAGCTTTCTTGATGATTCTGTTGGCATGTGACTGGGAGTTGCCTAATTGTTTGAGTAATTTACCACTGGCTTTAAAAAATTTTTTTTTTAATTCTTTTAAAAATTGTATTTATTAAGTATTTTCCAGTTTGATCAGAGAGAGAGAGAGATGAAAAGTGAGAAAGTAAGCCACCAAGTCTGGGACTTGAACCACAGTTAGCCATGTGGGTATTCAGCACCCCTAATCACAATGTCACTTGCTGGCCCTGTTGTTGTTATTTTTTAAAATAATTATTTATTTAAGTTTCTTCTTCTTTTTTCTTTTTTTCTTTTCTCTTCTTTTTCTCTTCTTTTCCTTTTTCTTTTCTTTTCTCTTTTCTTTTCCTTTCTTTTCTTTTCTTTTCTTTTCTTTTCTTTTCTTTTCTTTTCTTTTTTTTCTTTTCTCTTTTCTTTTCTTTCTTTTCTTATTTTTAACCAGAGAGAGAGAGAGGAAGTGAGAAAGCAAGCCACCAGGTATAGGACGCAAACCACGGTCAGCCATGTGGGAGTGTCCTCCAGCTCCTTAAGCACCATGCCACCTGCTGGTTCTTCACTGGCTTATTTTTAAAAAATGTTTCCCCCTTTCTTTATGACAGAATGTATGTGCACACATGTGAGTGTGTATGTGAGATAAGTAGATGAGCAGAGTTTGAGCAGCACTCTTCATGGGGCCTAGTCACACTGCAGTCCTCTTCCTCTAGTCCTGTAGCCCCATCAGATTTGGGGTGCGTGCAAGAATACCCGGTATGTTCTTGGGGACTTGAGCCATAGTCACCATAAGGGATCCAGCTTCTCTTGAGTAGCACTCCACTGCTGCACCATGGAGCTGGCCCTCCTTCAGCTTCCTAGGGAACAGATGAGTGCCCTGCTGATGAAAGCCCTGGGCAGCCCCTTTCAGAAAACTGGAGATAGCTCCTTTTACGGCCCTTTCTTCATTCATACTTTACTGTTCCTAAGAAATTGGCCATGTCTCTCTCTCCAGTCCTCCACCAATTCAGTTTTTTAGACTGTTTCTCTTTCCCAGTATTCTCATTTTACTCCCTTGCCAAATGATTCTACTAACAAAACAGCTTTCAAGATGCTTTGCAGTATAAAGTGTTTTTTGGTTTTTATTTTAACTACTTGGTGTCTATAGGGAAACAAAGAATTATGCCCTCATCCCTCCACCTCCAAATGCTCCTCTACTCTCAAAGTGGGGGCAGTTCAAAAATTTATTCTATCTCAAATCTATAAAGTTGTTCCTCTGCTGACTTGATATATAAATACCCCCTTCCCCATTTGCTTAAAAATATTCTACTTTTTCTTAAGACATTTCCTGGAAGAATTTTTAGTTCATTTTTAGAAATCAACATGGTAGTTATTCCCGGTTGGTAGTTCCTCTTCTGGATTAAATCCAGTTCTGTACATGAACGAGGAAAATCTGCCTGGTTTACAGAAATTTCTTTCTTGATTAGATGTAACCTTGTTCTACTGATTACCCCTTTTTTATTCTGTAGTTGTAAGTTCTTAGCTAGAGTGATATACTCAGGCAAATTACTTAATTCTGTGGGTCTGTTTCTTCATCTGTAAAATAACAGTTCTGTTATTTTATCCACCTTTATCTCTTAGAATTAGTATACTAACAGACATCTAAAAATTTCAGGAGCTGAAAAACGTTTTTCTCTCTTACAAAGAAAGTTCCAGTGTAAGAAGCCCATTTCTGCTATGGCAGTTCCATGGTCAGTAGCAACCCTCTGCCATCGGTAGTTTGTGGCTTCCATCTTCGGGTGACCCATCATGACTGCTACAGTTATAACCATAGCATCTACATCTCAGGCAGCAAAGTAGAAGCACAAATGGGGAAGGCAAAGGGGCTTAACCAGTGTCAGAACTCTTCAACAGGAGCCTATCAGAAGTTGTACTCTGCATATTTTCAGTTGGTCAGAACTTGATAACTTGTCCACAGAACACTGGAAAATATGAATTGAATTTGGGTATTGTCCTCTGAATCAAGATTTGGTTTCTGGGACCAGCAGTTAGCGTAATGGCTATGTCGCTGGACTCCCATGTAGTCGACCGTGGTTCGCGTCTCGGACCTGGTGGCTTAAACTCATGCCGGGCACGTGTGCGTGGGTGCCCAAGATCCCAGGAGGAGAATGGAGAAGGGATTGTGGCGTGGCCATCCCCCCTGGGGGGTGATTTCTCGCTTTCTGTCTCTCTGTCTGTCTCTGTCTGTCTCTGTCTGTCTGGCGAGCGCACGCGCCCTATAGCATAAACCTCTCAAAAAAATATTAAAAAGATTTGGTTTCTTTCAAAGAAGAGGAGGGTTAAATATTGGGTATGTAACTAGCAATGTCTCTTTTTTTTTTTTTTAAAGAGAAATTTTTGCTGTAGGCCACATATGCTCACCAGAGAGACAGAGAAAGATAGACAGAAAGTGACAAATCATTCTGTAGAAGAGGTCTTAGTTTGTTAGTAATTATTTTTGGGACCAGCAGATGGCATAACGGTTATGTCGCTGGACTCCCACATAGTCGACCGTGGTTCGAATCCCAGACTCAGTGGCTTGAAACTCTTGCCAGGTGTGTGTGTGTGTGTGTGTGTGTGTGTGTGCGCGCGCGCACCCAAGATCCTGAAAGGAGAATGGAGGAGAAGGGACTGCGACATAGCCCTAATCTTCTTTAGGGGGTGATTTCTTGCTTCCTGTCTGTCTCATCCTCTCTCTCCAGCAAGCACACATGCCCTATAGCAAAAATCTCTCTTAAAAAAATGTAATTCTTTTTTCTTTTTTGATGCCAGAGGGCATATTCCCATGCAAGAGAGAAAGTACACCCCAGTGGAGCCTGGCTATGCCGCAGTCCTTTTCTTTTTCCAGTTCTCTATGCCATTAGGATCCTGGACATACTCATGCATGTATTCCTGGCATGTTTTCCAAGCTGACTCAGGTGGAACTCAAACCTTGTTTCAGTTTCTGCTGTACAGTGCCTAACTGCTGTGCTACAGGGCTGGCCACATTAGTTATGCTTAACATTGGTGGCATTACTAATGTCTCTTACTTTGATTCCAAAGTCGTCCACTGCATTTCTTTTCCATGGCCTTGAACTAGATACTGATACATACTCATTTTTTAAAAAGATAATATGAATTAAAATTAGTTCTACTTTAAAATTTTTAATTATATACTTTGTTAAATGGAAAGTCTTAGGATGTTACAGAATGAAAATTAGGAATAATTTTACTTAATACATAACCCTTGGTTTCATTAAATACCTCAATGTTAACTGCCATATTTGTGTATATTTCATATAAGCACAACTTTATTATTTTCTTTCTTATTTATTTAAATTGCCAGAGTGAGAAAGAAAACACCCCCTAGTGGGACAGGTCACACTGTAAATCCTTTTCCTCCATTTCTCCATATCGGCAGGATTTGGGGCACATATGCATATGTGCCTGTGTTTTTCAGGCTGCTGGGTGTGGGATTTGAACCATGGTGTTGGCATTGTGGTATCTGGCTTTCTTCACACAATGTTTAACCACTGCACTATGGGGCTGGTCCAACTTCATTATTTTCTGCATATTCCTCAACTAGTGAGTTTTACAATACATATAATAGTGCTTTTCTTTAATAGTAAGAGATATTATTGAACCTCTTTTCTTTCTTGCCTCTTATTATGTGGAATCTGATTTACATCTAGATAATCCAGATTTTCATTAAGATGCAAAGAAAGGGTGGGTCTATTAACTGGGATCCAAAATGACATTCTAATATATCTTCCGGGTTTTGAAGTAGCTGAATTTCACATAAATCTCAATGTGTCCTTTTTGGACTGTGTTGTAACAGTTAACATAGACATGTTGTGAAGGCCTGGGGTTGCTTTTGGTTTTGTTGTTTTGTAAATTAGAGCAGATAAGACTTTTAGCCCATACAATATGAGACTATAGTTAATAACAATGTATCATATGTTTTTAAGTGTTTTCATCACAAAAAATATGAGGAATACATATGTTAATTAGCTTGATTAGACATTTCTCTCTATGTATTTCCTAACATTATGTTGTAGACTATAAATATATATTATTTTTGTTTGTCAATTAAAAATAAAATTTTTAAGTGGAAGAAAATATACTGTAAAAAATCATCTATGGCTTTCAGATCCTTCTGTTTGGTGTTTCTCTCCAGTAATATGCAATCTTTATTAATAGTTATTTGTGGGACCAGTAGGTTGCATAGTGGTTAAGGTGTTGTACTCCCACATGGCTGACTACAGTTCAAGTCTGGACCTGGCGACTTGAAACTCATGCCAGTGTGTACACGTGTACCCAAAATACTGAGAGAAAAAGGGATTGTGATGTGGCCATCTCCCCTGGGGGGGTGAGTTCTCACTTTCTTTCGCTGTCTCTGGGGAGCACATGCACACTACCGCAAAAATGTCTTTTTAAAAAACTTTTCTATGCACTTATATGTGGCCTTTCAATTTAGTTTATTTTTTATAGGGATTTCCTTCAAATATGTATACATGGGTAGAATAAATATACAAAAATCAAAATAGTGTTCAAATGTGTGATTATAGTCCACATTCATGCTTATATTTAATGTTTTTTTAAAAATAAATGAAAATAAAAGTTTTTCAGACAGTATGATAGCTAAAATAAATGCTAAATGGTATATTTCTTTAAAACCACCTTGAAGGATAGATTGTCTAATTCAAGTAATCACTGAGACTGAAAATAATATTAAAAATTTCTTAAGAATCTTTAGTTAATAAACTTCTGTTATAATAAGGCTAAATTTATTAGGCGCAGTTTAAAAATTCAGTAGACTTGCTCAATTTTGCATTTTAATCATAAAGAAAAATGAGCCAGCTGGTAGCATGGTGGTTAAGGAGGCTGGATCCCAGATGACTGGCTACATGGTTGGAATTCCAGACCTGGCAACTTGAAAAACACAGCGGGTGTGTATTTACACGTGTGTGCGCAAAGTCCTGAGAGGAGTGTAAGAAGGGATAGTGGTGTGGCTGTTGCCCCAGGAGTTAGGGAGGTGTCAATGAGCACACATGCCCTGTAGGAAAACTAAAAGAATACATAGAAAATGTATGCTAAATATCTAAGAGGACAGTAACCAAAACTTACTTTAAAAAAAATTTGAGAGAGATTTTTGCCATAGGGCGCATGTGCTTGCCAGAGAGACAGAATGTGAGAGATCCTCCTCCCCCCGGGCGGGGGGGTGGGGAGGGATGACCACGCTGTGATCTCTTCTTCTCCATCCTCCTCTTGGGATCTTGGGCACACACACACGCCAAGCATGAGTTTCAAGCCACCGGGTCTGGGACTCGAATGGTGGCTAACTACGTGGGAATCTAGCGACCTAACCACTACACCATCTACTGGTCCACCAAAACTACTTTTGAAAAGTTGGGTCTGTCTTCAGAAGGAGACTTTTAAAAACAACTAGATCTTTTTAAAAGTTATAATTAAAAGTTGCTTTTAAATGTAATAAATATTCTGAATCCTTGGTTTAGAAAAACCTGTCACACTCTTAGGTTAATTGTGTTAAACTTGATAGGAAACAGTTTTTTAAGACACATAATAAAGGAATATAATTGTCTCATTCTTTATCCGATTCAGTATTTTTTTTTAATAGTGGCTGAAATAAAGCTAGAATTTCTATATGTTATATATAAAACACTTAAGTATACATTTTTGTGTTAGAAAAATTTAGTTAGGGACCAGCAGGTGGCATGGTAGTTAAGGGCACTGGACTCCCACATGTCCAGCCATGGTTTGAGTCCCAGATCTGGTGACTTGCTTTCTCACTTTCTTTCTCTTTTTCTCTCTCTCTCTCTCTCTCTCTCTCCCCCACTCTCACTCTCACTCTCATTCTCACTCTCACTGTCCCTATCTGGTCAAATTAAAATAAATAAATAAAATTAAATAAAATAATTCTAAAAAAAATTACTTAAATATAGTTTATTTTTAACAGTTTGTAAGATATATGCTAATGTTTAATAGAAACCATTGTGCATTTTATTTTTTAATTTATTTTCTCTTTTTCTTACTGTTTTTTGGAGAGGTGTTTTTTCTTTTCTTTTTTTTTTTTTTTTTTTTGGCTATAGGGCGCGTGCACTTGCCAGACAGAGAGAGAGAGAGAGAGAGAGACAGAAAGCGAGAAGTCACACCCCCCCCCCCCCCCCCCCCAAGGGGAATTGGCCACGCCGCAATCCCTTCTCCTCTCAGGATCTTGGGCACGCACACACACGCACCCGGTGTGAGTTTTAAGCCACCGGGTCCAGGACCTGAACCGCGGTCGACTACATGGGAGTCCAGCGACATAGCCATTACGCTAACTGCTGGTCCCTGTGTATTTTTATGAAGAGAAGAAGTAGGAATATAGTCATACCTTTATAAATTAATTAGGTAAATTTTAGATTTCAACTTAGATATTTTTTCTATTGTCCCATGTTTCTTTATTACCACTCCCATGGTGTTTGTTGACAGAAGCAAGTTAATTTATCAGCTTAAGGGAAATATGATTAGGAAAAGCAAGTCTGCAACAGAAGCCATTATATATTTTAAAAGTAAACTCAAGTAATTTCTAAGTTATATGCTGTTTTTAATAGTTCATATTTCATCTCTGTTAGGAAAGATAATTATGATGCAGAGGCTATAATTTTAACCTCTACTAAATCATTGCATATTAAAATATGTAATTGTAATTTATTAGATGGGTATATCTTTAAGATTGCGTTAATTCTGTATTTTATTCCTGACTAATTTTATATTGCTGATAAAGCATCTGCTGTGTTTATCTTGTAGATATTTTACGTGAAGCTAGGAAATTAAAGTCCCAACCAGTTCGTCATACGCATTTTTAAACTAATGAGATGAAGACTTTGTTTGCCTGTAGCAATTTCAAGTGTATCATTGTGTTTCATAGTGTTTCATCACCGCATTCAGCATGCATTTGTTGAAGTTTTCTGTGCTGTTCAGGTCTAAGTAGGAAGCCTAATTAGTGTACATGTGCATTTTTGTGCCTATTATTCATGGTTATGTCATAAAGATACCTTTCCTTTGGATAAGATAATGATTGGTGCTCTTATTGAAAGTCTGTGTAGGGTAAGGCACTTTTCACCCAATTCAGAGTTTAATTTAAACCTTACAAAAACCGTGTCAAATAATCATTATTATTCCCATTTTACTGAGGATGTTGAAATTTTTCTTTTTTTCTTTTTTTGGAGAGGTTTTTTTTTTGTTGTTGTTGTTTTTTGTTTGTTTGTTTGTTTTTTGCTATAGGGCATGTGCGCTCGCCAGAAAGACAGAGACAGAAAGCAAGAAATCACCCCCCCAGGGGGGATGGCCACACCGCAGTCCCTTCTCCCCCATTCTCCTCTTGGGATCTTCTTGGGCACACATGCACACGTGCCCGGCGTGTTTCTTAAGCCACCGGGTCCGGGACATGAACCACGGTTGACTACATGGGAGTCCAGCAACATAGCCATTACGCTAACTGCTGGTCTCCTTTTTTTTTCTTTTTTTGAAGAGGTTTTTGCTATAGGGTGCATGTGCTCGCCAGACAGAATGAGACATAGAGACAGAAAGCGAGAAATCACCCCCAAGGGGGATTGCCACGCCCCAATCCCTTCTCCTCCATTCTCCTCTTGGGATCTTGGGCACGCACGCACATGTGCCCGGCGTGAGTTTAAGCCACCGGGTCCAGGACTCGAACTGCAGTTGACTACATGGGAGTTTAGCGACATAGCCATTACGCTAACTGCTGGTCCGGAGGATGTTGAAATTTTTAAAAGTTATTTATATTGCTTATGGTAGTGTGAGCATGTTAGTGGGAGTTAATGGAATTTGAACTCAAATCTGACTCCAGAACTCATATTATTTTACTCTGCTCTATTTTTTCTCATAATATGTCAGTTGTATGGATTATACAAGTCATAAAAATTAATCTTCTTTTTAGCAAACCTGATGCGTGAAAATATGAGTTCACCAATAGACAAATGTGGGATATTCTTTATTCTGGTGAGATGGGTGATTCACTTTATGCTATTTAAATGACATGACATTAAAATTATTACTTGCTTTTCTAAAATTCTCTTTTTTGTTACTCAACATTTTAGGAATACCTGCATTGTGAGATTATAGCAAGTGAGACAGATCTATATTATTGTTTTCCATATTCAATACCTACCTTGTGAATGCCTATTTTTTGCCAGGTTCTAGTGTTAGAGATTATGAATGTCTGTAAAGCCAGACATGTGGTCCCTGCAGCCACTGGAACCTGGTACAGGGGTCTTCAAAAAGATCATGGAAAATGTGCAGTATGAAAAACTATGCATGAATTTCTTTTTTTTTTGCACCAAAATAAACTAATACTTTATTTGCATATTTTCACAGTCTTTTATAGTCACTCCTAGATTTCAAATTTTGGTTCCACCTCTTAACTGTATAATCTTAACCTTTTAAGTCTCTATTTCTTCATCTGTAGGAAGGAAAGAATAATAGTATTTAACAGATGTTTGAAGATTGAGATAATGTACGTTCATATCATGGTATCTGGCACATAGTAAAAGACTCATGAATGTTATAGTATTATCACCTTAAAAGCAGTGTTTAAAATATAAGTATTTTTCTTTTAAAAGGAAAACTGAACAACTTACTCAGTATTATCTTCGGTCTGAGATGGTTGTCAGCTTCCGTGTATTATTTGAAAAATCTGTGTTTTTTTCCCTGCACAGTGCCATATACATTTTAGAAATCTACTAAAAGCTGAAAACTGTGCTTTTGTTTCTTATATTTGAAAAGTGGTAGAATCACCATATGGGATAATTACAGAAACAAGGGAATACTTTTGACCCATGATAACTAAAGTTGTCAATCAACTTTTTATTACCTTTTATTTGTTTATTTCTCTGTGTGAGAGAGTGCTCCCCGCTAGGGTCTTGATGCTGTGATCCATCGCCTGTGCTCAGCCAAGCCCAGATCATGGGCAGGTGCTTGCTCAGTGTCTTCCAGATCTTTGGCTGTGAACTGTGACTCTTCTTATGTGGGGAAGAGCGTCTCCTTTAACCACTGCGCCACTGTCCAGCCCCTACCTTACTTTTAAAAAAGAAAGTTAAAAAGAGCCTTTTGTGATTTTGTTCTTTGGGAGAGAATGAGGAAAGATTTGAGAAGTTCTTCGGTGACCACAAACACAAACAGGAAAGTTTCATTCTGACTTCTATCGACATTTTATGTGCTTGAGTTTCTTGAATGGAAGGTATTTCTAAATATTTTTAGAAAATACTAAATTTAAAACTAAATACTTTCTAGCATCTATAATATGGTATTTAAGGCACTTTGATATGGAAATGCAAGTGCAAGTAATTTTGAATGATAAAAGGTACATTTATAAAAACTACAAGGGTAATCTAGTGAAATTTTCCTCTAGATTATTGTTTTAGATTATTATGATCTATGAGAGGCTTGAGGCATTAAATCTATATAGATATGATTTTTTTAGAGATGCTACATAGAAATAAATATATCTTTATTTAGATAAATTTATCTCTCATTATAGCCGTGAAATTCTCTGAACTGATGCATAATTCATAGTTGTAAATACTTCTAAGGAAATTTTTTGAGCTATTTTTCTTATAAGAAGATGTCAGTGCTACTTTTATTATCTATAGTAAAGACTTGTTAGAGGAAATCTTGCTTTGACATTAAATCACTCTGATTTTTTTTCATTACTAAGCTCCAAATGCCAAGATATAATCAACTTGTAAATTGGAGAGGCATATAAGCAGTTCAATCTTAGTGACTATTGAAGTAAATTTCACCATTTTTGTCTTTATTTTCCTAGTTCCTTTCAGTTCTGATTAAGCCATTTTAAACTATTGTAATAGATAACTTGATGTTTTAGTAAAAACATTTCTTCTTAGTATACTTAAAAGAAGATTCTGTAGTTGACATGTGGAGTTTGTTTGAATATAAATTTTTGTATAACAGATTTTGAAAGATTTCTTTTAGTATATACAGTCAACTTTCATATTATCTTAGTTGTTATAACTGGAAGTCAGTTCCAGTTCTGGCAATGAGTATTAGCTTTACTCAGTTACTGTAAGTTGGTAATCTAACTTTTGACATACATGCTAATTTAGCTGTAACCTCAGTCAGGATTTTCAGAAAGCTTTTGGTGAAGTTTGTTAAAATTAAGATTTAGTCACCGGATTTAATGGTTTAATTGTAAAGGAGTACATTAAATATATAACATGTTATTAGAAGCCAAAACATAAATGGTATTGAAATGATTTACTACCTTTTTTTATGGAGGAAAAATTGAACTGACACTTAAAGGTAAGTTTGTAGATTACTTCATTCAAGCAGACATATATAACACTTAATTTTTCAAAATAATTTCTTGTTTAGCACGAAGTAGTGTACCAACTCTGAGGTTTAGCATCAGATGGCGAAAAGAATCAATACAGTCCTTTCATAGTAATATTTAGTGATCTTCATTTAACATTTTTGAGCTTGAAAAATGAGCAGAAATTTAGATGATTCTTAAAACGCACTCCTTTATTATTCCATACCACATACTAAGTTCTCCATGCTATTTTGGAGCTTCCCTGGCAAAGAAACAAATTTGCTGATTTTTGTCACTTGCAAGACCAGCCAGGGTCACTGTAGCCTGCATTTGACTACAACAGTGCATAATATTGTGCAAAATCATCAAGTGGTACTGTTTATTTTTAAAGTAACACATGTAACTTTTTATTATAATTATTAATACGAACAAAGGAACTACCAGTACTTTTATTTTTATTGTCATTAAACAGTTTTCTAGGAATTTTCAGCAAAATATCAATTCAGCTTTAATTCCACTATGAAATACAGAAATTGTGAATAAGCTTGTGGTGCCTGCTATTAAAAATCAAATCAGTAGCTTTAATACCTTCTTACAGTCTCATTTTGTTTCACTATAGATCTGTTTTAGGTAGGTCGGTACCTCTGTTTTGCTCTCAGTGGTTAATTTTACCGGTTCAGTTTCTTTGTAGATTTTGCCGTAAGTAGAAAGGATTTTAAATCTCACAGACCCTTAAGACATTTTATTACCACTTACTTAAATGAACAGTAGATAATGTACATGCTTGTATTTTGTGCAAGACCCAAGACATTCTGATTGAAAGACAGCTTAAGGAAAAATAAACAAGTAGCAAAAGCATTCAGTCTTTATTTACAGTACATAGGAGGTTACTGTTTCCATTTTAGGTGGAAGAGTCAGATTAGCAGGAACACCCCGAAGGACATCTTTAGCAATGGAATTTACATACCGTTAGCTCACAGTAATTGATAAGCAGCAGGACTCTGTAGTTCAGAGCTAGCTGAGCACATTATTTGGGGTGCCTTTGATGCTGTGGTTTTCCAAAGCTTGCCGGCTGCATGCTTGTTGCCTTTGTTTGTGGCACAGGTAATTACTTGATAAAATGAAGTGCATCACTGTGAACGATTGACCCCTTGGAACAGTCCAGGCTGGTCAGCAGTCGAAAACCACACTTTAAAGCCATCATGATAGCCTCAAACTTAAGAGTTTCCAAGGTACAGACAAAGGTGTTGTCTTCCTTCAGTACAAGTCGAGTGCCATTTTCAGACTTTATGAAGTATTTAAACTGAATGATATTCGATGATATCGAAAACTCCTCTGGAAATCCATCCAGCCTGCTTTTGGACACCAGCACAATGCGAGATTTTATTTTTGCTATGAAATCAGGAGCATTACAGAAGATTCTCAGTCCTTGTGAGCGATCGTGGTTATCTGTTATTTCCAAGAAAGTAGTCTCTCTGGGGGTTAGCTGTTCTTTTTCCCACCGGGATTTCACTTCCTCTGCCAGTCCCTTGAGCTGAAAGAATTCTGCTTCTTGTGCAAGAAGTTGATTCTCTCGAAACCCCTCAGGCAAGAGAAGTTCTCCATTTCGTAGGAAGTTTAGGACGTGTCTGAAGAGGAGCCCATCCCGGTCTATGAAATAATGACCATCAGCATCAAACGGGCAGAGGATTTTTCCATTTACTATACCTTCAAGAAAGGTGTCTGGGTACTTGGTCAGTGTTTGTTTTTGAGTAATGTATAAATATCCACCAACGTTGAGGGTCATCAGTGTGGATTTGCAGTTCTTTCCTTGGTCAGTATCTTCCAGGTTGTTGTGTTTCCCTTCATACTCCTTTTCTTTTTCTCTTCTGTTTATTTTACGCTCCATTTTTGAAGAAGCTATTTCAGCTTGTTCTTCTCGGCTTTCAGATTTTTTAAAAAAGAAACACTACCACACAAACACGCCTTTATTCAGCCCCAGCCTGGTGATGGAATGGAAATGCTGGCAGCATCGCCTGGGCTGTCAGCTCGGTTTTGCAGTAGGTGGCGTATCAGCTATGCATGCAGGAGCTTCCTGGAGTAAGGCGGAGAGGAGAATTTGCATTTAACTGTATCAGGGCAAGGATTTTTTGTGTAAGGATTTTCATGTACATTCTTTGAAGTAATACATAGACTGTCCTCTCGCTAAACAGTTATAGATGTTTAATTCTCCAGCCAAATGTGAATTTTTATCTATTTCTAAATGTCTTTTTAGTTATTTCTTTTAATTAGGCAGACTTAATATTAAAGAACTCATCCTTTGGAAAATAGTGTCTATTGTATTAGTATCATTTTCAAAAGCAAATCATTAATAGAAAACCTAAGGTGAAAGGAAAGCTATATAGGATTTTTCTCTCCCATAAAAAGTTTTACAGTGGTACAGTCATTTTTGAGACCCAAATAAGAATATTTAGACTTATTATTTGTGACATTGTATTTGAAATTAATTGGAGTTGAGTGATTCTGAATTAGGGATCTTTGCTAAGTGAGAAGAAATTTTCCTAACATCCTGTAACAAGAGGTTCTTTTTTTTTTTTTTATCCTATAGGTAAAATGTAGAAAAGACAAGTTTTGCAGTCATTGTTTACTTTTTTTGGTTAAGATTTCCAGTGGAAAATTTATAAGCTTGCACTATGAATCTGTTTGACTGCTGAACAAAGACTTGGACTACTGTAGAAAATACTGTAACTGTGTGTGTGTACACATGTATTGGGAAGATAGGAGAAAGATGGAGATTTAAAACATACCATAAAACCTTGTCATGAGTTAGTTTTTGTTTCTTTTTTGTTTCACAAATGGTGAAAGAAATAGCTAAAGCCTAAGCCTTCTTTTAAAAAAAACTTGGGAGCTGGAACAATGTTGGTGTGGTGTAACCCCTCTTTTTCCCTCCTACCTCTTTACTTACTTTCCAAAGCCTTTCTCTTACAGAATTTAAAGGCCCAGCAATAGGAAACGTGAACATTGTCCCCAGTACACTATCATTTTATCTGTGTATCTGCTAAATTATTCTGAGGAACTGCATGGTTCTTAGAATTAGACTTCAAATGTTATATTAAATTGATTTATATTTCTGTTGCACTAAAGATATTTTAAAATATTTAGCTGTATGTCGTAGAAATATTGGAACAGATTCTTCTAAAAGAATTCATCTGCTTTTTATTTTCTATAAACAGTTAGATTTTTGTCAGATATAAAAAATCATTAGGTCATTGGAAAAATTATGACATATTTTTCTGTGTTTTTCTATGCACAAATGTGACGTGACTTTTCTGACAACTTTATATATTCTTCTTTACAGCAGATTTTGAACCTAGCATTTATATACCAAGAGATTATCAAAAGTCCATTCAAATTGCACTGCAAAACTTCAACTTTGCACTTTTAGAGCTGAGTTTTTATTTATATGACATGAAATTATACTTCTTCATTTTACCAAAGATAAATGATGCATTTCAGAGAATTTTTAATATTTTATCTAGGAGTTTATAGCTTGTTAATGGCAAAGCCATCACTTCAGATTAAAATTTCCTCTCAGTCCTTCAGTACTTAAAGAGAATTTACTCTTATATTTTGACAGTCTCATGTATTTATTGATTTTATTTTTTTAGAATCAACTCTTTCCTATGAATATGACTTTTTAATAAGTAATGAATAAGTTTTTGGGAAAAAAGTACAACTTTGGAAATGCATTTATGGAATTCTTATGTTACCATTACAAAGGGTTTCTGAGTTACATCATATTGTGTAATAGCAAAATCAACAAAGGCACAATAATTTCAATTATAGGTACAGTCCTCTTTTAGTGATCTTTACCACATACCAGACTCGTATAACAAATGTAGTTTAGTGATGGAGACTGCTAGACTTGTCTCGTTTATTTAGATAAAGTGATATGGTTGATTAGAACTATGAGACGCTGGGTCTCTTTCCACAGTTTTACTGCCTTCATGGAGAAGCCCTGATGCTCCTACAGGGTGGGTTTCTCTGGGGGCAGCATGGGGTTAGGAGGTGAGGCAAGACTGCTGGAAGTCAGACCCGGCCCTCCCGTCATTATTCCACACTGCATTCTGTTTGCCAAGTCACTTCTGGTTTCTGCTGCCAGATTTTCAGAACCACCTATTAGGGCCCTGTGTGTCACAGGAATACTTTGACAGACTCTAAACTAGTCTGTTTTGTGCTTCCAACCATTGACTGCTTTTTCTCTGTAAACATGACGGGTATGATTTGTTTACCCCCGATGGCCTGGCAGCAGTAGTGTGACTGAAGCCTTGTCTGAGTGCCTGACTTGAAGCTGATAGGAATCCATAGGACTTTCATGTGTGTGTACTCTCTTTGCCCCAACATGTGGTCTTAAACAGAAAAAGAAAAATGGTACCCAGAAGGTCCCACCTTCTTTTCCTTACTCCACATTACCTCCATTAAAGCAAGATCATTACAATTCACGGAAAATTGCAGCAGTTTGTTGATGATTGCTGCCTGCTGTGGTACACATACCCCTTAGGAGAAGGCCAGGTTGCCTTCTTTTTATTCCATTCTAAGTTTATATTTGCTTGCTGGAGTGTGTGTGTGTGTGTGTGTGTGTGTGTGTGTGTTGCTGTAGTGTCAGGTCCACACAGCCCTAAAACTGGAAGTGGTGCTTCAGTACCTATACCAATACCAAGGGAAACATCCCCGGTTTATGTGACTATATTTCACTGCCTCACTGCAGCAGGAGCTGTTGTAGAATTAATGAGTCAGTGGTTTCAGCAGAAGGGCTTAAGCCACACATCAAAGACTAGCTCATCTTGATCCACTTGACAACTGAATTTGAGGATTTTACCTGCCTTTTTAGGGAGAAAGATACAAAATTTTGAAACATCAGAGCCCCGTTTTTCTACTTAGTGCTTTAGCTCTTTACCAGAGTTAGATTGCCTCTGTCTTAGACATCTCTAAGCATGCATAGAAAAGAGCTCTTTAGGCAGCTTTGAAAATTTAAACAGGTCCTTGGTGTGACTCTGTCCTATAGTTTATCGGGACCAGTGCCTAACCAAATTCTGACAAAGCCTTCCACTGAGAGGTAGTGCTGATCTCCTACCGTCTGCATTAGGCAGAACTCCAGACCAATGGAAGGAATCCCATCTTTTCTACCAACTCCTAATAGACAGTGAAGTTCTGTCGTCACCATGAGTAATACAAAACACAGTGGTACACACATGCTCTGTTTATGTGCCAGAGATACCCTCGTGCCATGGAAAGAAATAGAACATTTCTAGGAAGGTACCTTTCCTGGTTGGAAGATACCTGCTTTGGTAATTCCCTTAGCCTAAGCAGGTCCCTCTTGCATGAAAGCCATATACCCTTTCAAGAAAGAGAGATGACCTTAGAGCTGGTTTGATAAGAACATGCTGCTTCCACCTGCACATTCTCCTCCTCTACCACATCTTGGTTGCTTTCACCTGCATGCGTCTGTTTTCTGAAAGCATTAGTTCCCCTTCCCTTGGAAAGAAAGTGAAAGCGACTGTAGCTAAAGAAGCCACTGTCAGTTTTTACTGAAACTGGCACTGTTTCTTTGCCCTGGACTTCTGCACTTATCTCAGGTTTGTGGATCTCTGCTTTGACCTTCCTACCCTTTACACAAGCTATTTCACTGTTTCAACATGGGGTTTTCTTCTTCATAGCTTCCTCTTTCTTTTTCTTTTTCTTTTCTTTCTTTCTTTGTGTGTGTGTTTTTTTTTTTTTTTTTTTTTTTTAGATATTTTTGCTATACGGCGCCTACACTTGCCAGAGAGACAGAGGGACAGAAAGCAAGAGATCACCCCCAGGGGGGATGGCCATGCCGCAGTCCCTTCTCCTTCAGTCTCCTCTTAGGATTTTGGGTACACATGCATATGTGCCCGGCGTGAGTTTTAAGCCATCGGGTTCGGGACTCAAACTGTGGTTAACTACGTGGGAGTCCTGTGATGTAACCATTATGCCATCTACTGATCCCCATAGCTTTCTTTTAATAGCATTTAATGTGAGAACCATTCCATCGATATTCATCTATGACTATTTTACATTAGTCTCTATTGTGTGTTTAAAAAATAAAAATAAATTACACAAAGTAATGCACTGACATATTTTAAGAACCAAGGGACTTTTCGTGTTAATATCATTTTATTTCTATGTTACAACTTCAGTTTCATTTTTAAATATAAAATTCTTCTGCAGTTAATACTGCCTGGGACTGGTGTCATACTGACACAGTACTCAGTCAGCTGCCTTGGGTAACTAATGGACCACAGCATCTCATAAACTGTGTAGGGTGCTTGAACTCCCCTAGGACTCATCGGTTAAAATCTGTGGCTAGAGGTCATGTGAACAGGTCATTTCACTTGGATAAAAACACCTCTTAAGTGTTTTGCAGTGTTAAACTGAGTCTTCAAAGAAACCCAGGAATCTTGGCTACATTGGCAAAATTTTCAGTCTCGTTTGAGGAGTGTAGAAAAGAATAAAGTACCGTGTGTCAAAAGGAGCACAAATAAAAATGACAGACTAGCTGAGAACTTCAGGTAAAATTCATTCCACGTGTCTTTGCTTTTCACCACGGAGGTAATCTTGACAACAGTTTGCAAATCATATTATTCACATTTAAATGTACTTTGGAAGGTGAGTGTTTTAGGAAACTTATGTTTTATAATTTTATAGATAAAAGTCATACCTTAAGTTTTTCAAAACAATGGTTTTTTTTAAGTGTGGCCTACGCATTATTTTTCTCCAGAAAATATTATAACTAGATGAGCAAAGCACTTCTATGAGCCATCAGATGAACTTCGAAATGATGATATTGTACAGAATTCATTTTTATAGTGCTGTTTGGCAAAATGGAATTCTACTGTCTCATTGAGAAGAAAGTATTTTCAGTTAATAGCCATTATCTGCAGTCTCAAAATGAGAGACATGACTTTGAAGACTCTTGTAGAGGTAACATTGTTATGAAATCAGGAACCAAGGAGGGGCTCTAGTCCTGCGTGCTGCCCGCCAGCACCGTTCCTTCTGTAATTCTCTTCACTTTACCTTCCTCTGTGTCTGCAGTGATGAGATGGTGCGGAGGAGACAGAAGGGGCTTGAGCCAAAGGACAGACTGTGATGGCTCCTGGGAACAAATGTGTTTCCTACTCACAGAGTAAAGTAATTGTAAATGGGGGAGAATTCTATCATAGTGCACTTATTTTTCTTTTTTGTATTTAACATTTCTCAAACCAGGGTATGTCTTAAAACCGTTGTCTAAGTTTAATGACAGCATTTTGTCTTTCTTAGTGTTACATGAAATAATGGTGCATATTACAACTGATGGTATCTTAGAATCAATGAAATAAATTTGAGCTATTCCCTTCATTTCATGAGAAAATAAAAATGACAGGGAGAGGTGAAAAATGGGAAGAATAGTGAAAAGAGTAGGGGATAGATAGAGGGGAGAAAGAAAAAGAAAGAAGTGTGGCCACTGCATTATTTAAATTACCTAGGGAAGCTACACATAGGTATAGAAAAACCACTCCCTTTTCCCCACACAGTGCAGTTAACGCAATATCTTTGGGAGTGAACCACCATATTAAGGAAATAGTGGTGAGCTCAGAAAAGGGGAATTATCTCAAAGGAATTCTTAATGATAGGTTCATGATTTCTACCTTATAGTTACCAAAATGTCTTAATATTAAACTCCCTTGAAAATCATAAAGAAGTAGTTATGTTGTTACTACTGTTACGGATTGACTATGTTAAGAGAGCAAGCATTACTGAGTGGGAAATGAATTGGACTTGAATTCAGTTGATTTTAAAATATGCGCCATTGGGGTCAACTCTGTGATTTAGTGGTGATATGCTACACTCAAGAGAAGCTGGATCCCACATTGCGACCAGAGTTCAAATTCTCATCTAAATGGACCTGAACACACCAGACCACACAAATGCCCAAGATCCGATGGGCTGCAGGGCTGGAGGAAGGGAATTACTGCCCGACCAGACCCTCTGAAGGGGTTCATCTCGCCCTCCCAACTCCTGCATAGCGTGTGCTATATGATGAGTAAAAGGGGAAAATATTGGGTTTTCACATAACCTATATTTTTAATTGGCATTATTTCCTGACAACCTGTAGTTTTTTGCATTGTCATAAGAAGATTGGCATAGCATTTTTTTTTTTTTTTTGGAGAGGTTTTCGCTATAGGGCGCGTGCACTCGCCAGACAGAGAGAGACATAGAGACAGAAAGCGAGAAATCACCCCCCAGGGCGGATGGTCACACCGCAATCCCTTCTCCTCCATTCTCCTCTCGGGATCTTGGGCATGCACGCACACGCGCCCGGCGTGAGTTTTAAGCCACTGGGTCCGGGACGCGAACCATGGTCGACTACGTGGGAGGCCAGCGACATAGCCATTATGCTAACTGCTGGTTCCCAGCATAGCATTTTAAAAAATGTGTCACTGGGTTATCTGTAAGTTTTTCATAAATATTACGTCCCTCAACTGTGTTGTGGTCTTTATAAATACAGGGTTCAGCATTTTTTGTCCTCGTACCCCTCATCACATCTGCCACAGTGTTTGGTACTGTTTGTCTAAAATATAGCAGTATAGTATAAGTCTGTACATGAAGAGACTGAACTTTTCCACAAGAATTTTTTTTCTGTGTGATTAACCACTTTTCCTATTGTTTTTTATTTGTTTCTCATTTAAAATACAGTAGCCAAAGCTTGGTAGCACTCTTTCATGAAGATCTGATTAAAACCCAAACTATTAGAGGGAACAGCAGATGGAGTAGTGGAGATTCCCATATGGTCAACCCTGGTTGAGGTCCCGGACCTGGTTGCTTGAAAATCACACTGGGAGGACTGTGGCATGGCCTTCCCCCGGGGGGGGGGGGGGGGGGGGGTGATTTCTCACTTTCCCTCTCACTGTCTCTGTCTCTCTCTGGCGAATTCGTGCACCCTAAGGCAAAAACTTCTTTAAAATAGAAAAACAAAAACCGTTAGAATACTATTATTTTCCTGCACCTTTTATTTAATTATTACAACACAGCATTGATTGATGTTTTTTAAAAGTTGTATTTTATTTTGGGGTTTTACTCAATCTCTTCTTGAGAGCAACGTTAGGAGTTGGGATTAGGTCTGATGTGTTTATTGTGTCCACATCTGCATTTAAGAAATTTTTATATCAATTTAATTATATATAGTGAAACAAGCAAAGAGAAGACTGTAGTCTGACATATAGGTGGGATGGTAACTCATTAATTTTACTTTGTAAACATTAAAATATACAGATGTTTCAAAGCCGTTTACTCACTAGGTTATTTACTTGACCAAGAGTCTGTCACAGCTTCTGTAGACTGATAGGACAATACAGACAATGTCACACAGCCTGTTTACAGCCTTCGTTTTGCCCCTTAGCTGACCACTTGTCTTCCTACTTCTGGGCAGTCTTGTCATCCACAGATACTCTTTGGTCAGCTCTGCAATATCTATTATATGGGAATGTTCCTATTATTCCTTTTTCCCCCCGTCTGTAGGGGAAAAATTGAAGAGCAATATTATGAGCGAGGAAGTTGAGATGCTTTCTAGATCTGAAATCTAGTCCTCAAGTTACGGTTTAAGTATATGAATTAAAATGAAGAATTGCCACCCCTTGGGCATATTTGCAATTTGAATATTATTATTAGAAAACATATCAACAGATATTTCTAAGAATGTTTATGTGACTGCTTTTTGATTACCTTTGAGGTAAATCATCAAATACTAACTCTGTGGGTTAGTTTACTGGAACTTTTTTTTTTTTTTAAGGTTTTTGCCATAGGGCACGTGCCCGCTCCAGAGAGAGAATGGTAGTGAGAGTTAAGTGAGAAATCACCTCCCCAACCCCTGCAGGGATAACCATGCCACAGTCTCTCCTCTGTTCTCCTGGGATTTGGGGCCTGCACACACACGTGCCTGGCATATTTCAAGCCATTGTGTCCGGGACTCAGAGCTGTGGTCAGCTATGTGGGGAGTCCAACACCTTAATCACCACCCCACCTGCTGGGCCGCTCAGCATAATCTTTTATTCCTAAAATCCCTGAAGATTACAGAGCAGAATATAAATTCATAAATTTGAATAAAGATAACTTTCTAATAATATAGGGATACAAAGTTTGCTTAACTTCTTATTAAGATGACAAGTATTAATAGTCTTCATCTAAGAACCACAGAACCTCATCTAAGAACCACAAGCAAAAAACTCTGCTAGGAAAATATTTTAAATGAGAAGAAAGGAGAATATAAGGGATATTAAAAGTGGCTTACCTTTCAAATGCAGCTGCTCTGGACAGATACTATTTCTTTCATGCTTTTCCAGAGAGGGTAGACACAGATGCGATGTAAGAATCAAGAGAGTAACTTCAGAAGTCTTGAGGATCAGTCTGAAATCTTGATTACTAGCCCACTGGTCTGTGTTTTAATCTGAGTTAGAAGCACTCTTAAAGGCCTCCACATTGAACTGAATTCACTGAGGTCCTTGGAAATGAATGCCTTTAACTTCCTGATGCATGATGACTTCCTAACATACCTGCTCTCATTACTGAGATGCCAATGCTAATAAGCACCCAGGACATCCTGTTCACTAATTATTTTACTTGCTCAAAAATAGGGATGCTCTTAACATAAAAAGATTATCAGTACCGATTATCAATCTTCAGTTTTCCCATATAGTGTATCTCAAGTTCAGACATAGTAGGAAGGTTCAGCTTAAAGCAGTTTGTGTATTTGCAGGTCTTGGATACCTTCTTAGCCTTTTGTTTTTTGTTGATCAAGAAACATTTTTCTCTCTTATTTCTACTCAAAGAAAGCGTAATAATAACTAGTTCTTTTAAAAAGTATTCAAGGAAACACGATAAACACTAATGAAATAATTTTCAAACATCCTCAGTTAGAGAGGAAGGCCGGTGTGTATAGTTAATGAAACAAGACTAGAAGAGACCAAGCAATTCCGGTAACTTCTGATAGATGCTGAGGCCAAAGATGTGAAGTAACTTCTCTAAGTAACACTGTTTCTTAGTGACAGACCAGAATCCTGCTGTTATTTTTACAGATTGTGCTTTGTGTACTTACCCTTGAAATGACCTCTCAATTTTTTTTCTGAAACTAGGTGGCAGGAGGACATAAATAAAATGCCATCATCATAGGTGTCTGTTCACTAGGATTCTTTTGATTGTAGGTAGCAGAAACCAATTAATAGAAAATGTAGTTGAAATGTAGTTTGGGGGATAGGAGAGTATTTAGAAAGGATCCTGTAGTATTTCCCAAAATCCAAAGAAAGTTGATCAAAATGGCCAAGCCTCGGGAAAAGTAAGAACTGAGCACTCACAACGCCTTTGGTAGGATGAGTTTGTGTGGCTTCCCAGAGTGCTGACCACATCTTCCCAAGGATTTGTGGTGTAGTCCCTCAGGACAAATCTCTTTCAAGTACAAGAAACAGAATGAGAGCAAGCACAGGCACACACCAAAGGCCATTGCCAGGGCTGCTACACCGCCTTCGGTGCCTCTCTTCTCACCCCACCCCCCATGTCTACATGCCACTTCTCAAGATCCATCACAAACATTGCTTTCTCTAAAAAAGACCTTCTTAATTCTCAGCCAGAAATAATCGGTACATGTTTATGCATGTGTATAATCTTGATACTTGGTGTGTGTCTGTTTCATAACCTGTATTAACACATTAGGCTTTGTACTGTAGAATCCCACAGTCCATATGGAAGGACCAGTAGTTGATCATTTAAATTAAAAGATAGGAAATTGTTTAAAAGTGATAACAATAGGAACCAGAATGTGTCATGGTGATTAAGGTGCTGGATTCCCACATGGCCTATGATTCAAGATGCCAGACACATTGTGTGTGTGTGTGTGTGTGTGTGTGTGTGTGTGTGTACCCCTCTTGAAATCCTGAAAGGACAGTGGAGAAAAAGGGATTGTGTCATGGCCATCACCCCCATCCTCCCAGATGATTTCTCACTTTCTCTCTTTCTATCTGTCTCTCTCTGGTGAGCACATCCACGCTATAGCAAAAACTTAGAAATGCATTTTTTTCTATCTACCTTAAACTTCTTTTTTCTTATGTGCTCACATTTAGTTACTGATTACATGTGCTTTGAGTATAGGATACTGATTGGTCATCTGCTTTCTCTTTCTTGCAAAAATTAGACCCATAATTTAGTTTAGATTTTCAGTTTCTTCAAAAAGAAGTAAGAACTTAGATACTGTAAAACAATACAAATGCACAGTCCTAGACTTGTATGCTTCTTTTCTATGGCCTTATTGGTTCACCCATACATATTTTAACAGTTGTGTTTTTATTTATTTCTTTGATAAACCACAGAGACCGTGCCCCAGCAGGGTCTTGACCTTTATCTACCCCCAGCTGCAGCCAGCCCAGGTCATGGCACATGTGTGTCAGCTGAGTCACCACCCAGCCACCAAACAGTGATTTCTTTTGTTTTTAGGCAATTTTCCTTTATATAAAAGTAAGGTCTTATCAGAGCATTCAACCTGGTTTCCATAGAACCCCTCCGTACACCCCATACTCTTAATTTAATGGGTTTATGTAATATATAATTAAGTTACATAATTATTAAAACTATCGTAAACAAGTTCTAGTTTGAGCAGAAGTATGTGGGAGTACTAGAGATTAACCTGCTACCCACTAGTGTATGGTGAGCTGTGGGCATCTGTCACTATGTTTAATAGAGGGGAATTAGAGTCTCGGTTAACCTAGAAGTGAATAAAGTGGAGGTTTATCAAAAGTGTTTCTATTGTATAAAAATGAGTCAGATACTTGTCTTATCATCTTACTAGATCACCAGTTTTTAAAATGTTCCTGAGGGGAACAACAGGTGGCATGGAGGTTAAAGTGGCTGATCCCACATGGCTGACCATGCAATTTGAGTCTTGGACCCAGAGACTTGAAAATCACGCTGGGCATATGTGTGTGTGCCCAAAATCCTGAGAGGAGATTGGAGGAGCAGGGATTGCAGTGTGGCCATTCCCCCCAGGGAAGTAATTTCTCATTTTCTGACTCTCTCTCTCTGGAGTGCATATGTACCCCTGTAGCAAACTTAATAGTGGTGTGGGAACCACTGAATAGAGGCATCCCTCAGTAAAGATTAAAACTGTTTTCATAATTGTAACCCAATAAGGCTTTTTGGGTTTTTAAACTGTCATTCTCCAAAAATTTCTTAGTTTCTAATATGGTAGATATCTAGAGTTAAAACTCTGTATGAAAGCCTTTTGGGGTTATCTGTCCTTTTTTTTTTCTTTAAAGCATTTATTGGTTCGGAGTACATCTGTGCTTGCTGGAGATGGAGCGGGAGAAAGCACCCTCAGTGGGGCATGAACACACCACGATACCTTTTCCTCCATCTTGCTGTCCTGTTGGGATTTTGAGCACTCAAGGATATACACCCAATGTGTTTTTCAAGCTTCCAAGGCTGGTCATAAGGATCCAGCTGCCTTAACCCCAAAAGCCATGGGGTTGGCCAAAAGTAAAAAATAAATTTTCTAAATTGAGAAGTAAAACTTGTATATATTTATGGTGTATTGCATAATATTTTGGTATATGTATGCTTTATGGAATGGCTAAATTCATACTTTTTAACAATATATACCTGGGCCCCAGTGACCTGATAGTTTAGGTGGCTAGTTCCTACATGGCCAACTGCTCAGTTCAAGTCTCAGACCTGATGACTTGAAAAACACACTGGATACATGTGCATACAAGTCTAAAATCCTGAAAGGAGGGGGACACAAAGGAGCAGGGATTGCAGCATGATGGGGTGGGAGGGTGAGGGTAGGGGGTGGGAGTGGTGAGTGGGTGACTTGCTTGCTTTCTCTTTCCCTCTCTGACAGAGATGCTCTCTGCCAAAAAAAAAGCCACAGAATGTATGAGAGTGGCAGCCCTCAACCCTCCTCCTCCCGGGGGGGGGGGGGGGGGGCGTTTATCTGTGATACCTGATGTGCTCCTGCATTGTCTTTTACATACTAGGTACTCAGCAAATATATGAGAATATATAAAGGATTTGTTTTGTTTTGCCAGAGGGTAAGCATGCTTGCTAGAGAGAGAGAGGGAAAAATCACACCCCAATGTGGCAAGGCCCTGACACCGGCTCTTCTACGTGTCTACCTCTGTTGCGGATTTTGGGCGTGCAGGCACATGCTCTGAAATGTTTTTCAAGCTGTTGGGGCTGAGATTCAAATAGCATGGTTCACTATATGGGATCTAGCTGCCTCAAACACCAGGCTTCAGAGTTGGCCCCAAGGAAGATTTTTAAAAACATTTATAGTCTATCAGACTAGGCCAATAAGGTGTAATAGTTTTAAGTAAGCATTCCTGTGTTAATAAATGGGATCTCTAATTAACAGCAGTGGGGTGCAAGTGGGTACTTTGAAATACTTCAAAGTAAAATTTAATTCTTAATACATTTCTCTTGAAATCTTAAGCAGTGTTTTGAAGGAAAAAAGCATGGTTTGGTGTAAAGAATATGAGAACCTATTTTTGTAAGGCTTTAAAAAGTATCTGAAGGCTTTAAAAACAGAGCAAGCAAATGATGCCTAGAGGGCTTTTTTATTGATTTAAGAAAAAGAAGAAAGTGAACAGATGTGGGGTTATTTAAGAGCAGCCAATTGGTGGGAAAATTCATTGCTGGTGATTAACTTTTCTTTTCACTTGAGTAGCATTTGAAAGCTATTTTAGGTTTGAAAAGACGGTATGATGGACAGAAAATTAAGGTTTTAGGAAGTGAACTTTATTGCTTCGTAAGAGTGACCTTGATTAAAGAGTAGCAGCAAGAGGTGGCCAAATGGAAGTGGGCAGGACCTTGGGGGCCTGCTTTTTATTCTTTCAGGCATCATATGGACAGCTTGACAACATAAACCTTTAAGTGAAAATCAGATCCATTCTGCCTACAGTAGGTACTGATAAATAAGCGGAGCACATTTGCAGGTTTATTAAAAGTTAGCTCTGGGGTCAGCAGGTAGTGTGATGGCTAGGGTGCTGGTCCCACATGGCCAACCGTGGTTCAAGTCCCTGGACATGGTACCTTGACGATGACACCAGGCGCCTGTGTGTATATGCTCAAAATCCCAAGAGAAGAAAGGAGAAGGAATTGCAGTGATCATCCTCCCTGGGGAACTGATTTCTCACTCCCTCTCTCCCTGTCTCTCTCTGGTGAGTACATGTATCCTATGACATTAGGATACATCTAATAAATAAATGAAAGGTAGTTCTTCTAGTATTTAACATTAATAAACACATAGATACATGACTAAATTATTTCCATGGACAGTAGTCTAGATTTCTTTTATTTTTAGCTGGTTAATTTATGTTCCAATATTGGACTTTTCTCATGTATATAAGACACCTTATTATGACCAGCAGGTGGCATGGTGGTTGGGGTGCTGGACTCCCACATGGTCGACTGTGGTTTGAATCCTGGACCTGGCGGCTTGCTTTCTTGCTTTCTCTTGCTCTCTTTGTCTCTCTCTCTCTGGTGATCACATGTGCCCTAGACCAGATGATTAAATAAATAAATGAATAAATAAACAAAGTTAAATCAATAATTCTTTTAAAAAATACCTTGAACTTTCCCAAATCTCGCTATTATTTTGATGACTGGGTAATTTTTCTTGATAGAACTTTCAGCTTTAGTGGAGAGGTAGGCTTGAATATAAGATTTGCTTTTGCTTTAAGAAAATTCAAATTTTAATCTTATTAAATTCTCTAATGAGGGGAAAAGATTTTTAGATTAAACTAAATATTTAGATTTTTATATTAAACTTAAATTGAATATAAAACAATTCTGGCTGTTTTATTATTTCCTCCCTGGCATGTTTTAGTGTAAGGTAGACATACTTCTCATCACTGCTCTTCTGAGCCATCTGATAGCCTCAACCTAAGATTTGTGCATATGTGGCATTGGGGGCCCTGGGCATATTGAGTACACCCAGTTTAGCTGTAATTAGTATTTAGGAGATACTATCTGGAGTTTCATAGATTTTGGAGACAAAATCAAGAAAGGTCATTATAAGAGAGAGTTTCTAATATAAATCATATAGGCGTGGTGCTATAATCACTCTACATATGTCTCCCCCCAGTAATATGTATGCTTCTTGCAGATGGTCCTGTATCTTAATCATCTTTAATTCCACAATGCCTTTGCATTGTTACCCTTTGCATAATAGACATTTAGTTAATGTTAGTGGAATGAATGAAGTAATTCATCCGAAAGAGATGAATCACAAATGCATTGATGAGCCAGAGGATTTCCTGACGTTTCTCAAAACCCAGGTGAACTCTCTCGCAAGACAGAACTTTACTTATTCCTAACCCTCACTGTATATCTTCAGAGTATAGTGAATCTAGTGCTATGTACTGGTACACATATTATATGATAAGGTTAGGTCTATTAAGTGACCACACCACAATGCTAGGTGACCGATAGGCACATAACAGGTGCTAGCTTTTGTTGCCTTTTTCTATTTCTCCTGGGTTTTATGTCAGTGTCAGTATAAGAATTTCAGGTGTTAGAGAAAACAGCCTTTCTGTTGGAACAGATATTCATAGTATTTAAAGAAGTTAAAGGTTTAACACACCAGAATTTCTACTTCTGCTGGGAAACCGAAGACAGCAATTGGCAGGCTAAACTGGTTTGGTACACAGTGTAATGGAGACAGTGACCCACCAGGTTTGACTACAGCCGATTGTTCTGGTAAGAGTGTATTCTAGAACTTTATTTATATACGCACTTATCGCTTTGATTTAGTGGTTTAAACTAGTGTTTGTTTTTTCATTTTTAAAGAAGTTTTTGTGTGCTCGCTTTGGCAGCACATATACTAAAATTGGAACCATACAGAGAAGATTAGCATGGCCCCTGCACAAGGATGACACGCCAAATTCACGAAGCATCCCATAGTTTTGTATAGAGATTGAATTTTTTTTTTTTTGAGAGGTTTTTGCTATAGGGCGCGTGCGCTCGCCAGAAAGACAGAGACAGACAGATAGACAGAAAGTGAGAAATTACCCCCTACGAGGGATGGCCACGGCGCAATCCCTTCTCCTCCATTCTCCTCTTGGGATCTTGGGCACTCACGCACACGTGCCCTGAGTGAGTTAGAGCCACCAGTACAAGACTTGAACTGCGATCGACTACATGGGAGTCCAGCGACATAGCCATTAGGCAAACTGCTGGTTGCTGATTTTTTTTTTTTTTTGAAGAAAAAATAAATAATAATCTTTTTTAAAAAGAAAGAAGAGGTTTTTGCCTTAAACCATGTGTAATCCTCAGGGAGAAGAGACAGAGACAGTGAAAAGGTAAGTGAGAAATCACCCCCAGGAGGGGGGAATGGCCACACTGCATTCCCTGTTCCTTCATTCTCCTCATGGGATTTTGGGCACGCACACACACATGTCCGGCGTAAGTTTAAGCCACTGGATCCAAGACTCGAACTGCTGTCAACTACATGGGAGTTCAGCGACTTAGCCATTACGCTAACTGCTGGTCCCAAACTAACCTTGTTTTTAAAAGTTACTTCTTGGGACCAGCAGATGGTATAATGGTTATGTTACTAGACTCCCATGTAGTTGATTGCAGTTCAAGTACCAGACCTGGCAGCTTAAAATTCACACCAGGTGTGTGTGCATGCATATCCAAAATCCTAAGAAGAGACTGGTGGAGAAGGGATTGCGGCATGGCCATACTCCCAGGGGAAATGATTTCTTGTTTTCTGTCTCTGTGTGTGTGTCTCTCTCCAGTGAGCACACACACCTTATAGCAATAAAATCTCTAAAAAAAAAAAAAAAAAACAAAAACAGAAAAGAAAAGTTACTTCTGTACCAAAGATGATAGCCTCCATTCCCTTCATATATTTATTTTTCTGTCCTTGTAGGCCACCCTATTTAGAAGGAGCTAGGTGTATAAAAGCTATTATCAACAAGTTACTGTAGCAACCCAGTAAACAAGCCTAACAGGAATCCAGCTTGTTACTAAAAATAAGGTTTCTTTCTGTCTGACCAGTAATAATGCTATAAAATTAATACTGTTCTTTTTGTTTCCTGGATTTTTATTATTATATTTGATTGTCATGTTACAGTGATAACTGTGTCAAAATACAGTCTTGAAAATGATAAATGCTATCTCTGAATACATTTTTTTCTTTCTATTCAAGAAAAGCTCTCCTTGGAAGGAATAGTAGTACAAAGAGCTGAATGCCGACCTGCTGCCAGTGAAAACTACATGAGATTAAAGAGGTTGGTGTTTGCATCTTGAAAATGATGCCTTCTGTTTCTTTTCGGGCGATTGAGAAAGGCAGATTATCTATTGACTGAGTGAAAACAATGGTTATTGTTCAAAGTGCTACAGAGCCTATTTGGTTTTAAAACCAAAGAGTTTCTCTGGCACAAAGGGACTTTCAGAACCTGTTTTTTTTCAGGTATTTTAAGCTACTGTGTTAGTATTTGTTGGAATCAAAGTTTTTAAACTACTTTTTCTGGTCCTTTTAAATTTTGATTCTCCAATGAAAAATAGGATTTCTGTGCTATTTTATTTCCCCATAATGAATATGCCAAAATTTACTTTATTAAGCAAGTGTACCAAAGTAGTATGCTTTTCTTTTGATCTACAGAGAATATATGTACTTCGTTAGAGATCTGGCCTCAGAAAGCCCCTACTTTTGCATGTGGTTAACTGTTTTATTTATATTTGAAGATAATGCTTGTAAATTCTTTTTCGCTTTTTTTTTTAAAAAAATTGCTAGAGGGTCTGTATGCCCACCCAGAGAGAGTGAGAAGGAGAAGGCACACCCAGGTGGGAGGTGGTCAGGCCACTATCCCCTCTTCATTTCTTGATCTCTGAGGATTTGGGGCATTCATACAAATGCGCTTGGCTTATTTTTCAAGCCACCAGGTCCAGGACTTGAACTGTGCAGTCAGCCATGTTGGATCCTGCTCCATTGTCAGCCATATTGGAATCCTGCTCCCTTAACCACTTAGCCACAGGGCCAAGAGTAAATTCTAGATACTCCAAAGTTTTATACTTGCTAAGTCAGCAATTTTTTTGGCTCCATAGTACAGCAGTTATGTGCTGAGCGTAGAGAGTAGAAAGTCAGATCCCACTTCTGCAGTTCAAATCCTGAACCTGGATGCTCAAAAAACACATTGGGCACATGTGCGTATGTGCCCAAAGTCCTGATGAGTTGGAGGAAAAAGGACTGAGATACCCCAATATGAGCTGCCTTCTCTCTTTCTCTCTCTCTCTCTCTCTCTCTCCAGTGAGACACATTTCCACTAGCAACGAAAGAAAGGTTAAAGGTTATAGAAAGTCAGCAATTTTTTAAACCCTAAAGAAATGTATATGCAGTTATATTTAGTGTATTTTAACCCCTTATGATAGAGAATTTATATGTGTTTGTCCATTCATTGGTCACTTACTATCTGCCAGTACGTTTAGGAGCTAGAGAAATAGTAGTGAAGAAAAGAGATAAAAATCTGCCCTGATGAAATTCCATTTTAGCCGACTATAGCTGCAGTCAATTGGCAGTTAGGAACACAGAGCTCAAGTGGTAGCAGCAGCCTCTTAGATATCTGCATTCTTAGCTTTGAAAGAGGCTGGTTCACCTGGATCACTCACATTTCACATCATCTTTTAAATTCTTCCCCTTTTCTCAGTTAGATTAGACTCTCTCCTGGGAATGATACAAAGAGACTGGTTTTCTTGTCTAATAATTCATCTCAGTTAAATGCTTCCCCCAGGCAAGTAAAAAAAATTATAATCAAAATGAAAAAATTGTATAACAGAAAATAGCTTTGGAAAATAGAAGATGATATTTGCTTTTACCCTATGAAGTTTATGATATAGTACAATTTATATATATACATATATATATATATATATATATATATGTATGTATATATATATTTCTCTTGAAGTAACTACTAAAATTGAAAAATGCAAAGTCTGGTTACTGAGCTGCTTACCAAGATCTTTTTCTGTTGTCTTAATAATTTTCTTAAAGAGTTTCTAAACATTTCTGGTGATGAGATTAGACAAATCATTTGCCGTATTTATAAAATGGCTGCCTTTTTTTTTTTTTCTTACCAAAAGAGAGATGAAAATTGCTTAACTTTTCAAGTATGCTAAAAGACAAGTTATTATATATTTTGGTCGTTACTTAAGTGACTTAGGAAAGGAACCAGGGTGATTCAGGCCTTGACAGTCATGTGAGTTTCATGAGGTAGATGATAGATAACATAAGTCTGGAAGGCTGAGATTTTTTTGACCAAGTGGAAAAGCACAGGGTGTAAGAATATTCAAAATAGAGACATAAAGACATGGAGGAAAACTTCAGGAACATATGAAGTTCTGCCATCCTGGAATTTAAGATTTATCTGAGGGGACGACAGACGCTTCGGCACAAACCGTTTCCTTAAACTCCAATCTTACATAAACAAATGCCTGGTTGAATGTTCAGTAGACGTTTCATATATGTCAGAACTGGGCTCCAGATCTTTTGCCCTAAATCTGCTCCACCAGCAGTCTTTCTCTTCTCAGTTAATGCCGACTCTGTCCTCCCGTTTCTCTCAATCCAAAAACCTTGGTTACTCCTGATACCTCTCTTAACCCCACATCTATTGTGCCAAAAAAAATCTTATTAACCATACTTCACAATATTAGCGATTATCTATCGTCCAACCATGTCTCACCACCCATTCATTCTAACCTGAATTACTTTAGCAGCTGCCCACCAGAGTTCTGGCTTCCACCCCTGCCCACATAGTCTCTTTTCATCGCAGTTGCCAGAGCAGTCTCTTAAAAATCGAAGGCAGAGCCTGCCATTCATTTGCTCATGGGTCACATGCAGTGCATCCTTCAGAGTAAAATCCAACAGCGAAGCCAGCTCTGTGATGCATGCATTGCTCTAGAGGAGTCACGTGGTGACTGCAGTTGGACTCACTGGCTCTGTCAGTCTGAAACACTCAGGGGACAAGTATGAGTGCACAAGATCCGATGAGCTGCAGGACTGGAGGAAGGGAATCACAGCAGGACCAGACCCTCCCTCCTCTCCTTCTGTCTCTCCCTCCTTCCCCCTCCCTCCCTCCCTCTCTCTCTCTTTCTCTCTCTCTCTCACTGTCATGAATAAAGAAAAACTTTTTTTTTTTTTGGAGAGGTTTTCGTTATAGGGCGCGTGCGCTCGCCAGACAGACAGAGAGAGACAGAGAGACAGAAAGCGAGAAATCACCCCCGGGGGGATGGCCACGCCGCAATCCCTTCTCCTCCATTCTCCTCTCGGGATCTTGGGTGCACACGCACACGCGCCTGGCGTGAGTTTTAAGCCACCGGGTCCAGGACGCGAACTGCGGTCAACTACGTGGGAGTCCAGCGACATAGCCATTACGCTAACTACTGGTCCTGAAAAACATTTTTTTTAATATGAGAGTTCGTAATGGTCTACAGAGGTCCCGCAAGATCACTGTATCACTTCCTGTATCTTTTCTCTGTCTTCATCGCCTTCTTTCCTCTTCCTTGTTCACTCTTTTTTCAACCATGCCAGTCCCTAACAGTCCATGAACATTGTAGGCATGCTTCTGCTTTGTGGCCTTTGCACTGAAAGTTTTTTTCTGCCAGGAATAGCCTTTCTCCAGCTAACTGCGTGGCTCACCTCCTCGCCTCTTTCAAGTCTCTTTTCAACTAAGACCTTGACAACCGTACCTTCTTCTATACTTGTATTTTCATCATAGCATGTATCACCTCCTGCCAAATTGCATTGGTATGTTTGTTGACTTCTCTCCTCTGCAGTTTAATCTCCAGTAACAACAGGTTTTGTTTTCTTGTTTGTTTGTTTCTCTGGCTTTATTTTTTTGTGTGTGTGCATGTCTGTTTTGGTCATATTGGGTCATCTGAAAAGTCATGATGTATTTTTCTGGTTTTCTATGCAAAAATGTTCCTTGGCTTTTCCAACAACCTGATATGTACGTACACTCACATATCTAAAATGGTTCCTGATTCATAATAGGTAGTCATATCTTTTGAAATATGCTATGTTAAGAAATTCAGACATTGTGTGCTATTGCTATTAAGGTAATACTGAAGAATTTTAAAGTGGGTGGAATGTGAAGGGATTTGGGTTTTAGAAAGATCATTTTGGCCATAGTATAAAGACTAAAAACAGAAAGATAAGCTAGAAGCTGATGTAAAGCCAAGGTACAGAATGTCTAAATTGCTTTTCAAGGTGATTCTAGTCAGAAGGGAGATACCTGGGAGATGAGGTTTTGAGGATATTTGAAGGCTGAGTCAAAGGACTTGGTGGACCCCTCTCAAACCTCAGTGGCTGTGGGATTGGGTTTCTCTAGTTGCTTGTGGCCCTGTTGCGATGATTCCAGATTGGCCTCTACCGACTTGGGTGTTGCAAGGTTTGTACTGATGAAAAGAGAGGGATAGGAACATTTTTGTACATAAAAGACTTGAATCAGAAAGTGCTTAAAATTGTTAAGAATAATACCAATGGATAAAATGTCAAAATAAAAAGGTAATCTAAGCCTTAAATTGCATCTCATGTATTTTATTTATATTATACAACATTTTTGAGGGTGTACTGTTATCACTAAGGAGAGGCTCAAATTTTTAAAAGAATCACAAGATACTATCCTTGTTCCAGAGAATTTACAGTCTTTGAAACAGAACACACACACACAGACAATTATATGAAGAATCTATTGATATTTACTGACAAGGACATAGTGGGGAGAGGAATGGAAACGTGGTAGTGCTATTACATATAAAAATGGAAAGGCAAATTTGCAAATATAGATGACTTTAAAGTAGAAGTGTTGGAAAACAAATGACAAGTCAGTTCATGAGATATTCTGTACCTACATATATCAAGCATTCTGTATGCTCAGATATCCTCAGAGTCTCCTAACTGCCTACTCCTTAAAGATCTTCAAGTGATCAGCTGGCTCTTGTCTCACTTTCTGGCTGGATTTTCAGCTGTTCCCATTGACACAGACATCATGTAGTGGTATTGCATTTCAAGGTGTTATCTCAGGTATGCTAGGTGCTTCCCTGTCTTAGGTCTTTGTTACTGACATGCTGTATCCTCTACCTAGAATTTTATCTGCCTCTGGTAAGATCCTTCTCAGGCTTTAACACCAACGTGGGGTGTCATTCAGGGAAACCTTTTCACAGTGTCAATCCCCCACATCAGTGAGGATTCACCATTCCTCTTCTACATCCCCCACATACTTATTTGTTTTCTGTACTTTCCACTGTTCAGGGAGTGCATAGCTGCATCGTCTACAAGGTTATGAACTTAATAAGAGCAGGGACTGTGAGTTTTATTTTTCTTCCTTTCCATCTCATTCTCCTTCCTTTCCTTTCATTCTTTTTTATATTCTCAGTACTCGATATCGTGTATAACAAGTAAGTACACAAAGTGTTGATTTGAAATAGAAAGGAATGGCAACGCTAGATGTAGCAACAGACATTATTAGCACACTATAATTTTTTTCACTCAGAACTACACTTAAAACCTAGACTTGCATTTTTAATTTTACACATATTTATGTGTGCATGTGCATACATGTTTGGAACACATACATACCCACAGTTTGCTGTGAGAAGGTGAAAGTGAATATAAAGCAATTATAGAAACATTTCTTCAGTGATAGTTTTTTTTTAGTGTATCAATTAAGAAAGTATATTTGTGAGGGCTAGAAAAGAGAAAGCCATTTTTTTTTAAAGAGATTTTTGTTATAGGGCATGTATGCTCACCAGAGTGACAGAGACAGAAATAGAGAAATCCCCCTTGGGGGACTGGGCATTCTCCAATCCCTTCTCCCCCATTTTCCTCTTGGAACTTTGGGCACACACGCACATGCACCAGGCTTGAGTTTCAAGCCTCTGAGTCCAGGACTCAAACTACAGTCAACTACATGGGATTCCAGCAAGTGACCATTATGCCATCTGCTGGTCCCAGAGAAAGCCTTTATATAAAAACCTTTTTTTCTTTAACTGAAGTCAGTGAGTTTTTTTCTTTAACTACTTTTTACTACGTTACATTTTAGCCAAAAGATTAACCACACTCTTAGAGGTAACATAAGTGACTACAATACAATGTATATTTAATATTTATAAATAATATTCTCTAAAAATAATACATTTTACTAAGAATTTAATTTTAGTAATAAATTCTTATTATAGCTCTCTGCCTTTCACTTTTGGCTAATAATTTAACCACATGTTAAGAGAATTTTAACCTTCAGATTCATCAAATGTAAGGTATTAAGATTCTGCCATTCATGGGACCAGCAGTTAGCGTAATGGCTATGTTGCTGGACTCCCACGTAGACGACCGTGGTTTGAGTCCCGGGCCTGGTGGCTTAAACTCATGCCGGGTGTGTGTGCGTGCATGCCCAAGGTCCCGAGAGGAGAATGGAGGAGAAGGGATTGTGGCGTGGCCATCCCCCCTGGGGGGGGGGGGCGTGATTTCTCGCTTTCTATCTCTCTGTCTCTCTGGCGAGCACACGTGCCCTATAGCAAAAACCTCTACAAAAAAAAAAAAAAAAAAGATAAAAATATAACTAGTACATAAAGATAAAAATAGAACTAGTATTCATTTACATAAAGATAAAAATAGAACTAGTATTAAAGTAGAACCCAAGATATATATGTTAACCATTCAGTGAATTTCAGGCCAGGAAAGAAATGATTATATGATTTTTTTTTTTTTTATCAGATCTCAACCTAATAAAAATTCAGTTAAGAAAATCTAAAATACAAAAAACAATTACTTTGTTTCTCAGTCTTAAAATTGTAACAACTTGGGCCGATGGCATAGCAGTTATGTCATTGGACTCCCACATAGCTGACCGGGATTCGATTCCTGGACCCGGTGGCTTGAAAATCACACTGGGCACATGTGCATGCATGCCCAAGATCAAGGGAGGAGAATGGAGAAGGGATTGCAGCTTGGCCATCCCCCTTGAGGGCTGATTTCTCACTTTCCTGCTCACTGTGTTTATCTGTCTCTCTCCAGTGAGCATGCACGCTCCAAGGCAAAAACCTCTAAAAAAAAAATAAGTAAATAACCTAACTTCTCTGTGGAGAAGAAAAATAGGTTCCACTGCTTCTGTTACTTTCTCTATTTTACTATCACCTTTTCTGTCTTTCTATGCGTCTTTCTCTATCACATTAATTTAGTTTGATCTTAATATTTCATGAGGAGAAAATTTACTTTGCATTGGTATATGTAAATATCTTTAATATCAGGTCATATCTGATATACTAATTAAAAATGGATTTAATTTAGGGAACCAGCAGTTAGCGTAATGGCTATGTCGCTGGACTCCCACGTAGTCTACCGCGGTTCGCGTCCCGGACCCGTCCCGGACCCGGTGGCTTAGAACTCACACCGGGCGCGTGTGCGTGCGTGCCCAAGATCCCGAGAGGAGAATGGAGAAGGGATTGCGGCGTGACCATCCCCTCTGGGGGGTGATTTCTCGCTTTCTGTCTCTATGTCTCTCTCTTTCTGTCTGGTGAGCGCACGCGCCCTATAGCGAAAAAAACCTCTCCAAAAAAAAAAAAAAAGAAAGAAAAAAAAATGGATTTAATTTAGATTTTTTTAAGTATGCCTTCCATTTCAGCCTTTTTAATTTTTCTTAATCTTTGGATGATAAATTATGTAATCCCTCTGTTTATAATTCATGTTGTGCTGCTTTGTCAAGAATGAAGGTATATAGGTATTAAGACAGTTATCCTAACATGCTTTCCTGTAGGGAAATCATAATAGTGTGGAAATAGAAGATTTTATAGCTTCTACATGTTTTTGTCACCAACTCATCTAGAAATGCTTGTTTCAAAAGGTTTTCCCCCTTTTGAATTATTTATTTTATTTATCATTATCATGATTTTTAAAATTTTGACCAGAAAGAGAGGGACAGTGAGAAAGCAAGCCTCCAGATCCAGGACTCAGACCATGGCCAGCCATGTGGGTGTCTAGCACTGTAACTACTGCCTGCCCAAAAAGGTTCTTATTTTTAATTCTTTCAGTATTTGTTAGTTTTCATGAAAACCTAAGAAAACCTTTTCCCTATGGATCCCTGTGGATGGGGTGAAGGAGAAAAATAATCCAAGCCTCTTTTTTTCCTTAATGTGAGACAGAGAGCAGGTGAATATGTGGGGGGGAGGGGTGAAAGGTATTTCTGACAGTCTCACCACACTGCTATTCTTCCTGCCCTATCCCCTAGCCAGAAAGGACAGCAGTTGTGTGGCCTGTTCACATTGGGCAGGGGACGACCCAGCTCCCCCTGGGCCCCAGCCCTCCCACCTGTGCCACCGTGACTGAGCCCTGAGATTGTTCTGTGCGCTAAGACCAGGCAGCGGGAAACAAGCTGTGATGAAAATATTTGCCAGGGGAGGGACCAGCAATTAGCATATTGGCTATGTCGCTGGACTCCCATGTAGTCGACCTTGGTTCTAGTCCTGGACCTGGTGGCTTAAACTCATGCCGGGTGCATGTGCGTGCGTGCCCAAGATCCTGAGAGGAGAATGGAGGAGAAAGGATTATGGCGTGACCATCCTCCCTGGGGGGTGGTTTCTCACTTTCTGTCTCTCTGTCTCTCTGGTGAGTGTGCACACGCCCTGTAACAAAAACCTCAAAAAAAAAAATTTGCCTGGAGAGTCATTACCATGCGGTACACGTCTGGATTCCTAATGTTCCGTGTATTGTAAGGAAGATCTTAGAATAGATCTTGTGAGACCAGCCCCACAGTGCAGTGGTTAAGTGTAGTGCATTGGAAGGCAGACCCCACATACTTGATCCAGTTTGAATCCCAGCCCCTGCAACTTGAAAAACATACTGAGTGCCTGTGTGTAAATGGCGAAAATCATGTTTGAATGGAGAAGTGGGAGAAAAAGACTGTAGTGTGACTGTACTCCATTGGGTGTGCTCTCTCTCCGTCAAGTGTATGTGTCCTCTGACAATTAAAGGAAAAAGAAAGACTAGCTGTATTAGAAGAGGAAAATGAACACCCCCCCCACCCCCGTCAATAGCTCTGTATTTAATTGGTGGGTAATATGATTCATGTGGATGGATCAGATTATTCATGCCAATGATATTTCTACAAATAAAACTTTTGTTTAACACAGTAATAGTACTGAAGCATTTTCTTTTTACCACAATATAAACTGATATTTGAATATATTTACTACCTGTAACCTTGACCCTCAGACATATATACATTTCATAAATAATTTTTCTAAGTAATTCTTGTTATATATTAAGATACTTATGTTATCTCTGTACATTTTTTAAAGAAGTACAAGGTGAATTATAAATAGGATGATCATATCATTTATTGTTTGGAACAGGATATTTTTTTCTTTAAATTTGTATTGCCAGAGATGGCATGCAGTTTAACAGAGAGAGAGGAGACAGAAAATACCCCTAAATCGTGCCATGCCACAGTCCTTTTTTCCTCCCTTTCTCCAGGATCTGGGGCATACATGCAAAAGCACCTGATGTGTTTTTCAAGCTGCTGGAGCCAGAATTTGAACCACAGTTGGTCATGTGGGATTTGGCTCTCTATGCTCAGGACTTTACCATTGTTCTATGGGGTTAGCCCCAAACAAGGTGCTTTTGAAAATTAAAACAAGTACTAACTAGAGAGGATACCACACTGAGATAATTGTGTAAACTGCAACTATCGCAGATGAACTGAGATGTATAACACCTCCACATAAAAGTAGCCCAGGTGGGACCAGCAGGTGGTGCTATAGTTAAGGGACTAGACCCCACATGACCGGCTGTGGTTTGAGTCCCTGACCTGGCAGCTTGCTTTCTCTCTTTCTCTCTCTCTCTCTGTCTTTTTCTGTGTGTCTCTCTCTGCTGAGTGCATGTGCCCTGTAGCAAATTTAAATAATAACAAATAAAATGAATTAAATGATTCTTTAAAAAAAAAAAAAAGTAGACCAGATACCCTGAAATGCTAACCTTTAAAATAGTAACTAAAAGATAGGAGCCAGATAATGAAAGTTCTGGCAGTTAGAGTATATTAGGGTCTAGATTACAGCATACCACTCTGGATGAACACGAACTGTTGTGTACTTCCCCAAAAAACATACAAATTTGGGAATTTGATAGGGTACTGTTAAATTTTTCATGTAAATTTTTGTATAAAGTTTATTAAATAATAAAATTAAAGTACTGATAGTTTCATAGAAAACCATTTTTCTTTTAATCTTCAGTAAAAGTTGAGGTCACAGCAGTAACTCAGAATTCTGGAAAATTTTTGTGACCAAGGAAATACAGAATTTTAGATTTCTAATGATCTTATTAAGATTGAGTTTTTGGCAGATGTTGAGGTTAATAGTTAATATGTTTTAATCAGCTAGTACTTCTTCATTTCCAAGCTTCAGAAAAATCCAGTGCAAAGTAGCCTAAAGTAAAAGAGACTTATTGATCAAATCCAGTGTTATTGCAGGCTCTGGCCATACTTTTATCTCGAAGTTCAGAATGTCATCAGTACTCTAGTGTTGTTAGTAATTTTCTTGGGTCTTCCTCCATCTTGACTATTCTTGAGAAGTTACCCTCAGATAACTGTCAGTGGCTCTTACCTCTTTATTCTTATAGGGGTCAGGAGTTAAATGACCTTGTCTTCAGCCTATGGTTAAGCAGAACTCCACTTTCTTCAGTGGGCCCACCTATAGAAATGCAGAGGTGGTAGGATTGTTGTCATCTGAAACCAATGGGTGCTACTCAGTAGGGAAAAGGTAGAATGGATGCTAAGGAGGCATTCATGAGATCCACAGCAAAGTCTGTCCTAGAAAGCATGTTGGGGATAGGAAGCATTGATCTGGGACAATGGCAACCTTAATTACTACCTTAAGGATGGACCATTTTTGTCTCTCTAAAAAAGGTCAGGACTTTTACAGAAAGCATTTCTAGATCTTCAGAGATGCCTTGATAATTAGGTCAGGTAATTAAGTGACTGGACTTGGGAGTCAGGATGCCTGGGTTGGAAGACTGTCTGTATGATCTTAGACAAAGTATATGGCCTTTCTGTGACTCCATGTCCTCACTGGTAAAATGGGATGATGGCATTTTTCTTATTGTTGTGAAATAAATTAAATAGTACTCTAATGGCAGGATGTTCTGACATAGACTATGTATACATTGAATATTAACTGTTAGCCTTACGGTAGTTCACCTGGGTTAAGGATTCCTGTCCTGAAAATTCTGCGGTAGATATTACCAAGCCCATCCAGCTTGTCTTAGTTCTCAGGATAGAAAGGATCTGTACAGAAGAAGGATTCTTTTCAGGTAAAGTATTTTACTGAAATTCAAGTAAGAAATAGAGCAGAAAGAGAATTAGAGCTGAGAGAAAGACTTATGATTTTGTTGTGGAGTCCATAATAATAATTCTCTTATCAAAACAAAATTTCTAAAGAGTTAGGTTAGAACTACCTAGCTATTTTCCAGATCTGAGTTAACCCTCTTCATACTCTTCTCATCTACTCTATTCTTTGTCCTCAAGAGCTCCTTTATGTGGCTACCATCAATACCAGACACTTATAAGGCTTTTTTTGTTTCTAAATCTCCTGCAGGATATTTGGAATCCTTCTAGAAAGTAGAAAAGGCAATAATCCCGACATTTTCCCCTGTTGTCGTTGGAAATAGTTTTATCACACTCTCCTGCAGATACTTCAATTGGTGACTCTCTTGAGATATCCAACTGTGTGATTTTTTAAAATGTGGAGCTAGCTATAAGTCTTTATTTATTTATTTTTAGCACCAAAGGAATGTGCATGCACGAAAGAGAGAGTGCAGACATCCCTGAGAGTGCCTGGTCAAATCACAGTCCTCTTCCCTCCAGTTCTCCATGCTGTCAGGATCCTGGGCATGTGTGTACCCAGCGTAGCTTTCAAACTGCTGGGGCCAGGACTTGAACCGTAGTTAGCCAGCTTCCTCCGCACAGCACTTAGCAGCTTACAAGGACCAGCCCTTATAAAATTTATTTTTTTATTTATTTATTTGTTTATTTACTTATTAATTATTTTGGAGAGGTTTTTGCTATAGGGTGCATGCACTTTCCAGAAAGACAGAGAGAGTCAGAGAGACAAAAAGCGAGAAATCACCCCCCAGGGCAGATGGCCACACAGCAATTACTTCTCCTCCATTCTCCTCTTGGGATCTTGGACACGCACGCACACGCACCCGGATGACTTAGGCCGCCGGATCCAGGACTTGAACCGCTGTTGACTGCATGGGAGTCCAGCGACATAGCCATTACGGCAACTGCTGGTCCTAGGTTGTTTTTTTTTTAATCAAAAATTTTTCTTAAACGCTAGGGAGCCGGAAGCTTTTCTGAAGAGCTAACCCAAGTAAAGAAGGCAACTAGCCTTCTCTGCCATAAGACTTACTCTCAGTCTTTTCCCTGAACTGTTCTTTTTTTTTTTTTTTTTTTTTTTTTGGAGAGATTTTTACTATAGGGGCGTCGTGCGCTCGCCAGACAGACAGAGAGAGACATAGAGACAGAAAGCGAGAAATCACCCCCCAGGGGGGATGGTCATGCCACAATCCCTTCTCCTCCATTCTCCTCTTGGGATCTTGGGCACGCACGCACACACGCCCGGCGTGAGTTTTAAGCCACCGGGTGCAGGACACGAACCGCGGTCGACTACGTGGGAGTCCAGCGACATAGCCATTACGCTAACTGCTGGTTCCCCCCTGAACTGTTCTTTTTAAGTTACCTACTTAAAAGTGAAGGATTATGTGAAAGAAGCTGGATGTCTTCATTAAAATACAGTCATTTATCATACAAAATATAAATTGATCATTGTAATTAAAGTGCAAAAATATTGGGATCAGCAAATGGCATAATGGTTATGCTGCTGGATTCCCACATAGTCAACTGTGGTTTGAATACTGGTCCCGGTGACTTAAAACTCATGCTGTGTGTGTGTGTGTGTGTGTGTGTGTGTATACCCAAAATCCCAAAGGGAAAAGGGATTGTGGTGTGACTGTTCCCCCACGAGATGATTTCTCACGTTTGGTCTCTCTGGTGAATACATGCGCCCTAAAACAAAAATCTCTCTAAAAAAATAAAATAAAGTACAAAAATATCATTGGGTAAAACTACCATAATGTTTTTAAAACATGGAAACAGGTCCTCACAGGGAATGCTGTTTAGTGGAAGAAACACTCCTGAGGGAGACTCGAAGGTAACAGTAGCCCTTTTTCCTCCAAAGACCCTGAGTATCTATCTCTCCCAAAGCTCTAGGCTACCTGGCCATTGTGATGGAGTATGGATAATTGTAAAAGCGACCAGGAGTATGTTCTATTTATACAGTTATGCCTTTCGGACCCTCTGATCATTTCACTTTAAAGTAGGAGAATGGGAGTTGTGTTTTTAGTAACCGATTGATTTGTCACCCTAAATCTTTTTTTTTTTTTTTTCACATTGCCAGAGGGTATGTGCTCTCACCAGAGAGAGACAGAAAGACAGGGAGAAGAAGAGGGAGAGAGAGAAAGCTCCTCACAGTGGGTCATGGTCATACCCCAATCCCTTCTCCTCCACTTCTCCATCCTGTCAAAATTTGAGGCAAACACACACATGTGCCTGGTGTGTTTTTTAAGCCACCTGGGCTGGGATTCAAGCTGCTGTCAGCCATGTGGGATCTGGCTCCCTTAACTTCTAAGCCAACCCCAACCCAAATATCACTTGTCATCTTTGAAATTCTCTACCCCTTTGGACACCTTTTGTGTTTCTCTGCTGGTGGCTCTCATAAGGTACACAAATGTGTGTTTTTTGTTTTTTGAATGTGGGATTTTAAGTCATTTTAATCAAATATTTTCTCTTAAAGGTCAAAGAACAAGAAATTCTTGGGGTTCTGGCCTTATTCTGCTGCTAGTCCAACTCATGTGTGCACTGTGTCAAAGCCAGTCATTTTCATTCTTCTCTAGTGCGTCATGTGCTTTAATGTCCTGCTGTTCATGGTGCTTTTTGCTTTTCTGCTTGTAAACTCTTACTTATCCTTTAAGATTTATTTCAAATGTCAGCTCTCCCCAACTATTTCTTTCCACACAGGATAAGCACAGTCTATACCATGCTTTTGCTATACTTTTTCTGATAAACCTCTGATGACGTTTTTGTGTTTTATTCTTTTATTACTTTTGTTTCTGTGATTGTGAGCTCCTTGAAGTCAGAGACTATAACTCCATCCTTATGCTCAGTGACACTAGAAGATCAAATGACCAGAGAACAGCAGTTAAATATTTACAGGTATACTTTGATGAATGGGTAGTCTTTTAGAAATTCATTTAGTTATGTTTAAAACTCAAAGTACAAATCCTGAGAAGCAACATTGGCATGTGGTGGTGTTTCTACAAAGCCTTCACAGCACTGCAGGATAAAAATACTTCAGCATACAGTTTTCCATTGTTCATTCACAGTTAAAAATCAACAGGGCTTACCTTAGGCAGAACTGTGAAGTTTGGAAAGTTTGTCTTATTATCTGGCCATCTCCCTTTTTCACTTTTTCCCTGTAGCATTGTCTATCTTTAGGCATCTACTTTTTATCCCATTTTGATCTTTTCTATCAGTTCTTTATATATTTTAAGAGTGGATGGGTATAAATCAAACTGGATATTTGATTTTTAAATGTTTTATTAGTAGTGTATAATAAAAGCTATTTGATTACCCGTTGAAGGTATATGAGTAGGCAGATTTTCCCATGAGAGAGGAAGAGTAGACATTGAAAGAATACCATTTATAAATTGGCCCCAAACACAAAATTGAATAGTCATTTTAGTTTGCTGGGGGATTTGTCACCAGGACAACCATCTCTGTTTCCTGGACCAAATGGGCAGATCTGGCTTAACTGCATTTGTTGCAGATCTGCTCTGAGGATTTAAAACTAGCTGCCAAAAGTGACCCACTAAAATGGCCAGTACCCTTAGGCAGGACCAGGATCATCACTGGCTAATCCATATGGGCCTTGTGCAAATTGGAGTAAGGTGCTCTTTCCTTATGTGTTTTTATTTTTATCTGTCCAAAAATTATAGTAATTTACAGAATTTGTTGAGTAAGACATTATTCCATCTGCCAGAAAATTGTTACCATAATTAATACAAATCTTTACCATCCCTGATGTGCACGTGCCCCGTCAGTGCAACACCATCATTTGCTGCAGAGGGGCAAACCCAGGAAGGCACTACACTCTCCAGTTCGCTGCAAGCCTACCTGTCCTGTTTTCTTACCAGTTTACTTCAACTGTGACATGCTTTGCCTGGTCCTTGCAGGCACTGGAATTTTCAACCCTTGGCCTGTGATTCCCTGAAGCATTTTTTAAAACTAAGTAAAGATATTCCCATGTTCTGTTGTTAAAGAAGGGTCCCCTTTAGTACATTAAAACAGCAGTCCCCTAAACAGTCTGGGAGTGTTAAATGGCATTAGTAACTCTTTGACTTTCTATTTAAAGAAACTAATTTAGTAGTTGGGATCATTGGGATTTAAATATTTTTAGTAGTTTGTCACTCAAAGTACAAGAAAGATCTGACTCATAAACATCTTATATACTGTCTTGCTTGAGACTCTAATGCAATAGCCATAGGATGTCATGCAAAGAAAACTTGAAATTTGAAAGGAACCTCTAAGATTATAAATAGAAAAAGAGAAAATGTTGACTTAAAAAAAAAAAAAAGCAACAGCTTAGAGGAAATGACTGTCACCCAGGACAAGATAGCATGTGTGGTATGGGTCTCTTATTCTTTTTTTTTTTCTAACTTATTTTATATATTTATTTACATTTTTTCACATTTACTTTACATATCAAAAAAAAGTTTTGCTCATACTCCATAGTTCTTGACAGTTAATAAACAACTTTCAAAATTTCAAAATACTGAATTTTAAAGATAATGTTCGAAATATTTCTTATAATTTTGTATAATTTTGTTTATGACTCTATAACAGCAGAAATAGTATGATTTTAAATATTTTTGAGAAAATATTTACATGTCAACTACTCGAATTGTTGAAAAGCAAGTGCCCAGCACACTAGTCACACATAATCCTTCTCAATTCAGCCCTGCCTACCACGTATTCTGTGATACACCATCTGCTAGCAATGATCAGTCTCTTTTTCTTCCTTCAAAGTCTTTCTCAAGATAATCCTCTGGTATGGTTGTTCTTTTGCAATCTCTACTGATTACAATGCTGGGCTAGAAAAGTCCAGGTTATTTTACGTTATAAATTATTTCATGTATCTTATCTAATCCTCTCTGCCAGGCAGAACTATTTATCGGGCCAGGCCATCTTTCTAAGAGCTTCTGTTGGCTTACTGAGATCCACCTTAGTTCCATAGTTTTCTGATTGATCTTCAGATATGACATTCCAGTCAAAGCCCTGTACAATAATGAATATTTCCAATTTCTGATTCAATGCAATAAGAATTATTGAATTTATGCAAATAACCCTTCTGCCACAAAGTAAGAATACTCTCAAATAGTTCCAATTCAAGAAGGTTCAGGAAAGAAGAAAAGTTTGCTTCCATTTGGAGAAACAAACAAGAAAAATATTTTAACAAATTACTGAACCTACCAACAACTCAAAAGAAAGTAAAATGTTTAAATTGGTAAAACAAAGCATAGTAAAAAAAAAATCAGTAGTGTTTTACTCAAAAGTCATAAAATTTTATATTACAGTTCAGTCTTATGTTCAAACACTCTTCTGTTGAATATGCAATGTTGCTGTGGTCCAGTCTTTCTGCTTAAATCCTGGAAGTTAGCATTCAACATTGTTAAAATCACTTCTTGTCTGAATATTTTGGGAGTCTAGGAAATGGATTTAGAGCATGTCTTCTCTGAACTCGCCAGAACACACCTCAGCTTTAAAATCGCTTCTTGTCTATTTTGGGAGTCTCTTTTTTCTTTTCTTTAATTTTGCCAGAGGACATATGTTCTCACCAGAGAAGGACAGAGAGGGAAAACAAGAAAGCACCCCTCATGGAACACCGTCAGACCTCAGTCCCTTCTCCTCCATCTCTCCACCCCATCATGACTTTGGTAAACACACACACACACACACACACACACACACACTCCTGGTGTGTTTCTCAAGCTGTGAGGTCTAGGACTCAAACCACAGAGTCGACCATGTGAGATCTGGCTGCCTTAACTACCAGGCCACAGGCTGGTCTCCCCTTACTCTTTTTTTCTTTTGGAGAGGTTTTCGCTATAGGGCGCGTGCGCTCGCCGGACAGAGAGAGAGAGACAAAGAGACAGAAAGCGAGAAATCACCCCCCGGGGGGATGGTCACGCCGCAATCCCTTCTCCTCCATTCTCCTCTCGGGATCTTGGGCACGCACGCACACGCGCCCGGCGTGAGTTTTAAGCCACCGGGTCCGGGACGCAAACCGCTGTCGACTATGTGGGAGTCCAGCGACATAGCCATTATGCTAACTGCTGGTTCCCTCCCCTTACTCTTAAATGGCTTTATGTTACATGAATTAAATGTTCTTTTTAATTACTATTCCTTTAAAGAAAAAAAAAAAAAACCTTCATTTTTACAAATGAGAAAATCGAGTTGTATAAAAGCATAGGAGTCTGCCCAAAATCATAATTTGTATATGACAAAGCTGGAATTAAAACCCAGATCTGATCAGTTGCAAGGGCTTTATTGATTGGCTGCCTCTTCTAGCCTTAACAGTTTCAAAAGGTTTGCTTGGCTTATCAGTAGAAAAAGAGAAAGGAGCTTGTACTCATCTCTCTTGCATTGGGTTACCCAAGATCTAAAACTACAATTTAAGCCAATATTGTTAGTACTATGGTTCAGTTACATCATAAAATAAATATAACAGTATTTTTAGGTTCTGTATAAGATGTATAATTATTTTATTATTTTAGTTTGTAATTTTTATCTAATTTCTAATTCTCCAATTGAAAAGTGAACTTCGATTTCACAACTTGGCTGAATTTCAAAGCTCCATGTATCTTCAGAATAAAAGTAGAATGTTAAATGATTTTATCTGTATATGCTCTTGTGAAGTCTTTTTTCCCCCTGAGAGAGAGAGACAGAGAACAAGCGAGATACCGTCGACAGGGCCTTACCGTGTTGTCCCTCTGCCCCAGCCTCCCAGTTAGCTCAGTTTACAGGATCACCCTACTGCGCGCAGTCTGTTGAGGGTCTCTCTGCGCAGCCTCACCTGTCAGGCAGTGGCGCCTTCCTGCGTATGCCCACCTGTTTGTGCTGCTGTAGCTGGGCCTACTTTTTAAAAATTTATTTGACATCTGTGGTACTTTGAGTAGTTTTGAGGAACTTGTAGTTGAGTCATTTGATGGTATACTTCTCTGCACCAGACCTCAGCTTTTGCAGTTGTTATACTCTATGCACAGATATTTAAAAAATATATTTGAAGTCTTCAGAATGCTACAACCTTTCCTTGTAATGTGTTATATATTTGAGGAAAACCCAAAGGAAGGAGCTAATGATATGTTCAGGCAGAAACTTTTTAAACTGAAAAGCAGTAGATGTGTTGGAAAGTTGAGAAAGGATAAAGTGAACTTGGTAAGCTTATGCAAAACATGATATGCCAGTGAACAGTATTCCCACCACAATGCAGCTCCACTGAGTACAATGCTCTTTGTCTACTTCATTCATGGGTGTGTCTCTATTAACTGGGAGACTGCCTGGCACCTAGTAGGAACACAGTAAGAATTTGTTGAATCAAGGAAGAATGAAAGGTATTAGACGGGTTTCTGCTTTGTGTCTTGCTGGCTGCCTGTGATTTTGATTGCAATGAGTCATTCCTTTTTAAGCTATTACATGCCAAGTTGATTAATCTAGTTGTTAGTTCCTCATATTTTATAGCTTCAAAGTGTCATTTATTACTCATTTGTTCAACAGGTATTTATTGAATATCTAATGTATACTAAGCAGTGTAACATTAAAAAGCAGCCAGAGCTTATCTTTTTTGGCAAAGGATCATGTTAATTTAACAAAATTAATATTCTAGGGCATTGCATATTGTATGTGGGGTTGGCCTAGGCAATAAATTAAATACCAGCTTTTAGAAAACATTGATGTGATGCAATTGTAGAGAGGAATCATAGACTTTGAATAGATGAAGAGGGGAAGGAGGGATTCCAGTCGAGAGTGGCAAAGCATAATCTGGGATAAAGCCATTAGGAGTATTTCAGGAAACTTCAGTAGCTCATCCTGGCAAAGCAGAGCCGGATGGTTAAGGAATACATGAAAGTAGTCGATAGGCTTAGCTGATTGTATTATAGAATATTTCAGTGTCAGGTCAGTTAGACTTGATCTGTAAGAATGACTGAGCATGTCTAACCCTGGGGAAGATTCCTAGGTCTCCTTTGGCTGCTGTGACCCTAACCCTTGTCATCTTTGTAGGTTCCTCCTTACCTCTTGACCTCTTTGCTATGTACGTTGCCTTGCTTGTGAGCTTCATCATCATATATACATTTCCTTTGATAGCTGTACTTGTATGTCTAATAGGTGTCTCAAGTTCTTCACATGCCTAAAATTTAGTTCTTGGTTGTTACTCACTCCATCCCTAAACACTCTCTCTATTCCCATTTCCACTTAGTTACTAAGGTAAAAAGGCTGGCAGTTATTCATAATTCCTCTTTTCTTGACAAGACACATCAGGTTATTGTCATGTCCTGTCAGCTCTGTCAACACAGTACACCCCTGAACCCTCCTGCAAACACTAGTCTTACCTGCCATCTTCACTCCTGAATGTAGATTCAGGACTGATTACATGATGCACAGCACCTAGTGAGAAATTAAAATACAGTGCCTTTGGGACCAGCAGATGGCATAATGGTTACATCGCTGGACTCCCACGTAGTTGACCATGGTTCGAGTCCCAAACCTGGTGACTTAAAACTCACACCTGGCATATGTGCATATGTGCCCCAAATCCCAGGAGGAGAATGGAGGAGAAGGGATTGTGACGGGACTATCCCCCCAGGAGGTGATTTCTCACTTTCTGTCTCTGTCTCTGTTTCTCCAGCAAGCACACGTGCCTTATAGCAAAAAAACTCTCTCTTAAAAAAAAAAAAAAAAAAAGTGCCCTTTGTTCTGAAGTTACTAAGGGTTTCTGAACAGTGACAGCAGTTCATTAAATCAAACACAAGCCTTTCTGTGTGGGAAAGTGTGACTGTACTGGACTCCTGTTCACGAAGCTGGCCCTGCTTCTGCTGCTGCAGTGGCTTCCTAACCGGTGGCCCCTGCTTCATCTTCACAAATCAGAGTCCTTAATGTAGATCTACTCAGCACACTGCCCTGCTTATTGCAATTAAATGAAAAAGTACAAGGTTCTGCATGATCCAGCCTCTGAAAATAGGGTCTTAGCCCCTTTCTTCTTCTGCCACACTGCTCTGTCACTGACTGAGCAGCAAGTGGCCCCCCTTTTGTCTGCCAGATAGAAGAGCTATCCCATCCTGGGCTCTTCTTTCTACCCAAGCACAGGTCTTTCCCTGCATCTTTACATGCCATCCTACAGTTCTCAGTTATATCATTTCCTGACCACTCAAAGGTAAGCTAGTCTAGTCTTCTCCTCCCACCACTGCCTGGTTAGTTACTATGGATTACCCAGGCCCATTATTAACAATGTTTTTATTAATTAGTTATGTATTAAGAGTTTTTTTATTTTTTAAGAGGTTTTTGCCTTAGTGTGCATTTGCTCGTGTGTGTGTGTGTGTGTGTGTGTGTGTGTGTTTAGAGACAGAGACAGAGAGGCAATAGCCATGCCACAGTCCTTTCTCCTCCATTCTCTTCCTTGGATCTTGAGCACAGACACACATGCTCCTGGCATGAGTTTCAAGCCATCAGGTCTGGGACTCGAACTGTGGTCATCCATGTGGGAGTCCAGCAACATAATTTCCACGCCATCTGCTGGCCCCAAATTGGGACTTTTTGACTACATCCTCATCACTAGCATTTTCCATTTCAGAGATTTTTTTGGAAGTTACCATGGCTTGATTTCTTTGTTAAATTCTAACAATTTTTTTATTTGTTGAATTCTCATAAAATTGAATTAACTATACTTTATTTAAAAGTTAATATTGGGGGCACCAGCAGGTGGCATAGTGGTTAAGGCACTGGACACTTCCACATAGCCAACCGTGGTTCAAGTCCCTGATCTGGCGGCTTGCTTTCCCACTTTCCCTCTGCTTGCGTGCACTCTTTCTCTCTCTCTCTTCCTCCCTCCCTCCCTCCCTCTGCTCATTCTCTCTCTCTCTCTCTCTCTCTTCTCTCTCTCTCTCTCTCTCTCTGTGTCTCTGGTCAAATTAAATAAGTGAATGAATAAATAAAATTGAATAAATAATTCTTTAAAAAAGTTAATATTGGAATCTTGGTTTTTTTGGAGAGGTTTTTGCTACAGGGTGCATGCGCTTGCTAGAAAGACAGAGAGAGACAGAGAGACAGAAAGCGAGAAATCCCCCCCTGGGGGAGTGGCCATGTTGCAATCCCTTCTCCTCCATTCTTCTCTCAGGATCTTGGGCACTCACGCACACGCGCCCGGTGTGAGTTTAAGCTGCTGGGTTCGGGACTCAAACCACACTCCACTACATGGGAGTCCAACGACATAACCATTTCGCTAACTGCTGGTCCCAATATTGGAATCTTAATGAGAGACACTTTCCCTTTAAAATGGTATCTCTCTTATGTGTCATAACACAGGATGCACATATGTACCTGCTTGGACAAAGAAATGGAATTGCTATTAACTATTTTTTTAAAAGAGTTATTTTATTGAACTTTATTTATTTCAGTTTGATCAGAGAGATAGAGAGGGAGAGAGAGAGAGAAAGCCAGCCGCTGGGTTCAGCACTCGAACCACAGTTGGCCACGTGGGAGTCCAGCGCTCTTAACCACCACGCCACCTGCCAGCCCCGCCATTAACTATTGAAACTAAGGTTAATGGTATAAGGTGAGCAGAGTTTTCCCCTCAGAATTAATATTGTATACTATAATTCCAAAGATTCACAACCCAAGCGTCACAGATTTATGTAAACCCATTCAATAAATATTGAGCACCTGTTACGTATATCCCTGATGGTCAGAAATCAAAAAGGAGTAAGGCACTTTCCTGCCCTTGAGTTGCTATCTGTGATTAATTTGTTTTTTTGTTTTTTTTTTTTTGATATGCAGTGTTCTGTATAGTTTCAAAAACAAATACTAAATCTGCGTCGTGAACTATGGTTAGATATTTTAGCGTTTATATTTGAAGCTTAACTATCAAATCTAAATATAGCTTTTAAGATTGTATTTCATACTCTAAAATGAGGCATTTGTATAGGAGAAACACATGTGTGCACACACATCATTCGAGGCTGACATGAACAAGAGATATTTTAACATTGATACACAAATCTGTTGTTTACCAGTACTGTCTGGTACACACATCAATTTTGGAGGGCGGTGGGATGGCCAAGTGCTGTTGTTCCCAGAATTTTCCATCCTTATTACATAATTACATTGAATGCCATATGGTGTTTTATTGTAGTTCATTAAATTGCTAGCATTTATACTTCTATTTGTATTATCATTAATGCATTTCAGTAGCATTGTTTTTATAATCAAAAACGTTAGATATTCTTTTTCATAAACTATCCTTCCAGATGAAAATAGTTAATAGAATAGAGCATCATGGCTTTTCCAGAAATAATCCCCATGTGGGCGCTTTGTGGTGAAAAAATGACAATGTATGTGCTATATAGCCTTTGAAACATATACTGTAACTATTGCCAACCAGGTTAACAAATAATCGAACATTTTTTTCAGGGACATTTTTCTTTGAAAATTATTTCTATTGGTTAAGTACATCAATACATTTTTCCTTTCTGGGATTCTAGAATAATAAGTTATTTCTAATACTGGAGTTTTTCAAATAGCTATTATTAAAGTCTTTTTAAAAGTTCATAACCTAGAGAACCAGCAGTTAGCGTAACGGCTATGTCGCTGGACTCCCACGTAGTCGACCGCGGTTCGCGTCTCGGACCCAGTGGCTTACAACTCACGCCGGGCGCGTGTGTGTGCGTGCCCAAGATCCCGAGAGGAGAATGGAGGAGAAGGGATTGCGGCGTGACCATCCCCCCTGGGGGGTGATCTCTCGCTTTCTGTCTCTATGTCTCTCTCTGTCTGTCTGGTGAGCGCACGCGCACTATAGCAAAAACCTCTCAAAAAAAAAAAAAAAGTTCATAACCTCAAAATTTTTTTAATTAACTTTAATAGATAAAAATTTTTCTAAGCCATATTACATATTATTCCTATATCCATACCTAATATACAGAGTTTACTGGGGCATAGTTTAACCTTCTTCAACCTAATTTTTCATGTGCACACTTATTTTTGAATTACATGTAGTAGATACCTTTGAGTACTGTCAAGAAGAGTAAGTTATCTACCCCTTCACAAGATGGCCCCAGGGCCTTTTGCAAACTTTTGCTTGCTTTATATAGTTCTTCAGTTCCCTCTTATCAGCTATCATTTTGCCACACTGATTGTGTTACTGTCCATTGCAACAGCCCCTCTCTTCCTTCTGATTTAGTGTTTTTAATTTCCTGTGAGCAAGGACTCCAGTTTAAAAATTTCATTAGAATGAATAGTGTGTATGAAAAGAGACAGAATAGGCTCTGAGTGAAGGTCAGCTGAGCTTCCCTATGAGTCAAGTGCTCAGAGCTGTCATGTTTGGTGCTTGACCTTGTAACAACATTACAAGTTTGGTTTGCCTAAGTGCCTTTTTTTTTTTTTTTTTTTTTTTGCTGCTTTTCTCGTTCTCGGTAGGGTAGCTGTCATATTTAGCAAATCAAAAAATGGAAAATATATAGACTTTATCATTTTAGAACTCTTCTTTTCAGTCACTAGATCTTTGTTAACATGATATACTTGTACCATCTATCTGAAAATCAGATATATAATAAAAGTATTGCTAATTAAGTTTCTTGATATCTTTCCAAGTGATTTGCTATGAAACTGAATCATGCAAGTAAATGAATTCTATTAAGCTGTTGATTACCAAAGCTCGTGTCTCTTCTGTTTATTCAAATCTCTATCATGGCTCTAGCATGGGGTTTCAAATCAGTTGAGTGTTGACTGCATATCAGGATACTTGGCAGTCAATCACAATGTACATTCATTGAACCCTCAGTGTATATTTTGGGACATGTCTTTGTCAGGCTTTGTGTTAGTCATCGTGCCCACAACCAACAGAAAGACACGATTTTTATGTTTATAGGGCTTACATAGTACTCAGCAGTTCTCAGTTTTGTATATACAAATCAGCAGGGTTCTTCATTAAAATTGTAGACTCTTTTATTCTCATTGCATGTGTAGTGCCCTATCATGAATAAAAAGGGGGAAAAATTGAAAGAATTCTGAGGGGCCAGCAGGTGGCATAGAGGTTAAGGCACTCCCACGTGGCCAACCATGGTTTGAGTCCTAGACCCAGTGTCATGAAAATCATACAGGGTACATGTGTGTATGTGTGTCCAAAATTCCAGGAGGAGAAGGGAATGTGGTGTGGCTACCCTTGTGAGGGGTGATTTTTCACTTTCCCTCTCACTGTCTTTATCTCCTTTTTGGTGAGCCCATGTGCCCTATGGCAAAAATCTTCAAAAAAAAATAAATAAATAAATAAAAATCTGGGACCAACTGGTGGCATGGCGGTTAAGGTTACTGGAACCCATAAGGCCAACTGGGAAGTTGAGTCCCAGTCCCAGTGGCTTCAAAACAAAAGGTACATGTGTCTGCATGCCTGAAATCCTGAAAAGAGAATGGAAGAGAAGAGATTATGGTGTTACTTTCCCCTCTGTGAGGACCTTTCTCACTTTCTCTCCCCCATCGCATGTGAGTGCAGGCACCCTATAGTAAGCTATAAACACATACACACACACACAAACTCACACACAAAATGAATTCTGGGGTCCAGCAAGTGACATGGTCAGTAAGGCACTGTATTCCCACATGGTCAACCACAGTTCAATTCCTAGACCTAGAGGCTTAAAAATCATGCCAGGCACATGCATGCCCAAAATTCCAAAAGGAGAATCAAGGAGAAGGGATTGCTGCATGGCCCTCAGGAGAGTGATTTCTTATTTTCCCTCTCTGTTTGTCTCCTCCTTTCTCCAGTGAGCTCACACACCCTATGGCAAAAACCTATTTAAAAAAAAAAAAGACTTTTGGGCTAGCCAGTGTCATGGTGCTTAAAACGGTTTTCTCCCTGATGGTCTTGGCTTCATTTGCTTTCACCGAAGATTTCCGTTATAGTTTTTGTTAATGGATTTTAAAAGGAGTGTAGATCAGAGGTAACATCATCTCTGACAGGCAGTAGACATCCTGAATGTCATCAGTGGAGTGTAGTTGCGTAACACATTGCATCATTCTTTTTCTCAAGTTTATTTTATTGAGAAAGAGAAAGACAGGCATCCTTGACAGGTTCTCATTACACAGCGGTCACCCTCCCTTCGCCCTTTCCCACCAAGCCAGGATCACAGGCACACGCAGGTCCACCCTGCATTCTCAAGTCAACCCAGAATATGAAGCCCACTCCTTCATATGGCTTCTAGCATTGCAGACCTACTCCCTGTGCCACTGTGGCTGGGCCCATTCCTCCTTCTCTAACACGGTGCTTGTGCTCACCTGCTAGGTGACTGGAAATACTGAGTCTTCAAGTGACACTTGCATTAAAGAGTGAGTGAAGTACATGGAGATAGGAGCTTGTCATGGAAAGGAGAACTGAGGACTAGAGAAAAAGGGTGACAAATTCCAGGAATCGCCAGTGAGAAATCCTTGGATGTTATAAGAAACTCCCTCATTTATTTTTTTTTCCACTTCTGTTTTTTGAAGCTCTTTATTTTGGTTACTAGTCTGTCTTGCCCATTCTTCCACTAGGTTTTAGTTTTTCTCTAGCAGCATCTGACACTGGATCAAACTTACATTAGGCCCCCAGGGACCTCTTGAAATGAGTATCATATGTCCATTTACTGCACTCGACAGCTTCTCTCCAACCTACTGTTACTAATAGCTTCTCTTCATCTCTTGTTTATTGTCTTCCCTGACAGTAGTTTCTGCTTTCCCTGGTTCATTCCCTTACTGCTTTCAGAATTAATCTTCGTTTTAAAATAAACCTTTTTAGGACCAGTGGATGGCATGATAATTGCATCGCAGGACTCCCACATGGCTGACTGTGGTTTTTTTGTTTGTTTTCTTTTTTTTGGAGAAATTTTTGCTATAGGGCACATGCGCTCGCCAGAAAAACAGAGAGATAGAAAGCGAGAAATCACCCCCCCCAGGGGGGATGGCCGCAATCCCTTCTCCTCCGTTCTCCTCTCGGGATCTTGAGCACGCATGCGCCCGGCGTAAGTTTTAAGCCACCGGGTCCGGGACGTGAACCGCGGTCGACTACATGGGAGTCCAGCAACATAGCCATTACACTAACTGCTGGTCCCACAGGGCTGACTGTGGTTTGAGTCCTGTACTCAGCAGCTTTAAACTCATGCTGGGCGTGTGTGTGTGTGTGTGTGTGTGTGTGTGTGTGTGTGTCCAAAATCCCATGGGGAAACTTCAGGAGAAGGCATTGGGGGAGAATATGAATCTTTGCTGGTGCAGCAACTGGACCCATTTGAAAAGGTCCTGGGTTCTTGCCCTAGGTCCTCTCTGGACATGCTGGGTGCATGCATACATACGCGTGATTTAGGCCAGTGGAAGCTGCAAGTTGATCGCACTGTGAAGACCTGTGGGGGATACCTGTCTGTGTCTCTTTCTCTCTCTGTCTCCCTCAGAAGAAAAAATAATAAATGGGGGGGGGGCAGGAATAACTTGTGGCACCTAATAGCATAATTAGTACTTAATAAAAAATAAAATAAACTCTTTCCTATAGCTCTCTTGTTTTAACACCTGACACCTAGTAACTTCACTTGGCATACAAGAACATCTTCAGCTTGATTCGGACTTATTTTTGCCTCTCTGTTTAGATACACACACCTAAAAGGGTCTCACTATACTGTGATCCTTCCCCAGCCGGCTGGGATCACGGTTCCGGTGAGCATGCCCTGCATTTCAGGTCCGTCCAGGATTTGAACCCCAGGTCTTCTCTTTTGGCTCCATAATCACACAGCAGCCCTTACTGCCTGTGACCAGGACTCTTCTCTTTCTCTTGCTCTTTCATTCTTTCTTGCACATTCTTTTTCTGTTTTTCATAGAGAAAGACCTACTCTTACTCAACTTCTGAGGGTCCTTCATCATTGATGGAATCTGCCACCTTATTTTCTGCCCCTCAGTCCCCTTCTTTGCTCAGCAGACTCCTGGCTGAGGTCCTTGCCTGTCCAGAAAAGCCTTCCTTACCCCCCTGGTAATTGCTTCATCTTCCCATGCACACCACTCACCTCTCCATTGTGGCTCTTCCTACACAGTATTTATCTCTTAGTGACTTGCCTATCACAGGCTCTCGAGTGGTGGTAGAGACGTGGTATCAGTTTGGAAATAGAGGCTTTTGTTTGGAGTAGAAGGTGGCTGGTGAGAAGATAGTATAAATATGTGTTTAATAGAAATTAGAGATGTATATTATCCAGTGTGAAGAAAAACAAGTGGGATAAGAAAGACATTGGAATGGTAAAAAATACATGTTAGAGAGCTGTCAACAGAAAGGAGACCTGATCAGAAGAACAAGTATAGTGACATAAGGATTTTTTTTGGGGGGGGAGGGGGTAGGAGCATATCTTACATTTTATTTTTGGTACTATTGTGATCTATATAAGAAGGACTGATATATAAGATATAGATCACACCTCTCCCACTGTCCACAAGTGAAAAAACCTTTCAATTTAGCAAGGAGGGTGAATAAGTACATAAAAAATTCTACTCTAAGTTTAATAATGACAACCCCTGTGTAGTTAGGGTGCTTGAATACATTAAGAAAGCTGATTCTGATTCTTCACACTAATTTGTGTGTCTTGAGCAGTGCAGATGAGAAAACCATTCAGATAAAAAGTATGGGAGAGACAGATTAGTGATTGGGAGGGGAGAGTCTTTGTGGACTAATATGGATACAAGTGCTTGGAGTGAATAGGACAGAATTAGAAAGACCTAATAAGAGAGATTTGGGAAGATAGAGATTAATAGTAGAATAAGCATAGCTTTTCCACTCTGATGTTTACCTTTACAAAAGAAAGGATAAAAGCAGGTATTACATTGCTTAGTAGTTACCTTAAACTCAAGAGTTTTGTGTATTACCAGTTTTTTTTAATGGTAATGATACTTGGTGAAAAATCTAGCTGGGGGAACTAGCAGATGGCATAATGGTTGTGTTGCTGGACTCTACTTGTTGACCACGGTTCAAGTCCTGGACCCAGGATCTTAAACTCACGCCAGGTGCATATGCATGTGTGCCCAAAATCCTGAGAGGAGAATGGAGAAAAAGGGATTGTGGCATGGCCAGCCCCCCAGGGTGTGTGTGTGGGGGTGGGGGTGGGGGGTGATTCATTGCTTTCTGTCTCTGTCTCTCCGGTGAGCACACACACCCTATAGCAAAAATCTCTCAAAAAATGAAAAATCAGACTGGAGCTCATACTTTTAATGTCCTCGTCTCTCTTGAGATGTTGCAGTTGTTCATAATGATATGCTTTACATCACTAGCTACATGTCATATCATTATAACAATACTTTACTTTGAACAAGATTTCATTTTATGGCATTATGTCATCAAAAGCTCATAATATAACCAACATCTACTAAAATATGAGCATACCTTTTGTTAGTTCCTATAAGGTATCAGTTAAAAGTTCATTGACTGTAAGTTCATAAGGAAAAGAAAAGAATTTGGATTTGGAGGGTTTTTTAGTTGCAGTTTTGTTTACGATAAGTCCAATTCTAGCATTAATCTTTCATCACTATCACAGAAATTTATATGTGATGTGTATTTCCACTCTTGAATTTAAAGTTTAAATTCTCCAAAATGGAATTGTGCAGAAATTCTCTTTCTTATCCTTTTATTTATCCTCTTGATGAAGAGCAGTGAGAGACCGTATGGTCTGAAACAGCTTCCACAGGGCAGTGGATCAGTAGGGAGTCGTCCTTTGCCTCTTTGCAGTCCTAAATGATACTCAGGGGCTTCCACTCTTTAGTATCCATGGTACTGCTGTCAATACCACAGCAGCTGCTCCTAAATGCAACTTTCTCCTTAAAAGGCTGACTGACAACTACTCTGATTTTTTGTTGTTGGTGGCGGCTTGATTAGGCTCCAGTGAGCACCAGAATATCTCTTCTTGATTTTTTAAATGCCTTATTAAAACCTACCTTTTCCTATAAGAAATTCTCACTGAATCCCAACCCACATTGGTGGCCACATACTGCCAGATATTACTCATATATTATTCCAGCATTTATAGTTTCATGGAGTCACTAATGAAGTAGCCGGTTGCTCTAGTTGCTTTGTTACCATAGCAACAATAATCTTGGTTAGTGTGCGCCCGGGTAGCTTCCTACAGTTTGACATGATATGCAGCTAATAATTCTGATTTCTACACAGAGGCAACTGGGATTTTACAAAGTAATATTTTTAAGTCTGCTGAATAGAAGTTGTTTGATCCCACTGTTCTGTTTTGTTGGCACCCATCACATAGTCATAGGATCTTAGAAATTTTAATTTGGAAAAATGATTCATACTGGTGGTATATATCAAAGTAGCTGGCTAGAGAAACATTGCTTCTATCACCCTAAGCATTTTTCTTTCTTAATTTCTTTCTTTCGTTTTATTTAATTTTTTTTTTTTTTTTTTTTTTTGAGAGAGAGAGTGAGTCAGAGTCTCACCATTGCAGTCCTCCTGTCTCAGCCTCTTAGCTGGGTCTACCCATGTCACTAAGCCCAGCTCTTTTTGAGGCAGGGTCTTGCTCTGTTCTCAGGCCAGCCTCAAAATGGTGAGGGTCCTGCCTCAATCTCCCTGGCCGCTGGGCTTACAGATGCACAGAACCACACCTGACCTTTAGGTTGGACTGGGAATCAAAGCCAGGCTTACCCTGTGGTCCCAGCCTGTCAAGCATACCATGTTAGCAGTGCTTGCCACCTTGCCCTTGCCCATAAGCAGTTCATTTAATCCCTAGGCTAAACATTTTTAGGAGTTAAAGAAATTGATGAGAGGATTAGAAACTGGACTTCTTAGGAATCTTGAGTACTTAGCTTTAAATAATATAAAAATTCTTTAATTTTTACTATGATAAATATGAAAATTGGAAAATACTTGTCATCATAGTAATTTTTTTTTTCAGTTTTTGATTGTTTAATTTCTGTTAGGTCAGCTTCCTTGAACTGCATTACCTCATTTATTCCCTCCTGCACATGCACTTTAAATTCCTTTAGTCACTATTAACAGTTACGTAAATCTTTTTTCACTTTTTAAATGTGTTTCTTTCAGATTTCACATAGTGTAAGCATGTGTTTTATGGAAAATACACATTCTGTAATAGACATTATTTAGAGAATATAGTCTAACCTGTTCATTGTGATAGTGTTTACAATTTCAAGAATCTGATCTAATCTTAAATTATGTAAAATTATCATTATACCATATGCTGTAAAATGCATGAAGACTCACTTTAAACCACCAAATTCATCTTCTATCTAAATTGCATTCATCAAACATACTCCATACTTTAAGCCCTATCTTGCAATATGAATTAATTCCACACAGGGCCACTTCTTTGTAGTCATCTATAATTTCATGTTGATCTTTATAAAAATAGAGCAAACTCAGACTCTTAATTTTTCTTGGATCTAAATATTGAATAAGAAAAACGTGGATGTGTTTTATACTGTGTTCATTCGTATATATTTTATATTATATATATATGTACATACACACACACACACACACACACACACATATGCATACACTTTTTTTTTATTCATTCCTGCCTAACTCTATTGTTGAATGGGTAGTGCTAAGAGATGCAGGTTGTAACTTCACTTTGAACTAACTCATGGACGTAGATTTTGAACTAACCCATGGATGTAGATTTTGCCCTTGCCTTCAGTTAGTAACACTGTGAATGAACCTCTGGTTAGGCATAGAGGGCACAGGGTAAAAGAACTTGGTATAAATGGTTATCACAAATGGAAAAAAATATATAGTAGTTAATGCATTCCTGCTTTCCTACTGGTGAATTAACCTCTCATCATCTTCCAGTAGAAAGATGTCTACCAAAGCAGCACTTGGAAAAATGTATGTAAGTGACCCAGATCATCATATCAACAGCTTAAAGAATAAAAATGAATTTTTCCATCACTTCATGAACATGAAATAAAAATATGTAGTCTATTTTGTAGTTTTTACCATCCATGCATGTTGATAATACAGAATACATTTGTGAAGTATTAGCTCTTCTGTGAATAACCAGTGCTACATGAAGAATGGCCTAACATGTCTAACATTTGGTAGGAATTCTGGGCTATAAGTGATTGAAACATGAAGCTGTTTGTAAATACAGCTATCCTTCCAAGTAAAATAACAGAGTCAGGTCCTTAAATCAAGACTATTTTCCTTCACATCTTGTTTATAAACCTTTTTCCTGTATGCTAACATTAGTTGCCTTTGTTCTAAGACTAGCTATTTAAAAAATCCTAGGTTTGAATTGAATCTGATAAAATTTTATATACAGCCATGTGTCACATAGTGATATTTTGATCACTAACAGACGGCATATACAACGGTGGTCTCTTAAAGAGCTTGTAGGCTCTCCCATCTAGGTTTGTGTGAATACACTCTATGATCACATAACAACAAAGTCATCTAATAATGCATTTCTCAGAACGAGTCCTTATGTTAAGCAACATATAACTGTATTTAGAAGAAACTTGCTGAAAATTTGCTGTAAAAGCTTTTTACTAATAAATTAGTTATTTTATTGAAATCATAAAATGATTTAGTTTCTGATAAATTTTTTCAATTCAATTTATTGTGAAAGAAGTTTACATGTCAGGTAGGTAATTCATTATTGGTTTTGTATAAAATTCCCCAAGCCTATATATCAGTCAGTGGATCTGCACTTTGGGAAGCTTACAAAGAAGTGGTTATTGTTAAATGTCTATTGAAAAGGCGGGCAACACAAACAGAAAATTGTAATATAATAATTATGCTCATGGTTTTATCAGTATGATCATCTTATAAGAATTAGTGTGGTTTTTTTAAACCAAACTGAATTTATTTTATTTTATTAATAGTAATATCTAGAGGTTTCTTCTTTGAATTTTGTAAAGAATTTTATCCATAAAGATAAACTTTTTTTTTTTTTTTGGAGAGGTTTATTTTGCTATAGGGTGCATGCGCTCGCCAGAAAGAGAGAGACAGAGAGATAGAAAGCGAGAAATCACCCCCCAGGGGGGATGGCCACGCCGCAATCCCTTCTTCTCCATTCTCTTCTTGGGATCTTGGGCACTCACGCACACGCTCCCGGCCTGAGTTTAAGCCAAAGGGTCCAGGACTTGAACCGTGGTTGGCTGCGTAGTAGTTCAGTGACATAGCCATTATGCTAACTGTAGGTCCCCAAAAAGATAAACTTGAGACAACTCTCAAAAACCAATTCTAAGCTTAAATTTATGAATATTTTTCAAGCCTAATGAAATGAGAAGGATTTGTATTGTTTATCTCACAAGTTCATAAGTACATTAGAGTTTATAATTTTGGCATATTGAAAGGCTTAACTTGTTTTTTTCATGGCTTCTTAGGACTTTTTTTTTTGAAAAAGGCACCTATTCTTTTTATTTCAGTATTTCACTAGCAGTTTCAAATGCTAATGAAATTAGCATATAAAATGAAAATTTTATGAAGTGAATTTTGAAATTACCTCCAAGTATTTATTTCTTTGTAGCCTCATAGCCTTTGTTGTAATACTTTACTGTTTACCATGAAATGTACAAAATTAAAAATTACACAAAAGAAAAATAGGACTGAAAAGAATTCTTATTGTGATAGTCTTGTCCCTAATGTCACTATCTAGATTTTATTTAATTCCTTCTAGAGAAATTATCCAGTTCTCCAATATTTCTATCAAGATTTATATGATGTGACTTAAAAATATTCAGGGGCTTAGCCATCTTAGGTGCTTCACAGTGACTGGCCACAGCGTCTATGGCCTGTAGGGACCCATACAGTCATTCCTCTGAGGCAGACATGGCTTAATGGACTCTGGACTCTGGTTGTGATGGGGAATCAGCAAAGAAGTGCATTACTTACCTACACAGGCAAGGTTAAGTAGTAAGCTTTAGAATCAGTACTGTGCTTAGGTTTAAAGCTCACTTTATGTTTATGAAAGTCATCTGGGTGAGGAAATGGATAGTCAGGAAATCTCCTGAGTTGCACACAGGGAAGTGATTGTGTTATCTTAACTAAGTGCTATCTAAATTGATGCTCCACCTGACACACAAAAGTTCATGAGGTTCAATGTAGGTAAGTGTTGGGTAAAGTATTTAAGAAACACAAAAATCTGCTTGGGATTATGGAAGGAAAGGGGCTTATGTGCCATTATTTAATGTTCCCTGAAGGCATTAGATTATTAGTTTCTTTGGCTGATGAAGTAATATAATGCATGAGGGGGGAAAAAAGAACCATGTAGAAAATGTAGAGAAAATCAACCAAAACAATTAAGGAGGTGAAAAATGGGGGATCAGCAGATGACTAGGAGGTTTAGGCAGCTGGATTCCACATGGCCAACTGCATAGTTTGAGTCCTGTATCTGGCAGCTTGTGGAACACACCAGGTGAATGCATATATATTGCCCAGAATGCCAAGATTGCGGGTGGACATAGCCCCAGGGGATGTTTTCTCACTTTCCCTCTCTCTCTCTCTCTCTCTCTCTCTCTCTCTCTCTCTCTCTCTCTCTCGCCAGCAAGCACATGTGCCCTATAGCAAAAAAAAAAAAAAGAGAGAGAGAGAGAGAGAAAGAAAAGGGTACACTAGCCAAAGCAAATAAATATTCAAGATAGAGAAAGGAATAAGACAGAGTTACTTTATTCAGTAGCATCCACTATATAGTTTGTCTGATGTAGACCCTGTCTCTATGTAGAAAATAATGGAGCCTTTGTGAATTGTATCTTTTTTTTTTTTTTTTAAAGAGAGAGATTTTTTGCTACAGGGTGCATGCACTGGCCAGAGAGACAGAAATGAGAAATCACCCCACGGGTGGGATAGCAACACCACAGTCCCCTTCTCTTCCCTTCTCCCCTTGAGTTTTTAGGCATGCATGCACACATGCCTGGAGTGAGTTTTAAGCCACCATATCTGGGACTTGAACCGTGCTTGATTGTGTGTGAGTCCAGCAACATAACCATTATGCCATCCGCTGGTCCCTAAAATTATGTCTTAATACGGTAAGAAAGGTAGAGGAAAGATAATGTTTGGGACTAGTTCAAAAGTGGCAACCGTGAGACCAGCAGTTAGCCTAATGGCTGTGTCGCTGGACTCCCACGTAGATTTCTCGCTTTCTGTCTCTCTGTCTGTCTGGCGAGCGCACGCACCCTATAGCAAAAACCTCTCCAGAAAAAAAAAAAAAAAGTGGCAACCATGAGTAATCTGTATAATTTAAGGACAGTTCCACGCAGATGCATTTTTCTACTTATGTTATACTTGGGTACACCTTGTGGTCAGTTCTGTTTGAAATACATGAGGATTAAAGGATTACATCTAAAAATATTTTGCTTACATCTAAAGTTCAGTGGGAAGGTTTTTTTTTGTAATCAGATATATAATTACCCAGTGCTGTAAGCTGCCGTATTTTTGTCTTTTGGTGCTGTGGTTAAATGGTAATTCTAATTAGCACTTCCCTGAGCATTACATGTTTTACCTGCTGCTGAATGGCATTTAGAAAAAATATATATATTTCCTTTGAATATATCAGAAGAGATAAAGTGCTTTTTAATGTGAAATAGCCAGATATCGCCCATCAGAATAAAAGATAAACACAAATTCCATAAAACTTGATTATAGAATTTATTAATATGTGAACCAGATAATAATCGAAAGTTTTGCTTATTCAAATAACTCCCAAGAATACCCATTCAGTGCTGGGACTTGAGTACACCGAATGCATGCTATGGCACAAACCATTCATTACTGTTTTATAAAGATTATTACATTTGGTTTTGCTATTTTAATCCCCTTTTTTTTTCCCCCATGAGAATACTAGGGGTTTAGCACAACCTAGATTATATCTAATGGTGAAACTGTTACTTAAAACCACAGACTGGTTTCTGACCTTGCCATACCATGGTAAGCATTAAGTACTCTAAGCATTATTTAAGGCCATTCTTTGCGCCATTCATTTGTCTTAGTCTCAGATTTTTTAAATGCAGAATTGTTCCAATGAATAAGTATTATTGGTCCTTTTGATAAGAAAGCTTCCACCCCCACTTTTGAGAATCATACCAACTTATTTAGGCATTGTACTTTTGTTGAAGTTTAGAGAAGGGAAGAAAAATGAAAAGTTCTTAAAGAAAAACTCAAGTGCACTTGACATTTGAACAATAAGTGTTTGAACTGTGTGGGCCCACTTATGTGCAAATTTTTTTCAATAAATATATTGGAAAATAGAATATAATAATGAAAATGTATTTTCTTGTCCTTATGATTTTCTTAATCGCATTTTCTTTTCTCCTGCTTACTTTATTGTAAAAATACACAAAAAATGTGTTAATCAACTGTTTATGTTATGGTTTAGGCTTCCTGTTAATAGTAGGCTATTACTAGTTAAGTTTTGGGGGAGTCAGAAGTTATATGTGAACATATAATATAGTAAATGTGTTAACCAACTGTTTATGTTATGGTTTAGGCTTCCTGTCAATAGTAAGCTATTACTAGTTACGTTTTGGGGGAGGCAAAAGTTACATGCAGGTTTTTGACTGCATAGGGAGTCTGTATCACAACCTTGCATTTTAAAAGGCTCAACTGAATTTTATCATTCATCTCCCATTAGAGTTCAAGGCAGTTTTATTTCTAGCATAGAAAGGGTAGCTGCTTCGTTATGTATGGGGCAAATGGTCTCTAATCAGCTTAGCTTTTTTTTTTGCCCTCATGTATTTCTACCTTATGCCTGTATTAAAATAGCGATGTGGCCCATGTGCATGCACCCCCAAAATCCCCAGAGGAAAATGGAGAAGGTTTTGTAGTGTGGGCATCCCCCTGGGGATTGATTTCTCACTGCCCTCCCTCCAAGTGCGTATGTACTATAGCAAACCTAAAACAAATAAATAAATAAAAGTGACTGGAGTATTTGATAAACAGAAAAAGTATAAACATTATGCTTTGTCTTCCTCTGTCTTCCTTCCCTCTATGCCTAACCCTGTCTTCCCCTTCCTTATCACCAGTAAACTTAAACTGAAATCCAAACTTTATGAGATGAAAATCAGTTTGCTTTTATGAAATCATGCCTGATTTGAGCTAAAGAAAAAAATGGCCATGACTAAGTGGAAAATAATAAAAATTTATCATTATTTAAACACATTCTCAGCATGTAAACCTTTGCTCCCCCACTGTTGCCAGATCCCTAAGAACCAGCTGTTAGATGTGCTGTCTTCACCCCTACCCCGGGGTAGGGCATGTTGTGCTTTTGTGCTTGCATGCAGCGGGAGGGCTATTGACTTAGAAGTAATGCTACTGCTTAGGGGGTAGGGTAATGTATCCGCTAGAACATATCTTCGGGGTGATGATGATAGATACATATATAAGGAAAGAATAAAAGAGAAAAGGAAACTATGTAAGATGGGGAAAATGTTTTCACCATGAGGTAAGACGTTTATATTTTGCACTGTTAAGTGGAGAGTTTGTGTTGTCCAGATAACATTGGAAAATAGATACTCTCTGGGATGCTGATGATACCCTCTTCTGAAGACGTGAAAATTGGAGGAGTAGAAGACAGTCTTACAGTATTTCAGTGAAAAACAGACACTAGGCAAAAAGATTTTAAAAAGCAGAAATCTCCACTACACTATCATTATTTTATCTTACTTAGTACCTGCCCAAAACTCATGAGTAGCGGTTGTTTCTAACAAAAATTAGGAGAAAACAAAGTTCAGTGTGAATTAGCCTTCCCTCACCAGACATAGGCCCCTTCTGTATACCTTGCTAGCCAGAATAATGGACATATTAGGGACAACATATATTTTCTTAAGTAGTTATAACAATTTAAAATGAGGATAGTATATATTCACCAAACTTGAACAGATATCTGAATTGCTTCATTATATTTAAGATGCAATTATGATACAGTTTACAAACCTTGTATGAGGAATCTTGGAATTTTCCCCTGCTCTGCCTCTGACAAGCTGTGCAATCATATCGCCAGTCGCACTTACACTGGATCTTTTTTTTTTTTTTTTTTGGAGAGGTTTTTGCTATAGGGCGCGTGTGCTTGCCAGACAGACAGAGAGAGACAGAGAGACAGAAAGCAAGAAATCACCCCCCAGGGGGGATGGCCACGCCGCAATCCCTTCTCCTCCATTCTCCTCTTGGGATCTTGGGCACGCACGCACACCACCTGGCGTGAGTTTAAGCCACCGGGTCCGGGACTTGAACCGCAGTTGCCTACATGGGAGTCCAGCGACATAGCCATTACACTAACTGCTGGTCCCAGTTACACTGGATCTTAATTTGAATGATTTTATTTTCAGATAGAAGAGTTCAACTCAATATTGTCTTTCGTTAAGAGGAAACAATTAGGTTGAGTCATATGAAGGTGCTGGATTTTTTTTTAAGAAGTATTTATTTAGTTTTATGTATTCATTCATTTATTTTAATTTGACCAGAGAGAGACACAGATGGGGAGAGGGGGGATGGGACTGAGAAACCAAGCCACTAGGTCCAGGACTCGAACTATGGTCACCCACGTGGAAGTGTCCAGTGCCTTAACCACCATGCCATCTGCAGGCCCTTAGATGCTGGTTTTATAAGTCAAACATTATTAAATTTCTGTGTGATATAGAGAAAGTTTTTTTGTTTGTTTTTTTGTTTTATTCTTAGCCTGAGTACCAAATGAAATGCACTCCTCTAAAAAGAGTTTAGGAGTATTGATTATGAACTTTTTTTCCTTTTTTTTTTTAGTTGCTGTAGGGCATGTGTGCTTGCCCAGTGTGCATGCACACAAATACAAGAAAGAGAGAGAAAGAAAGAGACAGGGGAAGTGAGAAATCACCTGGGAGGGAGGAGGTCCACAATCCCTTCTCCTCCGTTCCCTTCTTTGGGCACGCATGCACACACACCTGGCATGGTTTGGGACTCTCCTTAGGATAGGAATGTGGGAATGGAAGTGGAGGGAATTGCTGTTCAAAATAAAATTGATGTTGGGAACCAGCAGTTAGCGTAATGGCTATGTCGCTGGACTCCCACGTAGTCGACCGCGGTTCGCGTCTCGGACCCGGTGGCTTACAACTCACGCCGGGCGCGTGTGCGTGCGTGCCCAAGATCCCGAGAGGAGAATGGAGGAGAAGGGATTGCGGCATGACCATCCCCCCTGGGGGATGATTTCTCGCTTTCTGTCTCTATGTCTCTCTCTGTCTGGCGAGCGCACGCGCCCTATAGCGAAAAACCTCTCCAAAAAAAATAAAATAAAATAAAATAAAATAAAATTGATGCCAGAGGCTCTTTCCCACTTGTGTCACAACTTAGTTGTTTCTATTAATAATTCTTTGCTACTGCTTTGCTTAAAAGAAAACCCTCAGATATAGAATATATAGGTCAGATGACTGCTAACCAGTATGATATAGCTAGTGCATGTGGTTTTATTGGTTTCAAAGGGGTTTTTTTGTTTGTTTGGCCTTGGGTGGGAGGGTTGCCCATTTTAAAAACTGAAATCGTTGGCAATATTTATTAAGTGCTTTCATATGAAAATCTTATTATCTATTATATTACCTGGTAATACTGCTTCTAGATTCCTACAGAGTAGCAGTCTGCTGGACCTTTGGACTTGCTACACACCGGGGTAGAACACGTTTGTGGTTCACCATAACCCATCACTCCCTCTTACATTCTACTGTACTTGACTGGCCCCTGGGAGACATTTGAGCTGGTGATTCTCTTGCATTGTCCAATAGACTTTTGCAATGATATAAGCATTCTCATCCAGTATGATAGTCATTAGCTGCATGTGACTATTAAGCACTTAAAATATGGCTAGGGGCCAGCCCTGTAGCATAATAGTTAAGTGTTATGCAGAGCACACCAGATCCCACATGGCTAACCAGGGTTCAAGTCCCAGCCCCCATGGCTTGAAAAACATGCCAGACATGAATGCATATGCCTAGGACCCTGATAGGTTGGAGAATTGGAGGGCAAAGGATTATGGATTGAAACAGGACCAGACTCCTTTTGGGGAGTTCTCTCTCACACTCCCTTCCACTCTTCTCACTTTCTCTTTCCTTCTCTCTCTACCCCTTCTTTCCCTCCCTTCCTTTCCCTCTCCCTCCCCACCTTGTAGCATGTGTACACACACTCTCTGGCATTAAAAGAAAAGTGACAGGCCAGTTCTGTGGCACAGCAGTAATGACACTGCTCTGGAGAAGCTGGATCCCACATGGTGACCGTGGTTTGAATCCCTGACCTGGTTGGGCTGGGCGTGTGCACAGCGGTGCCCAAGATCCAGTGGGTTGGAGGGTTGGAGGAGGGGATTTGAGTATGACCAGATCCTGTGGAGGGTACCCCTCCCCCTACTTTCTCTCTCTCCCTTCCTCCCTCACTTGCACATATTCTACATTAAATAAGGTGGGGAGAGGGGACTTTTTTAAATGTGATCAGTATGCCTGAGAAATTAACTTTTTAGTTTTATTTCTTTTCATTAATTTAAATGGACACATGGTTAGTAGTTAACATATTAGACTTTGCAAGCAGATAAAGGAGTATTTTTCTTCAGTGGGTTTTTCTAGAGTGAAAGTAAATTGTAATATATTTTACACCTCTTTCTTAAATGCCAAATCTAAATGTTAGTATGTATTACTGTAAGTCTTATGATTACAATGATGTTACCCTTTCTGATTAAATATAGCCTAAAAATTTTCCTCTCTTGTTCTCTCACCACCACCACCTGTTTAGTCAACACGTTGATAATCACGTACCTGTTTCGGACACTAGGTATATGAGCAAGCTCCCTATTTTATGAGGTTTTTACTATAGGGCGCGTGCGCTCGCCTGACAGACAGAGACAGACAGAGAGACAGAAAGCAAGAAATCACCCCCCGGGGGGATGGCCACGCCGCAATCCCTTCTCCTCCATTCTCCTCTCGGGATCTTGGGCACGCACGCACTCACACCCGGCGTGGGTTTTAAGCCACCGGGTCCGGGACGTGAACCGCGGTCAACTACGTGGGAGTCCAGTGACATAGCCATTATGCTAACTGCTGGTCCCCAAGCTCCCTATTTTAATGAAGCTTACACATAATTAATCAATATTTGTAAGAGACCCATGTCTAAGTAATTTAGTATTTATTGTCTGTAATCACTATAGTAGCCCTTCCAAATATTTCACCATTGACCTCGGATCTTCATTCTAAAAGTGACATGTACTTGCTATTGTAATTTGTCTGAAAAATTCCTTTTCCAACTCCCCAAATATTAAAACTTCCTATAATGCACTTAAACTAGACTTCTTCAGAACCTTTTCATATAAATAAATATAGAGCAGCTCAGCCCTCACCCTGGTGATTCCTCACCTGGCTTTTCTCCCAGCCTCTGCCTGCCTGCTCCCAAGCTGTGCTTCTTCCAGAACTTCCTTTTTTGTGGCCTGACTTTGGGCAGAGTGCATGTGCTCTTGCTCACAGGCAGTCCCAGCGCCCCAGCGCTGTTCCTGCCTCTGTGCCCTGAAACTTCTCCTCTCACACTGCAAATGTCAGCCTCCTTCTCCCACCTCACCGCCCCCCCCCCCCCCCGGGAGGCACTGTGTACCGCCTTTCACTGCTTCACTCACAAAAATGAAATCCGAATCTTAAAAAAATACACATTCTTTTATAAAGCCTGTCATCTTAAGAATAGCATAAATTGCAATCAAATGTAACTATAGCACAAAAAATAGATGAATGCTAAAATGATATTTACATTATGAAATGACTCCTACATTGGCAGTTGGTGGTGGAAAGATGTGTTGTTTAATGCTTTTTGTTTGGTAGTAGTCTAATTGTGTTACTGAACACCAGATTAGCAAGGTGCTAGTCCTTAGAGGTTTCTTCTTAGACATAAAAATAGTCTACATGTATAAAACCAAGCATGATTATGGTATTTGTCAAGGTGGAATTCTGCATTTTCTTTTGCAGACTAATTGTCCAATAAAAGTGTTTGTCATTTATTCAGTTGCTCAACAAGTATTTATTGAGTTAGCATTATATAAGAAGCACTGTATTTACAAATTAGGTACTTGGAGGTTTTACTGACTACAATTTGTTGACCTATCCTCTCAAATCTGCTAGCAGCTTGAAGCAGTAAAGTTGGACATTTTTCCATTTTTTTGATTTTACTCATGTTCATTTTTTAAAATATTTGGAGGATGTATATGCTATTCTTTTTTATTTCTACATGAATTTTTTATTTCCAGAATATGCTAAGTAATTTGACAAATTCCCAGGATAGTACATAACTCTTTTTTTTAATTCTTTTTATTTTTAAAAGAGATTTTTTTTGTTGTTAAACAGCACATGTACTTGCCGGAAAGACAAACAGAGAGACAGAAAGCAAGAAATCACCCACCAGGGGAATGGCCACAATACAATCCCTTCTCCTCCATTCTCCCCTTGGGATTTTAGGCATGCACGCACATGTGCCTGGCATGAATTTAAGCTACTAGATCCAGGACTCAAACCACGGTTGGCTATGTGGGAGTCCAGCAACATAACCATTATGCCATCTGCCTATCCCTTTATTTTATTTTTTTTCCTTTAAAAAAAATGCCAGAGGGCTTGTGAGCTTGAGAGAGAGTGAGCGAGCAGGATTTGTGGCACACACATATTCATACCATGTATGGTTTTCAAACCTGCAGGTCAGAATTCGAACCATGGTCGGCCTAACCATTATACTATACAGTAGTCCCGTAACACTTTTTAAATTATTTTTGCTAGAGGGCATGTGCACTTACCAGAGATAAGAGGAAGAGAAGAAGGTTTCCCTCATGGGAAATAATCACGCTGCAATTCCTTTTCCTTCATTTCTCCCTTCTTTTGGGATTTCGAGCATGTTTGCACATGCATGTTTTTCAAGCTCCCAGGGCAGGGACTTGAACCATGCAGTTGGCCATGTGGGATCCAGCCGCCTTACCTGCCGTACCACCAGCTGGAAACACCCCCCCCCATCCCATAGTGCTTACTAATGTATAATAATAAAGAAGATCTTGATAAGGATGATTCTAAGCCATGGTTGTGGACCTATGTCTAGTGGCATTGACTTTGTAGTAATATCTTATTTCAGTGTGGTGAAGGATAATGTGCTCTTTGTGTGTGTGTGTATGTGTGTGTGTGTGTGTGTGTGTGTGTGTGTGTAGAACTGGATTAGTTGTACGGAGTCTGATGATTGTCAAGTAGATATTACTTATTTTGACCTACCATGGAATTTTAGTTGAGATTTTATTCTGTTATATGGTCTTTTATGGGACCATATAGAACGATGATTAACTGCTTAGACTTTGCATTAGAAAAAAAAAAAAAAGAGGGCCAGCTGGTGGTGTGATGGTTAAAGCAACCGGATCCCATATAGCTGACAATACACTTCCAAATCCAGTTCCCAGACCTGGCAGCTTCAAAAACATGCCCGGTGTGTATGTGTGTGCACGTGCATGTACACAATCCCAAAAGGAGAAATGGAGGAGGAGGAATTGCAGCATGACTGTTTTCCCCATGGGAGATGCGAGATGCTTTCTCACTTTCCTTCTCTCTCTGTCTCTGTCTTTCTCTGTCTCTGGGTGCATACACCCTCTAGCAAATACAAGTAAGAAAGGAAAGAAAAGGGTAAGGAAAAGGGAAAGGGAATGAAGAAAAGGAAGTGTGAGTTCCAGTTCTGCTTCGCTTTCTATGAGGAGAAAGTGAGATTGAGAGAATATAGGTAAAAGCTCTGAATGTGGTATTCAGTCCATGGTAAGTACTCTTTACATGTCTGCTATTAATGCTGTCACAGTTAGCATTTTATTAGTGTTTCAGCTATTACGTCATGTAGTTCTTGAGCTTTTTCTTCTTTTTTTTTTTTTTAATTGGACGTACCTGTGGGGTACAATGTGATGTTCCAATACAAGAATATGGTGTGTTGATTAAATCAGAGTATTTGGCATATCCATCATCTCAGCTATTTGTTAAGCTTTTTCTTTGATGGAAAGAAAAGTAAGACAGAACACTTTTTTTTTAATTCAAGAGATATTTTACTTAGAACATATGTGCTTGCCAGAGAGAGAGACAGACACAGTCAGTGAAAGGGAAAGTGAGAAATCACCCTCCCGGGGAATGGCCACTCTGCATTCCCTTCTCCATTACCCCCCTCTGATCTTGGGCGTGCATGCACGCAGTATAAGTTTCAAGCCGCCAAGTCCAAGACTTGAGCTGCAGTTGGCCATGTGGAAGTCCAGTGACTTAACAGCTACTCCCTCTGCTGGCCCCAGAACAGACTTTTTTTTTATTTCCCAAAGGTCATGTGTGCTTGCCAATGGGAAAAAGAGAGGAAGGGAGAAAGTACCCCCACGGTGGGTATGATCACACTGCAGTCCCTTCTCTTCCATTTCTCCATCCCTTTTAGATTTAGTCTGCATGTACATGCACCTAATGTGCTTTTTAAGCCACTGGAGCTGGGAATTAAACCATGGTTGGCCATATGGGACCCAGCTCCCTTTGTTGTAGAGTGCCACCGAATGAACAACCACCAAAGCCAGATTAAGTTTAAAGGGAATCTTTATTAGCTGGTCAGCGACTACAGCCTCTGAAGCTCGGGGCCCGAGAGTCAGAACTGTAGTCCCGACCGTAGTTTGAGCAGTCTTTTTTTTTTTTTTTTTTTTTTTTTTTTTGGGGGGGGGGGGAGGTTTTTTGCCATAGGACATGTGCGCTCGCCAGACAGAAAGAGACAGAGAGACAGAAAGCAAGAAATCACCCCCTAGGGGGGGTGGTCACGCCGCAATCCCTTCTCCTCCATTCTCCTCTCAGGATCTTGGGCATTCACGCACACGCGCCTGGTGTGAGTTTTAAGCCACCGGGTCCGGGACTCCAACCGCAGTCGACTACGTGGGAGTCCAGCGACATAGCCATTACGCTAACTGCTGGTCCCTGAGCAGTCTTTTTATAGGGGGTCAGTTACCAGGGGTTTTATGCAAGCAGTTACAGAAGCTGAATCAAGCAGGTTAATTATTACTGAGGGGAGTGGGGTTTCCATTAAATAGTTACAGTGCTAAACAAAAGGGTTTGGGGCTAGTTAGCAAAGACAGTAGCAGGTACAGTATGTCGTCCCGGATACAGTTTTCTATATGGCTGGCACAAGCTGTTTTCTCATGGGAAGAGCAAGCAGGTTTACAGAAGTATACAACATATTAGGGTAAGGGAACAAAATTGACAAACAGTTGTTCATGTGCAAGATCTAATATGTGTCCTTCCACACCTTAATCACTACATTGTCAGGCTGGCCCAGAATAGCCTTTAAATAATAATCCTAGAAAGACTCATAACTCAACAAGTTGATTTTTACTATTTGCTGGTAATAATAACAAAGTAAATTATTCTGTATGGCTAAAGTTAGACAGTGATAGTAATTGTTAATTATTATTTCTTACCCCAAGAAATGAATGTTCTTAAAACTATTTAACTTTAGAAGTTTGTATTCATTTAATTCTTTTTGTTTTTTTTTTTTTTGCTTTTACAAACCAATTCTTTCCAAATTATATTATTTTGTGCAAGCCCAGATGAACTTTATTTTGACCTTGAACGCTTGTCAAGGTTAGTGATGTTTTTTAATACGTTGTTCAGTAGATGAAATAGAGTTGCAAATTGTTTTGACACTTCATGAGATAATGTTAAATGAATTATTTAGTGTTAAGTAAGGAACCTTGCTAAATTATTTTAAATTATTCAAGGTTAATAAAATAAAGTATTTTAAGATTTAATTATTTAAAAATAGTTCATAGTCCATAGATTAACCTTTTGAGTTTAGACTCATAAGATACATCCTGTTATAACTAAATCAGAACTCTTCGAGTTGACATTTAAACAATTTTTTAAGAGATTTTTGCTACAGGGAGCATGCGCTCAACAGAGTGACACATAAAGCAAGAAATCACCCCCCAGGGATAGGGTGCAGGTTCGGCATGGCGCAGTCTTCTCCTGCAGTCTCCTCTCTGGATTTTGGGCATTTACGTACATGCACCAAGCATGAGTTTCAAGCCACCAGGTCCAGGACTTGAACTGTGGTTAACCATGTGGGAGTCCAGTGATGTCACCTTTACTCTATCTGCTGGTCCCTTGAGTTGACTTTTTTTATATATATATATAATTATTTATTTTATTTTATTTATTCACTCATTTATTTTAATTTGATTAGAGAGAGATACAGCGAGAGAGAGAGAGAGAGAAGGAAAGTGAGAAAGCAAGTCACCAGGTCCAGTACTCGAACTGCAGTCGGCCATGTGGGAGTGTCCAGCACCTTAACCACCACGCCACCTGCTGGTCCCTTGAGTTGACTTTTTAATACGTAAAAGGAAGGTTAAGCTTTTATATGATATCTTTATTTTTAAAAAAGATTTTCCTTTTACCTATTTAAAATGCTGAATACATTGAGTATAAAAATGTCATGACATTCTATGGATGATAAAATTGACTTTTAGAATTATTGAATTACAGTTGAAAGAAAAGTATGTCACATAAACCTGAGTCAAGATGCAGTTACAAATAAATTAAAGTGTAAGATTGTGACCAGAATAAGCTACCATTTATAAAGAAACACTTACCTAAACAAACCAAAACCTTGAGGAATTTTCAAATTATGAAGTAATGGAAACAATCATTTAATATGGAAAGAAGGAGATAGTGCATGTCTCAGTCCCTGAATGCTTCTTAAGATCAAATAGTGGAGGGACCAGCAGTTAGCGTAATGGCTATGTCGCTGAACTCCTACGTAGTTGACTGCGGTTCCAGTCCCAAACCTGGTGGCTTAAACTCACACTGGGCGTGTGTGTATGCGTGCCCAAGATCCCGAGAGGAGAATGGAGGAGAAGGGCTTACAGCATGGCCATCCTGGGGGGTGATTTCTCGCTTTCTGTCTCTCTGTCTGTCTGTCTTGCCAGCGAGCGCATGTGCCCTATAGCAAAAACCTCTCCCAAAAAAAAAAGAAGGCCAAATTGTGGAATGAGATGATTGAAACAGGAAAGATCATTTAGTGGCAACATAACAGATTGGTTACCATTTAGGGAGGTGGAGCGCCAGAGAACTGACTGTATTAGGGGATAGTGCTAAGGTTAGAACACAAAGGGGTGTGTTCAGAAACAAACTGCCACTTAATTGTTTTACCCTCTTCCCCAGGAGTTACCAGTGCTTTGTTCTCCTAATACTTGGTAAGCATTCCTTTGCTTTTCATCATTTTTCTCTAAGTATAGATTCACTTGTTAGAAACTTTGTGACTATTTTTTGGTGTAGTGGAGTCATTTCTACCCAATCTTCTTGTCTCAGCCCCCCTTCTTTTTAGGTTTTTATATTTTATTCTATTTTATTATTTTATTTTATTTTGCGACAGGGCACGTGCACTCGCCAGAGACAGAGAAGGAGGCCACCCTGCAATCCCTTCTCCTCCATTCTCCCCTCGGGATCTTGGGTGCATGCCATTCTCCCATAGGTATCTTGGGCACGCACACACACGTGCCCAGTGTGAGTTTAAGTCACCGGGTCTGGGACTTGAACCATGGTCAACTACATGAGAGTCCAGCGACATAGCCATTATGCCAACTGCTGGTCCCTATCATAACATTTAAACACGCCACAAATTCAAAATCATAGCGGATAATAATTGATAACTCTAAAATGCTGCAACATCTTGAAGTACCTTCTGAATGATTAAAAACAGATGAAATTTTATTCACTATAACTTCATCGAAGTGTTTTTTACCCAAAACTATATTTTTAAACTATTGATTCATATATAGTATACATAAAACCCTTAAGTGATCAGATTATTCAAAAACTAGAACTTTACATTGATTTGATGTTATACACTAATGGGCTTTTAATTTAGTGAAACCCATTTAAGAGATTCTAGTCTATACAATGACATATTCAAGTTAGTGCCATTGATTTTATTAGTAAAATGCTCCAATTCCTTTATGAGATATTTAATTCATCATCTTTGAAGATAATATTTGGGACCAGCAGATGGTGTAATGGTTACATTACTAGACTCCCATGTAGTCGACCACAGTTTGAGTCCCAGACCCAGCAGCTTAAAACTCACACAGAGTGTGTGTGCATGCATGCCCAAGATCCCATGAGGAGACGGAAGAAGAGATTGTAGTGTGGCCATCCCCCGTGGGGGCTGATTTCTCACTTTGTGTGTGTGTGTGTGTTTTTTTTTTCCTATGTCTCCAGTGAACATATGTGTCCTATTGCAAAAATTTCTCTTAAAGAAAAAAAAAAAAAGATGATATTTGTCTAAATAAACCACAAGTAAAGCGTAATTTTCCAGCCTCTGGTCTGTGAGTTCTTCATAAGTTTCAGTGTAAACCAACACATTGACCTTCCTTGCCACAGGTTTTCAATGGTACCAACTTTAACACTTTCCATGAAGTATCTTGTCCTTTAGGCTTTGGTAGAATGTATAGTTAATAATGGTGGAACCAGCAGTTGGCATAATGGCTGTGTCGCTGGACTCCCATGTAGTTGACCATGGTTGGCGTCCCGGACCTGGTGGCTTAAACTCACACCGGGCACGTGTGTGTGCGTGCCCAAGATCCTAACAAGAGAACGGAGGAGAAGGGATTGTGGCATGTCCATCCCCCCTGGGGGGTGATTTCTTGCTTTCTGGTGAGCACACGCACCCTATAGCAAAAACCTCTCTTAAAAAAAAATATATATATATATATGTATATTGCTGTATTATGTGACCATAAAGAAGGCATTCATCCTCTAAGGACAGTACTAACATTCTGTCTTCCTTTTCAGCCTTTTGTCTTGATAAAGAGAAATGTAAGAATCTCCTATCCCTACCAAGACATATTTTTTCACCCCATGTAACTCTAATGGCCTGGTTAGCTTTCATATCTGAGGGGTGCACGGTTACCAGGATGACCAGAAATGGGTTCTGATGAGAACAGTTAGAATGCTCTCCAAGAAGGAAGTGAAGTCAAAGTCTTATCTCTAAATTGGCACATCGAATACATCCAGTTTTCACATTCTGTCACACTGCAGCAGAGAATGCTGACGACCATACCACCAGGAAACTCAGGAGAGAGAGCAGGAGGCTCCATCTGAGGGTTCTCAGTGGCATCCTAGTTGGAAGGACAGTCTAGAGAGCCGGGCAGTCCTTGGCAGCTTGGAAGCATGAGAGCTGCAAGTTCTGAGCAAAAGACGTTCCGTTTCATCATTCAAACATTCAGCAGTATGTGTGTGCAAAGAATAGTACTTAAACTTTATATTAAAGGGCCAACAGATTGTGTGGAGTTAAGGCAGCTGAATCCACATGGCTATCTGCATGGTTCAAGTCCCAGACCTGGTGGCCTGGAACACACTGGAGGCGTGTGTGTGTGTGCAAAATACCGAGAGCAGAATGGAGAAGGGATCTCCCTGGGGGTGGGTGGTTCTTTCTCACTTTTCATCTCTCTCTCTTTATCTCTGTCTGTCTCTGGTGAGCATATGTGCCATATAGCAAAATTGTTTTTTTAATTTTCTACTAAAAAACAGGACTCTTGGAATGGCTCAAAATCCTGTCATCTTCTTGTAAGACACATGCCTGTAGAATTTCAGATAAAATTTAAGCACTGGCTTAAGTGTTTTCTTTTGCTTTTTTTAGATTTTTTTTTGCCAGGACATATGTGCTTGTTGGAGAGAGTCAGAGAGAGAGGGAAAGTGAGAAATCGCCTCCCAAGTGGGGGGTGACCACGCTGCAATCCCTTCTCTTCCACTCTCCACTCAGGATTTTGGGCATACATACCGGTGTGATTTTTTTTTAAAGCCTCTAGATCTGGAACTCAAATTATAGTCAGTCATGTGGGAATCCAGCACCTTAATCATTATGCTACTTACTGCCCCCCCCCCTTTTATTCCGTGATTTAATTCAGACACTCAGTGGCTCATGCTGTAGTGTACCAGACTATAGAATTAGAAGCCACATCCCAGGACCAGCAGTTAGCGTAATGGCTATGTCGCTGGACTCCCATGTAGTCAGCCGCGGTTTGCGTCCTGGACTCGGTGGCTTAAACTCACGCCGGGCGCGTGTGCCCGAGATCCCGAGAGGAGAATGGAGGAGAAGAGATTGCAGCGTGGCCATCCCCCCTGGGGGTGATTTATTGCTTTCTGTCTCTCTGTCTGTCTCTGTCTGTCTGGCGAGCGCACGTGCCCTATAGCAAAAACCTCTCAAAAAAAAAAAAAAAAAAAAAAGAAGCCACATCCCAGCCACTGTTTGAATCCCTGGCCTGGTCAACCTGGAAACACGCCAGTCATGCTCGGGATCCTGGTGAGCTTGTCAGCTGAAGAAAGGGGGTGGCAGTAGGACCGAGCTCTGTAGGGGGTGCTTTTCTCTCTTGTTCTCACTTGCTCTCTCTCTTTTGTATACATACTCTTTTGTGAATAAGAAACACCAAAAATCACTCGAATTTGCTGTGAACTTCGGCTTATTGCAGAGATCTGAGCCACAGGGTATGGCAGTTCACTCTGAAGAGGTGTCTCACCCCTTAGAAGCATGAACAATCCTACTGTAGCTTACTCTCCAAATGAATTAAATCCAATTTTTAAATAAGTGAATGTGAGTCATGCGCTATTTAGTACAAAACAAAATATCCTAACATTGCTATTTGAATTTGTGTGTACACTCCTTGGGGTTAATCTTTACTTCATACCAGCTTGTAGTCCGTTGTCATAATACCTCCCCCACACACATGCAGTCCGTCTTCAGTACTGCAATTAATTAGTTATACTGCTTGTTTCATGTTTGTCTTCCACTGGAGCAAGTGTTCACTGCTTTATCCCTAACCGCCAACCCGGTGCCTTGCAGAGGTAGACCCTCACTGAACGCCTGCAGTATGATTGCCACCGAGAAACTCCTCCTAGAATCTGGTCGTGGCCAGCTGCTGGCTGAGGCAGGTGTGAGAGAATAGTGAATAAATCCGGAAGGAGAGAGAAGCAGGAAGTAGACTCCAAAGGGTTGGAGGTCAGGTGTGAAGGATCTTGTATTGAAAAGGAAGAAGAGTAGGAGGCCATTGAAGGCGCAGAAGTCCGGGTCCATCCTTGGTTGGATATCTCCTTTCTAGACTCCAGCTAAGACTTCTCAGTCTTCACAAAAACACATTCACAAATGTATATATTAAATTATTGGAAAAATTAAAATATCTACATTTCCATACAAAAATTAGTGTACAAAATTCGAGGATCATGGTAAAAAAAAAACCTATTATATTTATATATTTATATAAATATAATATATTTATATATATATGTGTATATATATATATATACACATATATATATAAAGCAGTTAGTAGATATCTAATATTTTCTTAGTAATTTTGGTGTGATATACCTAAAAAGAATCAGAAATAAAGAATCATCTTCATCAAAGGAATTAAATAGTAAGAATTTGATAAAAACACACACCTTTCATACTTCAGGTTGTGCTTTTGAAGAAATTTTAAATGAAAATTATTTTTATTTTCTATTTTATTTGAATCAAGAAATTAAAGTACCTTTCAAATGAAAACACACAGTATGTCGAGCATATATCATTTTTAAATAACCAACGTTTTTCTGGCCTTCAGACTAACCTCCCAGGAAATCGTGGATTTTTTTTTCCTTTAAGAAAGTGTGCATCCTTTTCTGATTATAAAAGTAATGGATATGGGGCCAGCAGGTGTCATAGGATTAAGGAACTGGACCGACCATGGTTTGAGTCCCAGACCTCGAGGCTTTCTTTCTCTCTCTCTCTCTCGTTCTCTCTCTTTCTCTGTCTCTGTCTCTCTGGTGAGTGCATGTGCCCATATCAAATTGAAAAATAATAATAATGATAAATAAAAGTAAATAAATCTTTTGGGGCCAGCAGGTGATGTGGTGGTTAACGGCACTGAACTCCCACATGGCTGACCACAGTTCAAGTTCCAGACAAGGTGGCTTGCTTTCTCACTTTCCCTCTAGCTCTCTCACTCTGTCCCTCTCTGGTCAAATTAAAATTAATTAATTAAAGTTAAATAAAATAATTTCTTTTTAAAAAGAAACATTTATTGTAGAGAATTTAGAAAACATATAGAAATCTTAAAGTATATTCTGATCTCCTCGCATTTTTCATGTTAATTACAACTTAATTTTTTTTAATTAAGCAGGCAATTTTCTTTTTTTGTTTGTTTATTTAGTTTGCTACAGGACAGGTGTGCTTGTGGGGGTTGTGAGAAGGTGAGAAAGCAGCCCCCAGGGAGTGTGGTCACATTGTAGTCCTTTGTCCTCTATACTCCCCTGAGGATTTTTGGCATGCATGGACACACGGCAGGCATGTTTTTCAAGCCACTGGGTTCCAGTCTCCAACTGCATAGTTAGCCGTGTGGAATCCAGCTGTTTTAACTTCCGCGCCACCTGCTGGCCCTTAAGCCATTTTCCAAAGCGGTTCTCAATTGCTGTGAGCATCCCATGTCATTAGTTCCTTTTGAGTTTATTTCCTTCTTACTGAAATAAATCTTTGAGTTGTTCTCTTAGTGAGGATTTACGGATGGTAGAGATTTTTGTCCAGAAATATTTTTATTTCACTCTTATTCTTCAATTATAATTTAGTGGGACCAGCAGTTAGCGTAATGGCTATGTCACTGGACTCCCACATAGTCGACCGTGGTTCGAGTCCCGGACCCGGTGGCTTAAACTCACGCCGGGCGCGTGTGCATGCGTGCCAAAGATCCCAAGAGGAGAATGGAGGAGAAGGGATTGCGGCGTGGCCATCCCCCCTGGGGGGTGATTTCCTGCTTTCTGTCTCTCTGTCTCTCTCCGTCTGTCTGGCGAGCGCACGTGCCCTATAGCAAAAACCTCTCCAAAAAAAAAAAAGAATTATAATTTAGTCAAATATGGTACCTAGATATGGTAGGCAATTTTCTTAAATATATACCAGTCTTGTATTCTGATATCCTGCTGATGAAAAATCTAAAGGTAGAGTGATAACCTTTTAACTCTTTAAAAATAGTTCCCTCAAAAGCTATACTTTTCTTCCTCTTTAAAACAGTTTTTTAGATTTACTGTGCTGGTATGCCAATGAATTAATACCGTTTTTAAAATAAGTAAATTATTGAGTGTGAGACCTGCCGTAAGATTGCTATTTGAATATATATGTACTAGTCAAGTATCATACTTTGTAATGTGCTATACAGAGTATCATGTATTCATTTTATGATTCTTCTTCCCAAAAGCTGTACTTTGAGTTATATTTTAATTTAGATTTAATCCTGCAGTAGGTCTGGACCTGTACTGTTCAATAGCAGTTTCTTTGGTAACGCTCTGCACTCTGTGTGATAACAGCTATGTAGCAGATCTTTTTTATTTTTTCTGTTTTTTTTTTTTTTTTTTTTTTTTGGAGAGGTTTTTGCAATAGGGCACGTGCACTCGCCAGACAGACAGAGAGAGACAGAAAGCAAGAAATCATCCCCCAGGGGGATGGCCATGCCGCAATCCCTTCTCCTCCATTCTCCTCTTAGGATCTTGGGCACGCACGCACACGTGCCCGGCGTGAGTTTTAAGCCACTGGGTCCGGGACGCGAACCGCGGTCGATTACATGGGAGTCCAGCGACATAGCCATTACACTAACTTGCTGGTCCCAGATCTTTTTTATTTTTGAAAAGGTTTTTGCTATAGGGTGCATGCGCTCTCCAGAAAGACAGAAAGAGAGAGAGAGACAGAAAGCGAGAAGTCACCCCCCAGTGGGGATGGCCATGCTGCAAACCCTTCTTCTCTTGGGATCCTAGGCATGTATGCACATGCGCCTGGCGTGAGTTTAAGCCACCGGGTTTGGGACTCGAACCGTGGTTGACTACATGGGTGTCCAGCAACATAGCCATTCGTCATCTGCTGGTCCCATATGCAGCAGATCTTGAGTGCTGATGTATTTGCTTTTTACTTACCTTTCTCTCTTGTCTGGTAAATAGATAATTTGAATTAATAACTTAATTAATTTTAGACTATGTAATTTAAACTAGTTAACTTTCACATGGAGATATTTCTTTTTTTTTTTTTTTTTTTTCAGATTAGTTTCTTAATTTTAAACAGTTAGCCTATACAATATAAGATTAGAAGTAGGCGGCTTTTCCAGATTCTTTCTCCACCTGTGGCAATCATTTCCTTCTGCGTGGTCGCTGGGGAAAATCTGCTGTTGTGCTGACCATCCTCTGCAGCACAAGGTGTCCATGAAGACAGAGTATTCCTATGGTAACTGCATTTATGGGACGTCTTCAGTGAGTGAAAGTCTCTGGTCCCCTCCTGCATTGTTTGGCCTGTCTAGCAGTCTTAGGTTGGAATTTAAGAAGTATCTAATCTTCTCTAGAAAGTATCCTGCTTCAGAGAAGACATCTTCATGGCTCTTAAGAACTAGTGATTTCAGGGGAATAAGCGAAATGAAGATTTTACACTGATAATTCAGCCTCCAGCCCACAAACTCCAGTGGTAGAAAGACTTTCAAGCCTCCTGTCTCTGTCTCTGTCTCTGTCTCTCTCTACCTCTATCTCTGTCTTCTCATTTTTTTGTAATTTTTCCTCTTTAAAATTTTTTAAAGTAAAGCATTTTCTCAGCTTTCAGCCCATCCTCTCCCTTAATCTTGTTAAGAATCCCCTCTCCTCCTCCCAATCCAGGAAAGGCAAGGGAGCAGGCCTCAGAAGACATCTTCATGGCTCTTGAGAACTAGTTTCTAATTTTCGCTTTTTTAAAAATAATAATAATAATAATAATTTTTTAGTTTTTAGTTTTTTTCTTCTTTTTTCCTCTGTTTCTTGGTTGCTTTTGTTGCTGTTGTTTCTCTCTCTCTCTGATTCCTTTCCTGCATACTCCTGGATGCTCATATTGTACTTCTAGTTTGGGAAGAAACATACTTTCCATCAGATGACTAGAAATCACTGCAGGACACAAGAAATATGGGAAAGCAAGAAAATACCTCTCCTCCAAGGGAAAAGAAAAACTCCTCTTCATCTACAGAGAGTTCAATGGAAATCATGGAAATGTCTGATAAAGAATTTAGAACATTCATAAATGGTGAAGCTAACAGAGATGGAAGAGAAGAGAGACAATGAACTGCAGAAGAGAAAGGAGCTGACGAGTTCCGGGAGGTGAGGAAATTCTTGCAAGATCTAAAAGAGGAATTACACACTTTACAAAAGAATCAAATGGAACTGTTAGAGATGAAGACTATAATACAGGAAGTCAAAATCTCTCTTGAAAGTACTAAAAGCAGACTAGATCATACAGAAAATAGAATCTCAGACGTAGAAGAGAAAATTGCTGGTCTAGAAAAATCCACCGTGAAGACTGAGAAAATTGCCCCAAATTTTGAGAATAATAGACGAGAAATACTAACTACTCTCAAACATCCAAACATCCAGATAATTGGCATCCCAGGAGACGAAGAGACTCAAGGCATTTACAATCTATTCCATGAAATCCTGCAAGAAAACTTTCCAAACCTTGAGAGGCACTCAAAGATCCAGTCCCAGGAAATACAAAGGACCCCAAATAGAATCAACCCAAGAAGAGCTTCCCCAAGACACATTATAGCCAGACTGACCAATACCACAGACAAAGACAAGATACTAAGATTGGCAAGAGAGAAACAGCTAGTAGCTACAAAGGATATCCCATCAGACTGACAGCAGACCTCTCATCGGAAACAATGCGAGCAAGGAAAGAATGAGAAAATACATTCAAAGTGTTAAGGGAAAAGCAGTTTCAACCGAGAATACTGTACCCGGCAAGATTATCATTCATATGGGAAGAAAAAAAAGAACATTCTCAGATAAACAAAACCTGAAAGAATTTCCCAGCACCAGACCAGATCTCTAAGAAGTTCTCAAGAGAGTGCTATGTCAGAAAAATTAAATGTACTCACACATAAATAAGTTGGTTCAAAAACTAATGGCCAACTTAATCGTAGGGACAAGTCTGGAGTTGAATATTATATCCCAGAATTCAATCAGGAAGATAGAATCACAACAGAAGATAGATTAAGTACATGAGACTGAACTGGTGAAATAGCATTCTGTGACTTTTAAGTTAAAATATTGCTGCTTTTCTTCTAGGCTTTGTTGTCCAGTTTTAAGAGTTTTTGTCTGGTCTTGAGCTGTCAATAGGTTCATGTACCTACTATTTGAACAGAATACCAACCTGTTTCCAGGCTATAAGTTTTAAGCAAATTTCCTTACCACTTCAAAACTGCTTTTCTTCAAATTACCGGCTGAACTTGCTATTAAAAGTTGTTAGATAATTTAAGAAATTGTGTGATCAATAAAATGTGGGGGGAAAAGGAATGGAAGACAACCGTAGACACCACAGATAGTGTGAAAAGAGGGTGGGAAAGGGCAGAGGGTCAGACATAGGGGTAAATATATATAAATATATAAATATGTGTGTGTGTGTGCGTGTGTGTGTGTGTGTGTATGAAACTAGAAATGGAAATTTATTGATGATAACATACATGATTAAGCCACTATGCAGTATATTCTGGATGGGAAACCACTTTTTGTATGCTATGACGATGATTAGGGGATAAATGTAAATTAATTAATTTTAAAAAAGAGTTTCAGGGGGGGACCAGCGATTAGCGTAATGGCTATGTCATTGGACTCCCATGTAGTCGACTGAGGTTCACATCCCGGACCTGGTGGCTTAAAACTCACGCCGGACACGTGTGCGTGCGTGCCCAAGATCCTGAGAGGAGAACGGAGAAGGAATTGCGGCGTGGCCATCCCCCTGGGGGGTGATTTCTTGCTTTCTGTCTCTGTCTGTCTCTGTCTGTCTGGCAAGCGCACGCGCCCTATAGCAAAAACCTCTCCAAAAAAAAAAAAAAAAGAAAGAATTTAAGAGGGGGACCAGCAGTTAACATAATGGCTATGTCGCTGAACTCCCATGTAGTCGACTACGGTTTGAGTCCCAGACTCGGTGGCTTAAACTCATGTTGGGCACGTGTGCATGCGTGCCCAAGATCCCAAGAGGAGAATGGAGAAGGGATTGCGGTGTGGCTATCTCCCCGGAGGGTGATTTCTCGCTTCCTCTCTCTCTCTCTGTCTTTCTGGTGAGTGCACACACCCTATAGCAAAAACCTCTCAAAAAAAAAAAAGTTTCAGGAGGAAGAAAAAAACTATTTTTCTTGAAATTAAAAAATGCATATTTGATGACTGCAATAAGCTATATACATAGTCCCAGCTAGGTGCTACTTTATAGTATGTTCATTCTACTCACTGAGGTTTATGCCTCAAGTCAGACTTGTGTTCGTGGATATGAATATATCAGCTGCGCTTGCTATTGGAAGTATTTAGATTAATTAAGTTCATTAGTGAATAAATAAAATGGGAGGAAAAGGCATAGAAAGCAACCATGGATACCAGAGACAGTGTGGGAGGAGGGTGAGACATGGAAGAGGGTGAGAGATAGGGAATCAAGGATGGCAAAAATAACAAAATATACAGGAAACAAGAAATGGAAAATTTTTTGTTGACGATAACATGTATGTTGATGTGCTTGACTGAGCCAAAATACAGTGTATTCGGGATGAGAAATCTCATTTTGTTTGCTGTAATGATGTATAGTGAATGAATGTAAATTAATAAATTTAAATTTAAAAAAAGATTAGAAGTAAACCAGGGAATTTATGAGCTAGTTTGTGTGTTAAGCTTATGGTACTGCTTTCTATATTATATTCTTATATATTCTCTGTGCTTTGGAAATTTTGTATTAAGGTCAGTATATCTTCTGAGGTTTCTTTTTATATGTTATTATCTATTAAGAATTATAGGAGCCAGCAGGTGGCACGGTGGTCAAGGCACTAGACTACCGCATGACCAACTGCAGTTTGAGTCTCTCCCTCCCTCTCTCTTTATCTCCCTGGTGAGCACACGTACTAGAGTAAGTCAGTAATAATACTAATTCAATTAAATAAATGCATCTTAAAAAAAAAGAATTATAGAAATTACTTTCGAGGTTTCACTATACTAAATAGCTGTATAATAATTCCTTATTATATTTTTCAGATTGCAAATAGAAGAATCTTCTAAACCTGTAAGGCTGTCACAACAACTGGACAAAGTTGTAACAACCAATTATAAACCTGTTGCTAATCATCAATACAATGTAAGTCTTCTCCATGTCTGTCTTTATTCTATTCTATCTTCTTTCTCTTCTATTTATAGATTCTTAGGTTTCAGAACCTTAGCAGTTACGCACCTTGCCCAAGTGCTTCAGCAATGGTATCTGATTCAGATTAAGAAAGGAATATGACAGTTTGCCAAGTGGAGAAAAGATGGTTACACTGTATTGTACGTTTTATGAGGAGGAGGAAGTAACCATTATCAAAACTACTATTTTTATTTTATTTTATTTTATTTTATTTTTTGAGAGAGATTTTTACTATAGGGCATGTGTACTTGCTGGAGAGACAGAAAGACAGAAAGCAAGAAATCACACCCCCACCCTCCAAGGGGATAGCCACACTGCCGTCCCTTTTCCTTCATACGCCTCCTGAGATTTTGGGCACTCACGCCCACATTCTTGGCGTGATTTTCAAGCTGCTGGGTCTGGGATTCGAACCACAGTAGCCACATGGAAGTCCAGCACATTAACTGCTATGCCACCTGCTGGCCCCGATTTAAACTATTCTTGGTAAGTTTTTTCCAAAGAACTGAAAACATTAATTCTCAATGTTTTTAACTATAATGTACTAAATAAATAATAATTTTACTAATTTTTTTTCATTAGTTTATAGCTTTGTGACTGACCATACAAGTTTTTAATGTGTGGACAAAAAATTTTAAAGCTGGGGAACCAGCAGTTAGCGTAATGGCTATGTTGCTGGACTCCCACATAGTCGACCGTGGTTCGCGTCTCAGACCCGGTGGCTTACAAGTCACGCCGGGCGCGTGTGCGTGCGTGCCCAAGATCCCGAGAGGAGAATGGAGGAGAAGGGATTGCGGTGTGACCATCCCCCCTGGGGGGTGATTTCTCGCTTTCTGTCTCTATGTCTCTCTCTGTCTGTCTGGCGAGCGCACGCGCCCTATAGCGAAAAAACCTCTCAAAAAAAAAAAAAAATTTTTAAAGCTGATGAAACTATGATGTTTTTTTCCCATTGATTATTAAGATCCCTTTGCCTGGTCTCAACTTTCACAGGCAATTTTATGGTCTCATACTACTGTGGAAAGTGAGAATTGCCTGTTTATGTTGTTTAAACCTCTTTGGTTGATTATCTTACGTATACTACTTACATTATACAATATATATGTATGTATTATATCCACGTTATGTATACTTTGTGCCAGGCCTTATTCTAAGTGTTCCGTAAGATTAAAGGCATTTAATCTTAATACTATGAAGTAACTACTACTATTATCCTCATTTTCACAGATAAGGTAACTGAGACACGGAAAGGTTAGTTTTCCTGAGGCCACTCACCAGTAATTGATCAGTCCAGGTGCTGAGCCCAGGATCCATACCTAACCACTGTGTATATTGCTGCAGGTCATTACCAGTACTAAAAGGGATCATACATTTAACATGAGGAGAAATGTGGTAATTTCCTGAAAATAAAATGAAGCCTAAGTTAAGTAACAATTAACAGTTGAAATATTGTATCCTACTTTGCTGCTTAAGATTGCTCTTATACTGAGTTTTTGGAAGAAATAAACCCTCTTTAAGACTGTTCTTAAGTTTCCAGACTTATTAGTGACTGTTCTTAAGTTTTCAAACCATTGCTTTGTGATTTTTGCGTTTCCTATGGTCATTTTATATTTTATGAGAAAGATCGTGTGCGTGTGTGTGTGTATGTGTGCGCGTGTGCCCTGCACAAGCTTGCACAGGAGCACAGGAAGAAGAGGGAGAAAGGGAGAGACTGGTTTTTTCCTTTTTTCTTTTTTTTTAATTGGCTAGAGGGCACATGTGCTCACAGGAGATAGAGAGGAAAATGGGAAAGCCCCTCCGATGGGAAATGATCACGCTGCAATCCTTTGTCCTCCATTTCTCTCTCCTTTTGGAATTTTGGGCCCACGTGACCAGCGTGTTTCTGAAGCTGCTAGGTGGCACTTGAACCACAGAGACAGCCATATGGGATCCACCTGCCTGATCCACGTAGCCATGGGTTGACCCAAAACAGGTGTTTTGACAGATTTTCACCACCACAATCCTCCTGCCCCAACCTTTTAGCCAAACTAAACTACCACTGTGCCCAGACCACGCAGATGAGTCCAGGATCTTAACCTGGGATTCCGTGTGACCCCAGCAGTGCCTACTACCTGTTGCCACTGTGACTGGACCTCTTACAGTTATTTTATATGAGAGATATAAAGTGCAGGGACTGGCAGGTGGCAGAGTGGTTAAGACTCCCCACATGGCCGACCATGGTTTGAGTCCTGGACCTGGAGGCTTGCTTTCTCACTTTGTCTCTCTCTGTCTCTCTTTGGTCAAATTAAAAAACAGTGATGATAATAAATAAAATTAAATAGTTCTTTTTTAAAAAAGTGCAAATGCCTTCAGGGCTAAGCAGGGATCCTAAATGTGTAATACGTAGAAATTTAAGAAGGTAAATGCTAGGGACTATGTGAACTAGAGTCCACCAGTTTCAAACACATTCAAACTTTTTAAATTGCTACACTGTGTGGATTAAACAGAATAAGTCCAAGTTCAGCTGCATCCATCCAGACTTCCATTGTATAGCCTCTAGTTGTGCTTTGAGGGAAAAAGTAAACTAAAGTAAAGAATAGACAAGATAAGTAGATACAGCAGGGTTAGATAATCCAAGACAGAGCTTTTTCTTTTGTCTGTTGAGTGAGACAAGAGGATAGAAGTCTACTTTGTTCTTCTCTAGTGTTTTCTACTTCAATGAGAATACTTGTAATTTTCTGGAGCTAAGTAGAAGCAGAAAAATAAAACTCGTCTAGGTCCTGGTTCTCTTTGACTTCCTTCTCCATTGATGTGCTATTGCTGTAGCCCCAGCCTGTTTTCCCTCCTCCAATAGGCCAGGCTTCTGAATAGATTAAGTTGTTGGGAAAGTCATGACACGTTTCTACATTTTTCTATAGAAAAATGTAAAAATGCGCCATGACTTTCCCAACAACTTAATCTACCCTAGTCTCTACCCTTGTATATGTATTTTTATTACAATGGAAACAAAAAGATGACACTTACCTTAGACTGTAAAAAGATGCAACCTTTCTTGAGAGAAATTTTATAATTTGTGTCAAAAGCACAACAAAAGGATATAGTGAAGATACAAGATGTCATTTAATCTGGCAGCCTTGTTTGTTATCTAGGAATTTGTCACAGTAAGATAAGTGCCCAAAGGTTTATATTTGTCTCTGTTTAAGAAAAGAACATTTTTTTGGATAGGAGGGTTTAGAGCAATATCCTAATTTTCTTCTTCATAAATTCCTTTTTTACAAATACTGTATACATTTTTTTTTAACAGAGAACTTTATATATTTTTTTGTCTGTAAAGTGTTTCTTTCTCACACCTACCCTCTACCACCCGGTCACTACCATTCACTCCCCTCCCTTATAGTCTCTGAGTTTCTGGTATCTACACTTAACCTGCTCTACTATCATATCTTTAGATCATTCAATTTCCGCCATGAAGTACAGATATTCGGCACAAATTGAGTGGGGGATATACAGTGTGTATCTTTCAGAGTCTGGCTCACTTTGCTCAACTTTAAGTCTTTTTCATCCACTTTGTATCAAGCAATAGAGTCTTAGTTTCTTATAGCAGAGTAATATTCCATCGTATACATGTGCCATAGTTTTTCAACCCAGTCATTAATTTTTGGACACTTAGATTGGTTCTGTTTAGCAGTTGTGAATAATGCTGCCATAAACATGGATGTACAAGTGACTTTCTGTCTTTTGGGTAAATACCAAGGAGTGGGATTACCAGGTCATATGGTAGTTCTGTTTGTAGTTGTTTGAAGAACCTCCATGTTGATTTCCACAGACATTGTGCTAATTTACATTCCCACTAACAGTGTAAGAGGGTTCGTTTTTCACCACAGCCTCTCCAGCACTTGTCACTCTTTATTTTTTTGATCCCGATCATTCTGTAATGAAATAGTACCTTATTGTGGTTTTAATTGGCATTTCCCTATGACAGTAGGCTTTGAACATTTTTTCATATGCCTTTTGGCCATTCGTAAGTCTTCCTTGGAAAGTTATCTATCCGGTTCATTTGCCCTTTTTATTTATATATATATATATATATATATATATATTTTTTTTTTTTTTTTTTTTTTTGCCATAGGGCTTGTAGATTCCCTACAAGAAAGACAGAAAAGGAAAGTGAGAAATCACTCCTCAAGGGGAATAGCCATACCACAGTCCTTTCTTTTGTCAGGATTTTGGGCACACAGACACATGTGCCCAGTGCAGTTCTTAAGCCCCTGGGTCTGGGATTCAAATCACAGTTGGCCATCTGGGGGTCCTGTGCTTTAACTACCATGCCACCTGCTGGCCCTTTGTATGCTTGTTTTTAAATTTGATTTTTTTTTTTTTAAGTGGGTGAACTGCTTGAATTTCCTATATATTCTGGATATCTGGGTTTCAAGCCATCAGGTCCTGGACTTGAACCGCAGTCGGCCATGTGGAAGTCCAGCGACATCCATCTGTGGGCTCCAGGAGTCATTGATTTTTAAAATATTGAGAAATAGGCCAGCTAGTGACATGATGGTTAAGGCGTCTGGATCCCGCATGGCCAACTGTGTAGTTCTAGTCCCAGATCTGAAAGTTGGGAAAATATGCTTGGGACGTGTGTGTGCATGCACGCTCAAAAATCCTAAAAGGAGAAATGGAAAAGGGACTGTGGTGCTACCATCCCCATGGTGGTGCTTTCTTACCCCTACACCCCCCTTGTGAATACATGTGCCCTTTTGCAAAACTATTTAAAAAAAATTGAAAAACAACGTAGGTCACAGGAATGATTTAAAGGTTACATAATCAAGGCTTTCAGTAAAAACTTTAAAATTCAATATAATATTGAAATGTTATCATAGTTTTGACAGATGAAGCTATGTAAACGTGAAGTCCAATATTTCTTTTTTTTATTTTAAGTCTATAATTATACCTAGTTATGGGGATACAATATGATTTTTTAGTACAAGAATATTATGTGTAATGATTCATTCAAGATAATTAGCATACCCATCATCTCAGTCATTTGTTATTACTTGGAACATTCAAAGTCCTCCCTTTTAGTTACTTTGAGATACATAGCAAGTTGTTGCCATCTGTAGTCTCTCCATTGTATCTTAAAACACTAGATGTTGTTCCTTCTGTAAAGCTGCACTTTTATTTACATTAATCAACATGCCTCCTCGCCCTGCCCCTGCGATCCTTCCCAGCTGGGAGCAGTCAGTCTTCATTCTTCTATCTCAGTTTCTGGTATTTCTCTGTCTGTGCCTGGCTTACTGCACTTACCATAATGTCCTCCGGGCTTGCGTACTTTAATCTCAAAGGACAGAATTTTGTCCTTTTTAATAGCTAATATTCTTGTGTGTGTGTGTGTGTGTGTGTGTGTGTGTACACAGATATCTACATATGTGTATACTATTTTGTTTATCCATTCATCAATGGGTGGACAACCTAGGGTGCTTCCTTATTTGGCTGTCGTGACTAGTGCTACAGTAAACTGGGGTGCAGACACCTTTGCCACACTCATTTACTTTCCTTTTTCTGTATACCTGGTAATGAGATTGCTGGATCATATGGCAGTTCAATTTTTAGCTTTTTGAGGAACTTAACTATTTTCAGTAACATTATATTAATTTACATTCCCAACAACAGTGTAGCAGAGTGACCCTTTCTCTGTTTGAAGTTCCTCTAATGCCATTTCGAGAATAAAAATAAGGAAAAAATGTTGTGTAAGAACTATAAGAGGGAACCAGCAGTTGATGTAATGGCTATGTCGCTGGGCTCCTATGTAATTGACCATGGTTCAAGTCCCGGACACGGTGGCTTAAACTCACGCCGGTCGCGTGTGTGTGCGTGCCCAAGAACTGGAGAGGAGATTGGAAAAGGGACTGTGGCATGGCCATCCCTCTGGGGGCTGATTTTTTACTTCCTGTCTCTCTGGAGAGCACATGTGCCCTGTAGCAAAAAAAAAAAAAAAAACTCTCAAAAAAAAATATATATAAGAGGAGTGGAAAACCGCATATGTATTTGTAAAGCAATATGTCTACATTTGACCAGAAAGAAACAATTCATTTACCCCTAGAAATTTTTTATCCACCTGTGGTACATGGGTGAATTTATTGAGAAAAAGGAAGAGGATATTCAAATATTTGAACCCCAATATATAAACTCCTACTTTTATACTTAGAGCTATTCTAAGCATTAAATGTAAGTTTATCTCTCTAGTTCACAAACTATGTAGAATATCTATCATACTTGCCATTTAGAAAACTTTTTTAGAATTATTTTATTTATTATTGTTATTTTTTAATTTGATCCAAGAAAATGAGAGGCAAAGTGAAAAAGCAAGCCATCCAGGACTCAAACTATGGTCGACCATGTGGGAGTCCAGCTCCTTAACCACCTTGCCACTGGCTGGATCTAAGAAAACTTATTGAGCCAAAAAGAATTATATGATTGGCATAATATCTTTCGTATGCCTTTGAAAGCTCAGCTCTGAAAACCCTCCTCTTATTAGGCTATGACAAGTCAAATTTATGACATGTCAAGTTTCTTCTAAGTGGCCTTTCCTTCGTCTTTGCCTTAGCTCTTCATTATGCTTCTGAAACTTGAACCAGGTCTACATTTTCCAAAGTAAATTTTTAAATGTTTTTAGACAGATTTTTGCTACAGGTTGTGTGTGCTTGGAGAGACAGAGAGATAGAAAGCGAGAAATAACCCCCCCCTCGGGGGGGTGACCACACTGCATTCCCTTCTCCCTCCTTCTCCTCTCAGGATCCTGGGCACACACGAATACATGCCCGGCATGAGGTTTAAGCCATCAGGTCTGGGACTCGAACCGCGTCCGACTATGTGGGAGTCCAGCGATGTGACCATTACACAATCAGCTGGTCCCTCCAAAGTAAATTTTAAATATAATTTTGTGTAAAAAATTCCATTTCGGGACCAGTAGGTGATGTAGTGGTTAAGGTGCTGGACTTCTGCACGGTTGACCACAGACCTGCCAGTCCCAGACCTGGCAGCTTGAAAATTACACTGGGCACGTATGTATGTGTACCAAAATCCCAGGAGAATGGATAAGAAGGGATTGAGGTGTGGCCATCTCCCTGGGGGATTATTTCTCACTTTCCTTCTCTCTGTCTGTCTCCTCTCAGGCAACATATGCACCCTATGGCAAAAACCTTTAAAAAAAAAAAAAAAAAGGATTCTATGTTAAAATATTTTGTAGATTCTAATTATATTCCTCTTCTTCAAAAATCAGCACTATATTTTAATATATTAAAGATAAGAGGGGCCAGCAGATGGCATAGCAGTTACATCACTGGACTCCCACATGGCCAGCCATGGTTTGAGTCCCAGGCCTGGTGGCTTGAAACTCAAGGTGGGCACATGTGCGTGTGTGCCCAAGGTCCCAGGAGGAGAATGGAGGAAAAGGGATTGCAGCTGGACGATCCTCCCTGGGGGGGTGGTTTCTCCCTCTCCCTCACACTATCTCTGTCTTTCCCTCCCACCCCAAGTGCAGGAGCCCTAAGGCCAAAACTTCTAAAAAAATAAAAATAAAAATAAATAAAATAAAGATCAGAATCCTTTAGGAATTTGTTTAATCCTGCATTTTGCAATCAATCACCTTTGAAGTAGTGAATACAACCAATAGGAAATGATAGGGTTGTAAAAAGTGAGGATTACAAGAAGTTCTATTGGGTAAGGGGGCAAAATATTAGAATATATATTTATCGTGTTTTTCACCCAATAAAGAAGAGAGATCGAGCTTTTAGAAGTATATGCCGTGATAACTGACCCTGATACCCTCATGTAGTCCATATGCCAGTTGGTCATTTTTCCGAAGAGTGGCTACTGTCCAATATAGAGGCATGGACTGTGATGCCCTTACATTTTCATTGCTTCCAATTTTTTAGGTTTGGTGCTGAATTAGGGGATTTGTAGATTATATTATCTATTATTTATTAAGCTGGATCTCAAAAAATGAATAAGTGACTTAGACAAGTGAATAAGATTCTTGTAAAGAAATTGGAGATTATAGATAATACTAATAGACAAACATGTGAACAGTATAATAGAGAAACCTCTGGTACTTCTCTTGCTTCTAAAATGATCTCTGTATCAGTTACTTTATGAGATAGAAACAGTTATTGTGTAATCAGATCTGGCAAGAACTTGCTCTTCCAAAATGGAAATTATCAGTATCATTTTAAATATGGCTTGTCATCCCTTTTTTAATGATGACTCAGTTAGGTGTCTGTCATAGAAACAAAAACAACTCTAGATATTTAGAGTAGAAAGCAACTTCATGTAGGAAATACAAAATTAAAGGGCTAGATATGCAAAAGGGAGGAAAGGGTTAATTACCAGAGATTAGAAAGCTGCTGATGCTGGACCAGCAGTTGGCGTAATGGCTGTGTCGCTGGACTCCCATGTAGTCGACCATGGTTCGAGTCCCGGACCCAGTGACTTAAACTCATGCTGGATGCATGTGTGCCCAGTATCCCAAGAGGAGAATGGAGGAGAAGGGATTGTGGCGTCGCCATTCCCCCTGGGGAGTGATTTCTCAACTTTCTGTCTCTCTGTCTCTGTCTTTCTGGTGAGTGCATACGCTCTGTAGCAAAAAACCTCTCCAAAAAAAAAAAAGAAAGAAAGAAAGCTGCTGATGCTTAGATGCTCCTGTGAGTATAAAAACAGAAGGAGGTGGTGGGGCTCCTTCCTTCCTGCTTGCATTCCCCCTTTGGCAGAACCCCAGCTAGAAACCAGCCTGTAAGGCCCGGCCAACCGCTGTCACCAAGGTCTGGAGCTAAAGGTTTGTTACAAATAAGTGCACAGTGACCCTAGACTTGTGTGTGTTGTATCTTATGTCAGCTGTTGCCGGAACTATCACCCTTTTCAATACATTTAAAACTAAGTATCCAGGGTTAGACTGTGGCATGGGGGTAAAACATGATGCTTTACAAGGCTGACCTACATGAGAAGGTTCCCAGTTGGTGTCCAGAGACTTCCCTGACTACTCTGGGCACATATGCACCCATAATCAGGGCAGGCTAAAGCTGGGGGGTGGAGTCCTCGAGGTGCTGATCAGGATCCTGCTGGAAATGCTGTCTGTGCGTCTCCCTCTCCACTGTTCATTTCTTTCTTGCTCACTCTTAGAAGAAATAAACTTTAAAAAAAAAACAAAAAAGAAAGAAAGAAACTGAGCACCCAGAACATGAAGACAGAGTACTGTATTTTGAGAACAGAACAAAAAGATGTCATAATTTTGACAAATTAGATGAAAACTTTTTTTTCTTTTTTTTTTTAAGAGGTTTTTGGCTCAGAGTGCATGCACTTGCAGGAGAGAGACAGAGACAATGAGAGGGAAAGTGAGAAATCACACTTCCCCCAGGACGAATGGCCATGCCGCAGTCCATTTTCCTCCATTCTCCTCCGGGATCTTGGGCATGCATGCACGTGCGCTGGGTGTGAATTTTAAGTCACCAGATCCAGGACTCAAACCACAGTCAGCCATGTAGGAGTCCAGCGACATAACCGCTACGCCATCTGCTGGCCCAAAAATCTTATTTTTAAAATAATGTATTTTCTTTTTTTAAGTGTTTTGTATAGCATATCTTTTTTTATTCATATTTAGGTACATTCACATTTTATCATTTACAAAGAGATATTCATATAGTTCATGCTTTAAACTTTGTGCTGATGATAGAGGTGTATAATCAAAAAAACATAGAGTTAGCTGTAAGATTCTTTTCAATTCCCTCCAACTCTGAATTCAAGTAAGGGCACCTCTGTTCTGGTTGACTTTGTGTATGTTGTCATCTAGTCTGTGTAAATTTCACGGCATTCTTAGATGTGTTCTAGGGTTCCTGTGACCTTTCTCATAAGGAATCCCTTCTGTCCTAAGCAATCATGTCCTTTGTTTTCAAGGTAGCAGTTCTCAACATTGACTGTACATTAGAATCACGTGGTAAGCTTTTACAAAAGAAAAATATTTCCATATATGCATTTAACCAATCTAATGTGGAGGCCAATTGTCTTAAGTTTTGCAAGTCATCTGGGTAGTTCTAGTATGCCGTCACTGATCCAAAGGGAATGGAACTTTCTCTCTGGCATCAGAGGGTGCTGGTGGGGTGGCAAGAGGGTACCTGGGAAGAGACCATAAAATCTTTTCCTACCAAAGCTAAGATTTTTTAAAAGAGTATATAATATTTTTTTAATCATCTCTGACCCCCCCCATTATAAAAAAAAAAAGAAAGAAAGCCTTTCTTTTCTCTTCTTTTTTTGTGTCAAGAGCTCTTGGCCAGAAGATAGAAAGAACTAGAAACGCTTCACTAGAAAACTGATTAAAGTGATAGAATTTTTGCATAAAATCTTGAGGTAAACCCCCAGAAATGAAAAAGATTTCTCTTCATGCATATGCTATTTCCTTCAGTGCAGTAGCCAGCTGTGTTAGTCTCTAGCATTAAGGTTTTTTTTTTAAAGTTATATGCATAAATCTTGAATTTTGCATAAATCTTGAATTTTGCTGATTAAAAGGGATGTCTATAAGCCTGTGTCTTACAGGCTTTTCAGCAATATTTTTTTATTGTAATATTACAGTATAAGTGTTCTACGCACTTTGTCCATTTGAATTTGCACACTGAGCACTGACCGATTTGAAAGAATTAATTTCCTCCCAAGGGATAATGACACACTAGGCAGAAATAGAAGCATTTGTTAAGGAGTAGGGGGAGTAATCTTTCATAAGGATTTAAAATGCAAAACCATGCTATTCAAGGCTGTCACGTTCACTTCAAAACTTAAAAGTCTCACAAAGACTGTCTTGACAAAGCAATCAAAGCATTTCTGCAAACAACAATCTAGGAATTAACAGACATCTGTATTATAATATTTTAATTGGTAGAGGGTGGCATTTATCATTTTAGTCAGTGATTAAGATTTCTGTAATGACGATTAAACATCTCTTTACACATTCTCAATGGATTTTCGTTATTTGGTTGCATTTTAGTCTTGAGTAATTTGTTTCTTATTGTGAAAGTTAAAATTCATTGTGTAAGGTGGACTTTTGGGATTGTAAAAATTTGTACCTAGAAACTAAATGTAATGTGCTTTCTGAAACGACATTTATTTCTATTCAGTCAGTTATGCAGTGATCTATGGTCACTGGAAGCAGAGAGAAGATTGGTGATTAAGGGCCAGCTGGTGGCATGATGGTTAAGGTGGCCAACCACTCAGTTCAAGTTCTGGAGTTGGCTTGAAGAACGTGCTGGGCATGGATTGTGGTGTCATCTTCCCTAGTGTGTGTAGGGGGGTGGCTTTCTCTTTCTGTCTGTCTCTCTTTAATTGTTCATTAAAATTCACATGATATAAGTAATATTTGGGGCTGTCTCTGGTGGTTAAAGCAGCTTGAGTTTCGACCTGGAGGCTTAAGAAGCGCAAGTGTGTGCCCAAAAATCCCAAAAGGAGGAAGAGATGGGCAAGAAAAGATTATAACATGACCATTTCCCATGAGGCATGCTCCCCACCCTTCCGCCAGTCTGTCTCTGTCTGTCTCTCTGAAGAGCACACACCCGCTCTAGCAAAAGATGTGTGTGTGTATGTGTGTGCACGTGTACTTTCTAGTCCAGTAATAACCTTAGTAATATTTTGTAGGGGCTGCTTACAAGTTAGGTATCTGACTGCTGTGAGTATCATTTCTTTACAGTGCCTATACTCTAGTGAGAAACAAAATGGCTAAAGAGGAAAAGAGAAATAACATTATCTCAGAACTACAGTCTTTAGCTGGCCTCATATATAGTGATTTAATATCTCATGTAGGGAGCTGGATTCCACATGGCCAACCATGATTCAACCATGAATCCCAGCCTGGCAGCTTGAAAAATACACTGGTGCATGTGCAGGCATACACAAAATTGTGATGAGAAGGAGAACTGGAGGAAAGGGATTATGTCGTGACTGTTCCCCACGGCCATGGGGGTGTCATGCTTTGTCTCCCATTCAGTTTGTTTCTCTCCCCCGACCCGCCACTTCCTCTCTCACAAGTACATATGTCCTCTGGCAATTAAAAAAAAAAAAAAATTCGGTCTTCTTCTAAATAGACTATGCTATATCATTTGTAGTTTATTTGTACAGTTAGTTTTATTTGTAGTACCAAGATTTGAGTATAATATGAAGGTTACCATTTCTACACTGTTTAAGAAAGAAAGGTTTACTGAGAGCCAGCAGCCAGCATGGAGGGTAAGGTGTTGGATCCCGTAGTGCTGAATCCCACATGGCCGACACTACGACCCTAGTCCTGGACCCAGCGGCAGGCATGCAGGCAGGAGGGATACCTCAGAGTCCTTAGTTTTGTTCTTGAGCTTAAGTATTAATAACGTTTTTTCTTTAAAAGGAAATTTTTGTTTGTTTGTTTGATATAGAGTGTGTGTACTCACCAGAGACAGGGGAAAAGTGAGAAATCACCACCACCACCCCAGGAGAGATGGCCACACCATGATCCATTTTCCTCTTACTATTTTGAGTGCACACTGACATGTAGCCAGTTTATTTTTCAAGCTGCTGGGTCTAGGACTTGAACCATGCAATTGGCTGTGTGGGATTCAGCTCCTTAACTGCTATGTCACCTGCTGTCTCAAGTATATTTTTTAAAGACTTATTTAATTTATGTATTTTATTTGACCAGAGTGAGAGAGAGAGAAAGTGAGAAAGCAAGAGCCAGGTCCAGAACTTGAACCATGGTCAGCCATGTGGGAGTCTGCTCCCTTAACCACCATGCCACTTGCCAGCCTCCCAGGAATTAATAACAATGAAAATCATTTAAATCACACATACACTGACCCTACTTCTTCAGACCCCACAGAGAAGAATTTGGATTATGACCCTGTCTTAGACATTATCAAAAAAAGATTTTATTAATGGTATGCTATAAAAATCTTGTCTTAAAATGATTTTGTTTTCTAGAAATTATCTTAGAATACAGGTCCTGAGTATATTAAAGCAATGTCTGTTTTACTTTTCATTTTAAAATAAATGCAGGGTTACGGTTTTGGTACTTAGATTTCTCTCTAGTGAGGAGTAGTATTTCCATTTGTGTCATTGCCATTATTATGTATGTCTGGGTTTTGACATTACAGTATAAAGAGTTTTTGTTCACTAGGCAAAAGCAGAGTTAGGCCACACTGCTCCAAGGTGTTGGGCCATTGCTGGACATGGTTAACGCAAAAAGATAAACATACATTTACGGTCGGTTTCCCTCTCATTTTAGAGGAGAAAAATACCAACATTAAATGTAGTATATTTGTAGTCAGCAGGCGGTGTGGTGATTGGCGCGCTGGATTTCCACTTGGCTGACTGCGGTTCAAGTCCCAGAACTGATGGCTTGCTTTCTCACTCTCCCCATCCTTGTCTTGTCTCTCTTGTGAGTGAGAGTGACCTATAGCAAATTAAATAAGAAGAAATAAAAATTTTAAAATAATTCTTTTAACAAAGGTAGCATATTTGACATATAAACTAAGTTTTTAAAAAAAAAAAAAAATATATATATATATATATATATACACAAGTGGGTCAGCAGGGGCATGGTTAAGGGTGTTGTACTCCCACATGGCCAAACATGGTTCAAGTCCTGGACCTGGTAGCTTGCTTTCTCACTTTCTTTTTCTCTCTCTCTCTCTCTCTCTCTCTCTGTCTCTCTCTGGTCAAATTAAAATAAGTAAATAAATTAATTAAATTATTCTTTTAAAATATATATATATGTACACACACACACACACACACACACAAATGAGTAGAATTAAGTAGTTTTCTTTAGTACTCATTGACATTGTTAAGCACAATTTATTCTTATCCTTAATCATATCCCTAGTGTTGATTTTAAAGTTTTTTTTCTAATTTATTCTAAATTCTTACCTTTTCTTCAGCCCTCTTAGATCTGATATGTGGCTCTGTGGTTGAGACAACTTGATAACAGATCCTCAAAATGTTTTTCTCTCCATCGCCAGTGAAAATGTGTCCTACCTAATATAGGCCACTTTGTTTACCACTGGGTTTATTTGACAGCATTTTCCTATTGATGTTTCTAGTGTCTGCAATCAATTTACGCAATGAAGAGTGTGCTAAGGGTGTTTCTATAATTTGGATAATGGCTTGCTGCCAAAGGTTCATATATTGGAAGCTGTGTGATGGCTTTGGGAGGCATTGAGACCTTTAAGTGGTGGGGCCTGATAGGAGGGCACCATCCAGTCAGCCGGGGCTGTGGGAGGGGCAGAGGAAGTGAGGACTGCTGTTTCCTCTGTGCACGTGCCCGCCTTCCTCTCTGCTTTTGACGCCATGCTGTAATGAGCACTGGGGTCAACCCTGATGCCTGCCTGCCACCCACCTTTGGACTTATAGCCAAATAAACCTCTACTCATAAATTACCTAGTCACAGGCATTTCTGTTGAGCAGTATAACAACTCTCACAGATGGAAACAGTATGTTCTCACTTCTCATCCTTATTTCCTGAGTTTTAACTTTTTCAGTGTTCTTTCATAATAAATTAAAACTGGGAAAAGAGATGAGACAGAACATCATGCCGCTCTCTGGCAAGTTAAAAACAAAAGCAAACAAAAGACACAGAGAACTGTTTTGTCTTTCCAAAAGTATCCCCTTCTTAGGACTTATGGATTAAAATGTTTATAGAGGGCCTTGAACATTTTTAAATGTAGGAATCGTGGTGCCTAGAGCCATCTAGGGAAAGATCACGATGCTGGGAAAAAATGAAGATTCATAACACAAGTTGTATCCTTGCTGGCTCCTATACCTTTATTTATTTATTTATTTATTTTGGAGACATTTTTGCTATAGGGTGCGTGCGCTCGCCAGACAGACAGAGACAGAGAGACAGAAAGCGAAAAATCACCCCCCAGGGGGATGGCCACGCCGCAATCCCTTCTCCTCCATTCTCCTCTTGGGATCTTGGGCACGCACGCACACGTGCCCGGCGTGAGTTTTAAGCCACTGGGTCCGGGACGCGAACCGCTGTCGACTACGTGGGAGTCCAGCAACATAGCCATTACGCTAACTGCTGGTCCCTATGCCTTTATTTTTAACACAGAATTTAAAAATGAATTATCTTGGGGCTGGCATGTAGTGTGGTGGTTAAAAGCACGACTCCCACATGGCCAACCTTGGTTCAAGTCCTAGACCTGGGTGGGGGCTTCCTTTCTCACTTCCTCTCTCTCTCTCGCTTTCTCTCTCTGGTCAAATTGGAAAATAATAATAATAATAAATAAAGTTAAAATAATTCTTTTAAAAAATGAAATATCCATGGACCAGCAGTTGGTGTAATGGCTTTGTCGCTGGACTCTCATGTAGTTGACCGTTGTTCGAGTCCCGGACCTGGTGGGGTGGCTTAAACTCATGCCAGGTACGTGTGAGTGCATGCCCAAGATCCTGAGAGGAAAATGGAGGAGAAGGGATTGCGGCGTGGCCATACCCCTGGGGGGTGATTGCTCGCTCTCTCTCTCTCTCTCTCTCTCTCTCTCTCTCTCTCTGTGTGTGTGTGTGTGTGTGTGTGTCTTTCTGACAACCACACACACCCTATAGCAAAAACCTCTCAAAAAAAAAAATGAAAGAAAGAAAGAAAGAAAAATCTCCCTCATCCAAGTAAAAATAAAGTTCTAGGGCTGGCTCTGGGGCACAGTCATAGTAATGTACTGCTCAAGAGAAGCTAGATCCCACAGAGTGACTGCAGTTTGAATCTGTGACCATCAGCCCAAAGCATGCCAGACACGCACGAGTACCCAAGACCCAGAAATGGATTTATGGTTTTACCCTGATCTTCCTTTCTCTACAATATGATCGTTCTCTTATGCCTATCTTTTTGGTACTAGAAAAGAGATTTCTTTCCTAAATAGACTTCAGTTCTGTTCCTTTTGGTTTTAGCTGTCCCTATAGCTTTCTTCCTTGCTAAACTTGGCAGATTCTACACTTCCACCTTTGTCCGTTTTTTTTGTTTGTTTGTTTGTTTTGTTTGTTTGTTGTTTTTTTTGTTGTTGTTTTTTTTTTTTTTTTTGAGAGATTTTTGCTATAGGGTGCGTGTGCTCACCAGAGAGACAGAAAGTGAGAAATCACCCCCCAGGGGGGATGACCACACTACAGTCCCTTCTCCATTCTCCTGTCAAGATCTTGGGCACGCACGCATACGCACCCGGCATGAGTTTAAGCCACTGGGTCCAGGACTAGAACTAGTGTCAACCACATAGGAGTCTACCGACATAGCCATTATGCCAACTGCTGATCCCCATGTCTTTTCCTTTTTAACAGTGCTTCCTAGACTTGGTATTCTCTAGAGAACATGTTCTATGACCTGGCTACCCCCAAGGACCCCATGTTTGAAAGATGTTACCTACCAAATTGCATCTATTAATTAAACTATGTTGCTGTATTTTGATTCATCAGAAGCATAGGAACTATGAAATAGAGTTTCTGAGCTAACCAGTTAGCCACACTGAATTGATATAATTTTACAAAAAAGAAAAACGTTTGGAGGGAAATGGGCATGATACATAAAACTTTAGGAAATAACAATATAGTTTATAGATCATCATTATCCTCCTCCTCGTTATTGTTATTGTTGTATTAGAACCTTAAAGGTATGGGGAGCCCTGTGAGCAATGAGGACCCCAAGTTCTGAATCACTGAAACTTAAAATCTGATGGTTATGACTATAATGAGAATGCCAGTCAAGTGAGTATGTTGAGCTGATCCTTTCATTTCTTTTGCTTTTTCCATATAGATTGAATATGAAAGGAAGAAGAAAGAAGATGGAAAGCGAGCTCGAGCTGATAAACAACACGTTTTAGACATGCTGTTTTCGGCCTTTGAAAAACATCAATATTACAACCTTAAGGACTTGGTAGACATCACAAAACAACCTGTGGTATGTATATGTTTATATTAACCCATTAAATGGGTCTTGCTTCATTAACAAGTCATTACTGAAGATGAGTATGCCATGATTAAGTTCACATTCATCTATACTAATGACAGATTTTATGTCAACACTCAGTAAAGATATCCTAATACAGCTGGGTTTTTTGTCACATCAATTTAAGATTTAATGTTAAGACACAGTTAACATTAACAATTAGTATGAATAAAAGGAATTATCCTCAGTTTTTAACATTGAACCCTAATGTTTGTATCATTCTACTCTTTTTCCCAACTAAGAAAGCTTAACTTCTCTTTTTTAAAAAAAAATCACTTTTCTTTTTTGTTGTTTTGAGGGTTTTTTTCTTTTTTTGGAGAGGTTTTCGCTATAGGGCGCATGCGCTCGCCAGACAGACAGAGAGAGACATAGAGACAGAAAGCGAGAAATCACCCCCCCCAGGGGCGATGGTCATGCCACAATCCCTTCTCCTCCATTCTCCTCTTGGGATCTTGGGCACGCACGCACACGCGCCTGGCATGAGTTTTAAGCCACTGGGTCCGGGACACGAACCGTGGTCGACTACATGGGAGTCCAGTGACATAGCCGTTACGCTAACTGCTGGTTCCCAATGTTTTGAGGGTTTTTTAAAAGAGGTTTTTAGTCTTCAGGCGCATGTGCTTGCCTAAGAAAGAGACAGAGACAGAGAGAAGGTGAGAAATCACACTCCAGGGGGAATGGCCATGCTGCAATCCCTTCTCCTCTAGTCTCCTCTCAGAATCTTGGGGGCACACACACACATTCCCAGCATGATTTTCAAGCCACCGGGTCCAGGACTCGAGCTTCATTCGGCCATGTGGGAGTCCAGTGACGTAACTGCTCTGCCATCTGCTGGCCCCTGAGTCAATTCTCTTTGAAGAGTCATAGTGGACTGTTATGGTTGTAGGGTTTGACCCTGAGTTGTGTGTTATTCTCTGTGAACTTTCAGACTCTGCCTAGCACTAGCAGTAGGTCCTTTTAAACTTGAACTGAATTCCTTCAGCTTATGCTTGTTGAGATTGTGTTTGGATTGGCCTATTCTCCATTTTTGGTTTTTTAAGGAAAATTTCGGTAAGTTGACTTTTTAAAAAGTTCATAATAAGTATATGTAATCATTTTTAACTTTCCTCCAGCTTTTTGTGCCTATTTACTAGACGTTTGTATTACTAATCCATTTAAAGTGCTGGCAGAAATAAGGGATTCAGATGCTTTCTCCATTTTTTGAGTCACATTTTTCCCAATTTAACTTTCCTATATCTGATATTATCAAAATATCAGATTGAATTATAATAGTATTTACTTACAGCTTTAAAAAAATTAAATGGAAGTCTTATTAGTTTCCTTTAACATTTTGTCCACTCTGCCAGTATACTCAAGAATATGTTGATTTTGAGACCAGCAGTTAGCGTAATGGCTATGTCGCTGGACTCCCAGGTAGTCGAACGCAGTTCAAGTCCTGGACCCAGTGGTTTAAACTCACACCGAGTGCATATGCGTGCATGCCCAAGATCCCAAGAGGAGAATGGAGGAGAAGCGTGGCCATTCCCCCTGGTGGGGTGATTTCTCGCATTCTATCTCTGTCTGTCTCTGTCTGTCTGGCGAGCACACGCGCCCTATAGCAAAAAAAACTCTCAAAAAAAAAAAAGGAATATGTTGATTTTAGCTGTTCCAGTTATTTGATTCAGAATATGTAACAAAATAACCTATTTTTAAAAACATTTTAGTAACCAAATAACCTACTTTTGAAGGGCTTGTTATATTTTTTTCTGATTTATACAAAGCTTTAGGAAATGATTGATGGAATTTCAGTCTTAATTAGTTTCTCACTTCTGTGGAGATTTCTTACTGTTGCACATCAACTGTTCACATTTTGTTAAGAAATTTATTTAAATTTAAAAAAAAACCTAAGTACTTTCTTTAATCGAAAGAAAGTATTCATGCTTCAATATTATCATCTTATTTTAATGACTTCACTCTCTTTGACATCAAAGCCTGAGAAGTGACATTCAATCTAGATAAAAAATTTGAAATAGAATAATTCATTAGCTAGGCTGTGTTTCTTCTGGTTTTAATGAAGTTTATCTTTGTATTTATATATAAATATGTAACATATTTATATATATGCTTATTATATATATTTATTTAAATATTTAAATATATATTTACATATGTAGTATATGCTTATAATATATACGTTTACATATAATATATATAATTTAAATATAGATATATATAATATATATAAAGTGCATTTCAGAAAGTCCAGATGCAGTTAAGACATTCTCATGGAATAAAATACAAATTAGATATAAGAAAATAAGCATTTATAGAGTAGCATTCAGATGATACTAGGGAAGACAATTTCTTTGTCTTGACATGGGATGTAAGATTTATTTCATATCAAAGAAAAGAGATGACTGGTATGTTCCTCAGTTTTTATTCTTCAAATAGTTTTATGGTGGTACTCGGTGAGTCTTATAATAGAGCTTCTTAATATATGATCATTGGGGGACCAGCAGTTAGCGTAATGGCTATGTCGCTGAACTCCCACGTAGTCGACCGCGGTTCGAGTCCCGGACCCGGCGGCTTAAACTCACGCCGGGCGCGTGTGCGTGCGTGCCCAAGATCCTGAGAGGAGAATGGAGGAGAAGGGATTGCGGCGTGGCCATCGCCCCAGGGGGGTGATTCCCTGCTTTCTATCTCTCTGTCTGTCTCTGTCTGTCTGGCGAGCGCACGCGCCCTATAGCAAAAACCTCTCCAAAAAAAGAAAAAAAAAAAATATGATCATTGGATAGATTTTGGTTCCAAGGTAATGGGAATCCACTGACTTTTTTTTTAATTAAATTATTTTATTTCTGTTTTTTAAATATTTTTTAATTTTTATTTATTTACATTCATTCACTGTACAATATAGTATACAAAATGAGATTTTCCATCCAGAATACATCTATACTAATGACAGATTTTATGTCAACACTCAGTAAAGATATCCTAATACAGTTGGTTTAACACAGGTGGGTTTTTTTGTCACGTCAGTTTATTTAAGATTTAATGTTAAAATACACTTAACATTGGGAACCAGCAGTTGGCGTAATGGCTATGTCGCTGGACTCCCACGTAGTCAACCGCGGTTCGCCTCCCAGACCCGGTGGCTTAAAACTCACGCCGGGCGCGTGTGCGTGCGTGCGTGCCCAAGGTCCCGAGAGGAGAATGGAGGAGAAGGGATTGCGGCGTGACCATCCCCCCTGGGGGGTGATTTCTCGCTTTCTGTCTCTATGTCTCTCTCTGTCTGTCTGGTGAGCGCACGCACCCTATAGCGAAAACCTCTCTCAAAAAAAAAAAAAAAGATACACTTAACATTAACAATTAATATGAATAAAAGGAATTGTTCTCAGTTTTTAACATTGAACCCTAATGTTTGTATAATTCTACTCTTTTACCCAACTCTTTTAAAAAAAAATAAAATGTAGTCAACCCCATGTATTCGACTGGGACTCGAACTGCAGTCGACTACATGGGAGTCCAGCAACATAGCCATTACGCCAACTGCTGGTTTCTACAGCCTTCATCTCTAACAGTTCTGTTTAATTATTTTTTATGATGTATATCCCCTCTTTCAGATCATACAAGAACTTCCTCCCCTCCTAGAACTCGTCATCTCTTTTCTCCTGCATTTTCTAGAGTTTGTTGTCTGTCTTCTCTTGCATCTCTGTTAACTTTGTCACTATGAATATTTTTAAATTCTTTATCTGACATATCCACAGGTTCCCTTGTATTGTCTGTGGAGGATGAGGCATTATTCTTTTCCCTTAAGGGAGAGATGTTTTCTTAGTTTCTCATATTTCTCATGCCTCTATGGTGGTTTCTGGTCATCTGAGGGATTATGATTTTCCCCTAATTTTTGGACTTGAATCTGAGCATTCAGAGGCATGCAGGAGGAGGTGGCTTTCAATCTCTAAACAGAACCGTTTTTCTCCCTTTGTGCAGCAGATTCAGTGGAGATTGAAGATTAATCTGACTCTAAAAGTATTAATATATTTGGCTACTTGCACCTAGATCTGTCTAGAAATTCACTGTGTAAGGGGCTGAGCAGAAAAGTAAGAAAGGTAAAAGAAAACAACCCCCCAAAAAAGAGAAAAAAGAAGACAAAAACAATAAAAATAAATAAATAAAAATAAAAGGGCAGCTCAGAACTCAGATATAGATGGCTGGTGATTGGCTTGTCCTATGAGCGGGAGGTAAGAATTAGCAAGATAAAAGAGTGACAAAAACCTAAGAAGTTTAAAAACTAAAATTAAAAAAAAATTGAAAATAGAGACGGAGAGCGGCTGGCAGGTGGCATGGTAGTTAAGGGTGCTAGACTCCCACACGGCCGACTATGGTTCCAGTCCCCAACCTGGTGGCTTACTTTCTCACTTTCCCTCCCTCTCTCTCTCTCTTTCTCAAAAATAGAGATGGGGAAAGACAGAGAGAATAAATAGTTACAACCTGGCTCCTGGCTAGATTTAGGGGCCCGGAGGGTGAAGTCTGGGCAGAAGGTCTTCAGTGGTCCTAATCCCTGGAAGGGGCCACTCAGAACTCAGATATAGATGGCTGATGATTGGCTTGTCCTGGCTCCTGGCTAGATTTGGGAGTCAGGAGGATGAAGTCTGAGCAGAAGGTCTTCAGTGGTCCTAATCCGGGATCCATTAACTTTCTGAATATATGAAAATAAAGTGTGTGGATTTTTCTGAGGAGCAGATTCTCATAGAAGGCCACTGATCTAGAAGTTAAATTGTTTTATAATAGTTTTATTGTTTAGAGACTAAATTGCCTATGCATGTGTAAAATTCTTGAAGGCAAGATTGTATGTTATCTCTATCCCTAAATATTCACATACCCTATGGCATAAATATAGTAGAAATTTAGCAAATATTTAATGAATTGATTTGAAAAAAGGGAAATTTTCAGTTAAAGAACTATCATATATTTTCCTCAGATGGAGTTTCATTAACAAGCCTCTTGTCATTTATGGTGGGAGGAGTGGGGACAAATAGGCAGTGTCAAGAAAGTGCGGAATGCCTTCAGGAGGCTGAAGGTGGGCCAGAGCTAGAGTTACCCCCACCTAGAGGAGATGGCAGGAAATGTCAGCATGGGTTCCAGTGGAATCTGAAGAAATCACTTTTGGTCTTAAAACTGAGTGAGTTGGGGACCAGTAGATGGTATAATGGTTACGTTGCTGGCCTCCCATGTAGTTGCAGTTCAAGGCCTGGACCCAGTGACTGAAAACTCATGCTGAGCACATGTGCATGCATGTCCAGAATCCCAAGAGGAGGATGAAGGGAGAAAGGATTGTGGCATGGCCATCATCCCGGGGACTGATTTCTCTCTTTCTGTTTCTCTCTGGCAAGCGTATGCGCCCTATAGCAAAAACCTCTCCACAAAATAAAAAAAGGAAGAAAGAAAAAGGCTGAATGAGTTGGATTAGATAATTGTGATTCCTTCCAGCTCTGAATCTGTGACTCTCTTCCTCTCTCATCTCCTTCACTCTTCCCCCCTCTCATATTTGAACCGATTGACAAAGCCCACTAATTTACAGCTCTCCTTTGTGTGGGTAGCTATACCTTTAAAAGACGCCCAGGACCTAAGTGAGTCTGAATAATAATCATTAGTATTACTAGCTTCATTTTAGTTTGAGCAATACCCAGGAAAATAGATTGGAGTTCCAGGAATAAAGGACCTGGCTTCCTGGTATAATGGAAAGAATACCAGATTTAGAGTGTTGAGATCTCAGTTCAAGTCCCAGCTCTGGTAATTAGCCAGATAGTCCTGGATACAATACATAAATAATTTAATGTATTATTTACATATTTATTATTTAAATTATTTAATATATGACATACTTAACACAAAATTTACCAACATGTTCAAATTATAGTATGTTTATAAAATTAGAATATGTTGATATAGTCAAAATAATACCAAGTTTATTAGATCCTTGTGATAATTAAAGAGTGAAAGATGCTTTGTTAACTGTAGAATGTTTTATTAATTTTTAATTATTAAACAAGTTTTTGAACCCTGTGTAAAGGGGAAGAAAACAAGTCAGTCAGTTCTTTAGTAAATGCCTTTAATGTCATTGCCATGTGATAGCTTTTCATTTTCTGTTGGTTCCGATGCCACTCCCCGCCACTCTCTCCCCCCCCAGTTTTTGCTATAGGGCACATGCTCTAACTGGAGAAGGACAGAGTGGAGAGAGAGAGAGAGGGAAATTGAGAAAGTACCCTCAGGGGAGCTGGTTGCACTAAAATTCCTTCTCCTCAATTCTTCTCTTAGGGTTTGGATATGTATTCACACAAGCTGCTGATTCAGGACTTGAACCATGCAGTTGGCCATGTGGGATCCAGCTGCCTTAACCTCCACACCACCTGCTGGCCCATCTGATGCCACTTCCTATTAATATAACAAGTTTCCAACTCAGAAGTCTATTACTTTAAGTATGTCTTCTTCCTTATTAGCAGTACTAATACCATCTGCTTTCTGACCTTTATAATGTCATTTTTACATACTCTGAGTGAATCTGAAATATTTTCTTATTTTTCTAGTTTTTTCTTTTCTATATTAATTCCTCCTAAAAACCTTCATTCCTGCAAGCAAAATTATTGACTAGAGAAATTGCCTATAGGGCCAGTTTTTTTCTTTTATTTACCAGGACATGACATACATAAGCAATCAGACAGAGTGAATCAAGGTAAATAAGCCATTTGAAAAGATCGAGCTTTGGTCATTGAGATTACTGAATGATAACTGATATTACTGATATTATCAGGAATGTGGTATTCATTTGAAGAGTTATTTCATGTGGTTTGACTTTTGTCTTTTTCCCCCTCCAAAATGGAAAAACAGAAGAAGCCTGTTATTTCTCCCCAGCACAACTTGATCTTTAACCTTGAATGTGTTGAGTCTGCTATTCATGTTCTGTTCTATCTGTAAAACAGAGGCATATCATATATAGCATATTCTTTGAAAATAAAACAATTCAAAATGTTACGTAATTGCTTTCTTTGAAACACTGCACTGCCAAGACCACTCTGAGCCCTAACATACTGTGTTCCAACATAGCACCCTTTGTTACTGATCATTAGAGCTGAACCTCTTCCTTTCCTCTGTTCTGTCTACCCAATTTTAGGTGAGGATCCAGGGGGTTTATCTTTAAGTATATGATCGCTTCTAAGTCTGCGGTCTCTAATCATGTCAGTCCGATGGGTCTTTTTTAATTCAGAAGATGTAACTGAAAAACTGGTATGCTTTTCTTAATTTTTTTAAATCTAATTTTCTTAGATTTTTGCTATAGGGCACATGCACTCACCAGAGACACAGAGACACACAAAGAAAATGTGAGAATCACCCCCAGGGACATGGCCACACCACAGTCCCTTCTCCTCTATTCTTCTGGAATTTTGGGCATGAACGCACACATGCCTGGTGTGACTTTCAAGCTGCCAGCTCCAAGACTCGAATTGCAGTCAGTATGTGGGAGTCCAGTGCCTTAACCACTATGTCACCTGCTGGCCTCCAAGTCCCCCAATTTTAAATAATGCCCAACAGATAGTTGCTTATATACACAGTGGACTTTCAGTAAAGAAAATGGTCATTTTACTGCTGTATCAACAATGGTGATATTAAGCTTATCTTCAGTTTGCTTAAGCAAATTTTGAAATCAGTAAGGTTTAAGAATGTAGGCTTTAAAAAAAATCTTTATTTAATTTTATTTATTATTTATTATTATTTTGCTGTAGGGCACATGTGCTCACCAGAGAGAGGGGTGGGAAAAGTGAGAAAGCAAGCCGCCAGGTCTAGGACTCGAACTGTGGTCGGCTATATGGGAGTCCAGTGCCTTAACACCACACCACCTGCTAGCTCCCAAACATGGGTTTTTTTAAATAAAGAAGTGGGCGGCCAGCAAGTGGTGTGGAGGTTAAGGCACTGGACTTACCCACTGCCGACCACGGTTCTAGTATGGACCTGGTTACTTTCTTTCTCTCTTGAGTTCATGTGCCTTGTAGCAAATTTAAAAATAAAAATAATGATGAATAAAAAAATTAAATAATTTGGGACCAGTAGTTGGCGTAATGGCTGTGTCACTGGACTCCCATGTAGTCGACCATGATTCATATCCTGGACCCAGTGGCTTAAACTCATACCGGGCACGTGTGTGTGCATGCCCAAGATCCCCCAAGAGGAGAATGGAGGAGAAGGGATTGCGGCGTGGCCATCCTCCGGGGAGTGATTTCTTGCTTTCTGTCTCTCTCTCTGTCTTTCTGGCAAGCACATGTGCCCTATAACAAAAACCTTTCCAAAAAAAAAAATAAATAAAAGAATTAAGCAATTCTTTAAAAAAAAAAAAAAAAAAAGAATAAAATGGGCAGAGAATTCCAGGTAATAACTAGGCATTTCATCTATAAAAAATTAAAATTTACAGATATATGCTGTATTATGAGTCTGTGAATTGATTGGGACACTCTCTCAGGAACAGACACTCAGCTCAAACTAGCTTTAATAAAAATAGAATTTATTGCTTCATGTAGCTTGGAAGGTCAAGAATGCATCTAGCTTTAGAGATGGCCAGATCTAGCTACTAATATTATTTCATTAGCACTGTCCCTTTCCATCTCTTCTCATCTGTCCTCCTTTCTTGTTGGTGTTGTCTTTATTTTTAGGCAGGTTCTTGCCATATGGGTGGCAAAACAGCCTCTTACAGCACCTCACAGCTAGCAATCCCTTAGGAAAACAAGGATTACTTTGCTAATCTTTCAATAAAACCCCCAGGGGAGGCTTTCATCAGCCTGATGGGTGCTGTTTGCACATTCCTGAACCAGGGGGTTGATCCATGACCCACTACCACTCCCACCCTCACCCTGTGTCACCTTTCACCGAGTTAGCCTCTCATCAGTACAAACCATTTTTATTGCAGTCTCACGTTTAATATGTTCAAAACCAAATTCTTGATTTCTATACCCCAACAAAGCCTCCTCCCCAAGACTTCCTCATTTTATTGATACCACTGTTCCCCAAGTTGCTCAAGTCAGGCACCTACATTCCTATTTCTTTATCATGATAATTTCACAAGTTATGATGTATAGATCTCTGATTGAGAATCTTAAAGGCAAAAGGCTTGTCAAAGATTATCTCAGTTGGGGGACCAGTTGACTCCCACGTAGTCAACTGTGGTTCGAGTCCCAGACCCGGTGGCTTAAACTCACGCTGGGTGCATGTGCGTGTGTGCCCAAGATCCCGAGAGGAGAATGGAGGAGAAGGGATTGTGGCGTGGCCATCCCCCCTGGAGGGTGATTTCTCGCTTTCTATCTCTCTGTCTTTCTGGCGAGCGCACGTACCCTATAGCAAAAACCTCTAAAAAAAAAAAAAAAAAAAAAAAAGATTATCTCAGTTGGGATAGGAGATGGCATAATGGTTGTGTCACTTGACTCCCATGTAGTCAACCACCCTTTGAGTCTCGAACCCAGCGACTTAAACTCACACCGGCATGTGTGCATGTCCAAGATCCCAAGAGGATTATGGTGTGGCCATCCCTCCGGGAGGTGATTTGTTGCTTTCTGTCTGTCTGTCACTATGGCAAGTGCATGCACCCTATAGCAAAAATCTCTCTTAAAAAAAAGGTATTTTGGGGGCCGGCAGGTGTTGTGGTGGTTAAGGACGTTGGACTCCCACATGGCCGACCGCGGTTCGAGTCCTGGACCTGGCGACTCGCTCGCTCTCTCTCTCTCTCTCTCTCTCTCTCTCTCTCTCCCCCTGGTCAAATTAAAAAAGAATAAATTAATTAAAAAAAATTTTTTTGTTTTGTTTTAAGTTTTGCTTTAGGGTGTATGCACTTGCTACTTGCTAGAAAGAGACAGGATGGTCACACCACAATCCCTTTTCCTCCATTCTCCTCTCAGAATTTTGAGCTCACACACACTTGCACCTGGCTTAATTTTCAAGCTGCCAGGTCCAACACTCAAACCACAAGTCAGCCATGTGGGGTCCTGCCATTTTACCCACCATGCCATCTGCTAGTTAAATTTTCTAATTTATGGGCCCAGAGAGCGAAGTTGGCCAGTGGCTTGAACTCACTTGTCCTGACTTCAGTCTGGTCATATTTTTTACCATATTGCCTTTCCTGTATTTAGACATGTGGGTCGATCTGTGGACAAACAAGAGAGATACTCTTCTGATAATAGAAATGCTTTTCTTTTCTTTCTTTCTTTAACTTTTTTTAAGATGTTCGCCACAGGGTGCATGCATTCACCAGAGAGAGACAGGGAGAGGGAAAGTGAGAAATCACCCCCTAGCAGGTACGGCTACACTGAATCCCTTCTCCTCCGGTGACTTTGGGTGTACACACACACACTCCTGGTGTGATTTTTCAAGCTGCTGCATCCAGGACTCAAATTTCAGTTGGCTATGTGTGATTCCAATGCCGTAACCACTATGTCACTTGCTGGCCCCTTAAATTCAATTCTTTATATACTTGACTTAATTATGGGTATTCCTTTTCTAAAAAAAAAAAAAAAACAAATTTATTTATTTATCTATTTATTTTCTATGTCATTACTTTTATTTTTAATGTCCAGAACTTGTAAGGCAAGGACCAGAGCTTCCTTCTAGACACAAAAATTTTATAAATTCTCAATTGGCTGGTGAGGACAATAGGGGTTCTGCTTGTCTAATGCAGTTTCTGGGAAGACTTCATTAAGTCCTCAATGGTCATCTGATCAAATGGAATTATGCTCTTCATCTTCTCCAGCTGTTTCTGATCCTCTTCAATCCTGGCCTTTGAGAGGGACACAAATCAGCACAACTTTTCAGGTCTTCCTTTTCTTCAGCACCCACCTGGACAGTGTATTTATCCTCCAGCACAGGAACCTTCAGGGCATTAAACTTTTTCTCGAAGTCGTCTATGAAGCCTGCCTTGGCCACATTGGCCTTGTAGTATGCCCAATCAATAGCTGGCAGGGTCTCGGGTAGTACAGCCATCCTGGAGGTGAGGGTCTCGTTCCAAGTTTTCAGGGAGTTTGCAATAGCCTTTTGGTTTCGGGGTATTATTTCCCCCAAAGCTACCCAGTCAATAGTTTTTAGGGCACGTTTTCGTCCGGCCATCTTGCAATCCTTCACCGACCCCAGTGGCAAACTGTCCACAGCAAGTAACAGAAGTACATCACCCTTAATTATTTATTTTTGAAATTTGCCGGAGAGCACATGAGCTCACCAGAGAGAGGGAGAGGGAGAAAGAATTCTCCGTGGGAGTGTGTGGTCATGCCACAATCTCTTCCATTTCTTCCCTATTGGGATTTTGGGCATGCATGTATACACTCATGACGGTATATTTTTCAAGCTTCCGGGTCCAGAACTCAAACCATAGAGTTTGCCATGTGGAATTTATTAAGTCCTTACTCTACTACTAATATGTGCTTAATGCTACTTATAAGTGCTATTTTCATTTAAATGCTTTGTATTGACATTTACTTTCCCTCTTCTATTTGATACCCTTTTTTTCTCTTTTTTAAAATCTGTATTATTTTGTTTTTTATATTCCCTTTAAATTCTCATTTTCTCTCTAAGTGGAAATTTTTATTTTGAACAGTACTGCTACAGCTGAAAAGACAACCATTTCCCCAGCAGAGCATATTAATTAATGACAGCTCTTTTTGAGACTTCAGTTTCAAAAAATAATTTGCTAACTTATGAAGTGGAGCCTTAATTAAAAGTTTTAGAACATGAACTGTCATACTGAAATAAATTATTAACTACATTGAATATAAGTAGGTGAAATTTAAACACACTTATGAAATTTTAATATTTTGCTTTTGAATAGGAGATTCTAATAATGAGTAGATCTACTACTTAGTGTGGAGCAAGTAACATTTTCCCTTTTAACTTCTGTGGTTGTTTCTTGGAGACACAACTTGGATGGTGAAATTAGTAATACAACCAATTGAGTCAATATTTTACAAAATATACTGCATAAGCTAGGACCACTCTCTGAGGCAGGCACCAGGGAACACAATTGGGCTTTTATTTATATACAAGATTTACATGGAACTTTCAATTAAGCAATATGCCACAAAATTTATATTGAATCAGAAAAACGCCATTACCAATAAAATCTTGTTCCAGTCCTGTTTGCTTTTAAAGAGAGGTAAAATAAAATTTTAAGCTTATTAATGGCCTTCTGCTAGTTTATTTAGTCCCTGAATAAGCTGAGGCGGCTTGTTTTTCCACTTTCCATCCTTATGGAAATAATTTCCCTCAGGAAAGAAATCATTTTCTTTGCATTGGTTTCTGCCTTTAAAAGCACATTGCACCAGGGACTTGGATACGTGTCCAAAGCCTCTCATTCCCTGACTCAGCCCATGGATTCGGGTACCAGAGGATAAGCTGTTGGCCAACGTCCTTGTAGTACCAGTGCTGGCCTTCTGCCATCCTGTACTGCAGCATTATAGAGTCATTCCTGCTTTCTAGAGTGTCCCAAGACAGCTGCTTTAATTATAAATTAATATACAGAGACAGCCACTGTTTATTTGATATGAACTTTACCCAGATAATTTGGTAATAAAAATAGTGTCATCTTAATTTGTCATTTTGAGTTGGAGAGGTCTCCTCCCCCATTTCAAAATAAATTCCAAACCTTTATTTTCAGTACAAATTACACTTGTTGAGTGTACAGTTCAGTAGATTTTAGCATATTCAGAGCTGTATAACCATCACCACAAGCAGTTTTAGAGCCTGCTCATCACCCCCAAAGAAACCCATACACATTAGCATCAGTCCCCTTTTCTTCTCCTCCCCTCCCACAACTTTAGGCAACCACTAGCCTGCTTTCTGTGTCAATAGATTTTCCTGTTCCAGACATTTCATATAAATGGAATCGTATAATATGTGATCCTCACATCGAATTCATTAATAGATAGTTACATAGTTCTAAATGTAAGAATCCACATTTATTTATATCTCAAAAGGAATTTTATTGTTTTCTTTACTTTTTCTTTTCTTTTTTTTTTTTTTTTGGAGAAGTTTTCCCTATAGGGCGCGTGTGCTTGCCAGAAAGACAGAGACAGAGAGACAGAAAGCTGGCAGAGACAGAAAGCGAAAAATCACCTCCCCAGGGGTGATGGCCACGCCGCAATCCCTTCTCCTCCATTCTCCTCTCGGGATCTTGGGCACGCAGGCACACACGCCCAGCATGAGTTTAAGCCACCGGGTCTGGGACTCGAACTGCGGTTGACTACATGGGAGTCCAGTGACATAGCCATTACGCTATCTGCTGGTCCCTTCTTTACTTTCTGATCTTTGGATGTCTCTGATTGTATTTTCCTAGTTAGCAATTTCAAAATTGTGTGTATGTGTACACATACACAAGGAAACTATAAAAAGTTAATGGAAAACTAATTAAAGTATGCATTTATTGTGTGTATAGTTTTTTTATAGTATTCATGAACTTTTTGAAGACCCCATTGTAGTAACACATACACACACACACACACACACACACACACAGTTCCCAATTTGAAGCCATTACATCGAATATCTTATAATATTCCAAGGTTAAGTTATATTTCAGTATATCAATAAACTAATGAAGTTTAGAAGCGTGTCTTTAAACAAGGTGAAGATTTAAGTTTTGGCCCAAAGGAAGTAAACTTTATCTAAAATAGCCAAATATGTGTGGTGAAGCCATTTGCCCCAATGCAAGATAGATGAGATGTTACAAAGTGATCTAGTTCATCAGCATATGAATAGATGGAATAGCAAATTGCTTTTCCTAGATTTGGATCAAGGGACGAAGTAGAGCTGGGGCTGGGGGGAGAGAGGTTATGTGCCTTGATCATTAATCACACATCTTTCTGCTGCTTGCAGTTTGTGAAAGGACGAGGGCAGCCTTGGGACCCTGAGAGGAAGGACATCGGGCAGGGCCTAGCCAGGAAGAGAAATTGAAGCTTGACTAAGGAAAGGAGGCGATAAACGCAAGATGGCTGTATTCCAGCCTCACCTTTCCTCTCGTGTTTACGATTTTCTCTGTCTAAAGGAGTGAGCACATCTCTTGTCTTTGTTCACACTTTATTTCTAGTGTGTAGCTTATTTTTTGATGAAAGAATGTTGTGCCTTGAAGCCACGGACATCTTCATCTGTGAGACACTGTTCTGTTGACACCTCTTAGAGGAGTCATAGTCGTTCATGCAAAAATCGCCATAGAGATGAAGTGCTACTTTGAAATTGTCATAGAACGGATAAGGCCCTTCTCGCCATTGCATCCCTTTATAAAAAGCATCAAGCACATTTTCTCTTGGTGACTGTATATAATCAGTGCCATCTTTGGTATAGATTTCCATAGTTCACTCAGTCTAACCTCTTTCAGAACATTTTGGGACTTCTTAGAAGCCTAGTAGGGTCACCTTATTAACTTACTTAAATCGTTAGTAATCGGTGAGACGTTATGTTTTTAATCAACTTCTAGGAATCCAGATATAGTTGATCTATGATTGTATGGAATGTTGATTACTATTGAGTGATGTTACTCCTATATCTCGGAATTTAGATATAGTTGATTTATGATTGTATAGACTGCTTATCACTGAAGTGCCTGATAAAATGGAATGCAATAACCCTCCATTTAGTTGGCAGAGTGGAAGATAAGAGGAGGCTACTGTGCTTGTGACTCGACAGAGGCTTTCCTTGGACTTGGGGGTCATATTTTCTTCCAGGAAGCGGCAGTGTTCTATTTCTTTTTTCTGTGCATTCCGACTTGCTGTAAATTCTCTCCCACACATCGTTTTGATGAAGACTTGCTGGGTCTGAGCCAGTTTGGTTAGATTTTGTGCTGCAGCACGGCACATAGTCTGCAATGAGAAATATCCCAGTCCTGTGTGACATAAGGGCGATCTACTCCGTTTTAGAGTCCTTTGTTTAAAATACAGGTAGTTAAACAAAAGATCAAATCAGAAAGTCACTCAATGTTCAGAGTAAGTGGTGAGAGTAGATCTCTGCATGGAATTGCTGTTCTGTTCAAATGATCAAATATCTCTCTTCCAAGAACCCACATCCTGACACAGGCTGGGTTAGGTGCCCCACCTGAGTGCTCCCATCATATCCTGAATGTATGTCTGTATTTCTGCGCTTCTTTACTTTCTAATTGCCTGCTTCTGTGCCTTTGTCTCCTCCTCCTTTCCCTCAGTATGAAACTGAACTCTGGGAGAAGACTATGTACGATTCTGCCTGACACATCGTAGGTGTTGGATAAATATTTACGTTCCTGTATGGGGGGTAAAATAGAAACTGAAATTACCAGTTAATTTTCAGTAGTGATAGAACCTTTAAAGTCTTCTCCACAGTTGGTTTTGTCTCCAACAATTTTTTAGCACTATAATGCAGATATTAGCTGTTCAGGTTCGGTTGGTGGGGCCAGCAGGTGACGTGGTGCTTAAGGCACTAGATTCCCACATGGCCAACCATGGTCCAAGTCCTGGACCTGGCGGCTTGAAAATCACACCCAGTGCATGTGCATACATGCCCAAAATCCCAAGAGGAAAAAGGATTATGGTGTGACTCTCCCCTGGGGGAGCGATTTCTCACTTTACCTCTCAGTATTTCTCTCTGGCAAACACAACCTATGGCAAAAACCTAAAAAAGAAAGAAAGAGAGAGAGAGAGAGCGAAAGAAAGGAAATCAGGTGGTACAGTTCAGTCATTAAACTTTTGTTTCTCAAACTGGGTCACTGTCTGAGATCTAAAAAGGAAAAGAACTAGAGTTCACATAGTCTATTGCTAGAGGCAATGGATGTCCCATCGGGGTGTCATGCTTAGGGATGTCTCTTCTTCCTCCACCCCCATCTGCTTAGCTGCCTCCTCATTCTTTTTTTTTTTTTTTTTTTTTTAAGAAGAGAGGTTTTTGCCTCAGTGTACATACACTTGGCCAGAGAGAGACAGACAGACAGTGAGAAAGTAAGAAATCACTCCCCGGGGAGGAAGTCCACACCACAATCACAATCCCTTCTCCTCCATTTTCCTCCCAGAATCTTGGGCACGCACATGCACCTGGCATGATTTTGAAACTACCAAGTCCAGGACTTGAACCGCAGTCGGCCGTGTGGGGAGTCCAGCAACATAATCACTATGCCATCTGCTGGCTCCTGCCTTGTTATTCTTAAACATATCCTGTTCACCTTCTGTAAGTTCACTGAGTCTGTGATGTGTTGGAAGGCATTACATAGAAAACGTGGCTTAAGAGGAGAAAGGCATATAAATAAGGATTATAAGACAGTATACATAATAGCTATCACTGAAGTACGTGCAGTGTGAAATGTAAATCTCAGAGGTGAGGCTGTCAGGGAGAGTTTCTCTGACAAGATAAAATTTAATCCTAATCTTAAAGGAGGAGGGATTCAGATTTGAGGGAAGGGGATAAATCGCATTATAGGGAAAGGAAACAGCGTATGGAAAAAAGAAACAGAAGCATGAAAACTTAAAATGGCAGGTATGCAGAGGGGGCGTGTGGGAAGATCAGGCCAAAGGAAAAGACAGGCCTGAGTGGATGCCAGTGAAGGCATTTGGAATTGAACCTGTAGGCCAGACGAGAAGTCAGGAAAACACTTGAGATGAAAGAATGACATGGCCTCACTTTCTCTCTGTTGTTTCCTGTAGGGATTGTCTGACCATGCTTTTCCATATCATCACTAACACTTTCAGTGCTAATGCTTTGTGCCAAGCTAATTCAGTTGCAGTAACATGTTTTTAGGTTTCAGTTTGCAGCAGAAAGTCTGCCCCGCACCCCTCACACACACACACACACACACACACACACACACACACACGGAAAAATTGTATCACGGCTAGACATTGTGACCCTCCTCCTAGGTCAGAGGAATGGAGGAAGGGGAATCATGGCATGACCATACCTCATTGGAGTGTGCTTTCCCTGGTGACTGCATGTGCCCTCTGGGAAGAAGAGAGTGAGTTTCTTTTTTGTCAGCCCACCAAAATGCTCTTGGCGATTGCTCTTCTCATTTCTGATCCACTGCAGTGCATCCACAGTCATACGGTTGTTTGTGTAACAGGATCTTAGCCAGTCTCACAATAAACTATTCTTTGGAATTTTACAAAGATGTCATTCTTGGCATCTAAACTGGAACTCATTTGTGCCTACCCCATCGTTTTCCATCTACAAATGTTTTTCAGTTAGAAAGTAGTTTTACGGTAAGTGTCTCGATTTTTAAATATAAAGTAGCAGGTGGCAGACGTGCCCATTAACTGGACGTGTCAAGCCTTTATGCTTACTCATTCACACAGGTCTTCAGAGTGAAGCCAACTGTTGAAGGTGCTAGAGGCAGGCGTGCTGCCTGGGGGAACCCGGGGCTCATTTGGCTCATTGCTGCCACCTACTGGGGCCCGGCTGCTGGAACGGGAAGGCCACCCAAGGGAGAGAGCTGAGCTCTTGAGGGCTTTGTAAGGAACCTGTGTTCTGTTAGGAGCTGCTAGGGATTGTAACTTTGGTTAGGCAGATATAGATCAGGAAACTTGCCTGAAGCACAAATAAAATTTAAGGAGGGAATATAAGACCATCTGAATTTTGACTCAAAGCAACTCCCTGCAGCATGAAACCTGCAAGAAACAAAAATGAGGAACAAACTAAAAGAAAATTTAACAGGCCAGAGGCAGTCTAAGGACACATATTTAAGATGTACAAAGGGCCTAAAACAGGATAGAAAGGGGCCCTGGGAAGGAAGCGGGGCTGTTTGCCTTCCTGGGCAGTGACCCATCCCATCTGTGGGGCATCTCTCTCTCGGGCCTGCTTGCCTCCTTTGGCACTGGCCCATTCGGTCTGTGAAATTGATCTGTCTCCCGTAGTAAACCTGTGCTCAGCTTGTCTCCTTGTCCTTCGATTCTTTGTTGTGATGGGGAGACATGGACCTCAGTTTTCTCAACCTAACAGTTCCAACACTAACCAGCTATCGTTTTCCTAGGTGACAACCTACCCCGACTGATAGGGCATTATGAACCGTAGAGGCAGTAGCAGTCAGTGTAACTTGCGATCTCCAGAAACAGTGAGGTTCAGGTTTCAGCAAGGACTCAGAGACCCCAAAGTGTTGGAGTTAGATGAGTCCTTAAAGCAGGTATAATGGGGAACCAAGTGAATGGCGTAGTGGTTCAGTCCCAGGTAGTCGACCATGGTTCAAGTCCTTGACCTGGCGGCTTAGCACTCAGGCCAGGCACATGTATGTGTGCGTCCAGAATCCTGAAAGGAGAATGGAGGAGAAGTGGCCATCCTTCCCTGGGAGTGATTTCTCTTTCTGTCTCTCTCTCTCCAGCAACCATATAGCAAAAAATCTCTTTAAAAAAAAAAAAAAGGCAGCTATAATGGAACTTGAGTGTGGTTAAATTAGTCTCCTAGAGATTTGTTAAAATCAGGTTCCTGGGCCTAACCCTAGAGAGTTGTGACTTGCTAGGCCCAAGATGGGGCTTATTTAACAAGCTTCCCATGAAATTCTGATAGAGGGAGCCTGGCACTAATTCTCAAAGAGCACCGCCCTAAGTACTATCTAGGCAGGAGCATCTCAACCATTTTTCTAATTAGTATCTCATTCCCATTAAGGAAAAAAAAAATACACCTTCCATCAATGGGATGATTCATTGTAATATTGTAACTAGTTCTTTAAAGGATACACACAAACATTGCTGGATTGATTTGTTCTACAGCAAAAGAAATCTGTTTTAGATCATTAACTTTTTTCTCCAAAAAGGAAGTACTCTATTGATACTGGTCAGGTTATAGTGGAATGCTTTTTATCCTTGGGCATTTACAAAGCAAAAGTAAAGTTTAATATTACACTTAATATAGCCATTGTTTCTATGAATATGGTGATCATTTGATAAATGTCTGTTGAAGTTTCAGGGTTATAAAATACCATAATACTGACTCTTTGCTTGGAGGAAATGAACATAAGAAAGTTGCAACCCCCTGTATTTTGTCATGTTCTTATTGTACACACTGTTTTGGCAAACTTGGCCAAGTTGCAAATAATAGTAAACACAAATAATTACTTTTAACACACAGGAAAATAAGTAACCTGATAGTAAGTTGGAGAATCCACCCTTGAATGGAGAATTCTGAACATTTGCTTACTTTATTAAAGGTTATTGTCTTCCCTAAAATAGCATCATATAGCTGCTCCTGAAAAGCCTATTTCCAATGTGACCATGAGCTGAATCCTGGAGGCCCCCAAACTTAAGGGCAGATTGTACTCAGAATACTGAGTCTTGTTAAAAACATTGAATACCAGTGATTTTCTAGTGTACTTTCATCAGATTTTTTTTTTAGCTTTCAAGTTTGTATCATTCATGAACTTTCAACTCCTTTAATGCAAATAATTGTATATTTAATAGTTATTATATATTACATTTATAGGATTAAAAGGCATTTCGCGGGGGTCAGCAGGTGGTATAGTGACAAAGGTGCTAGACTCCCATGTGACCAACCGCCTTTTGAGTCCTGGACCCAGCGGTTTGAAAATCATGCCAGGACCATGTGCATGCATCCTCAAAATCCTGAGAAAAGAATGGAGGAGAAGGGGTTGCAGTGTGGCCATTTCCCAGGGAGTGATTTCTCACTTTACCCCTCACTGTCTTTGTCTGTCTCCAGCGATTGTACACACCATATGGCAAAAACATTAAAAAAAAAAAAAAGAAGAAGAAGAAGAAAAAAAGGCAGTTTACTGAACCTCTTTATAGAGAAATCTTGTTGGGTTTTTAGGATCATCACTTTTATTATTTGTATGTTTTGACATTTTATTTTATTTTATTAATTATTTAATTTTATTTATTGTCATTTAAATTTATCTTTTTGGAGTTGACCAGAGAGAAGGAAAGTAAGAAAGCAAACTGCCAGGTCCGGGACTTGAACCATGGTCAGCCATGTGGAAGTCCAGTCACCTTAACCATTGCATCACATGCCGGCCCGAAGCATATTATTTTATTTTATATGTCTCTTTCCTTCATCATCTCATCTGTTGCGTTTTTTTTGATTTTTTGGTTAGGTGTACCTGAAGGAAATCTTGAGAGAAATTGGTATTCAGAATGTAAAAGGCATCCACAAGAACACATGGGAGCTGAAGCCAGAGTACAGACATTATCAAGGAGAAGAAAAGAGTGACTAAGAAGACTCCGAGCCGGCATGCCGCTGGAACAACTGCAGGGTGGTGCTCAGCGCATGGCAGTGCCCTGGAAGGCTGGGCACCGTGTGCTCGTGGGGTAAAATGACTGCTACGTTCACTTCTCTCCATAAATTTTTTAAACCTATGATGCTTGTAAAGTTTCTTAAGTGTTTTTGAGGAGAAAGAAAAATTTATTTATAGACTTAATTTGTATTAAACCAGATTATTCATGATGGGAATAAGGATTGGAGGATTAAGAAGGGTTTTCTTAAAAATTAACTTTTAAAATGTAAAATTAGGACATGTTTTCTAAATGAGGACTGTCTGCCCTTGCTGTATCTCTGAGAAGCCGAGGTGCTGCAGACCCAGAATGAAGGGTGTAAAGAAAAGAACAGTCAACTACAGAAATTCTCAAGAGGAATAAAAAGCCAGTTTCTCACGCTGAATCCGTCAAAGCCTAAAACTGTCCTTTTCTTTAACAAGCGATCACGTTTCACATTCAGACACACTTTAATAAAAGGAGAGCATTGAAGTTTGTGGTGGGAGTCAGTTTTTCTCATCAGCTTGTTTTACCCTAATGATGTTGATATGAGAAATGGACAAGGACCAGCAGTTAGCGTAATGGCTATCTTGCTGGATTCCCATGTAGTTGACCGTGGTTCAAGTCCCTGACCCAGTGGCTTAAACTCACACCGGGTGCGTGTGCATGCGTGCCCAAGATCCCCAGAGGAGAATGGAGGAGAAGGGATTGCGGCGTGGCCATCCTCCCTGGGGTGTGATTTCTCACTTTCTATCTCTCTCTCTCTCTCTCTCTCTCTCTCTCTCTCTCTCTGTCTTTCTGGTGAGCGCACGCGCCCTATAGCAAAAACCTCTCAAAAAAAAAAAAAAAGAAATGGACAAAATCATGTGACTCCCCCAACCAAATCATGAGCTTCTCAAAGACTGGCTTTGCCCCCAGAATTTTCCTGCCCACTCGAAAGGCGTGTATTGATTATCTGATAATTGATAAAGAAGGGCTGTAGGAGTGTGACTGTGGCAGAAGAGGTTAATGTCAATTCCTGGGACATGAAAATGCTTCTTTATTGGGGCTGGCAAATGGAGTGGTGGTTACAGGTACTGGATTCCCACATGGCCTCCTACAGTTCGAGTCCTGGACCTGGAGGCTTATATTCTTGCTTTCCCTTTCTGTCTGTGTCTCTAGTCAAAATAATAATGACAAATGGAATTAAATAAATAAATTAACTCTTGGGGGAAAAAAAGAAAGAAAGAAAATGCTTATTTATTTATTTCATGGGAGAGGAGAGAGGTACCCTGGGCAGAGTCTCGCCACGACATAACCCTCCCCTAGTCCATGTGGCTTCGGTATCATGCAGTGGTACTTTAGCCCCTGTGCCACTGTGTGTGGGTCTCTCTCTCTCTCTCTCTCTCTCTCTCTCTCTCTCTCTTTTTTAAAGGGTTTTTTGCCATAGGGAATATGCACTTGCTGGATAGAGAGAGAGACAGTGAGGGAGAAGTGAGAAATCACCCCCCGGGGGATGGCCATGCCACAGTCCCCTCTCTGTTCTTCTCCTGGGATCTTGGGCACGCATGTACATGCGCCCAGCCTGATTTTCAAGCCCTCAGGTCCAGGACTCAAACTGCAGTCGGCCATGTGTGAGTTCAGCAATGTAACCAGTATACCATCTACTGGCCCCTGGGCCTCTCTTTAATAAAAGAAGTATGAGCTGGATTCATGGTGTGGTGGTGAAGGAAGCCATATTCCCCGTGGCAACTATACAGTTCAGGTCTTGGACCTGGAGTGAAAAACGTTCCAGGTACGTGAGTGTGCATGCCCAAAATCCTTAAAGGAGGGAGAGATGAAGGAGCAGGGATTTCAGAGGGGCTATTTCGCATGAGGGATGCCTTCTCCTGTCCATCCTCTTTGTTTCTCTCTGGTGAGTGCGTGCAACCTCTAGCCAAAAAATAAGATAAAATAAAAGTGATTCGTGTATCTGATTAAGGTTTTTTTCTACCACAAAAATGTTACATATTAGTCAATCTAAAATCACACCCACAAAGAAGACCATCAGAAACATGAAGCTTTAGTGAACTAAGCACAGTGGAAAGATTTTTTTTGTTCCGTTTAGGTTTTAGCCATATGGCACATGTGCCTGTCAGAGACAGTGAGAAGGAAAGTGACAAATCACCCCTGCCCCCTACAGCCCACTGCAGTCCCTTCTCTGTTCTTTCTGGGATTTTGGGTAGCCATGCATGCACTCCACATGCACATGCACCCCGCGTGATTTTCTTTTTAAGAATTATTTTATTTAACTTTATTTATTTATTTGTTTGCTTGTTTATTTTAATTTGACCAGAGGGGTACAGAGTGAGAGCAAGAGAGGAGAGAGAGAGAGAGAAAGTGAGAAAGCAAGCCACCAAGTCTGGGACTTCAAACTGCACTCAGCCGTGTGGGAGTCCAGCGCTCTTAACCACAATGCCACCTGCTAGCCCCATGAAAAGTTGTTTTTATACCTGACCATCTTATTGGCTACTTCTTGTTGGAACCAAGAAATAGGAAATCCCAGAAATTTAAGAAAATATTAGATCGTCAGTCGAGAGAAAGAGTTGTAGCAGCAGAACACCAGAATTCAGAAGTTAAATGCTACTGCACTAAGACAGTTTTTGTCTTTGCATTCTCACTATAAAATAAATGTCCATTCGAGAAGGGTGGTTTTAAGTTGCCGCTCAACCTCAGGTTGCCTTATTTTACCTTACTTTGGTGCAGGAAGCAAAGGTGATATAGCCATGACCTTCCAGCTTCTGAGGACTGGAGGCTCAGTGTCAGGAAGCCCCTGGATAATCGTTCAAAAAGCCTGTATAGAGCTCAGAATTCTGGACACCTGCCATGTGCTTGGTTCATAGCATGCATTCTCCTTGAACCTTGTCTTTTTGATAAATAGTAGTGCCCCAAATCGATGGGTCTCCTCTGCCCCTGTTTTTCTTTTGTGGTGACAGTTCCTGCTAGATTGAACTTGGAGGCCTGTGCCAGTAGTTTCCAGGGAAGAGCTGTTTTTTGAAGCTGTGCTTCGGTATTTTTTAAACCTGATCCTTCAACTTCTTTCAATTATCTTTTACCTCATTATACCTGATTGCGTCTGGTTGGCTCTCATAAACACTTATCTCTTCAGTAAGATAGTTCATCTAAATGGTAGGCTGGTGTCCTTCCTGATTAACGTTTTGAAATTGATTTCTTACTAAAATATGGCTGCTGGACATGGAGGAGATACTCCCTTCCACCGGGTTCGCTGATTCTTTTATTTGCAGGACACTCTTGCTCTCATAAACATGCTTTTGACAACTAAAGATCAAGAAGTAGGAATCCTGAGCCCTATAAATGCAGTGAGATTGAGAGAAAGGAAGATGCTGATCTCCGGTAAGATGTCCCATCGTAAGAGGGCAGGAAGGCCATGTTTAATAGGTGAGACTGTTAAATTCAACTAGCACACACAGTGAGCGGATGTTTTAACTGACAGAATATAAAAAGATCATGGTTGCTGGGCATTGGAAAGATTTGAAATTGCATGTTGCCACAGTAACTTCTCAGATGATAAAAAGGAACAGATTTTGCTTTTATTGTATCGTGAGCAGGTTGTGTGGATTTCAGCAGAGTTGCAGTAATTCCTAATGGTCTGTGAACAAATTTCTTTTGAAGCTTATTTTTATCATTGTTGGTACATATCCTTGAAACAATGGTAAACACTTATCAGAGTCTGTCTGTGGTAGTGTGTTAGATGCTCTAAAATATTATCTCATGGTCAGCCCCATAGCACCATAGTTAGGCCTTGGTGTAGGAAAACAGATCCCGCGTGTCTGTCTGTGCTTCAAGTCCTGGCCGTACCATGTTTTTCTTTCCTTCTTAGGATTTTTATTTTATTTTATTATTTTAGTTTAGTTTGGTTTTTTTTTTTAATTTGTCTGTTTGTTTTGTTTTACCAGAAAGACAGAGAGAAAAAGAGAAAATGAGAAAGCAAGCCACCAGATCCAGGAATCATACCACAGCCAGCCACGTGGGAGTCCAGCACCTCAACCACCATGCCACCTGCCGCCACCCCCCCCCCCCGAATGTTTTTCATGCACATGTTTGTATCTGCTCCAAATCCTGAAGGGATGGAGAAATGGGGGGGAGGGAGATTGCAGCGTGGCCTGTCCCATTGGAGAGTGCTCTCTCTCTATCTCTCACTCTCTCTGGTGAGCACACACACCCTCTTGGAATAAAAAAAAATTACAAAAATATTATCTCAATCTTTAGAAGCAATGCAGAGTAGTAGGTAGTGGCCATTTTATGGAACCATTTCCTACCTAACGTACCATCATGGATACTGATCCTTCTTTGTGGGAATTCTACTCGTGGGGCAAAATCAGAGTGTACTTTCCCAGGATTCTTTTCTACCCCAAAGCCCATCCCCAGTCCCACTTCTAATCCAGGAAAACTGAGCTGACCCAGACAAACTTGAGAAGGAATGGGAGTTTGACTTGGCATCCCTACCTGCCCAGACAACCAGATTCACCTACTCACAGAATAAAGACTAAACTTTTGCTGTTAAAGGCAAGATCTGGGTTGGCCCCATAGCCTAGTGGTTAAGAAAGCTAGAGCCCATGTGGCAGGCAGTAGAGTGAATCCTAGCTCCCGGCAGCTTCAAAAACATTCCAGGCACATGTGTGTGCTGCCCAGAATCCCAACAGGTTGGAAAAATGGAGGAGAAGTGTTTGCAGTGTGATCAGACTCCATTGGGGGTGATTTCTCCCTCTCCCTCTCTCTTGGTCTCTCTCTGGCAAGTACATGTACCCTCTGGCAATTTTTTTTTTTAATCAAGTCAAGTTTCTTTCTCTTAAAGTTATAATCCCTTTCACACTTCAGGTATCCCAGTAAAGTATATAGTCCACTCACAGAGTGGACTCTGTGATTTAGATCTTCATATGAGTTAAGGCCCCCAGTGTAATGTAATAGGGGAGGGATGTTGAGCTGAAAGGGGAGCTGCCTTATGCTTACATGTCCCCTGCTGCAGACCACCTTTTTCTTTCCTTTTTTTTTTTTTTTTTTTAGAGAGGTCCTTCGCCACAGAAGCGTGCGCTCGCCAGACAGACAGAGAGAGACATAGAGACAGAAAGCGAGAAATCACCCCCCGGGGGGATGGTCACGCCGCAATCCCTTCTCCTCCATTCTCCTCTCGGGATCTTGGGCACACACGCACACGCGCCCGGCGTGAGTTGTAAGCCACCGGGTCCGAGACGCGAACCGCGGTCGACTACGTGGGAGTCCAGCGACATAGCCATTACGCTAACTGCTGGTTCCTTCTTTCCTTTTTTTTAAATTCCCAGTTGATGGTAGATTTTTTTTTTTTTTTTTGAAGTTACTTATTTTTCCCGTGAGTGAGAAAGAAGGCATCACCCCGACAGAGTCTTGATGCCCTCCAGCCCCAACCAGCTCCTGGATCTGGACATTGCACATGTGCTTTGTACTCAAGGAGGTCTCTGGACATGAACCCAGAACCTTCCCATGTGGATCAGCCTTGCAGAACCTGGCATTTTACCACTATGTCAAATCTGGCTTCTGGCTTGCCTTTCTTTTTTTTTTTCTTAGAGGTTTTTGCCTTCGGGTGTGTACACTCACTGGAGAAAGGGAGAGACAGAGACAGAGGGAAAGTAAAATACCACCCCTAGGGGTATGGCCACACCACAATCCTTTCTCCATTCTCCTCCCAGAATCTCGGGCACACATGCACATGTGCCCAGTGTCATTTTCAATTCACCTGGTCCAGGACTCAAACCATAGCCTTGTGGGAGTCCAGCAACATAACCACTATGCCACCTGCTGGCCCCACCCCCGGCCTTTTTTTATTGTCTTTCTGACATGAGTCCAGAGCAGGTACCTAAGCCTGATTGTGTGTTTTTTGGTTTGTTTGTTTTTTCAAATAATTATTTACTTAATTTTACTTTTAAAAATTATTTATTTTAGGGGCCGCCAGGTGGCTTGATGGTTAAGGGTGCTGGACTCTCACATGGCCGACTGCGGTTCGAGTCCCGGACCTGCCGGCTTGCTTGCTCGCTCTCTCTCTCTCTCTCTCTCTCTCTCTCTTTCTCTTTCTCTCTACCCCCTCTGGTCAAATTGAAATAAATAAATGAATAAATAAAGTTAAATAAAATAATTTTAAAAATAAAAAAGAAATTCTCTAAAAAACAAATTACTTATTTTAATTTGACCAGAGAAACAAGAGAGAGAGAAAGCAATAATCCACCAGATCTGGGACTCAGACCTTGGTCAGCCATGTGGGAGTCCAGTACCTTAACCACCATGCCCCCTACTAGCCCCAGATTATGCTTTTAATATGTAAGAAGAGGGATCAGATGTCACTTTTTAACTTCTCTTTTCTTCCCACCTCCTTTCCTCTGAGCAGGTCCTACTGTCCATAATAATAATATAGTATGACAAAATCTCTAACAGATTAACAGTATAAACCTTTAATCTTATAATAAAATCACTGGTTTTTATCTGATTGTGTTAGAAACTAAATTTAAAAAGGACTTTTCAAGCCCAGCCTTAGTGGCACAGTTGGTAGCATACTGAACTGCAGAGCCAGAAGCCACATGCCAGCCATGGTTCAAATTCCTACTAGTCAGCCTTCATACAGACTGAAAACATACTGAACACTTGTGCACATACATACCCAGGACCCTGGCAGACTGAAGGAGGGGGATTATGGTGTGACCAGGCCCTCTGAAGGACGAAATTTGTATTTAAATTATCTTAAGAAGGAGGAGTGTAAGTTCACTAGAAGCATATTTTGCTGGGGCCAGGCAGTGGTGTAATAGTGACAGAACTGGATTCATGTGGGAAAGGTCCTCTGTTCGTGTCCCAGGGCCTCCCTGAGCGCCAGCCATGCATGCATCCCATAATGCAAGCTGGCGGAGACTGGCATTGGATTGTGGCTTGAGGACCCTATCAGGGATGCTCCTCTCTCTCTCAGTAAATAAAGTTTTAAAAAGAAAGAAAGAAAGAAAGAAAGAAAGAAAGAAAGAAAGAAAGAAAGAAAGAAAGAAAGAAAGGAAGGAAGGAAGGAAATGTGCTGGACTGAAAACTATAATCTGGTATGTTTGTGAACCGTGGTTGCCATTTATTCATTTCTAAGTTTTTATGGAGAATGAAATATATCCCAGCCATTGCAGCTACAAAAACGCTAGGCGTGAGAAGAGTTCACACCTAGTGGGAAATGGAGAAGAGCAATACTGTGTGGGCACAGAGCTGTGAACAACACGTTGCTATGGGTCTGAACACTCTGGTAATCCATCACTGTCATGTATGCTCTACCTGGATTTCCCCTCTTTAATGCATTTCAGTGCAGTAACATATACTTAATTTTAAAACTTCATTGAATATAATTTAGCCACTAAAAATTTCTTTTTCTTTTTCTTGTTTTTTTCTTTGCCATAGGGCATGTCTCACCAGAGAAAGAGTGAGACAGAGAGAAAGAGAGGGAAAGTGAGAAATCACTCTCCAGCGGGGATGGCCATGCCTCAATCCCTTCTTCTCCATTCTCCCCTCAGGATTTTGGGCATGCACATACGTGTGCCTGGCATGATTTTCAAGCTGCCAGATCCAGTACTTGAACCACGGTGAGACATGTGGAAGTCCAATGCCTGCTGGCCCACCATTCATAATTTCTAAGACATAAAAGAATGTATACAGTGCTTCAGATGATCATTATGAGCATACAGTGGATGTCTGTGATACAACAATCTCAATGCAGAAGACTGAATGTGCAGTCGGGTAATCTCACCTTGGACCCAAGTGGAATGGATGAGGAGCTAGGCAGGGCTGACCTCTCTTAGCTGTGCACACAGGTTCAAACTGATGCAAACAACTCAATGACGCGTTCATTTGCAGCATCCTGTTTCACTTTAATTCATCCCTGAACACATTTCTTTAATGTAGTCCAGTTAGAGTAACAGTCAGAGCCAGTCTTGGAGAGTTATGTGTTAGAAGTTTGAGGTCCCAATCTCATTTATCCTTCCACCATCGCAAGCACTAATCAATAAAGGTAAATAGAAAACTGGAACTAACTGGAGTCAAATAATTTGCTGTATGTATGTATGTATGTGTATGTATATATATATACACACACACACACACACACACACACACACACACACACACACACATATATACACACACATACACACATTTTTTTTTCTTTTTAAATAAAGTTTATTTCTTAGGTAAGCAAAGACAGAGATTGTATCTCCCAACAGGGCACTGATCCGCCCCCAGCCTCAGTCAGCCCTGGATTATGGCCACATGCCTGGCATACTCAAGGAGGTCTCAGACGCAAACCCAGAACCTTCCCATGTGGGTCACCCTCACAGAGCGTTGTGTTTGTTTGAACAACTGCACCACTGTCTAACCCCTGGTAATATGCTTTATTAATGGAGGCCCAGCACTTCGAGCTGTACTGGAGAACCAGCTAAGAGCAGAGACAAAAGTAGAGAGAGCTCCTAATCTTTTTCCTCAGAGGTGACCCATCACCAAGTGGAAAATTTGGAGCAACTGGACTTCCCAAGCACGGCGCAGCCTATTGCGCTCACCCCACAGGAGTGAACATAGGGGTTCGGGTACACAGTGGACCCAGAATGGGGAAGGGGTAAACAGAGCCAGGCCAAAGTTATTCGATACACGGTTAAGGGGCCTTTGTTAATGTATTGGAAATATGAAAGATGTGCTTTGGAGAAAGCACAAATGATTGAATGGTAGCTGGCTACCAAGCCTCTTCTTCAGCCAGCCTCGTGCCCAGTTCCCCTCTTTTCTTTTCTTCTTTTTTGAGAGATTTTTGCTAGAGGGCACATGTGCTCACCAGAGAGACAGAAAGCGAGAAATCACCCCCGCCTCCCCAGAAGGTGTAGCCACACTGCAATCCCTTTTCCTCCATTCTCCTCTCAGGATTTTGGCCATGTATGCACACATGCCTGGTATGAGTTTTAAGCCACCAGGTACAGGTCTCGAACTACATGGGAGTCCAGCGACATAGCCATTATGCCATCGGCTGGTTCCTGATTCCCTTCTTAGACCACTAGTCACTCCACTCCACTCCTAGGACACAGCTTAGACTTTACTGATCATTCACTCAGCCTCTGTTCAAAAAACAAAAGTTGCCAGGTGGAAACTCCAAAGAGCACTGTGGCATGAAACTACTGATTACTGTTTAGCACTTCAGAAATAATCCCATCAATGACGCTGAAAGGGAGACTTCAGAATATAGAACACATATGAAGGATCTGTATACAGACTGTATAAAGATCTCAAACTCACTAATAACAAAATAAATAGCACAGTTTAAAAAAATAGGAAATAAATGTAAACATATACTTCATCAGAAAGATACAGATGGTCATTCAGTATGCAGTTGAAAAGCTACTCAACATCACTGGTCATTAGAGAAATGCAAATTAAAACCACAACAAGATAACATTACTGCATACTTGTCAAAATGGCTAAAACTTTAAAAACCAGTATCAAGTGCTAATGAACATGCCCAACAACCATAAATCTCATGTTGCTCAGAAGAATACAAAGTGATAAAGGTTCTTGTTTTCTTAATTATTTCATTTTATTTATTTATTTATTTTTAGGTTTTTGCCATAGGGCATGTGTACTCACTAGAGAGACAATGAGAAGTAACATGAGAAATCACCCCAAGAGGGATGGCCATGCCACAGTCCCTCCTTTCCTGGGATTTTGGGCATCCACACACACATGCACCCAGCAAGATTTTCAAGCCACCACGTCCAGGACTTGAACCACCATCAGACATGTGGGAGTCCAGCACCCTAACCACCATGCCACCTGCTGGCCCCATTACTATATTTTTTTCATTTGCTATTGGGCATGTGCACTCACCAGAGAGAGAAAGAGAAAGAAATGAGAAAGCAAGTCGCTAGATCCAGGACTCAAACCATGGTCAGTCATGTGAGTCCAGCACCTTAACCTCCACGCCACCTGCTGACTGCAATAAATGGGTTTTTTTTGTTTGTTTGTTTCGAATTAAAGGTCTTATTTACTCATCTAGCACCATAATTCCAATCTCAGAACCTCCTAAGCAGCTTGAAGGAGAATATAGAAAGAGGTGAAGATGTTGGAAATATAAGGATAGTTCTTAACTGTGGCCCCATTTTTTGCTTTGAGGCAATACAGGGTCTAGCAAAGAAGGAAATCATAGAGACTGGAGGTGAAAACAAAAGCTTTTGGTTTGAATGGTAAAGAAGGCCCTCAATAGTAGTAGATTCAGTGTATCCAGAAGGCAGCATTGGAGTTGGCCTCATGAAGTAGGAGGTTTCTTCTTGGCATCCAAGTCCTTCTTAATTTCTTCAAGTTTTTTAGCCAGGTTTGGTACGTCATAGTTCTGAGCCAGATACATTCCCACCACGTTGCCCAAAGTAAATCCAAGCAGAAACTGGAGCATGATGTTGGCAAGGAGGGTGCGAGGGGTAGCTGCAGCTCCGCAGGCCAGTGGGAGCCTGCCTCCCCTGGCACGAGGGGCAAAACCCACCCGGCTGCAATAAATGTTCTTTAGAAAACAATTTGGCCATTTCTTTGTCCCTCTTTTTTTTTCTTAATTGGCAGAGTGGGTATGCTCATCAGAGGAAGAAGATAGAAGGCACCCTGGAGTGGGGTGTAGTCATATTGCAATCCCTTTCCTCCATTTCTGTTTCCTGTCAGGATTTTGGACAGGCATGCCCAAATGTCTGGATTTGAACTGCAGTCGGCCATATGGGATCCAGCTCGCAGTGCACAGCTCTAAATCACTGTGCTACAGGGCTGACCCTTGGCCATTTCTTATAAACATACCACCATACAACCCAGCAATCCTACTCCTGGGAGTTTATGTAGGAGAAATGAAGAGATGTGCACACACAAAAGCCTGTACGCAAATGTTTATACCAGCTTTGGAAACCACACAAATGTCCACCAACATGTAATTCTATAAAACAGACCGGTATGGCTATGCAGTGGAATACTACTCGGTGATGAAAATGAAGGACCTGGTGATACAACAGTGTAGATTAATCTCCAGTGCGTTCTACCCAGTGAAAGAAGACAAGCTCAGGGCTACGTGCCTTATGCTCCTATTACTGTGCCGTTCTGGAAAAGCCAAAACTGTAAGGATAAAATCAGGTATTTATAATTCCCAAAGTAAAACTGGAAAATATGTGTTGCTGTGAAAGAAGAAACCCATCACTGCGTTGATGACTGACCAAATATGATTGAGGAAGCAATTTTGAGCAAATAGTTTCTGTGGTGGGGGAGATAAATACCCGTTTTGTTGGCGTGTTTTGTTTTGTTTTAATTTGCCAGAGGACATGTGCATGAAAGAATGAGATAGAGGGGAAAAGTGAGAAAGCACTCCGCTGCAATCCCTTCTCCATCTCTCTCCCTCTTTCAGTATTTTGGGCATGAATGCATTTGCACCCAGCATGTTTCTCAAACCGCCATCAGCCATGCGGGATCCAGTTGCCTTAACTGCCAGGCCATGGGCTGGCCAAAATACCCTGGTTTAAAAGCAGAGAAAAACCAAAATATGATCTTGATCATGTCACAGTGGAACTGGAAAAGCTAAGGCTAGAGCCCACCAGCCTGAGCTGAAGCTTTTGCTAAATTGCTAGCCCACAACCACCTTTCTTGTTCCTCATGCCTTTGAGTGAGGAGCCCTCTCCTGCTGGAGCCGTGGATCTGAGAGGAGAGTGGGTGCGTGCTTTTCTTCCTGTGGTGTGGTCTCTTGGCAGGGGCCAGCCTGCTGTGAGTTCAGGTGAGGGACTGCTGCCGTCACAGTGCCCCACACATTGGAAGCAGCAGTGTGGACAGCTGCAAGAGGCTTTCCTGTTCCAGTGCAGCTTTTGGAGGCAGTGAGTCCTCATTACTCACCAAGCTTCCCATCCTCTTCGAAAATAAAACTCTTAATCACCTTCATACACCATTGGCAATGAAGCCTTAGTGACGTCAGCCAGTCAGCTTTGAGACCACACTCTGTTAACCACCTCCACAAAAATTCACCCAAAAGCCCCACAGACATTAGTCTAGAAGCTTAATAAATTGAAACGAAACTGTTGATTTCTCAAACTATACTTGATGATGTAGCAAATGGATAACAGGTAAATCCACTGGGAAAGGACAGAAAAGAAAAAATGGGAATATTTTCAAAAACAACTTCTAAAAATCAACATTTTTCAGTTGGGCTCGATTGATTTCCTCATGGGATAAAAAGTGTCAGTCAAAGCAAAGGTATCACATGGACTAGAAACACAGCCAGAAAATTAGAGCTGGGATCTCACATTCTCCATCCTATCTCATTTTTGCTGGTTGCTCCTAGGCAGATGCTAGCACCAGTAATTGGAAGTGGAGACACTTTTCCTGGTTTAGTGGAAGTGTTTGAAGAAAGGTGGGTTAATAGAAAAGAGTATCTTTGTACCAAATGAGAAGTTGGCAAAGGTCATCTCCAATGTCCCTCCCAGTTTAGAGATTCTGTGATTCTCAACCTGCCAGCCCATCCGAGCCCAAGACCGGTGAGGGCTTCACTGTGGTATTCTCATCCGGGGGCCCTCCCATGGCAGAAGCTCAGCTACAACAAGCACGCTGAGCTTTACACATCCTTATCCCACTGTGATCAGGAGGCAGGCACTAGACTGGCACATGATTCTGGGAAAAGACCATTTTCTCAGATGCTTCACAGCATCACCACCCCCTGCTGCTGGCCCACCTGCTTCCACACACACTTGAATGCACCAGAAATGCTTACCACTTAGTCCTTCCTCAGCTCCATCCTGCTCAAGGCCCTTTTAGTTGTAAGAGAGATCCACTCAGGGTGGCCCAATAGCAGGAGGCACAGGCCTGGGGACCGGCACCCTCTCTTGGACCACAGGGCCTTTGCCATTGGTCTGCCTCTTGACTGCTCCCGCCTGCTCTCTACAGATTGGCTTTCCTGGAGCCTCCTGGTTCGTGTTCCCTTACAAAGCGGTGTGCACTCTGGCCTCAATTTTGCCTGGCTTTTCAGCTTAGTTCCCCATAGTGACAGATTCTGATTCTCAGTCCCATCTCCAGATTTCCCAGAAGAATCTGATTGCTGCCTGTCTGGGCTCAAGTGTCCACCCCTAGCTTGATCAGTGGGGCTAGGGGGATATAGAAGGACACATACATGACCACAGAGGCCACCTCTGGCAGGGGCTGTCATTGCAGGGATAGGAGGGGGTTCCAAGGAAGGGTTTGTGACTAGTGAGCACTCCAGAAGGTGATTGGGCTTCTTCTATGGCCTTCCCAGCTTGGTTTAGTCGGGGTTTTCATGAATGGCTCCATTTTTTTTTTTCTTTTTTTTTTTTTTTTTGGAGAGGTTTTTGCTATAGGGTGCGTGCGCTCGCCAGACAGAGAGAGAGAGACAGAGAGATAGAAAGTGAGAAATCACCCCCCAGGGGAGATGGCCACGCCGCAATCCCTTCTCCTCCATTCTCCTCTCGGGATCTTGGGCACGCACGCACACGCGCCCGGCATGAGTTTAAGCCGCCGGGTCCGGGACTCGAACCGGGGTCGACTATGTGGGAGTCCAGCGACATAGCCATTACGCTAACTGCTGGTCCCATGAATGGCTCCATTTTGATTCTGAAAAACTTAATGTCCTTTCAGTCCCAGGATTCTAGAACCCACGGGTTCAGAAGTACAAGGGTGGGGATGGTGTTTGAAATGCAAACTGAAAGAAAGGATGAAAGAAGAAGAAAGGAAAGGCAGGCTGTTTTGGCATTACCTGATAGCATCTTAAGACACATCCCTTGGGAGGAGGCCTGTCTGTACAGTTTTATAAAACTCCGCAGTTATTTCTGATGGTGAGCCAGGTATGAAAGCAGTAGCCTTCAGCAAACAGTTTCAACTAGGAAACTAATGAAAGGGGGTGCTTTGTGGTTGTGTTTTCCTGGCCATGTATAGCTTGTAGGGAAGTTCAAGACTCTTGAGAGAGACAGTGACATCCCACCTAGTCTCACTTGAAAATCCGAGATGAGAAACCTCCCAGTGGTGGCTGGGAGGGGTAAGTGAGGAGAGTAAGATGACTTTGCTCAGTGACTAGCACATACTAGATGTTCAACAAATGTTCATTGTGAACTGTGCTTTCAGAGCTACTGAATAATGGAGGTAACTTGTATTTCACACTTTTTTAAAAATAGGTTATTTATTTTAGTTTTGTCATAGGGCTCATGTGCTCGCCAGAGAGGGACAGAGGGAGAGTGACAGAAAGGGAAAGTGAGAAATCACCCCCTAGGATGTTGGACACACCACAATCTTTTCTCCATTCTCTTAGGATTTGGGGCACACACACGCTCGTCTAGCGTGTTTTTCAAGCTACTGAGTCCAGGACTTCAAACCATACATTCAGCCATTCTAACTGACTTCACCCCCACACCATTGGCCGGCTGATTTCACATCTTTTCTAGCTACTTCACAGGAGATAGTCAAACAGCCATTAACAGGGATGAAAAGCCAAGGGTTAAGGAAATCCAATGTTGGGTAATAGCAGTTGTCTTTTATCAAACAGATCAAATAGTAACTCTAGTTTGGTATAAAAGAAAGTAAATGTTGACCAACCCTAGGCTCACTGGTTTAGAATCCTATGGGCCCAAGAGTCCCAAGGCCAGGTCTCTGTCCCCACATCCTCCGTACTCAAGGCCACCAGAGCTAGAAAACCTTTTTTTTAGTATTTTTTTAAGACGATTTTGCTATAGGGTGTGCATGCTCACCAGAGAAACAGGAAGCATGAAATCACCCCCCAGGGAAGATGACCATGCCACAATCCCTTCTCCTCCAGTATCCTCTCAGAATTTTGGGCACGCACGTGCACGCACCTGGCATGGGTTTTAAGCTGCCAAGTCTGGAACTTGAACCATGGTTGACCATGTGGGAGTCCAATGATGTGGTGACCATTTTGCCATCTGCTGGCCTCCAGAAAGCCATTTTTGTCAACCTCTGGACAGCTAGCCCTGGACCTCCATCACCACCTCCTCCTGACTCATTTTCCTGCTTGTTTCTTCATTGGGATGAATGTCCCTATATGAAAAATAAAAAGGAGGAAGATTTGTCGCCCCAGTGTATGTAACTTACCATCCAAATTATCAGTCCAACCCATTGGCATTTTAGATCCCATGGTTTCTTCTTTTAAATGTCTTCCCTTCAGGGTCTGACTTCTGTATCTGAGGAGACAAGCACTGGGAGTGGATGAGCACATGCCTGTCACCCTGGGAGCTAGGCACTTCCGGGCACATCGTTAGGCCCTGCAAGCTTTGGGGGTGCAAAATGGAAGGGATGTGATGTTGAGAGTTCTTAGGAGGCTCCTACCTTAGTATTCATGACATGCAAGGTGATATCTCTGAATTGGCGAGACCAATGATTACAGAGTCTGGACAGGAAACAGTTGGTCAAGCTGTTGTCTCAGTCCACTCTGGCTGTTGTAACAAAGTACCGTAGACTGGCTGGCTTTTCACAACAGAAACACAGTTCTCACAGGGCTGGAAGCTGGAAGTCTGAAATCAAGGCGTCAGCATGGTCACTTCTGGTGAGATTCCTCTTCCTAGTTGCAGGCTGCCAACTTCTCTTTGTGTCCTCATGTGCTGAGAAGAGGACAAGGGAAAATTATAAGGGTACTAAGCCCACTCATGAGGGCTCTACCCTCATGACCTAATCACTTCCAAAGCTCCACCTTGGGGATAAGGATTTCAGCATGGGAATTTGGAGGAGAGGGGAACAAGCATTTACTCAGCAGCAGTAAATTTCTGATACTTTGAATGGACTTGATATGAAATTTGTTCTGGATTATTTTTTTTGAATGATGATGAATAAACCTTATTTTGAAAACAAGTATTTGCTGCCTTCCATCCTCTGCCGAAATGAATGCACAACTCTGTTATTTTTCAAAGTAGAGGCTACACCTACACAGGATCTACTTTTGGGCTTGGAGAGGGTGGTTAATGCCACGGCTCATGAAGAATGACTTACCAAATTAATTTAAATTGGACTGGATAGCAAATCTAGCATGCAGGCTGAAATCACCCAGACTGACCTTGAACTTCAGTGGTGAAAAATAGCGTTACACAGTTAAGAAGCAAGCAGCAGGTCAGCCCAGGGGCTGGCTTTATAAGAACCTTTTTCAGAGATCAAAGAAAATTTAGATGTTGTGTCATTCATACCTGCCTTTGGGGAGATCTGTAGGAGCTTCCTCTAGTTTTCCTGGCACCTGACACTCCCCTTCCTAGGCTTCAAGGAGACTTGATAATGGATGAAAAAACAGCTCCTTCCTCTAGAGCCGGAGGAAGGGGAGGAGAAATGAATGCTCTGAGCTAAGGAGTGTTACTGTAAGGCTTTTAACTATTGAGGTGAAAGGAAGTCTAAGGTCTCACTAAATTATTGTTTAGTTCAGCTCCCAATGTCTAAACTGAAAGAAGTGACACCCGAAGAAACCAGACTGGAGGCCCAGCAGGAGGGTGCCGCTGCTCAGTAGCAGAGGTCACACAGAAGGACAGTGGGTTCCATTTCTGGCCCAACCTGAACAGGCCTAGCTTGTGGTAGTGGCCCCGTGGTCCTAGCTAACTGGAAGTCTGGAGCAGGAGGATCGTGACATGAGACCTTGTCAAAATCTCTCATACACACAAGAAAAATCAGACTGGAAGTTGTTACTTATTTTTATTAGTGTGGATGACAGGAACTCAAACTGGTGTAAGCAAATACAGAATCAATGTGTCTGTGAACTCTTATATAAAGGGCAAATAATGCAGAGAGGTAGTTTATGGGCCCAGTTCTCAACTACCCATTCCACTATGTTCTAACTTAGTAAAGACTTACAGTAAGGACTAAGCAGATGCTTCCCAGAACAGCACATCATGAGACTGATTCGATGCAAGTACCGAGGAGCGTCAAGAGCCTACATGCCTGGTGACTGGCAGGTCCCCTACGTTGTCTTCTCCAGTCTCAGCTGTTAGATCCCTGCCCTCTTCAGTGGTATCACTCTGCTAGCCACGGGTTCTATCGAAGAGGATGCTTCATGCCACTATTTTGAAGTCCCTTCTTTAAGAAATGGCACCAGAATAACAGGTTATGGTTTAGGTGTGACATTGCTAAAACTCACAAGCTCTCTGGAAGAATTTGCGTGGTTCAAACTGTTCTTGAGACTCAGAAGACCAGGCCCGACAGGTCAGCAGGGGTGCGGGTGGCGGAAAGCTGGAGGGGGAAGACACCACTGCCATGTAGGAAGGCCCACTGAAGTGTGAGCACCTACAAGTCAGGATTTGGAATTAGCCTAGCCAATTGTCCCCTCTGGCTAGCACAGGGCATGGCAAGCAGGAGACATTTAATAAATACTTGCTAGAGGAATACACCGATGAGTAACACATTTGAGAAGCAGGATGGACTTGGACAAGACGTAGAACAAAGATGTTCTGAAGAATCCAATAACCAGTTAATACCACATATGTCGGGTGAAGAAGAAGCAGAGGTCACATTGAATTTCATTCCCAGTGGAGTAGTATTAAGAGGTGGGTCCTTTGAGGAAGTGATTTAGTTCTGAGGGCTCTGCCTAACTGATTATATTCTCTTCTTTTGTTCAGAATCCTGCTCTAGAACCACCTCCTACATAAAGAAATCTGCTTCTCCTTATTTCAAACCACTCAACTATGAACGTGTCACTCCTGAAAAAATAATTACACTAGACATGGTTACACATATGACGGACTTCAGGGAGTTTGTGCAGAAATGGAATTAGAGCTCGAGTTTGTCTTGGTGCAGATTTTTGAGATCGTCCATAAGTTTTTCATAATAGGCATTTGCCAGGAACTTTTCGGAGACCTCACATTGGCATCAGAGCACCGTGCGTGTGGCTTAGAGATCAGCCGGTACAGAGGGCTGGAGGAAAAGAGCAGCCTCTACATCATCACTGTTCCCTCCCATCCCAATTTCTCTTATCTAGACTCTGACTTTTTTGGACAGCCTTTTGTTATTCTGGAGTTTTAAATAGCTGTTTCTCTCCCTCTCCCTCTCTCTCTATATATATGGTTTTTTGTTTGTTTTTGGAGAGCTTTTTGCTATAGAGCACTCTTGCCAAACAGAGACAGACAGACAGAAAGTGAAAAATCACCCCCCCTTCCCCTCTCCCCCCCCCCCCCCCAGGAGGGATAGCCACGCCGCAATCCCTTCTCCAGTCTCCTCTCAGGATCTTGGGCGGGCACGCACGCACGCACCGGCATGAATTTAAGCCACCGGGTCCGGGACTTGAACCGCGGTCGACTACATGAGAGTCCAGCAACATAGACATTATGCCATCTGCTGGTCTCTCTTCCCCCTCTATATTTTTATGGTACTTCCTAATTTTATCAAGTGTTCTGTGTCTGAAATGTCTGAAAATGTCTTTATTCTTCCTCTTGTCTCATTGCTAATTTGGAGAGGGATAGAATTCAAAATTGAGTTTATTTTTCTCAAAAATACTAAGACTTTGAGGGGCCACCAGGTGGCGTGGTGGTTAAGGCACTAGACTCCCACATGGCTAACTGTGGTTCGAGTCCCAGATTTGGTGGCTTGTTTTCTCACTTTCCCCTTCTCTTTCTCTGTGATCAAATTTAAAAATAATAATAACAAGTAAAAGTAAATAAATACATAGTTTTAAAATACTAAGGCTTTGTGCCTTAATTATTTAGCATGCAGTTTTCCTTTCCTTGCAGGTGAGCTGTTGGGAGGCAGTGCGTGTAGTGGCTAGGGATGCAGGCTCTAGCACTAGGTTGCCTGGCTCCATTACTCTTTGCTGGTTCTGTGACCTCAGTTTCCTTGCCTGTGAACTAGGAATGGTAATTCTCACATACCTACTCAGAGCTGTTGTAGGGGTTGAATGACTTAACAGAGAAACAGTGCTCAGAAGAATTCCTGGTGCATAGCATAGCTCCTGGGGCTGGTATTAATCTTCTTTTGGGAGTTTTTCATGTTTCTATATCTTTAGTATTATCACTAAATGGAAAATACCTGATATGTCCTAGTATGGTATTTTTTATGTTTACTGGGCTTCACTATCACATTCAATTAGAAGACATACCTTCATTTTAGGGAAAGTATTTATTGTATTTCTTAGTTACTTTCCTCTCCATTTTTCCTCTTTTAAAAAAAAATAACTATTTATTTATGTATGTATTTTTTTAATTGGCTACAGGGCACATGTGCTTATCAGAGAGAGAGAGAACGTGAGAAAGCAAGCCACCAGGTGTGGGGCTCAAACCACAGTCAGCCATGTGAGAGTCTCATGCCTAAACCACTATGCCATCTGCTAGCCCCACTCGCTCCTCTTTCTTGAACTATGATTAGTCAGTTGTTGGTTTCTAGATTGATTTTTTTTAAGAGGTTTTTGCTGTAGGGTGCGTGCACTTGCCAGAAAGACAGAAAGAGTCAGACAGAAAGCAAGAAATCACCCCCCAGGGGGGATGGCCACACCACAATCCCTTTTCCATTCTCCTCTCGGGATCTTGGGCACGCACGCACATGCACTCGGCATGAGTTTAAGCCATGGGGTCCAGGACTCAAACCACAGTCTACTACATGGGAGTCCAGCGACATAGCTATTATGCCAACTGCTGGTCCCTAGATTGATTCTTTAAGTGTCTAATCTCTTCTCCCAATTTTCTTCTTTGCCTTTTAAAAGAATTTGGTCCAAAAGAATTAAACATCTTCCAGCCCTTCAATTTTGAAGATTTTTTAAAAGTTAAAAAATTTTCCATTTCCAAGAGCTCTCATTCTTTTATTTTCCTTAGTTTATAGCCTCCTGGTCTTCTTTTATAGATGCTCAACCTTTGTGGATTTCTCTGAGGATACTAATTAGAAGTTACTGTACTCTTCTGTCCTCTGAGTTATGTCTGTTTTGTGTTTGTTCACCTTGGCCTTTATTGTCTTTGTTAATAATTCTTGCCTACTTGTTCTCATCTTTTAAACGAGAGAATTGGATGTTTGATTAGGAGCTCTGTGTGTGGGCAGGCCTTATCACCACCAGACATTGCTTTAGGGTGAGCAGGTGGGAACCTGGTCCTGGTTGTGGGAAACTAAAATGCCAGTACGGGAACGACTTCAATTCGAGACATCACAGCACTGTCCTAATTTCCCCCCACAGAGTTTGTCCAGTTTTTTAAAGGGAAAAATGCTATATCATGCATGTTGTTTTATATTGTTTGGGCTGAGGAGAAACACCTGACTGTAGACCTCTTTTTATACATCACTCTTGTGCCATATCCCTCCCTCTCCCCTCTTCAGTAATAGCTCCCATATATTGACCACCTACTATATGCCTGGCAGTAGCCTGCTACTGGTATCTTACCTAAATCATCTCCATTATATCTTTAGGTAGGTAGATAGAGTACCTCACAATTACCCAGTGAAGTAAATATCTTAATATTCCAAAGGGGGGGCAGCAGTTGGCATAATGGCTATGTCACTGGACTTTCATGTAGCCCACCACAGTTCAAGTCCCAGACCTGGTGGCTTAAACTCACTCCAGATGCTTTTGCGTGCGTGCCCAAGATCCCGAGAAGAGAATGGAGGAAAAGGGATTGCAGCATGTCCATCCGCCCTGGGGGCGGGGGGTGTGCTTTCTCGCTTTCTGTCTCTCTCTTTCTGTCTTTCTGGTGAGTGCATGTGCCCTATAGCAAAAACCTCTTGGGAAAAAAATAAATAATAATCTAGGGACCAGCAGTTAGCGTAATGGCTATGTCGCTGGACTCCCACGTAGTCGACCGCGGTTCGAGTCCTGGACCCGGCGGCTTAAACTCACGCCGGGCGCGTGTGCGTGCGTGCCCAGGATCCCAAGAGGAGAATGGAGGAGAAGGGATTGCGGCGTGGCCATCCCCCCTGGGGGGTGATTTCCTGCTTTCTGTCTCCCTGTCTCTCTCTGTCTGTCTGGCGAGCGCACGCGCCCTATAGCAAAAACCTCTCCAAAAAATAAATAAATAAATAAATAAATAATAATAAATAATAATCTAGAGAAAAAAAACATATATATACATATATATTCCAAAGGGGTAAAATTGAGCCGTAAAGAGGTTAAAATGTCCAGGGCCAGGATCAGCAGTTAGCGTAATGGCTATGTCGCTGGACTCCCACGTAGTCGACCGTGGTTCGAGTCCCGGACCTGGCGGCTTAAACTCACGCCGGGCGCGTGTGCGTGCGTGCCCAAGATCCCGAGAGGAGAATGGAGGAGAAGGGATTGCTGCGTGGCCATCCCCCCTGGGGGGTGATTTCCTGCTTTCTATCTCTCTGTCTCTCTCTGTCTGTCTGGCGAGCGCACGCGCCCTATAGCAAAAACCTCTCAAAAAAAAAAAAATGTCCAGGGCCACACACATTTCAGTGAGAAGTGAAAGGAAAATTTAAATTAATTTTTAATTGCAGAAAGTTATATGCTCTTAACCACTGTGATAAACTATATTGGATACCTGTACACTGGGGACAGAGGTGGATGATTTGGGTGGAAGTTGGGGTCATCAGGCCCTACTGCAGTGCCAAGTCTGGAGCCGCAAGCTTGTCTCGCGCTCATGAAAAATTAGAGTCATGGACACAGGGAGAGGATAGCAAAGTGGAGTTTATTAAGAGAGGAGAGGAGAAACAGAGTTCCCATGCCAGGAGGGGTCCCAGGAATTGGTTGCCAAAGAGGAACTGAGGTGAGGGGTTTTTATCACAGCAAGGAGGGACTTGTGCATGCATATCCCTTGTGGGGCTATGTGTCAGGTTATTTATGTTATCATTCTCCTATTTGGGAGTGGGCTCACAAATTGTAAGACTTTAGACATTTAGACCTTAATTAATTATTACTATGCAGCAGATCTTTGAAGCCTGTGACCCATAAAGTTTCTAGTTTTTATCTTGTTTTCTACAAATCTTAGAGGAATCTTTGTTCTTTGATGCATATTCCCCTTAAATGTAAACTCTAGATCCCATATCTTACAGGTGCAAGCCTGCATGTCATGTTTTTATTTCTCAAACAATAGCTCATGACAAGTTATTGCTCGAGGGCCTTTGCTCTCTTGCTCTCCAGATCAAGAGAGACTACACTCTGTTTAGTCTGTAGCTGTGATATGGAAAATGTTCGTTTTAGCTGTCATTATCTTAAGCAGGCTCTAAGCAGCTCCAACTGTAAGCAGTTCTCCGTGTCAGCAAGCAATGAGAGCTAATAATTGGTTTCTAGTGAGAGCACTGAATGACTTTTATTGGAAGCTTGACCAGAGTGACTCCATCTTGTAAGTTGGCTCTATCTCATGGGTCTATACCCTAATTATATGTGTGTGTCCATTTCCTACCATAGCAACTCTTCCTCAGGGGCCCCTGCCCTATATACCTACTGACTGGGTCTAACTCCTGTCTCAGTTTTACTTAATTATTTTTAATGCCAGAGGACACAGAAAACATCCCCTGACAGAGCCTGGTCAAGTCATAATCCCTTTTACTTTTTCATTGTCTTTGTTGTTGTAGTTGTTGCTATTTTTCCAGTTTGCTGTAGGGTGCATGTGCCCACCAGAGAAAGAGGGAAAGTGAGAAATCACTCCCCAGCACACACACCCCTCCCCCAGGGAAGACAGCCAAACCGTAGTTCCTTCTCCTTCATCCTCCTCTTGGAGTATTAGGCATGCACGCACAAATACCCAGTGTGTTTCCAAGCCATCAGGTCCGGGATTCAAACCATGTAGTCCATGAGATGGAACCCAGCTCCTTAACCACTATACTACCAGCTGGCCCCACAGTCCCTTTTTATCCATTTCTCCCTCCTGTCAGGATCCTGGGCATGAGAAAGTGCCTGATGTGTGTTTTTCAAGCAGCTGGGTGGGAGACTCAAACCCTGGTCAGTCATAGGGGATCTGGCTTCCTCTGCCTAGCTCTTACATACTGTGCTACAGGCAAGCCCATGTTATTGGTTTTATGTAGAAATTTTAGTGATAGAGCTAAGGGACCCACTTTGTTTTTAACCACTATTCACTCTTGTCTCTTCATCCTCAAAATAAATAAACATTCCCTGGATGTTTGTTAAGTTTAACTTTGTTGATACAAAGCTCTTGGCTTGGCATTACCCTTTCAGGTCCTTTCTCACTAAAGATCATTGCAAAGGGCATTACACTCCAGTATGTTTTTGCAGCTCAAAGCCACTCTTGGAATTGTCGTGACATCTATGTTGTGTTGGGATCAATGACAGCTATTTGATGCCTGGACACTGCCTCAACTGTTGACAGAAGTGGAAGCTTTCTGCTGAGTGATTGTCAGAGTCCTTCTCTTAACTTCTTAATGTCATCCAAGGTCATTCAGTAGGTTAGAACAGTGAGTTCTCAGCAATTTCCAATTCTGAGTTTGTTCAAACCTGTCTGCCTAGTGTCCTTATTTGTGAAAAAGAGAATATAAGAATCATTCAGCTCCCTTTCAGGAATGGCTAGTGTCAAGCCATTCAAGAAAAGTCTTGCAGATTGTTAATTATAAAGCAAAGCAATCCAGTAACTTACAGAATGGCTTTTATTGATTTTTATTGTTTAATATAACTTGCCATTTGCTGAGAAGTCTGCATGCAGAAAGGAATGAAAATATTCTCAATCACAAGGAGAACAACTTTTTCAAAAGAATTATTTAATTTTATTTATTATTAATTTGCTATAGGGCATGTGTGCTCACCAGAGAAAGAGAAGGAAAGTGAGAAAACAAGCTGCCAGATCTAGGACTTGTTCCGTAACCAGCCATATGAGAGTCCAGCACCTTAGCCACCATGGTATCTGCAGGCCCCAGGAGAACAACTTGTCCCTAACACATCAATTTTTCAGTTGAGAAAGGTATGTGTGTGTGTGTGTGTGTGTGTGTATAAAATATATAGGACATCCCTCTCTCACATCTCTTTAGAAATTGCTTCTGTACTCACAGGAAAAAAAACTTCTGTTACACACTTTTTTTCTTTTTTGGTTTTGCTATAGCGTGTGTGCATTTACCAGAGAGAGAGAGAGAAGGAAATGTGAGAAGCCTCCCCCAGGCCACAGTCCCTTCTCCTCCATTCTCCTCTCAGGATTTCGAGAATGCACATACATGCGCGTGGCATGTTTTTCAAGCCGCCTAGTCCATGCCAGTCACCTTTGTAGGATCCAGCATCTTAACCTACCTACATGCCACCTGTTGGCATCTGGTATACATTTAAAAAGTGGTTCAAGTACACACTTTTTAAAATTATTTATCTTATTTTTAATTTATTCATTCACCCAATTTCATTTTTACCAGAGAGAGACACTCACAGAGCAAGAGAGAGAGGGAAAGTGAGAAAGCAAGCCACCGGGCCCAGGACTCGAACTGTGGTCAAATATGCGGGAGTGTCCAGAGCCCTGACCACCACACCACCTGCTGACCCCCTCAAGTATACATTTTGAAAATAGGAAGAAGAACATTAAACAAGGTAAACTGTGTTTGAAAGGAGGCTTAAATACACATTCCGTAAACAAAGTGAATGGTAGCCTATCTTTAAGGGTGTCTCCTATGACCCCAGCTCCTGTTAGTCACACTGTTGGGTAGTTGATCCCGTTCCACAGTCAACAAGCTGACCATATAACCACATTGAAGAAATGACAACGTGTGACTTCAAAGCTAAGTCATAAAAGAGATTGTGGCTTCAATCTGCTTTCTATCAGATCTCACACTCTGGGGTGTGAGGACAGCTGCCATATTGTGAGGACACTCAAGAAGCCTTGTGACAAGGTCCAGGGCCCAGGGAAGTGAGGCGGCCTACCAGCAGCCATGTGAGTGAGTTTCCTTGAAGTGGATTCTCCAGTGCAGTCAGACACTGAGATGATCACCGACCCACCGACAGTTTCACAGCATCCTCACGAAAAAGAACCCCAGATAAAGCCTCACTGAGTTGCTTCTGCATTCTTGATACATAGAGACTTCCTGAAATAAATGTTATTGTTTCCTTTTAATTTGCTGTAGGGCATGCACCCTTGCCGGTGGAAGATGGATTAGAAAGCATGCGGGCAGGGGGAGGTGGCCACATAGCAATTCCCTCTCTTCATTTTCACCTCAGGATTTTGCATGCACGCACACGTACCCAGCATGTTTTTAAGCTGCCGAGTCCAGAACTAAAACCGTGAAGTCAGCCATGTGAGATCCAGCCGCATTAACCACCGTGCCACCAGTTGGCCTGAAAATAGATGTTTTTTGTTGCTTTAAACATTAATTTGGGGGTTATTTGTAACCTAGCAATAGATGATTAATGCAGTGAGTCACAGTAACCAGGTGAAAGATTCAGATACATATTTGAGGATAAAATGGAGTCCCGGTATTTTTTCCAGAATTTTTAACTTAGAGCAATTGAGAGGACAGGACCAGCCCTATAGCCTTGTGGTTAAGGGAGCTAGATCCCACATGGCAGACCGTAGTTCAAATCCTGACCCTGGCAGCTTGATGAAACACTAGGTACATGTTCTTGCACCCCCAATACCGACAGGATGGAAAAATGGAGGGGAAGGAATTGCAGTGTGACCATGCCCCATTGAGGGGTGCTTTCTACCTCCCTCTTTTTCTTTTCCTGTCTCTCTGGTGAGTATAAGCACTCTCTGGCAATAAAAAGAAGTGGAAGGACCAGCAGTTAGCATAATGGCTATGTCGCTGGACTCCCACATAGTCCACAACAGTTCGTGTCCCGGACCCGGTGGCTTAAAACTCACGCCGGGTGCCCAAGATCCCAAGAGGAGAATGGAGAAGAAGGGAATGTGGCGTGGCCATCATCCCTGGGGGGTGATTTCTTGCTTTCTGTCTCTCTGTCTCTCTCTCTCTCTGTCTGGCGAGCACACACACCCTATAGCAAAATAAATAAATAAATAAATAACCTCTCAAAAAAAAAAGTGGAAAAATATGCATAAGGGGACTTGAAAAAGTTCATGAAAGAATAGAATTAAATCGTGAGTTTATTTTGGTGCAAAATTAGAAATCCATGCATAATTTTTTCCTAATACACACTTTCTGTTACCTTTTTGAAGATCTCTCATATGACAAAGTTCTGACCAGGTAGGACTGATGGCAGTCACTGTTCTCTGTGCACGTACACATCCTCCCATTTGAACCGATCTGTTCACTAGGCTGTAATTACATGGTTCCAAGGATGTCATTATTCACCATCATGGTAAGAACCTGAGAGAGATGGACAGGCCAAGGGAGAACAATCTTCATCAACAAACCACAGCTGAAAATAGTCAAGACTTTCACACCCAGGACTAGCAAGTGGCATGGTGGTTAAGGTGCTAGACTCCCACATGGCTGACCGCAATTCAAGTTCCAGGCCTAGCATCTTGAAAATCAGGCCGGGCACATGTGCATACGTGCCCAAAAATCCTAAGAGGAGAATGGAGGAGAAGGAATTGTGGTGTGGCCCTCTTACCGTCTCTCTCTGTCTCTCCTCAGTGAGTGCACATGCCCTATGGCAAAAAAAACTTAAAATGGGGAAGGGGAGGCAGCAGGAGGTCTGGTGGTTAAGGCACTGGATTCCCACATGGCTGATTTTGGTTCGAGTGCCAAACCTGGCGGCTTGAAAATCACAACAGATCAGGACCGCAAATGGCATAATGGTTAAGTTGCTGGACTCCCACATAGTCAACTGCAGTTCAAGTCCCAGACCCAGCAGCTTAAAACTCACACTAGACATGTATGCGTGTGTGTTCAAGATCCTGAGAGGAAAGTGGAGGAGAAGGGACTGCAGTGTGATCATGCCCCTAGTGGGTGATTTCTTGCTTTTTTTTCTTCTCTCTGTCTGTGGCTCTCCGATGAGCACATACGCCCTATAGTAAAAATTTCTCTAAAGAAAAACATAATCACAACACATCAATAGATAAATAAATGTCGAAAAATATAGTAACAAAAGACTTCCTCATGCAACAACAAGCATTACCGTGGCCATTTTCTAGTTTTCAACAACAGTTCTGAGGTTATCAGTCCTGGGCCCCTACCCCACGTCCCAGGTACAGGACGTCCCGGTCACCTTCCTGGACCATGTCCCAATGTCTTTGGAAGTGCAATTTACCCCGGAGTTCTGTAAGAAGCAAACTTGGGTGCCCTCTGGTGGCCTCTTCATGGACTACATTGCTAATGTTACCAGGACCCTTATTTCAACTACTTTAGCCATACTTTGTAGAAGTTAATTGAATGACATCTCTTTTCTATATACACACTGTAGATGTAGCAGCAGCTTGGAGGTGGTTTCCAAAAAGAAAAACTTTACCTACACATGTTCGTTTAATCAGCTAAAGATATTTTTCATTCTTTCCCTCCTTTATACCTTAGGGTGCAACTAATGGATGGTGCCTGTTGGTTATACAGTTTTTAATGAAATCATTGCAACCTCCTCACCCAGTCTACTTCTCCTGGAATATCTTAGAGGAGTGGTTGTTACATTTTGCTTGAGACCTAGAATACCAATGATTGACGCCACTCCTCCCAGTTTCATGTTTGCTGGCCTCAGAAGCCCCAGCACTAGATTTCAGGTCGTTTTATTTACTGTTCCCACTAGCACACCCACCAGTGTATCCTCTTCCCTGCCTTCGGGAGAAAAGAAAGAGCAATAATAGGGCAAAGTAGTCACAAGAAGATACAAAAGAGGGATTGCAAAAGTATGTATGAAGCATGTTCTAGAAAGTTCCCTGGTTATGCACATGTGCTTTGCCGGGTAATCAACTGCCGGAAGACAAATTCACAATAACCCCGTGCTAAGAGTACTGTGGCCACCTTCCGATGCCTGCATAGTAACAGAAGAATCCGACTGAACTGAATGCACCGGCGGCTCCATTTTCCATTCCCGAGGGAAGGGTTGGTATCTTTCTGCAAAGACACAGTTGGCAGCAAGACCACCTCTCCGTCCGTTTACCCATCAAGCGTTTCCATGATGAGCGCAGCCACATCCATGGACTTTGTCCCACCTGCTTTGTATTCTAAGTTTTCACCTTAATGGTGTTTGTTAACACGTAGACACGTTGCTAAGCAACGCAAGTCTGGGCTCTTCAGACTACACAAGCGTCCTAGTCCTCTTGGTTCTGGAGAAAACTTGACCGTGCCAAAAGATGGTTTGCTGTACCCGCCCTCCGCCCAACCCTGGGCTCCTCGTTTCTCCTTTCCCGGATCCGTCCTGATGGGGACACCCCAGGGCGCAGCAGGCGCCCCCTGCAGGCGACCTCTGCGAGCGCGGGAGGGGCGGAGCCAGGGCTATCACACTGCCCTCGCGGGAAGCCCCGACTCGTCCTTCAGTTCTTTTTTATTTTTCCAGCGAAAGCGAGCGGCCGTGTGACTTATGCAACAGCCACGACGGCAGCAGCCCGCACTCTGTCATCAGGAAATGCCGCTCCTTGTCACGGTTCCCGGAAACGTAGGGTGGAGGAGGAAGAGGAAATGGATAAGGCTGATGGGTCGCCTGGGTTGGCTGTTTCAGGTTCTAGCTTTGAAATTTGGACCCGTTCGAGCACATTCTGCTAGGAAAGGGCGGTGGAGGAGCCGCTAGGGAAGGAGGCGTCCCCCGGGCGGCATCTGCCTCTGCTTGAGCCTCTCCCCCGGCCCTGGAGGCGAGGCTTGGCGCGGAGCATCCTCATCCCCCGGGCAGCCCTCGCGATTTCAGGCTCCCGCTGCGGGAGTCGAACCTCCTCTCCCCTGCACAGCTGGGCCGAGGGGGCGGCCGCGCACCCGGGACTCCGGGGAGCCGAAGTCTGTGGGGCCGAGGGGCGCCGGGCCTCAGAGACACCCGCCCTCTGCTCCCAGCGGTCTGCCTGGCTGTCAGGGACCTTTGCATTTTCTCTAGGCTGATTTGCAGGGGGCTGGGGGGTCCAAGCCACATGACGCCCCCAGAAGTTTATGTGTGTTGGTTCATTGTGTTTCCCAGAAAGCAGACAAGTAGGCACCTTTAAAGTTCCCGCATAGTAATGGTTGTTTCTGGAAGTCTCCAAGTACGCGTCTTCCAGAGGCAAGCAGCGTGGGCCGGGTCAAATGGACCTTGGAAGCTTTTACTCTATAGAAAATAGAGGGGCTGGAAGAGAAGCTTAAAATCCTCCGGCCTGCGGAAACGCGGATTCTCTTAGGTCTTTTCTCCACATACTCTCTTTTCAGATGAAAACTATTTTGCCTCATGCCAGCATTGTTAGAGTACCAGATCATAATCCTTTTCTGATGTCATTTTTCTGTTTTGTACTTTATTCAGCGAATAGTTATGACGTGTCCACCGTGAAGTGCACACCCACGTGTATTCTGAGCAAAAGAAAGCTAAAACAGAGCTCTTCTTGCTCTCATAAACACATGTTCTAATGGGCGCAGGGAGCAGGGTAAACAAACAGACCCAGCAAGTCAGGATGTAACATGGCAGGGGACAAGCTGTTGCTGTTTTAGGGGGTTGTTTAGGAAAGGCCTCTGCTGAGAGAGACCTTCAGAAATAACAGTGGAGCCAGGTGTTGGCACTGAGGGAAATAGAATGTGGGCATCGCTATATATATAGATAGATGATAAATATAGATATATAGATATAGATATAGCTTTAGTTTGCTATAGGGTGCATGTGCTTGCCAGAGAGAGACAGCAAGAGACAGACAGAAAGCAAGAAAGCACCCCCCAGAGTAGATAGCCATGCCACCATCTCTTCTCCACTCTTCTCTCAAGATTTTGAGCATGCACACACACACACACACACACACACACACACACACATGTGGTGTGTTTTTCTTTTTTCTTTCTTTTTTTCTAGGTAGGTTTTTGCCATAAGGCACGTACACTCCCTGTAGAGAGACAAAGAAAGGGAAAGTAAAAAATCACTCCCCCAAGGCCATGCTGCAGTGCCTTCTCCATTCTCCTCCTGGGATTTTGAGTATGCATACATACACCCGGTGTGGTTTTCTATTTCTTTTAAGAATTTTTTAAATTTGGGACCAGCAGTTAGCGTAATGGCTATGTCGCTGGACTCCCACGTAGTAGACTGCGGTTCGCGTCCCGGACCCGGTGGCTTAAAACTCATGCTGGGCACGTGTGTGTGTGTGCCCAAGATCCTGAGAGGAGAATGGAGGAGAAGGGATTATGGTGTGGCCATCCCCCCTGGGGGGTGATTTCTTGCTTTCTGTCTCTCTGTCTCTCTCTGTCTGTCTGGCGAGTGCACGCGCCCTATAGCAAAAACCTCTCAAAAAAAAAGAATTTTTTAAAATTTAAGTTTATTTATTTTAATTTGAATGGAGAGGGACAGAATGAGAGAGAGAGAGAAAGGGAGAAAGTAAGCTACCAGGTCCAGGACTAGAACCATGGCTGGCCATGTGGGAGCCCAGCACCCTTAAACACCATGCCATGTGTCAGCCCCTATGCCTGGTGTGATTTTCAAGCCACCAGGTCCAGAACTTGAACCATGGTCAGCCATGTGGGAGTCCAATGCCTTAACCACCACACCACTGGTTGGCTGCACTGGATATATTTTAAAGATAGACCCAGGTTTTTGTGGGGTTTTTTCCTTCCAAATTTTGTCAGAGTGTATGTGCACTCACCAGACAGAGAAATAGGGAGAGGGAGAAAGCACCTCTCATGGGGTATGGTCACACCATAATCTCTTCTCTATTTCTCCATATTGTTGGGATTTGAGGCACACATGAACCCCTGTTCAGTGTGTTTCTCACACCACCAGAGCCAGGACTCAAACTGCACAGTCAGCCATGTGGGATCCAGCTCACATAACCACCAGCCCAGGCTCTGGCCTGTTTGTCTTTTTTTTTTTAGAGGTTTTTGCCTTAAGGCATGTACACTTGCTGGAGAAAGGAACAGAGAGTGAGAGGGAAAGTAGGAAATCACCCCCCAGAGGTGATGGCCACACTATAGTCCCTTCTCCTCCATGCTTCTCCTGGGATTTGGGGCATGCATGCACCTGTGCCCAGGGTGAGTTTCAAGCTACTAGGGTCTGGGACTTGAACCAAGGTCGACGGTGTGGCAGTCCAGCAACATAACTGCTACACCATCTGCTTCATAACTGCTTCACCCTGTCCACTGTGCTTTTGAGGGCTCGTCCAAAAACTCATCGCTCAAACCAAAGTTCTGACTTTTTTTTTCTGGTAGTTTTATAGTTTTGAGTATTATATTTAAATATTTATGGGTCAGCCTTTGGTAAGGTGGTTAAGGCAGCTGGACCCTCTTGGTTGATTTTTGCAGTTCAAGTTCCAGACTCGACAGCTTGGAAAACATGCTGGGTACATGTGAGTGCATGCCAGAAATCCCAAGAGGAGAATGGAGGAGAAGGGATTACAACATAGCCATCCCCTGCCAGCGAGTGCTTTCTGAGTGCTTTCTGACTTTTCCTCTCTCTATCTGTCTCTCTCTCCAACAAGTGCACACACCCCATAGCAAAATAAACAACAATAATATATTTGTATATAGGGAGAGAGAGGGGTTTATTTTACTCTGCATGTGGGTGCTCAGGTTTTACAGAACTTAAAGTTGATATAATTGAGGGAACCAGCAGTTAGCGTAATGGCTATGTCGCTGGACTCCCACATAGTGGACCGCGGTTCGCGTCCCAGACCCAGTGGTTTAAAACTCACGCCGGGCGCGTGTGCGTGGGTGTCCAAGATCCGAGAGGAGAATGGAGGAGAAGGGATTGCGGTGTGACCATCCCCTCTGGGGGGTGATTTCTCGCTTTCTGTCTCTATGTCTCTCTCTGTCTGTCTGGCGATCGCACGCGCCCTATAGCAAAAACCTCTCCAAAAAAAAAAAAAAGTTGATATAATTGAGAGGCCCTATTTGAGGAAATCATAGGATTACGAATCCAAAATTATATGTGATAATGAATATTTAAAATGATTATTTTTGGAGATTTTTTGCTATAGGGCATATATGCTCACTGGAGACACAGAGAGACAGGAAGTGAGAAACCTCCCCCTAGGTGGGATGCCCAGTCTCTTCTCCATTCTCCTCTCGGGATTTTGGGCATGCACACACATGCCTGGCATGAGTTTCAAGCCCCCAGGTCTGGGACTCAAGCCACTAGGCCACCTGCTGGCCCCTAAAAGATGTCTTAACCTAGGGTCCATGAAAAACTCATCTAATGGCCTTTGCTATAAAGGCAGTGGATGCTGGATGCCCTACCTGAGGTGCTGCTAAAGCCTCCTCTAATCAGCTCTAAATTGTATGGTCAACTGCTGTGGAAAGAGTATGAGCTCTGCTCAAAAGAAGAGTCATACTGAGCAAAATCTCAACAAAAGTTCATTTATGTGTCATAGATTTCGCACGATTTTAGTAAGAATTCATTGTGGGGGACCAGCAGGTGGCATGGTGGCTAAGGCGCTGGACCTGGCGGCTTGCTTTCTCTCCTCTCTCTCTCTCTCTCTCTGGTCAAATTATAATGAATGAATAAATAAATAAATAAATATTTTTTTTAAAAAATCATTGTGTACTTGTGCCCAAATTTTTATGGTATTCGACGTTCTTTAGGTGCAGTAATTGTCTCAGCTTGCTCATTATCATTATTTGGTGTACTTAATGTGCATTTGGAGAGCCAGGGAGAGCCAGGTGATGAAGCACTTCTGTTTTTAATTACAGCTTAAACTATCCAGTAGTTTTTAGTCTTTCAAAGGAACTTGAGGGAGCTATCCTGGATTGCTGAAAAGACTCTTTCCACCTATTGCGATAGTCTGGCAATTTCCTAGTTTATATCTTTGGTTCAATAGAAAGACTTCAAAGTGGTATGTGACCACTTGATGTAGAGTCTGGGTTTCTCTCTAATAAATCCCTTTGCCAAATGTGAGAGTTGCAGACTTGGTACTAGCCAGAATGAAGCAAACGGGTGAGTGAATCTCCTGCTGTAGGAACCTTTTCCCGTAGGTGTGTAGTCTGATGAGAGTGTCAAGGCAGGAATTGGACTCCTAGGAGGATGTCAGTGTCTCCCGGCAGGACCTGCCCGTCACTTCCGGTCAGTCACGTTGACGTTATTTGAGGTGGAGGCAGGATGCTGTCCTTCTCCTGTATTTTGGTGAATAGCTGAGCCAGCCAATGGGAGGTTGGATAATTAAATGAGAAGCAAGAGATTCTTGGTTAAACTGAAAAAATTCATTTGGGAACCAAAAACGTTAACAAATAATCCCTTGGACCTTGAGCCACATACTTCCCTGAAAGTATGCATTGTTTTTTCCAGCAAAACTAGTTGGGGGTTATGCTATTAAGGAATGAACTGAGAAGAATATGCAGAGGTGCTGTTTAATGGCATACTATCCTAGAAATCTGAAGGTCTGCAGCAGACTTAAATTCCATCTCTTGTTACAACTTCTTAAAAGATTGTGAAATGATCAAAATGCACATGAATCAAGTGTTAAAATACTGTGTGATGGGTGGATGAGGCTGTCCATTGTACCATGTCTTTCTTTGGATTCTCGGGCATGGTTTGGCAGTGCAAGAACTCTGTCACATTAACACGTTCAATAAAAAGTACATATATGGGAAAAAAAACTCACCCCATCTCCTATAGATAAAATTCAGGAGAAATGCATTTGTGTTGAAAAGAAAACTATGCCTTTATTTTCATTAATATATAACTAAAACTTGGCAATTTTTGCAAATTTTGCAAGCAACTCACCACCATAGTAAGAGCATTTGTGATTTTGTCACTAATAGAAGTCACATATTACAATACAATTCAATATCTCAGAATATCATTTACACTCATCATTATTTTAATATTTATTTAACATTATTTTTTTAGAGGTTTTTGCTATAGGGCATGTGTGCTCGCCAGAAAGACAGAAAGAGACAGAGAGACAGAAAGCGAGAAATCACACCCCGGGGGGGATGGCCACGCCACAATCCTTTCTGCTCCATTCTGCTCTCGGGATCTTGGGCACGCGCACACACACACGCCCGGCGTGAGTTTAAGCCACCGGGCCTGGGACTTGAACCGCGGTCGACTACGTGGGAGTCCAGTGACATAGCCATTACGCCAACCGCTGGTCCCAAACATTGTTATTTAACATTTCTTTTTTAGAGGTTTTTGCTATAGGGCGCGTGCGCTCACCAGACAGAGACAGAGACAGAAAGCGAGAAATCACCCCCCAGGGGGGATGGTCACGCCACAATCCCTTCTCTTCCATTCTCCTCTCGGGATCTTGGGCACGCACGCACACGCACCTGGAGTGAGTTTAAGCCACCGGGTCCGGGACGCAAGCCGCGGTAGACTACGTGGGAGTCTAGCGACATAGCCATTACGCTAACTGCTGGTTCCCCAGCATTATACTTTTACTAACTGCCTGCTACATCTCAATATTTCTCCCAGTTTTAAAATTGAAAACTGTTTGGTCACCTCTTCATCCTACAGATGTTTACGAACACGTGGGCCATATGGGCCAGTTCAAGCTGGAACTCCATGAGGGCCGTCCAGCTTCTCTCAAAGAATGGAAAGGGGAAGGAGCTGGTCCTGTGGCCCAGCAGCTGCCCCATGCCCGGAGAGCCAGATCCCACGTGACTGACTTCAGTTTGAATTCTGCCCTGGCAGCTTGAAAAACATGCCAAGCACATGTGTGTGCATGCCTCGAATTCTGGTGGGATAGAGAGATGGAGGAAAAAGGATTGCAGAGTGGCCATGCTCTGAGGGAACGCCCCCGCCGCGTGGGTGGGGTGAGGGTGGGGTATGTCTGTGTGTGGGAGAGGCTTTTCTGTCTCTCTTTCTGTCTTTTTCTCTTTCGCTTGCAGGCACACATACCCTTGGGGAGGAGGAATGTCTGGCAATGCCGATCCTTCATCTCACATTCATATAAAACAACTCTATAATACAATTTTTTTTGTTGTTTTATTTTAGCTAGAGTGCATGTGCCTGTCAGAGAGAGACAGAGAGAGAGAAAACACTGTCCATGGGGAATGGTCACATTGCAATCCCATCTCTCCCATCTGATCATTACAGAGCTGGTCCTGTATGTAACACAATTGCATATTGAGTTTTACTCATGTGAGAAGTGGATAGCTTTTCCATAGATTAGTTTATGGCTTCATATAGTTATTTATGTATTTATTTATTTATTCTAATCTGACCAGAGAGGGACAGAGAGAGAGAGAGAGGGAAAGTGAGAAAGCAAGTCACCAGGTCTGGGACTTGAACCACAGACTGCCATGTGGATGTCCAGCACCCTTACCCACCATGCCACATGCTGGCCCATGGCTTCTTATATTCTATACATTGTTTCTCCTCCAACACACATACACTTCCCATTGTGGGCACTAGAAATTTCTGTCATGATATAACCTCTGACTTTTTAAGTCACAAATCACAATTCCAGGTGAATTGTCACAGTGGGTGATGTGAGACTTTTTGGAAGTAATTCCTATGCCATTGTGGCTGGTAGTGACTTAATCACACATGCAAATGACTGCAGACCACGTAAACAGATCTCACTCAACACAAAGTCATGTGTCCCTCATCTTTAGTTGGATCCCAGAAATACCTGTAGTCACTTCGGTGCCACCCAATCTGAGAGGGGAAGCGATAGAAAAATCAAAGTAGAAAGACATAGCAGTCTTCACTGACAACAGATGTAATATCATAGTTGTGCAAATTGTACAAAAAGGGACCCATGGAAGAGTCCTAGCTTTTTTTTTTTCTTTTTGTAAATCAGAAGTGCTAGCAACATTAGGCCCTCGCTTTCCTCAGGACATGGTCCACGTGGCTAGGTGGTGAGTATGCCTTTCACCTGGCCACTTACTCTCCAGGCCGACAAACCTTTAGGCCTGAGTGTGGCCTACTTCACTCTGGGCAAAGGACAATTTTTTTTTTCGTTTTAAAAATTTTATTTATTATTATTTTTTAACTTGATGAGAGAGAGAGAGAGAAAGTGAGCAAGCAAGCCAACTGGTCCTGGACTCAAAACGTCATCAGCCACTTGGGAGTCACGCACCTCAACCACCATGCCACCTGCTGGCCCCAAAGGACAAACTTTTTTTTTTTTTTTTTTTTTTTTGAGAGGTTTTTGCTATAGGGCGTATATGCTTGCCAGAAAGACAGAGAGAGACAAAAAGCAAGAAATCACCCCCCAGGGGGTCGGCCATGCCACAGTCCCTTCTCCTCCATTCTGCTCTTGGGATTTGGGCACGCGCACATGCGCCCAGTGTGAGTTTAAGCCACCAGGTCTGGGATTCAAACCGCAGTCGACTACATGTGAGTCCAGTGACATAGCTATTATGCCAACTGCTGATCCCCCCAAAGGACAAATTTTAGCAGTGCCTATAAGTGAAGTTTGTCCAGTCTTGACTGAGATTAGATAGAACAGGTGAACCCAAATAGTTAATCTGCCACAAATGTTTGTCTTAATTTTAACTTGGAGAGAAACCCAGAATACTCCATTAAAATTTAACACAAAATGCTGAGTTCGTAGAAAGAGCAGTTTGCTCCAAGCTCATGGGTGTGCATCAAGGGCAGAGTGATTTATTCTGGCCGAGGAGGGTGAGGGTAGGCTTGGCCAGGTAGAGGGTGGAAGGGGGATATCCCAGGAGGTGAAATGGCACCAGCCACCGGGGATGATGCTGGAAGTGGGAGGGTGTGTTAAAGGCTACTGAGGTTCAGTGAGGGAGAAGCTGGAGAGGTTGGTGGGCCGAGGTGGTGAGAGGCTGGGTTGCAGAAGTCAGACCTTTCACTTAAGCTGTTAGAAACTATAAAGGACTAAATGTTAATGATTAATAATCTGTCAATATGTTAACCACTGGGAGTGCTAACATTTCTAAAAAGGCCTTTTGGAACACAGATGATTTGGCCCAAGGGTAGTTTGTTTTATTTTGTTTATTTTTAAGAATATCAGGACCAGCAGTTGGTGTAATAGCTGTCACTGTACTCCCATCGACTGCAGTTCGAGTGCTGGACCCGGTGGTTTAAACTCACGCCAGGCACGTGTGCGTGCATGCCCAAGATCCCGAGAGGAGAAAGGAAGAGAAGGGATTGCGACGTGGCCATCCCCCTGGGGGGTGATTTCTCACTTTCTGAGTCTCTGTCTCTCCCTGTCTTTCTGGCAAGCACACACGCCCTATAGCAAAAACCTCTCCAAAAAAGAAAAAAAAATGATGTATTTACTTCTTCCATGAGTGAAAGAGACAGAAAGAGAGAGCATCACCAATAGGTTCCTGTGGCCATGATCTACCCCCAGCCTCGGCTAGTCTTGGATCATGGGCAAGTGTGTGACAGGCACACTCATGGCAGTCTCCAGACCTGAAGCAGACCCTTCCAACGTGGATTACCTTGCCGGGCATCGCATTTTACCACTACACCGTTTGGTCCCTAATTTTATTGTTTTTAATGATGGAAAATGTATTTTCTTTTAAAGAATTACTTTATTTAATGTTTATTTTAATTTGGCCAGAGAGGGACAGAGAGAGAGAGAGAAAGTGAGAAAGCATGCCACCAGGTCCAGGACTCAAATGGCAGCCAGCCATGTGGGAATGCAGCGCCCTTAACCATTATGCCACCTGCAGGCCCCCAATGATAGAAAATTTCAATAATATAATGAACCACTATGTACTTATTTTCCAGCTTCAATAAGAGCTAATCTGACTGGGACCAGCAGTTGGCGTAATGGCTATGTCACTGGACTCCCATGTAGTCGACCATGGTTTGAGTCCCAGACCCAGTGGCTTAAACTAACGCCAGGCGTGTGTGCATGTGTGCCCAAGATCCTGAGAGGAGAATTGTGGCGTGGCTATCCCCCCGGGGGCGTGATTTCTTGCTTTCTGTCTCTCTGTCTCTCTCTGTCTTACTGGCGAGCGCACACACTCTATAGCAAAAACCTCTCCAAAAAGAAAAAAAAAATTAAAATTCTGCATTTAGTCAAAGTCAAGTGTAAGGGGAAAATAAGGATATTGTTTATTTATTTTTAATTTTCTACAAGGTGCATAAGCTCACTGGAGAAAGATAGAGAGAAAGGGATGGTGAGAAAGCATCACAGAGGGGATGGCCGCATCACAATCTTTTCTCCTCTAGTCTTCTCTTAGGATTCGGGCATACACACACACACACACGTGCCCAGTTTGTCTTTCAAGCTGCCGGATCCAAGACTTGAACTACACAGTTGGCCAAGTGGGAGCTCACCACCTTAACCACCATGCTACCAGCTGGCCCAATAAAGGTATCTTCTCAAAGCAAAATCTCAAAAAAAAGTAAAAAAGTAACCTCCCAACACAATTTTAGAGCACTACTTTACCAAGATAAAAAGGAGGAATATGATGAATAAGGAAGGGCTTCCCAGGGTGAGAAGGAGAGAAGTCTCACATAACCACAGGGCAGCGTGTGCAGACACCCATGCAGGCTGGAAAAAGTTGACAAAGGGTTCACTGAGAAAATCACAAACAGATCTGAAATTTTCCAAAACACTTCAAGTTTTGAGAAGAAATGTATTGTAAGGGTCCAGAGATCGGTCTAACTGATGGAGACGCAGAAAAGACAACGACAATGCAACTGCAAAAGAGGCTTTTAATTTTCCAGCTAGCTGGGGTCCAAGTTTCTGCCCGTTGCAGCGGGCCTCCACGAGGACCCCGTACCTAAGATAAGGGAATCTTTTATAGTTCAGGATGTTTTCTAGACTGTAACACACACGGTGGGGGGGGGGGGGGGTGGTATGGGAAGCGAGGGTCCAGCTTTCACCCCCTGCTCAGGTCTAGATAAGGGCTCTCAGCTAAGGGTTTGGATGACCTTGCCTCGGAGGTGCTGGGCCCTCCCGTTTTCCACTTATCTGAGAGTTCCCAGACTCCTAGTTCCCGTCCTTGAGGCCCTAACAAAGTGGGGTCCATCCTTGAAGACTTAACTGGGTAGCGATTAAGCTAACTTGCCCCAGCATTCCCTAACATGGCGGTGATTATGCTAACTTGGCCTAACAGTATATTCCTTGTTTCAAGATTAGGAGACCAATCAGTGATAAATACATAGAAAACTGAACCAATAGGTAGTGTGGCAGTTAAGGCACTGGATTCCCACTGGACTGGCTGTAGTTTGAGTCCTGGACCTGGTGGCTTGCTTTCTCACTTTCCCTCTCTCTTTCCCTCTCTCTCTGGTAAGCAATGCATGCCCTGAGGCAAAATTTTAAATAATGATAAATAAAATTAAATAATTTTTTTAAAAATATGTAAAAAATTGAGATGGCACAATGGTTACATCACTGGACTCCCATGCAGTTGACCATGGTTCGAGTCCTGAACCTGGTGACTTAAACTCACACTAGGCACGTTTGCATGTGTGCCCAAGATCCTGAGAAGAGAAGGGAGTAGGGATTGCAGCATGGCCATCCCCCCTGGGGGTGATTTCTCACTTTCTGTCTCTCTGTCTCTCTGGCAAGCACACACACCCTATAGCAAAAATATCTCTCTAAAAAAAAAGGAAGAAGAAGAAGAAAACTGAGCAGTAGAGAAAAACGAGTGCTATTAACTCTGGCAAAAAAAAAAAAAAAAATTAGTGAAAATTAAAATTTGTACTATGTGGTTCAAATTGGAAAGATTCTTAGTAACATCATGATTACTGCTTTAAATTGTGAGATAACTATGGGAAGATGTCGAAGAAGTGACAAAGGAGAGAAGAAATGGGATTGGGGTAGGAAGAAAGCTTAATCCTCATGGAGGAAGTCAAATGATAATATCTAGGCACTAGCAGGTGGTGTAGTGGTTAAGGTACTGGACACTTCTGCATGGCCGACCATGGTTTGAGTCCTGGACCTGGTGGCTTGTTTTCTCACTTTTCTCTCTCTCTCTCTCTCTCTCTCTCTCTCTCTCTCTCTCTCTCTCCTCTTGTTTCTGAGAAAATTAAATGAATGAATGAATGAATAAAATTAAATAAAATAGTTTTATTTTAAAAAAAAGATAATATCTAAACTGAAGCTCTGAAAGTGAAAAATTAAGAAATAATAGTTATACAACTTATTTAGAAATAAGGAAAGGGCCTGGCTCTGTAACCTAGTGGTTAAAGGAGCCAGACCCCATAAGGCCAAGTGCCTGGTTCAAATCCCAGTAATCTGGCATCCCCAGAGCAGGGCCAATTTCCAAACATATATTGGCCTTTTACCCACCTTGCTTGTCTTCTTCCAGAGACAGGTCAAGAGGAAAGATACTGTCATTGTATTTTATTTTCGTGTTCTTTTTTTTTTTTTTTCTTTTTTTCCCCAGAAGGTATGTGTGCTCGCTGGAGAGAGAGAGAGAGGAGAAAGAGATAAGGAGGGTAAGAAAGTATCACCTCATGGGAAACAGTCATGGCACTCTCCCTTCTCCTCCCCTCATTGGGATTTGGGGCACAGACGCACAGGTGCGGGCATGTTTCTCGAGTCTCCAGGTCCAAGACTGGAAGCACACTGTTGGCCATATGGGATCAGCCACCTTATCATCATACCTTGGGCTGGGCCAGCCCCAGCTTTCAAGACTGGAAATGACCCTGCCTATTCAATGTCTCACCCATTTCCAAGTGACATTAAATTGCTTGTTAACCCTGAACAGCAACCAAAAAGAGGGGAGCCGATCGAGTAAGTCTTAATAGAGACCCAAAGGTTCTAAGGCTCATTCAGGAAGCACAACTTTATGGGGGAGAGAAAGACTTAAACATGTAGCTAGGGGGCATCTCATTTAACTCATTTTGGATAAGGGTTCTGGCCTTCAGAGTTTGGGCCAGCACCAGAGCTAGTACTCAAGGCTCTGCATCCAGGGATTACAGCACGGACCCAGGTCAGCAGATTCCTCAGAGACCCAGGCTGACAGGTAGGTGGAGTTATTCCCTATTTGAATGAAAAACAGGGTTTAATGAGATCTACCAAGGAGTAGGTAATACAAATGTGCTAACCCATACTCTTGAAACATTTGCTAGGGCCTACATCAAAGTCGGAGAGTGTGCTGAGGCCAGTAGATGGCAAAGCAGTTATGTCTTCGGACTCCTACATAGGTAACCACAGTTTGAGTCCCGGACCCAGTGGCTTGAAAATCACACCAGGCACATGTGCATGTGTGCCCAAGATTCTGGGAAGGGAACGGAGGAGTAGGGATTGTGGCATGGCCACCCTCCTGGGGGATGATTTCTCACTTTCCCTTTTACTGTCTCTGTCTCTCTGTCTCCCTCCCCAGAGAGTGCACATGCCCAAAGACAAAAACCTCTAGGAAAAAAAAAAAGTCAGAGAGTGTGAACAGATATACTGTATTTTTCAATTTCACAATAGAGACCAGTATTCTAAAAATTTCTCTTTGTAAAGGCACTCCTGTGATAGCCTCCATTTATTGAAGTAGTTAGGTCAGTATTAATATCTGTTTCCTATTGGGCTGTCAGGAAAGTCATGACGTATTTTTTTCTGTTTCTCTATACAAAAATGTGTCATGACTTTTACACCAATCTAATAGATAAAGATACTGAGGCTTATGGGGCCGGCAGGTGGTGTAGTGGTTAAGGGTGCTGGACTCCCACATGGCTGACCGTGGTTTGAGACCCAGACCTCCAGCTTGCTTTCTCACTTTCTCTCTTGCTCTCTGGCTCTGTCCCTCTATGATCAAATTAAAATAAATAGATAAATAAGTAAATAAAGTAAAATAAATATATATATATACACACATTTTTTTTTTAAAGATACTGAGGGGCCAGCAGTTGGTGTAACAGCTATGTTGCTGGACTCCCATGTAGTCAACCACGGTTCAAGTCCTGGACCTGGAGGCTTAAACTCACGCCAGGCGCATGTGTGTGTGTGTGTGTTCTCTCTCACTCTCTGGTCAAATGAAAAGAAATGAATGAATCAATAAAATAATTATTTTTTTAAAAAAGATGCTGTTATTCTCACAGCTAGCTAGTGATGGGGCTTTAATTAGAGCCTAGATTTCAAAATATCACCACCGAGCTGTGCTCATTCCACATGCCTTCTTACAGAAATTGAAGTGACTTTTTCCTTACATCCGCCAGATCGATGCAATATCACCTTGGATTTGTTTTAGCAGGTTGAAAATGGAATTTCTAAAAAGAAGGAGAAATGAAGAGGAAAGCACATAGCTGAAACATCTGGTGTACAGAGTGCAGAAGCTGTCACCACGTAAGTGTCTGGGCATGAGTCCAAAACTCTGTGTGCCAGGGTCTGCACAGGGCAGACCTGGTGTGCAGCAGCGAGCACGAAGCCCTGACCATTTTAGCTGGCAGAAAGCTCGATACCGGTCACCTGTGTGAGACCATTACCCCCAAAAAAGCAGATGCAAGTTTAGGCTACATTAGAATATTCTTATATTTGGGGACCAGCAGATGGCGGAATGGTCACTTCCCTGGACTCCCACATAAGTCGACTGTGGTTGGAGTTCTGACCAGCGGCTTAAAACTGACACTGGGTGCATGTACGTGTGTGCCCAAGATCCAGAGAGGAGAATGGATTGAGGTGTGGCCATCTCCCCTAGGGGTTGATTTCTCGCTTTCTGTCTCTCTGTCTCTCCAGTGAGCACACACACCCTATAGCAAAAATCTCTTTACAAAAAAAAAAAAAAAAAAAAATATATATATATATATATATATATATATATATATACACACACACACATATATATATATATACACACACACACACACACATATATATATATATATATATATATATATATATATATATATGATTACATTAACACAGCATGTAAAAAATGAGCCCAAGCACCTGGAGAACTGCAGGGTGTTCAGGGCACGCTGATAAAGGGGATGTGAGTCTAGGGCATTGGGTAGGAGCATTGGTGACGTGGAAGGCTCCTTTCCGCTCTGGTGCATTATATATTTTTTATCAAGAGAGCAGCAACTATATGCTAGCTATATTGCCTGTTTACATTCAGTTATCTAACGAGTTAGTTTCCTTCCCAAAATTTTCTGTTACAAAAGTGGTTCCTCAACCCCCAGCAGGCAGCAGAGTCCCCCAAGGGGCTTTTACTTTGTATTTACTTATTCATTTTTAAAGTTTTGCTAGAGAGCATGTGCTCCCCGGAGACAGAGACAAATATATATAGAGAGAAAGTGAGGAAGCAACCACAGGAAAGATGGCCACACGGCAATCCCTTCTCCATTCTCCTGTCGTGAAGTTGGGCAAGCATGCACACACACCGAGTGTGACTTTCAAGCCTCTGGGTCCAATTTAAACTGCGCAGTCAGGCATGTGGAATCCAGCTGCCTTAAGCACCATGCCACCTGCCGGCCCATGCTCAGCAATCTTAGCTGTGATTTAGAAAAACAAATCTGCCTATTTGGTTTGGTGACATGTTTTCGAGTGGATTCACCTCCTAAAGTCCAACCTGTTCTTTCCTAGAGTCCATAGTTATTCTCACAGTTCTCCCTGGAGAAAGGTGAATGTAAAAACCATATACCGGGACCAGCAGTTAGCGTAATGGCTATGTCGCTGGACTCTCATGTCGACCGCAGTTCGCGTCCCAGACCCGGTGGCTTAAAACTCACGCCGGGCGCGTGTGCGTGCGTGCCCAAGATCCCGAGAGGAGAATGGAGGTGAAGGGATTGCGGCGTGGCCATCCCCTCTGGGGGGTGATTTCTCGCTTTCTATCTCTCTGTCTGTCTCTGTCTGTCTGGCGAGCGCAAGCTCCCTATAGCAAAAACCTCTCCAAAAAAAAAAAAAAAAACCCATATATCAAAGCTTCTGTCTGCACTTTTAGTAGGTAGGAGTGGATTTGATTATACTCTAGTCACCTCCCTGTTATCCTCTCAAGAGAACGACTTCCCTACCTTCACCTGCCATGAATGGCCATCTCTAACAGAATATACACTCACCTCTCACATCCATCCGTACATGCATTTGGGACTGGCTGCCAAATTGGGGGCCTAGTGCAGAATGGACATGTAGCACCTCTTTTCTTTTCTTTTTTTGGAGAGGTTTTTGCTATAGGGCACATGTGCTCGCCGGAAAGACAAAGAGACAGAGAGACAGAAAGTGAGAAATCACCCCCCAGGGGGAATGGCCATGCCACAATCCCTTCTCCTCTATTCGCCTCTCGGGATCTTGGGCACGCATGCACGCACATGTGCCTGGTGTGAGTTTAAGCCACTGGGTCTGGGACTTGAACTGCGGTCGACCACATAGTAGTCCAGCGACATAGCCATTATGCTAACTGCTGGTCCCGTAGCACCTCTTTATTAAGAACGTCAAGGTGGTGAAAGCAGAGCATTAAATTAAGCACATAGGGACCAGCAGATTGTGTAATGATTATGTTACTGGACTCCCATGTAGTCGACCATGGTTTGAGTTCAGAACCCAGTGACTTGACACTTGTCTCTGGCTGTTTCTCCAACAAGCACATGAGCCCTATAGCAAAAACCCCTCTCTTTAAAATAAATTAAGCATACGGCCCTTCTAAGAGGGGCGGCAGCACAGGTTGCAAGCCCGTGAGGCTGGCCTTGCATACACTCCAAAATGAGGAAAATGGGAGAGCAGAGAATTGCTTTGGTGTGTAAGAGTAAGACTGACTGAACACGGTCAGCAGGGTGGGTGGCAGGGCTCAAGAAAGAGAGAGGGCCAAGCTGAGGATAAAAGAATATCAGCAAAATGATCATGGGATATTGATAGAGGAAGCTAAGAAGTAGGGGACGGAGTTTTGCTCGGCTCACGCACCCTATTTACATAGGATTTCAGAAACGCCTTAGAAAAATGAGTCTCCGGGGCCAGCTGGTGGCCTGATGGTTAAGGCTGCCGGATCCCACATGGCTGACTGCGGTTCGAGTCCTGGACTCAATGGCTTGAAAATCACTTGTATGTGTGCGTGTGTGCAAATCCCAAGAGAAGACTGGAGAAGGAATTGTAGTGTGGTCATTCCTGTGGGGGATGATTTCTCTTTTTCCCTCTCTCTGTCTTTCTGTCTCTCTGGCAAGGTCACATATCCTTAGCAAAAACTAAAAAATAAAATAGTTTTTAAAAATATGCACAAGTTGGGACCAGCAGATGGTGTAATGGCTGTGTCACTGGACTCTCATGTAGTCGACCATGGTTCAAGTCCCGGACCTGGTGGCTTAAAGTCATGCTGGGTGTGTGTGTGTGTGCCCAAGATCCCGAGAGGAGAATGGAGGGAAAGGGATTGCAATGTGGCCATCCCCCTGGGGGTTTCTTGCTTTCTGTCTCTCTGTCTCTGTCTTTCTGGTGAGCACATACACCCTATAGCAAAAACCTCTCAAAAAAAAAAAAAAAAAAAAAAAAAGGAAGCACAAGTTGGGGATGGTCAAGGCACTGGATGCTCCCACATGGCCAACCACGGTACGAGTCGTGGACCTGGTGGCTTGTTTTCTCCCTTTCTCTCTGTGTGTCTCTCTCTGGTTAAATGAAAATAACTGAATGAATAAATAAAATTAAATAATTCTTTAAAAAACATATGCATAAGTTTACTTGTTTCTTTGGGCCTTCCTACAAAGGCTCACATGTCACATACGATTTACATGAAAGGTTTCTGTACGCTTTTCTCTTTTACTCTGTCTTTTGTAATAGGGGCCTCAGCCATAACGGTGAGGGAAGAAGACGTTCCTCCCTGCACTGAAATCTCTGCGCCTCACACCCAGTCCTCCCCCTCTCTATGGAGTGGTGCAGAACAGGTTGCACATTACTTAACTACGTTTCAGAAGCTTAGTCACTTTTACTTTTAATAGATGCCAGCAGTTGGTGTTGCCGTCATGTGGGTACGGCAGTCAGCCAGGGTGCTGGCACCCAGTTCCCATCCCACCTGACAAAACCCGTCCCTGTGGATCCCCTCCGCTTACTACAATGTGGCAGGCTGAGGAAGGATGGAGGGCGAGGAAGGATGGAGCGAGGGTTATACCGCTTCACACTGAGATGTGTTTACTTAGCTTCCAAGTCTGTGCTCGCCATCTGTTGGTAACATTCCACCTCTCAGTGAGGTAGGCAAAAGATATACTCCGTGTTGTTTTTTTTGTTTGTTTTTGTTTTTTAATTTTGTGTACAGTAATTTTCCTTTTTAACTTGTTTATTCCTCTCTCTAAGTTGAAGATTAGCTTGAGTATTTGACTTCCATAACAGATTGGTAGGCCTCAGGGAAAACGCCTAAATGATTAGTAATTACTCAAGGAAAAGGAAATTACATGTGTATCACTATGTTGAGTGGATGTCCAGAAAATGCCAACTTTCTCTACCTTTGGCCAGATTTCCGCCAGCTGCTTAGGGAACAGTGGATTATACACGCGGTAGGATAATTTTATAGCCCCGTGGGCCAAATAAGGCCATGCACAAGCCGCATTTGATAATAAACCAGGACTTATCTGCTGTCTTCGTACATGAGGAGAATTACCAAGTACACAACTAGATTTCTAGTGTCTAGATGAATGATGGAAACCCAGGGCGGCACTGAGTATCTAGCGCTCTAGCACTATTATTAAAAAGAATGTACAGGAACCAGCAGATGGAGTCATGGTTTCCTCACGGGACTCTCACATGGGTGACTGTGGTTTGAGTCCTGGGCCTGGAGACGCACTGGGTGAGGATGTGTGTGAGAGGAGAATGGAGGAGAAGGAATTGCAGTGTGGCCATCACCCCTGGGGGGAGGATTTCTTGTTTTGTCTCTGTTTCTCTGGCACACACACCCTATACCAAAAATCTCTCTCTAAAAAAAAAAAAAAAAAGAAATACTGTATGTTAACTCTTTCATTGCCAGAGTGCCCACCGTTCACCAGAGACAGTGAGACAGAGAGAGAGGGCAAAGGAGAGAGACCCCTCCCTAATGGGGAATGGTTATGCTGCAATCCCTTCTTCCCTTTTCCATCCTACCAAGATTTGGGGCATACACACATAGGCAACTGGCATGTTTTGTAAGCCACCAGGATGGGATTCGAATAGCCGTCATGTGGAATCTGACTCCCTTTAATCCCCAAGTCACGGGACCTGCCCTGTACCTTAACTCTTGACTAACCATTGTGGTTTCCACATGTCCTTTCCCATTCAGAGGACCCTCCAGTGTCACCTAATGTCTCAATTTGCATTTGTAAACCGACTCACACACAACAGCACAGTATAGTGTCCTCCTCCTGTATTCTCTGCTCCGCCTCTAAACTCAGAAGATGACACGATGCCTAATAAACACAGCAGTAACGCAACCAGACCCAAATGGGAAAGGTCTTGAGTTTGCATCCCGGGACCTCCCTGAACATCCCTGACCCATGATCCGGGCCAGTTGAGACTGAGGGTGGATTATGGTGTGAAGACCCTGTTGAGAGGTCTTCTCTGAGCCTGTCTCTGTCTCTTGCTCTCTCTTATGGAAAGACATTAAAAACAAAATACATAATACTCCTAGAAATGTATCCTAGGAGAAGGCCAGTAATTGAGAGAAATATCATTGAACAATTACTTTGGGAAGAGTCCTCCCATAGACTATTGGAGTTTGGAGTTTTTACATTGGATTTTCTTTCTTTCTTTTTTTTTTTTTTTTTAACATTTATTTATTTATCCATTTATATGCTGTAATTTTCAGGCCTCCAGGTCCAGGACTTGAACCGCAGTCAGCTATGTGGGAGTCCAGCGCTTCAACCACCATGCCACCTGCTGGCCCCATTTTATTGTTTTTCTAAGAGATTTTTGCTATAGGGCACGTGCGCTTGCTGGAGACAGAGAGACAAAGTGAGAAAGCACTCCCTGGGGGGATGGCCACTTCACAATCTCTTCTCCTCCATTCTTCTCTGTGGGATTTTGGGCGTGCACATGCAAGCAACCAGTGTGAGTTTAAACCATCATGTCTGGGACTCAAACAACAGTTGACTACATGGGAGTCCAGTGGCATAACCATTATGCCATCTGCAGCTCTAATCTTTTTTTTTTTTTAAGAGAGATTTTTATTACAGGGTGCGTGTGCTCGCTGGAGAGACAGAGAGAGGGACAGAAAGCGAGAAATCACCCCCCACCCCAACCCCTGGGGAATGGGCACGCCATAATCCCTTCTCCTCCAGTCTTCCTTTGGGATTTGGGAGTCCAGTGATGTAACCATTATGCCCTCTGCTGGTCCCTCCATTAGATTATTTTCCTTCAGGCTAAAACCGCATCAACTCAGGGTTCTCATGGCACATGATATGTGAAAGTCTAAAATGCCAATTTTCAATCATATGAAACCATTCTAACTGTAGAAATCTACAATCTATGGCTCTCAAGAAATAAACTGGAACGTTTTAGTTAAAAACAATGTTCTTGAGGCCTGCAGATGGCATGGTGGTTAAAGTGCTGGACTCCCACATGGTCAACTGCAGTTCGAGTCCTGGACCTGGTGGCTTGCTTTCTCGCTTTTCCTCTCTTCGTCTCTCTCTGATGAGTGAATGTGCCCTATATACGAAATAAAAATAAAAAATTCTTCAATAAAACAATGCTTCTAGGAGCCAGTCCTGTAGCATAGCAGTTAAGTGCCACGTATAGAAAGCCAGGTTCCCCAAGGCTGACTGTGGCTCAAATCTTGACCTTGCTGACTTGAAAAACACTGGGTACATATGCTTGTATGGCCCAAATCCTGACAGGAAGCCAGAGAAAGAATTGCAACATGACCACACCTCACTGGGAGTATTTTCTCTCTGACAAGTGAACATGCCCTGACAATTAAAAACAAAACTCAGGGGCCAACAAGTGGCATGGCGGTTAAGGGCCCTGAACTCCCACATGGCTGACCGTGGTTTGAGTGGCAGCTTGCTTTCTCACTTTCCCTCTCTCTCTCACTCTGTCCCTCTCTGGTCAAATTAAAAATAATAAATAAATAAAGTTAAATAATCCTTTTTATTTTTCTGGAGAGGTTTTTGCTATAGGGCATGTGCACTCACTGGAAAGACAAAGAGACAGAAAGTGAGAAATCTCCCCCAAGGGGGGATGGCCGCACTGCAATTCCTTCTCTTCCATTCTCCTCTCAGGATCTTGGGCACGTACACACATGCGCCTGGTGTGAGTTTAAGCCACTGGTTCCAGGACATGAACTGCAGTCGACTACATGAGAGTCCAGCGACATAGCCATTACGCTAACTTCTGGTCTCAATAATAATTCTTAAAAAAATAAAAACAAAACACAGGGTGTGGCAGGTGGCATGGTGGTTCAGGCGCTGGACTCCCACATGGCTGACTGCAGTTTGAGTCTTGGACCCAGGCTCATGTGTGTGTCCTAAATCCTGACAGAATAGAGAAGGGATTGCAAGTGGCCATCCTCCTGGGTGACCTCTCTCTTTCCCTCTCTGTCTCTCTCTGGTGATCACACACTCACTCTTGGCCAAAAAAAAAAAAAAAAAAAAAAAGCCCCACAGTAGTGATCTGCTTCAGTTGCTGACATGTGCATCATTGTTGCATTGCCTAAGGGATAACTCCAAGCAATTCAGTGAGATTGATATAAACTATCAATATTTTTAACTTACTTGCAAGTTTAAATAATCTAACTTAGGGCCCAGCAGATGGTGTAGTGATTACGTCACTGGACTTGCTGGACTCCAAACATGGCTGACTGTGGTTTGAGTCCTGGACCTGGAGGCATGAAACTCATGCTGGGCATGTTTGTGTGCCCAAAATCCCAAGAGAAGAATGGAGAAGGAATTGTGGCATGGCAATCCCCCCAGGGGATGATTTTTCTGACTTTGTTTCCCTGTCTGTCTCTGCAGTCAGCCAGTACACATACACAATAGCAAAAATCTCTAAAAAAAAAAAAAAAAGAAGAAGAAGAATCTAACTTACTGAGATGGCTATTTTTAAAAATTATTTTATTTAACTTAATTTATTTATTCACTTATTTATTTTAATTTGACCAGAGAGGGACACAGTGAGAGAGAGAGGGAAAGTGAGAAAGCAAGTTGCCAGGTCCGGGACTCAAACCACAATTGACCATGTGGAAGTCCAGCACTCTTAACCATCATGCCACCCTTACTTATCATGCCACCGGCCTGAGATGGCTATTATGTAGCAACTTTTATTCGGTAGATGGTGTGTAAGCACCATTTTCTTTGCTTGTATATGTTAGACACTTTAGCTAAGGCCTCTTCCTTTTGAATGTCATTTTAAATGTTTCCAAACACATCACGTTACCACCTCCGTCCGTTCTTTTTTTTTTTTTTTTTTTTTTTTTGGAGAGGTTTTTGCTATAGGGAGCGTGCACTCACCAGACAGACAGAGAGAGACAGAGAGACAGAAAGCGAGAAATCACCCCCCGGGGGGATGCCACACCACAATCACTTCTCCTCCATTCTCCTCTCGGGATCTTGGGCATGCACGCACATGCGCCCGGCGTGAGTTTTAAGCCACTGGGTCCGAGACTCGAACCATGGTCGACTACATGAGAGTCCAGCGACATAGCCACTACGCTAACTGCTGGTCCCACGACCTCCATTCTTACGGACAGTTTCTAAAAACGCATGCTAATTGCCACAAAACTGGAGCTCTTTTTTGGGGACAGGATTGTTGTCCACCAGCGGCTGTTAGTTGTATTTTCACCATAGGATTTAATTAAGGGTTGTGTAGCAGCAACCTAATTGTAAATTACCGATCGATCACAAACATGTGGAATCCATTAATGAAAACCACGACCCAGTACTCTGGCTGCCAGCCAAGGTCACTGCACTCCACGTGTGCACACACATGTACAGCCTTGAGGATCACCCATACTTCCTGGTGGCCATGGCTTGTTGCTGCTCTTGCAACTTCACTGTAATTGTTTCCCCTACCGGTCTGGTTTGTAGTGAGTTACTGGCTAACACAGCAGCAGCTCAGGATGGTAAGAGTTTACATTAACACAAATCTGGTGATTTAACCAGGATTTAGGAGAAATTCCTAATGACTCAACTATGAGTCATACATACACTTACTGCTCAAGAAGATGCAAGTGCAATTTTTAAAAATGTCTCCATGTTGTATTTCACGGCTGCCTGTGCATGTTCTAACCCATCTTAATTAGGCTTTCTTTGAAACTCAACAGTTGTCAAGTTCACCACTCCCTGTCTTCTTGCATGACCAGTTTGTGATAAGTAACCCTGTTGACTGTTTCCTTCTGCATAAATCACTTTTTTCACCTGACCTCTGGGAGGTCATCATTTGGTTCTCTCACCTCAGGGGCAGCTTCTTCTTAATCACCTTTGTTGGTTCCTTATTGTGCCAGACAATCTCTGGAAGAGGACCCACCCTACCCTAAATGATCTCATCCAGTAATAAGGCTTCAAATGTTATGTATTGAAATCTTTCCACTGTGTCTTCTACTTAGATTTGTGTACTGTCCTCCAGACTCAAAAACCTGCCTACCCAATTTATTTAAAGAATAAGTATCTCAAATTTAGCTCACCATAAACCATAGGTTTTCCATCCTCCATAGTCTTCCCATGCCAATGTTAATTCCTTTTCAGATGCTCAAGCCAAACTATTTGGCATTGCCTTAAATCTGTTCTATCATTTTTCACCTAACCAATCACCATATTCTCGTCTTTACCTTCATTTCCAACCACCTCCACTACTCCCACCCTAGACTAAATAAACCATTATCATCTCTTGCCTAAAAACATTGCATTATCGAGCTGGTCCCATAATCCAGTGGCTAAGTTCTTTGCAGAGAATGGTAGATCCCACATAGCTTGCCAAAGTTTGAAACCTGGTCCAGACACGTCACACAGGGAGTAATGCACATAACCAAGATCCTGATGGAATGGATATGGGGAAAGGGTTGTGCTGTGCCAGGCCCCATTTAGGTAAGTGCTCCCCTGTGTTCATGCATGCATCCTCTTTTAATTCAAAAAGTACCAAATCCACTAATTGCCAGAGGGTGCATGTGCTCAAGGGAGAAAGCACCTTTTGATGGGATATGGTCATACCACAATCTCCATTTCTCCACCCTGTTGGGGCTTTAGGTGCATTTTTCAAGCCACTAGAGTCAGGATTCAAACCACAGTAGAGAATGTGGGACCCACCTCCCTTATCCACTGCACAATGGGATTGGTCTCCAATCACTTTCTTTTTGGGAGAGGTTTTTTCTTTTTTCTTTTTTTTTTGCTATAGGGCACGTGTGCTGGCCAGAGATAGAGAGACAGAAAGCGAGAAATCATCGATGGCCACGCTACAATCCCTTCTCCTCCATTCTCCTCTCAGGATCTTGGGCACACATGCACATGCGCCTGGTGTGAGTTTTAAGCTACTGGGTCCAGGACTTGAACTGCAGTCAACTACATGGGAGTATAGCGACATAGCCATTACGCCAACTGCTGGTCCCTCTCCAATCACTTTCTAATTGCTACCCAGCAGCCAAACTGATCCTCTCCTGTTAGACCTTCTGTTTTTCCTGCACAATGTGCTCTCATACTTTAATTCAGTTTTGCCCTATTGGATCAGTAATGTGGCCACCTGTTCCCAGACCATGTGACGCGAACTTGATTGTTCTCTTGGCCTACACTGGTTTGGCACTAGCCCACATGGCCTACTTCCACACCTTGAAGTTTGTATCCAAATGCCACACTACAAAAGCCTTCCTGAACAATACCGCAAACCCTCAAGAGGGGGAGCTGTTTGAGTTTTTTTAATGTACACAAGAATGGATGTGAATAGGGAGAAAGGCTGCGAGGTAGGGTACAACATCAAAGTAAAACATATCTGACAAATTAATGTACACTTTTCTAAGTAGAACTATTATCCAATGTCAACATAATGGAACGTTCAATGTTGAAATGTGTATTATCTTCAATTACCATATGCATGCGTGCTTTTAGAGACCACACTGGGGAGCCGGCAGACAGTAATGTCACTAGACTCCCACATAGTCGACTGTGTTGGGAGTCCTGGGCCCAGCAGCTTAAACTCATGCTGGGTATGTGTGCAAGCATGTGAGTGTATGCCCAATATCCTGAGAGAATGGATTGTGGCATGGCCACTCCCCTGGGAGGGGGATGATTTTTTGCTTTCTCTCCTCTGGTGAGCACATGTGCCCTATAGCAAAAATCTCTTTAAAAAAACCGTAATGGGCCAGCCCTGTAGTCTAGTGATTTAGGGAGGACCCCACAGAGCTGACTGTAGTTTTAATCTGGCCCCAGGTGTTCACATGCCCTAAATCCTCACAGGACAGAGAAGTCGAAACATTGTGGCATTACTGTGCCCCAATAGAAAGTGCCTTCTGGTGAGCCCTTGGACCCTCTGGCAAATTACAAAATGACAATACTGTACCCCATGAAGCTATATATCAAATGTTCGCCAGAAATTATGATTAGCCTTTTCTACTCAATTGTTGTTCATCCACAAAGCTCAGGGCAAGCCACTAGGAACATGCCCATGTTTAACTTTACATCAAGACAGAATCCTGTGTCTTTTGATGTATATAAGGTACATGTCACCTGTTATTTGGGCCCACATCTTAACTAAGAAATACCAGAAAAAAATATCCAAGAGGCAGTGAAAGACACCCCCTGCGCTCTCCATGAAGTAAACGGCTGGGCCGGTCACTTCTGGATTGTAGACAATGAAGTGCAACCTGTGAGCCTTGATTGGATCTGGCTGTAGGGTGTGGTTATAAACACCGTGGGGACAACTAAGCCAATAGGGAACTTTCAAAACAATTTGAGGGAGGGGTGTGGCAGGGGGCAGGTTTACCTTCCCCACAAGCCTGTGTTGCTATTCTCATCTGTTCCTTCACTTTTGAGCTCACTAGATTTCTGCTTCAGTGTCACAGGGCCCTCATCTGGGTATTCTGATCTTTCACAGCATCAACACCTACCTGCAAATTCCCTTCCCCTTAGTATGTTTCAGAGACAACAGCGGCCTTCTAGATTAGACGGGACTTTTAATTTTCTTTAGGGAATGCATGCTTGATTGAGAAGTGAGAAATTGGCCCCCAGAAGGGGTTGGCCACACCACAATCCCTTCATCTTACTCTGGATTTTGTGCATGCATGCACATGGTCCCCAGAATGAGTTTTTATGCCACCAGGTTGGGGCCTCAAATTGGTGTTGGCCAGGTGGCAAGCCTAGTGCCTTAAACATGCCACCTGTTGGTCCCTTTCATTTTAATGTCAGAAATCAGCATGCTTAAAAATGTTTGACTGTTTCTGGTATTTGGCTCTGTTTTTACCCATCAGCAGGGGACAATAGTATCTGCCCCAGGTTTGGGACACTACATAGATTTTGAAATTACTAGGGGAAACTTCAGATTGCACTGGGTTGCTTTAGTCTTCAACTTCTTAAATTAACCAGCTGAAGGTGGTAGGCTGTTTTCTAACTTGCTATGTAAACTCCAAGTTTAGGTTTTCTTTATGGAGTAAAGTTTACATTATTTCAAAGAAATTCTCTCCATGTCTCTTTCCTCTGTATTCCTCTATTCAATCTTGGCTGCCACAATTCAGACAGACAGAAAGCGCGAAGACTTTTTTTTCTTGCATCTGTAGTAGAAACCTTAGCAGCAGACAGCAACTGCCCCAAGGTCTGTCAAATAGATGCGTTCTCAGTCTCATTTGAATACCCTTGCCAGACACAGTATGAACAGCAATACAAGCTATGTTGTCTATCAGCTTGCCCACATTTCATCTACTTTCATTTTAGAGGCTGACAACTTCCTAAAGCACCACATGGCTATTTTAAGACTTACAGACCCTACTGTCACTCAACTGTTCTTGCAGTGAGACAGTTAACCCATAAATTGAGCATGTATCAGTGTTCCAATAAAACTGGACACAAATTAAGTTTCACCACAAAGTTTCCTTGTGATATTCCCATTTTAAAAATGCAACCACCACCTAAGAGTTATGCAAAACAGGTGGCGAATTTGCCAACTCCTGTTCTAGTTATGAGGGAGTTTGACATCCATTCCAGGAGAGTTGGCCCTACTTGATTTACCTTAAATAAGTTCAGACAATACTTTACTTCCAACTGATTTAGTCTCTTTATTCTTTTGGTCATCTCTTCCACAGTTAACTATGTCCACTGCAGGTGATGAAAAAGCTCCACTTCAAATGTTGGCACGGATATAAACATGGTCTTTCCCTTTACTGCAACTCAGGATTAAAACTTTTGATTCTTGTTTATTTTATATTCCAGTCCCAGAAGTAGTTTTCATTGCAGAAGTTATTTGAAGACAGTCTTATGCTTTCTAGTAGTGGTTTATAACCAGGCTCTAGCTTCTTCAGGAACACTACATGATGGATTTAGTTTAAATGTATTAAACTAACAGGCATTCTCTCAAATGAGTTTAAATGCATTTTATTTTTAGACAACCTACATGACATGTTTTTTTTTTTTTTCCTTAAAAACAATGCCTCCACTCCAAATAAATCACAGTCAAAATAAATGAAGAGCTCAAGATGACATCAGTCCCATTTGTCTTTAGTCCTGGTGTTTTGTGGATGACAAGCAGCAGTCAGTTATGATGACAGGTGATAGATCCAAAGTAATTGCCAAATTTGTTACTGTAAAAAAAATAAAAGATAGATTGTATCAACACTTCTCCAAGGAGAGCAGTTAACATTTCTAGGTCACAGATGTATTCCCCAATTCAATCTGGACCGCCACAAAGACAGACAGAAAGCGCGGGGATTTTTTTCCTCTTGCATCCTAGTGCAAACCGTAAGAACAACAGCAGATTGTTCAAGGTCTATCAGTGGATGCAGAACACCATTATGAAATCAGAAGTAGCACATTTTCTAGGAAATGTCTCAATTAGCCAAGTCCCACTCGTCCTGTATCCTTTCCATGAAAACCTCAATAGCATATAGGTAACACTCTCTTGACAAGGCACCCTTCTACACAGTTGTAATTTTTGCCCACTGTGACATCTGATTTGTACCCAGTATAGTTTAAGTTTCTGGTTACTAATTTACATGGGATCTTCTGAAAACGTAAAGTGGATGCCTTGTTCTGCTACCAGCCATTTTCTCCAACAGAAGGAAATTTGCCGAGCTAGGTTAACTTACTAAGGCAGGTGGATCCCACATGGCCAACTTCACAGTTCTGTCACTGGAGTCCTGGACCCAGTGGCTTGAAAATCATGCTGGGCATGTATACGTGCAAGCCCAAAATCCAGCGAGAATGAAGAAAAGATTGTGGTGTGGCCATTCGCCCTGGGAGATTGCCTCCACCCAACCCCCACCCCCGTGAGTACACATGCCCTAAAAACAAACTTAAGATGCTAAACCTTTTTAATACTACAGGCTTTTCACATGTGAAATACAATGGTCTTTTGGAATGCCAATGAAAAACAAATCTAGACTGTTTTATAAAAAGACTGCTCTGGGGCCCATCAGATGGTGTAGGCGCTGGACTCCCACGTGGCTGACTGTAGTTTGAGTCCTGGACCTGGCACCTTGTTTTCTCAATTTCCCTGTCTCTCATCAAATTAAAAACCTTTACACTTACACACACACACACACATCCATGTTTACACTATTTCAACCCTCTTACTCATACTTACACATTTTTCCATTTCTAAACCATCCTTAAAGAAAATCATATATGGGGTCACACCATCCTCACGGTAGTCCAGTAGAGCAACCATGCCATCTGGATTCATGTTTTCACCAATAAAGAACTTGGAAAGCAAGCGATACCCAGAATTAGGCCATTATATATAAATGTGTCACCAAATGAGCTACAATAAAGGATGATTCAGAATAGTACAAAACCCAACAATTTCAGCAACTAAAAAGCTATAGGGCCTAACTGCTCACTAATTACAAACATGTTCACATGATGATTAAAGCATCAGCAATGACCAAATAAGAGAACACAGAAATTCAGGAACATTTCAGGCTTTCTGGAACTTACTGTCAACCCCCTACTCAATTACAAACCCTGCAAAAAGCCTGCTTATATAGCAAGCATGAGGCTTTGACATTAACAACTGACAGGGCTGACAACACTAATATGGAAAGCATATGGAAAAGTAGCCTGTGGCAAAGAGATGTGTGAAAAAGCTAGGTGTGATGTGTGTGCATGCATGAGAGTTTGCAACCTTAGAGGTTAAGGGGGAAGTCACTTAAGTTTGTTCAGTAACAAGACTAACAGGCTCAACTGTATCAGAAAGAGCAGAGACGAGACACACCGAGATCAACAGAAAATTGGCAAAATACTTAGAAAATTGAGGAGCAATTTAAAAGAAGAACTGAGAAATGTCGTTTGGGAAGTAGGAATGAGATTTTCCCATCAGAAACAGGGTATCTGCGGCCACAATTTAAGTACATGAAGAAGAAGAATAAAGTAACTCATTTTGCCCTTGCAGTAAAATTGTACAATCTTTTGATCAGAGTATTTACAGTACTTACCTGGTAGTTTTTGAAATTAGCAAGAATATGCTTGATTTGTTCTGCAGCCCCTGTCATAAACGGTTTTACTCTTTCTGGTCTCTGTTCTTCAAGTTTGCCTTTGATTCTAAAACAGTATTTTATTAATGATTAGATGTTGAACACAATTTTCCCAATTAAGAAAAAAAATTCAAAACTACAACAAAAAATAAATTCCACAACACTGAAAAGGGTGAGTAGTTGTTAATGAAAAAAGTAACATGACACCATTATCAAATTACTACTTAACAGATGGGGGCTTTTAAGAATTACAATTCTAAAAATAATTGTATGTTAACTATTAATACTGTTACTCACATTAGTTTACAGAAAAGCAACCACTGCTGCTTGTCAACACATAAGAACGCTTTTCACAATTATGTCTACTGCTAAAGAAAAAAAAGCTAGCCAATCTCTAAATCCTTTAAGATTCTAAACATCTGTTCCCTCCCTGTCAGCTCACTTACGATTTCATGTAATCTTTGATGTACTTCTTGTAGGCTTCTTTTGTGAAGCTGGTTTCCTGTAAGTGGTGGTTCATGACAATGTCAACACCAGTGACTACTGTGCTTTCGGTACCTTCGCCCTCAGGGCCTTCAGCGGAGGCATTTCCACCAATGAGCGAGTCATCAATGTTACCCTCTGTCCTACTGACCATCTGCATTAAAAAAACAATATAGTTGCAAAAAACCCAAGTCACATCCAAAACACCCTCTATATTAGCTATCATTTCGTCCAACATCCTCTCACAAACATTCCTGCTCTTACTCAAAACTACGAAAGCATACTTTTTCGTAAAATTTATGACCAGCTGCGTTCCTGAAACGGCGTTAACACAAGAACTACTTACTGACCGAGTAAAAAAAAGGGGGTCGTTATCCACTCAGTGAAGTTGCTTTCTTTTTTACTGTGTACTCTCAGGCTGCCCTGGGTTGTAGTGGACAGGACAAACACCCAAGGGCAGGTGTCTTCCACAAAACCTAGAAAACCTGTCTCCGACGGCCTGGGAGGAGGATGGGCGGCGAACCTATTTCCAGGCTCAGCTCCGCCTCCACTTTTCTAGAAAAAACCGAGCCCGGAAAGAGCGTCTCCTCCGCCAGGAGGCGGCGGGGAGGATTGCACAACCTCGGGCGGGGGAGCGGCAGAAACCCGAGCCTGCCCGGCCTTGCCTCCCCCGCGCGGCGGCCGGGCGACTCACCTTCCCCTCCACCTCCAGGCACAGCCCGTCCGCGATCTCCCGGATCTTGTAAATGTCGGAGAACATCTCATCGCCTGCTCGGAGACAGAGACCAGCCATCACGGTGCGCCCGACCCTGGAGGCCCGGGGCCGGCGCCGCCATACCCCACGCGGGCCCGCCGCACGCGACCCCCGGCCCACCCCGGGCGCTCGAAACACAGGCGCGTGCCCCGGACACCGACCCCTCCTCGCCCCAGATTAGGCTGCGGGCGTCCCCTAAGCCCACGACCGCGGCAGCACCCGCTTTCCCCGCCCGCCCTCCAGCGTCCTGTGTGCCGCAGCAGGGGCAGTGCAGCGAGGACTCACGGCTGATGAGGTCCCGGTAGATAATCATGGTGGCTGCTGGAGGGAGACGACGGCGGCGCTTGCTGAGTAGGAGCCCGGAGCTCTAGGAGCGAGCGCGGTGCAGCCGGAGCGGCGCTCGGGGGGAGAGGGGAGCGGGCGGAAAAGACCGACTCAGCCGCTCCCCAACCTCATATAGAGGGCACGTCCCTCTACGTCATCGCCCGCTGCGCCTCCGGAAGCGCCGCAAGCGGTGACGTGGCACGCAGAGTCGCGCGGGGGCGGGGTTACAGCGCGGGCTTGGGCGGGGGAACATCCGGGAACTTGACGCAAAGACACAATGCCTCGTTCCGTGGGCGCGCTGGGGAATTGGCGGGGAGGGGCGCGCAGAGGAGGGGCGGGAAAACGGGTGGAGGGCGCTCCTGTGCCCTGGGTGGGGGAGAGTAGGGGAAGCGGGCGTGGCGGGCCTCTCCCGCCCTATCCCGCGGGGCTTCCGCGGGAGGTGCCGGGCCTGGGTGGGGCGTAGATGAGATCTGTTCAAGCTTCAGCCCTGCGGTGGCTCAGCGCAAGTTCCCACCCCTTTAGGGGAGCACCAATGTCCACAGATGTAGGAGACTTAGCATCTACGGTGGGTCGTGCCTTTGAGGCCTGGGGGCGACTCTGGGGCTGTTTAGGAGATTGGGGCCAAAAGAATGGACTCTGGTTTAACTTCTTTGATTTCCGGTGTCTACAGAGAACTTTTCCAGCATTTGTAGCAGGGCTTCTCTGGCTAGAGTATTCAGGTTCCCTTATAGGGGCAGAGCTGAGCCCGAGTAGTGGGCCCAGGTTTTCCCAACCGGCCCGAGATTATCGTGATGGGTGCAGGGTCTGTGAGTGGGGATTTGAGAAGGAGAGATGAGGGGGCGGGGGGGGGGTCACAGGAGTTTGAACAAGTTTGGCCCGGTTGTTGAAAGCTTGTGGTGGTTCAGTGCTGTATAACTGAAGAGCTCTTCCCGTTCCTGTTTTGTACTTGGTCATGAATTGTGTCCTTTGTTTAAAAAGAGTATGTTGTCACTTTAAGATGAAGTTGAAATTTTGTCCATGGTGCTAGAAGGCTAACAGAGAAATACTAGGAGCTTCCTGCCTGCCCGAGTGTTAATTGTAGGATTTTAGACCCATTACTAGGTGTATTTAAATTTTTTTCAATTTAATCACTTCTGTGGTTTAAGGGAAGAAAAATTATACTAGGGTCAAAACAAATTGTTCCAGTCCACAAGGAGGTCCCAATTTTAAACAAGTTACATCCAGTCCTACCCTTTCAGAAGTGGTGTTTGTAGTAAAAACATCAGGCGGTTATAATACACGAACAGGGCCAGCAGGTGGCGTGGTGGTTAAGTGCCCTGGACTCCCACGTGGCCGACCATGGCTCCAGTCTGGACTTAAGGCTTGCTTTTTCACTTTCCCTTTCTCTCTCTGGAAATATTAAAATGATAATAATTAAATTTTTAAAAAGTTAACAAAATATAGTACATGAACAGTTTTTCATAAATGCAGTAATAAAGCATTCAGAGTAAGAGAGTGACCCTTATGAGAGCAGGGCACAGATGGTGATTGGGATGATGGAGACTTCAAAAGAAAGCCCAAAAATGGAACCTTCTGGGGAAAATGGGTTTGGCACTGCCCTGGACACTCCAGAGGACACTGGAAAAGTGGGAGGAAGCTAAAAACCTGAGAGAAGGGATATGAAAACTAGTGGACATCATCTGACAGATGGTCAGTGAAGGATCTCTCAAACCTCTTTATTTTAGGGACATAAGAGATTATTGTCACACACCGTTCTTGTGTGAACAGATATCCCAAGTATTTTGTGTATTTTCCTCAGCTTTAACATTATCAAATTAGAAATATTCCCATTCACCCAGACAGTGACTTCAAAATTACTCTCTCAACTCCTGTCCAGTTAAAAATCTTTTTTAAGTTTCATAAAAACAACCATAGTGGGAACCAGCAGTTAGCGTAATGGCTATGTCGCTGGACTCCCACGTAGTCGACCGCGGTTCGCGTCCCGGACCCGGTGGCTTAGAACTCACGCCGGGCGCGTGTGCGTATGTGCCCAAGATCCCGAGAGGAGAATGGAGGAGAAGGGATTGCGGCGTGACCATCCCCCCTGGGGGGTGATTTCTCGCTTTCTATCTCTCTGTCTCTCTCTGTCTGTCTGGCGAGCGTACGTGCCCTATAGCGAAAACCTCTCCAAAAAAAAACAAACAAAAAAAAACAACCATAGTTGGGTCCAGAAAAAAAAACAACCAGAGTTGGGTCCAGCAGGTGGGGTGGTGGTTAAGAGTGCTGGACTCTCGGGAACCAGCAGTTAGCATAATGGCTATGTCGCTGGACTCCCACGTAGTCGACTGCAGTTCGCGTCTCGGACCCGGTGGCTTACAACTCACGCCGGGCGCGTGTGCGTGCGTGCCCAAGATCCCGAGAGGAGAATGGAGGAGAAGGGATTGCGGTGTGACCATCCTCCCTGGGGGGTGATTTCTCGCTTTCTGTCTCTATGTCTCTGTCTGTCTGGCAAGCGCACGAGCCCTCTAGCGAAAAACCTCTCCAAAAAAAAAAAAAAAAAAAAAAAAAAAAGAGTGCTGGACTCTCGGGACCAGCAGTTGACATAATGGCTATGTCGCTGGACTCCTATGTAGTCAACTGCGGTTCAAGGCCTGGACCCAGTGGCCTAACCTCATGCTGGGCACGTGTGTGCATGTATGTGTGCGTGTGCTCATCCAAGATCCCCAGAGGAAAATGGAGGAGAAGGGATTGGGGCATGGCCATCCCCCTGGGGGGGTGATTTCTCATCTTCTGTCTCTATGTCTTTCTGGTGAGCACACGTGCCTTATACCAAAAATCTCTAACAAAAAAAAAAAAAGTGTTGGACTCCCACATGGCCAACCATAGTTCAAGTCCTAGACCTAGAGGCTTTCTCTCTCTCTGGAAATACTAAAATAATAAAGTTAAATAAAATAATGAAATTATAACCATGGTGAAAGGAGTACTGAAGTTAGAGTCAAGGCATTCCTGGTTGGAATTTTGACTTTATCTGTTCTTAGTCCTATGACTTTGGTAAGTCAGCCCCCGTAAGCCTAAGTATAAAATGGAGTTTTTGTAAGTTAAACAATGGAACAAGAAAATTCCTAGCATCCTAAATAGGTAATCAGTAAATCCTGATTGAATTTAAACCCATAATTCTCCCCAAATTTCATTACTTTTCAAAACTCTGAAACTATCAACTGTTATTTGGAGGTATTAGGGGTTTAGTAAGTAGATCATGCACTAGGAGGCCAGCAGGTGGCGTTGGATCCTACAGGGCGGACTCTTCCTTGGTTAGAGTCCTGGAACAGGTGGCTTGAATAACACAAGGCGCCTACGCATGCATACCCAAAATCCTGAGAGGAGGTAGGAGAAGAAATTGCAGCACGGGAGCGTGTGTGCATGCATGGGTGTGTGTGTGTGTAATTTCTGTTTTTTTTTTTTTTTTCCCCCCCGACAAGGACTTGAATTCTGGTCAGGCCTAATGAGACCTTTTTTTTTTTTTTTTTCTTTCAAGAATTATTTATTGGGAACCAGCAGTTAGCGTAATGGCTATGTCGCTGGACTCCCACGTAGTCGACCGCGGTTCGCGTCCAGGACCCGGTGGCTTAAAACTCATGCCGGGCGCGTGTGCGTGCATGCCCAAGATCCCGAGAGGAGAATGGAGGAGAAGGGATTGCGGCGTGACCATCCCCCCTGGGGGGTGATTTCTCGCTTTCTGTCTCTCTGTCCCTCTCTGTCTGTCTGGCGAGCGCACGTGCCCTATAGCGAAAACAAAACCTCTCCAAAAAAAAAATATTATTATTTAATTTTATTTATTCATTTTAATTTGACAAGAGAGAGAGAAAGAAAGCCACCAAGTCCAGGACTCAAACTGCAGTTAGCCACATGGGAGTGTCCAGTGCCCCAACCACCACGCCACCTGCTGGTACCCAAGTGTGTGTAATTTCTCACATTCCCTTTTTCCATCTCTTGGATGAGCATACGCACCCTATAGCATAAATGAATGAATGAGTGAGACTTGGGTATGTCATCCAGACTGATATGATGGCTCCATGGGCATCAGGGAACCAGGCTCTTTTTTCCTTCTCTACCATCCATATGATGTGCAACAGATGAAGAAACTCCAGACAACACATTCATCTTGCAGGCTGTGAGGAGAAGGGAGGGACAAATGGATGCATTCCAGCTGTGTATCTCCCTAAAAAGGAATTCTTCTGGGAACAGTTAGATGGAGGTATGTATTATTGCAAGGAAGGCAGCAGACTAGTCCTCTCACTCGGCGTCCGTGGTTCATTGCCACCCTAAAGAAATGCCAGGATTTTGTTATTAAGAATACAGGCAGCTGGTAGTCCCCGCTGTAACCGCAGTACATAGCAGCTGCTTCTCAGCTTGGAAGTGATCACTTTGCCCACTGAGGTCAGGTAAAAGAAACTGCTTTATGTTTACTGAACTCATAAGAGATTGATTCACAAGCCAGAATACCATTAATTTATGATGAGACTTTCTTAGCTGGCTAGCTGTCATGGAGAAGGAAGTAAAGTTACTCAAAATGCAGTTTGGTTAAGAAGAAATATAGGGAACAGAAGATAATGTAATGGTTATGTCACTGGATTCCCAAGGGATTGCGGTATGGCCATTCCACCCTGGGGGGTGGGTTCTTGCTTTCTCTTTCTCTGTCTCTCCGGTGAGCACACGTGACCAATAGCAAAAATCTCCCTTTAAAAAATAAAAAAAGAAAAATTTGAGTCCTGAGGGACCAGCAGGTGGTGTAATGGTTACATTACTGGACTCCCGTGTAGTTGATCGCGGTTTGAGTCCTGGTCTGGGTGGCTTAAAACTCATGCTGGCGTTTGCCTGCATGCCCAAAATCTCAAGAGTAGAAGTGATTTTGGTGTGTTCATCTTCCCTGGGGGTTTATTTCTTGCTTTCCATCTCTGTTTCTCTAGCAAGTGCACATGCCTATAGCAAAAATCTCCAGGGAAAAAAAGAGAAAGAAATCTGAGTCCTGATATAAGTTAGTCAATTTTAGTTTTACTCACTAAGCCCATAAACTATACAAGTAGTTCAGCTGTGGTCTTCCATTACCATTTCATTAATAAAAGGATGTAATTTCCAAGTAATTGGTACTCCTCTAAATTGAATACATTTAATTCCATGAAAATATAATTACATTATTTTTCTGTTTGGGATCTTTTACAACAATTTTATAATGGAAAGATGTATGAGGTTTGGATTTTTTCTACCTCCTTTTTTTTCTTTTTAAGGTTTTAGCCATATGGTGTATGCAGAGAGAGAGAGACAGAGAGAGAAAGTGAGAAATTACCTCCAGGGAGGATGGCCACATCACAATTTCTTCTCTGTTCTCTTTGGGTTTTGGGTAGGTATATACATGCACCTGGTATGACTTTCAAGCTGCCAGGTCTTGGACTCAAACTATGGTCAGCCATATGGAATCTGATGCCTTAACCACCATGCCATCTGCTGGCCCTCCTTTCTACTTTTATTAGAAGTTTATTTTATTTATTTATTTATTTTTTTAAGAGGTTTTTGCTATAGGGCGCGTGTGCTCGCCAGACAGAGAGAGACAGAAAGCGAGAAATCACCCCCAGGGGGGATGGCCATGCCGCAGTGCCTTCTCCTCCTTTCTCCTCTCGGGATCTTGGGCACGCACGCACATGCTCCTGGCGTGAGTTTAAGCCACTGGGTCCGGGACTCAAACCGTGGTCAACTGCGTGGGAGTCCAGCAACATAGCCATTACGCTAACTGCTGGTCCCTATTTGTTTTGTTTTTAACAAATTGCCAGAGGGGGTGTGTGCTTGCCAGAGAGAGAGAGAGAGAGAGAGAGAAAGAGAGAGAGAGGGGGAGAGAATTCCTCCCAGTGGTATCTGGTCATGCCAGAATTCTTTTCCTACATTTCTTCATCCTGTCAGGATTATGGGCAGGTATGTACATGCACCTGCCACGTTTTCAAGTCACTGGGACTAGGACACATGGATGATGTGGTCCGCCATGTGGAATCTGGTTTACTATGCACAGCGGTACGGGGCTAGCCCAAGAAATTGTGAGCGAACTGACATTTTAGCCAAGCCCTTCCCATGTTAGTCATTGCCAGTGCAGTACTCCAGTGTCTTTTTAAGGACAATACATATTTTTTAAAAAGATTATGTTATTAGCACTTTGGGAAAGTGCACAAGTTATGCGCCAGTAATGATTAACTCTGTAGTTAATAACTCTGTAATAGTTAACTCTAGTGGCAGCAACTGACTAATTATAGTATATCCCAGTCCTGGTTTCTGGCTGAATGAGGGCCAATTGGTGTTTTAGTCTGTTTTATTTTAACAGGAAATACCTGAGTCATTTAAAAAGAATAGAGGTTTATGCAGTTCATGAGGTTCCAGTTCTAGGCTGTGTTTGGTGGGCATCTCATAGAGTCCTGACGTGTCACATCATGAGGGCAAGAACAGAGCAGAATGGCTGTCCACGAGTCTGTCTATTCTGGTCTCATTCCCTTTCCTGTAAACCCACCAGAACTCAATCATGAGGCCCGTCCTCATGACCTTTTTCCTACTCTCTCCCCAAAGGCCCCACCTTTCAGCACCACGAAGGTATTGTTTTTTCTTAATATGTTCAAAATACAACAAAAAAAAATTTTTTTGAGAGGTTTTTGCTATAGGGCGTGTGTGCTCGCCAGACAGACAGAGACAGACAGAGAGACAGAGAGCGGGAAATCACCCCCCAGGGGGGATGGCCATGCCGCAATCCCTTCTCCTCCATTCTCCTCTCAGGATTGTGGGCATGCATGCACACACGCCCGGTGTGAGTTTAAGCCACTGGGTCCGGGACTCGAACCGCGTCGACTGGGAGTCCAGCAACATAGCCATTACGCTAACTGCTGGTCCCTAAAATACAACAAAATTTTAACACTGGGGGTGGGAGGGAGGGAGACATTCGTAGTAGTTGGAAACCTGTGGTCACTAATTGAATACATTATCACCTTAGCCAGTGGCCTATAAGACAGAGGTGCTCACGTCTAGCTGTGCATTGGAATCACCTAGAGGGGGCAGGCAGGTTGTGTGGTAGTTAAGGTGTTAGACTCCCACATGGCCAACTGTGGTTTGAGGCCCAGACCTCATGGCTTTCTCTCTCTCTCTGGTTGAATTGAATAATAATAATAATAAATAAATATAATTAAATGAATTCTTTAAAGAAAAAAAAAAAGAGCCAGAATCACCTAGGGAACTTTAAAAAATCCTGATACCGGGCCAGCAGGTGGTATGGTAGTTAAGGTGCTGGACTTCCATGTAGCTAACCATGATTTGAGTCCCAAATGTGGTGGCTTGAAAATCACATGGGAAGCACACACGTGTGTGTGTGTGTGTGTGTGTGTGTGTGTGTATGCATGCCCAAAATCCAAGGAGAGGGGATTGCAGGATGTCCATCTCCCCGAGGGGGGCAGAATTTCTCACTTTGTCTCTTACTGTCTCTCCCTCTCCTCTCTCTCTCTTTCTCCAGCGAGTGCACTCACTCTATGGCAAAATCCTTTAAAAATTTTAAGTAAAAAAAAATCCCAATATTTAGGCCACATTCCAGATCACTAGAATGACTTCTGAGGGTGGGTCCCAGGCTAATGCCAATATGTAGCCACAGCTGAAAAGCTGTGTCTTGAATAATTCTAATAAAAAGAATTTTTCAAATAGTAGTCACATACACCTTTTAAACGTGTATGTAACTGGGCCAGCCAGTGGTGTGGTTCTTAAGGCAGCTGGACCCCGTATGGCTTACTATGTGGCTCGAGTCCCAGGTGCAAAGACTTGAAAAACACACTAGGTGCCTGTGTGTGCCTGCCCAAAATCTCAAGAGGAGAATGGAGAAGGGATTATGACATGGCCACCTCCCCAGGGAGTGCTTTCTTACTTTCTCTGTCTCTCTCTCCAGTGAGCGCCCATGCCCTATAGGAAAATTTAAAGAAGAAAACAAACAAACAAGCACGTGTGACTAATAAAGGAAGCCAGGAAGGGAAGACCGTCAAGTCGGGGTCTGGCGTGCAGTGTGCAGGCTGACGGGTGAGATCATCCTGACCTATGAGAAGGAAAGTGCTCGACAGCGGAAGGTGAGCCAGTTGTGGGAGTGCTGAATCGAGAAAGCAATTGCCGGAAACACCTGCTTAACTCCTTTCCCTCCCTCTGAAAAAGAAGCTGCTAACTAACCGAAGAGACACTAAATATGAACAGTGATTAAAAATTAAAAAAATAAAATCGTTAATGTCAAGTTGCTCTCTAAAAAGGTACTCAAGTCGCATCTGAAAGTGCTGCGTTGTTGCTTTCATTTGTGGATTATATTAAGTTTTTCCAACTTAAAACATCTTGTTGCTATTTTAATCGGGCTCGTATAAAATTTATAAAGTGAATTGTGGAGAACTTACATCTAAAAAAAGAAAAGAAATAAAAAGCAGAGATTTGGCTCAAACTGTCACCTTTTCCATAGGTCGTCCATGATCACTAGGTTTAAAACTACATTCCCAGGGCTAGCAGGAGGCATAGTGGATAAGGCACTGAACTCCCATATGATCCACTGTGGTTCGAGTCCTGGACCCAGTGGCTCAAAACTAACCCTGGGATGTGTGTGTGTGTGTGTGTGTGTGTATACCCAAAATCCCAAGAGCAGAATGGAGGACAAGGGGTTGTGGCATGACCATCCTTCCTGGAGGGGGATGATTTCTCACTTTCTCTTTCTCTCTCTCTGTCTCTCCAGTAAGTGTACACACCCTATAGCAAAAACTGTTTTAAAAATTGCCTTCCTAGGGGTTGGAGGGAGGGACTCAGAGGTGGGGGAAGAAAATAAAACATTTAATGGACACAAAAATGGAAAAATTATCTGTTGATGATAATGTGTAGGGACTGGACTTATATGCAGTATATTTTTGCTGGGAAGATTTCTTTCTAGGAGTCAGCAGGTGGCATGGTAGTTAAGTGCTGAACTCCCACATGGCCAACTATGGTTCGAGTCCCGGAAATGGCGCTTGCTTTCTCAGTTTCCCTGTCTCTTTCTATCTCTCTGTCTCTCACCAAATTAAGAAATAGTAATAATAAAATTAAAGAAATAACTATTTTTTTAAAAATAGATTCATTTTGTATGCCATGGAAATATGCAGTGATTCAATGTAAAAAAAAAATAGAAAATTAAAAACAAATTGCAATCCCCTGAGGCCAGATGATGATATAGCAGTAAAATCACAACATTTCTGGAGAGGTTTTTTTTGTGTTTTGGGGAGAGGTTTTTTTTTTTTTTTTTTTTTTTTTTTTTTGCTATAGGACACGTGCGCTCGCCAGACAGAGACAGAGAGACAGACAGTGAGAAATCACCCCACAGGGGGGATGGCCACGCCGCAATCCCTTCTCCTCCATTCTCCTCTCGGGATCTTGAGCATGCACGCACACGCTCCTGGAGTGAGTTTTAAGCCACTGGGTCCGGGACGTGAACCGCGGTCGACTACGTGGGAGTCCAGTGACATAGCCATTACACTAACTGCTGGTCCCTCACAACATTTCTGCAAGGCTGGCCCACATGGAAAGGTTCTGAGTTCATCCCTGGAGACCTCCCTGAATTGGATATGAGTTTGCTGTGATCTGGGCTGGCTGAGGTTGGGGATGGATTGTGATGTCAAGACCCTTTTGGGGTGTGCTGCCTCTCTGTTTCTGCCTGTCTGTCTGTCTATTGTTCATGGAAGAAGTAAATATTATAAAAATAAAAGGGCAATATCAGTACTCTTCTTGAAAATCATTCATTTTCTTTTCTCCCTAAGTTTTCCTTTAAGCACTTAACAGTAACCAACATGCTATTTCTTATACTTACTTTATTGTCTGTCTCTCCTGAAGATAATGTTGAATGCCAGGGAGGTAGAGATTGTCTTTTTGGCTCACAGATATATCCTCAGGGCCTGGGGACAGTCAGTAAATAATTGTTAGAAAAATGAACTTCAGGGGCCAGCAAGTGGTATGGTGATTAAGGGTGCCGGACTCCCACATGGCCGACCGCAGTTCGTCTCCCGGACCTGGAGGCTTGCTTTCTCATTTTTCCTCTCCCTCTGACTCTGTCCTCTCTGGTCAAATTTAAATAAATAAATAAATGATGTTATTTAAAATAATTCTTTAGGAAAAAAAGGAGGGGTATCAGCAGATGGTGTAATGGCTATGTCGCTGGATTCCCATGTGGTAGAATGTGGTTCAGGTCCCAGACTTGGTGGCTTAAACTCAAGCCAGGCACATGTGCATGCATGCCCAAGATCCCAAGAGGAGAATGGAGGAGAAGGGATTGCGGCGTGGCCATCCCCCCTGGGGGGTGATTTCTCACTTTCTATCTCTCTGTCTCTCTCTGTCTTTCTGGCGAGTGCATACCCCTATAACAAAAACCTCTCAAAAAGGGAGGGAGGGGAAGAAAAATGAACTTAAGACCAAAGCTATTAATAGTAACTCATAGTAACACCATATTTCAGCACAGCAACCTTATGAGGTAGTCATGGTTGTGTAATCAGATTTTCCAAGTTCTTTTATGATGTGCAACTTGGGCTTTTTCCAAGTGCCCTTGACTGAAAAATAAAGATGAAAGAACTAGTGTCCAGAAGATGCTGTTTGAATAAGATAACATAGAAAATAACGTTTTCCTTAGAGCAGAAAAATTTCTCTAGGACATTTTTATTTTTTTTTAAGTTTTTGCTGTAGGGTGTGTATGTGTTCTGGAGAGAGACAGAGGGAAATTGAGAAATCATCTGTTAGGAGGGCTGACCACGCTGCAATGCCTTCTCCTCCTGGGATTTTAGGCATGCAGGCACATGTGTTTGGCATGTTTCAAGTCACCAGATCTGGGACTGAAACCACAATGGGCCATACGGGAGTCCAGTGCCATGACACCATCTGCTGGCATCTCTAAGACATACTGTTAAGTCAAAACAACAAGTTATAGGGCCAGCCTCGTAGTGCAATGTAATAATATTCCAGTGCAGTGGTTAAGTACAGTATGGAGAGAACTGGATCCCACATGGCTGACTGCAGTTCAAATCCTGATCCCAGGTGGCTTGAAAAACATGCTGGGTAGGTGCTTATGTCTGCCCAGAATCTCAGGGGGAAGGAGAACTGCAGCATGACCAGACCCCATGAGAGGTGCTCTTTCTCCTTTCTCTCTCTCTCTCTCTCTCTCTCTCTCTCTCTCTCTCTCTCGTACTCACATGTGCCTTTTGGCATTAAAAAAAAAAAAAAGTGGGGGCAGGACCAGCAGTTAGCGTAATGGTTATGTCGCTGGACTCCTATGTAGTTGTCCACAGTTTGAATCTGGAACTGGTGGCTTAAACTCACGCCAGGTGCGTGTGCGTGCATGCCCAAGATCCCAAGAGGAGAAGGGAGGAGAAAGGATTGAGGCATGGCCATCCCCACTTGGGGGTGATTTCTCGCTTTCTGTCTCTCTGTTTCTGTCTTTCTGGCAAGCACACGTGCCCTATAGCAAAAACCTCTCTAAGAAAAAAAAAAGAAAAAGAAAAGTGGGGCCAGCAGGTAGCATAATGGTTGCTGGACTACCACATGGCTAACCGTGGTTCAAATCCCAGACCTGGAGGCTTACTTTTTTGTTTTCTTTCCCTCCCTTTCTTTCTGTCTCTAGTGAGTGCATATACTGTGTGCCAAATTAAAAAATGATAAATAAAGTTGAATAATTTTTTAAAGAGGTCTCTGCCTTTGGGCATGTGCATTCACCTAAGAGATTTAGAGACAGTGAGAAGGAAAGTGAGAAATCACTTCCTAGAGGGGATGGCCATGCTGTAATCCCTTCTTCATTCTCCTCCCTGGATCTTGGGCAGGCATGCACACATGCCCAGCGTGATTTTGAAGCCACCGGACCTGGGACTTGAACCGTGGTTGACCATGTGGAAGTCCAGCGATGTAATTGCCATGCCATCTGCTGGTCCCAAAATTAAATAATTCTTTAAAAAAAAAAAAGGCAAGCTATAGAAAAGCACATCATATACAGCATGCCTTCATTCACAGACTCACATGATTAAAAACCAATATATTGCTGCAGATATACATCCATATTTGCAAAAGCATCCACAGGAGTGTAGAAGGAAATGCATCAAACCGATAACAGTGGTGAACTCAGGGAGGCAGCTGGGCTGGGGAAGAGGGTGGCCATTATACTTAATATAATGCTAAGTATAATGCTTAGGTATTTATCCCAATAACGTGTTCACATTTAATTTCACGTGTCATTTCTAAAGCTCTCCTTTTCAGAAGATAAACAGCTAATGCAAAGAAAGTGTGGGGTTTATATTACACATAGACCATTTATAAGGAAAATGCCCAGGAGAAGATTGCAGCGTATATACCCAAGAAGAGCTAAGGGAGGTCTGTATCTAACTCATGTGGCTGAGAGGGATTGGGTCTGATCACTTAATAAGCACGGGGTGTGTGTCCACATGCAGGTATACTGGCTTGATTTCGATCTGACAAACTGGCTAATAAATTATTTTGCTAAAAATGGCAACAACTACTTCCTAGGGAGTGGTGAAGTCGGGATGGATGGATGAATGCTGGGTGACAAGCTGCAGGAGGAAGATAGCTTATCTTCTGTTTTCCACTCTTTCAAGTGTCAGCACACTGGGGTGGGATTAGAGATAACGGACTCCAGAGAGTCTATTGCTTTCTTTTCATTACACTCAACTTCTCTTGAAAAATTATTGGTAGCAGCTTTTAGAGTTCTTTTAGAGTTCCTTCAGGAATTAATGGGGCAATTTGTGCAAAATGCAAATAAAACCAAGACAAAGCCTGGGTAAGCATGGTATCAAACTGGGCATCATCAAGGCCTGCACATTGTTAGAGGTGGGCTCCAAATTTGGTCAGGTGCTCTTGGAAACCAAAGTCAAGGGAGAAATCAAATTAATTATAAGAGTCCCCACCTGGGGCCAGCAGGTGGCGTAGTGGTTAAGGTGTTGGACTCCTATATGGTCACCCACAGTTCAAGTCCTGGACCTGGCAGCTTGAAAATCACTCAGGGCATGTGTGTGTATGCATATGCCCAAAATTCCTAGGAGGAGAATGGAGGAAGGGATGGCAGTATGGCCATCCTCCCTAAGGGGTGATTTCTCACTTTCCCTCTCACTCACTTTCTCTTTCATTTTCCCTTTCTCTCTCTGGTGAGTGCACAAGCCCTATGACAAAAACTTTAAAAAAAAAAAAATCACCATTTTTAAGTGAAAATTATTTAAAATAATTTTTTTAGAGAGATTTTTGCTATAGGGCACATGCACTCACTGGAGAGACAGAAAGCGAGAAATCACCCCCCAGAAGGGATGGCCACGCCGCAGTCCCTTCTCCATTCTTCTCCTGGGATTTTGGGCATGCATGCACACGTGTCCAGTGTGAGATTTTTTAAATTTTTTTTGAGAGTTTTTTTTTTTTTCGCTATAGGTCGCATGCGCTTGCCACACAGACAGAGACAGACAGAAAGCGAGAAATCACCCCCCGGGGGGGATGGTCATGCCGCAATCCCTTCTTCTCCATTCTCCTCTCAGGATCTTGGGCATGCACGCACACACGCCCGACGTGAGTTTTAAGCCACCGGGTCCAGGATGCGAACCGCGGTTGACTACGTGGGAGTCCAGTGACATAGCCATTACGCTAACTGCTGGTTCCCCCCGGTGTGAGTTTTAAGCTGCCAGGTCTGGGACTCAAACCACAGTTGACTATGTGGGAGTCCAGTGACAAACATTACACCATCTGCTGGTCCCAGTAATTTTTCTAGGAAAAACTTTTTTTCGTGTCCAATATTGAGACCCAAGAGATAACAATCCCATGGGTCCACCTCATGTAGTTAGTCTCAACACAACCCCTACAGTAAACTTAGTAATGATTTTATATGGTTTATTTCTTATTTCCTTTGGTGTAGGTTATCTTTCCAATTCCTAGTGCTTCATGATACTTCACCTTCAGTGAGGCAGTTGTGTTGATACCCGCTACTAAACAGGGGAGTGAGGTGAAGGGAGAAGGCGCTGGGTTACAGCCAGTTTGTTTTCCCAATTTACCCAAAATGATGAGAAGGGGAAGAGAGGCCTATGGAAAAAAATGTTCCCACAACAGAGGTTTTTGTTTTTGTTTTGTTTTTAAGTTTATTATTTTCTTTTGTTACGGGTAGAAAGGGAGGAAAGAGTCTCGATGCCACAGTCCACCCCAGCCTTCAGTCAGCCCCACACCATGGACACACATGTCCCTGGAATACTCAAGGAGAGCCCCCTACATGAATGAGGAACCTTTCCAAGTGAGACGGCCTTGCAGAGCATCATGTTTTACCACTGCGCCACCACGTGGCCCCCCCCCAGAGCATGCTTGATTTCATAGAGATTTCCTTTGGAGTTAGAGAGTAGTTAGTGCCATACCTCCATTTACTTACCTAGCTTGAATCAGAACATGTGTGGGGTCAAAGGGGGTTAGCTGGTGCCCAGCCTGGGCTTGTGGTTATGGACCAGGGCCCGTGACCATGCCCTCTGCTGGCAGTGAGAAAAGGGGAGACAAATATTTTTATTCTTGGGGCCAAATCTACCCCAGGTGGCCATGAATCTGCTAACTGACATGAACATGGAGTGATAAAAGTTTAGAATGAGGGGCCAGTTTTGGGATAGGGCATTTGAGGTCCTGGGTCAGATCTATAACACTTGTGTTTTGTTTATTTATTTATTTTTCCTTCACAAGAGAGACAGACAGAGGGAATGGGACAGAGAGAGAGAGAGAGAGAATGTGTGTTATACTTGACAGGATCCTGCTGTGTCGTGATTCTGCTGCCCCAGCCTCCCAATTAGCTAGGATTATAGGTGCATGCAACTGTGCCCAGTGTTCTGGTTGGCCTGGGAACCGAACCCAAGTCTATCATTGCAGCTTTCAGCTGTCCAGACAGTGGCGCTCCCTGTATGCAGCCATGGCTGGGCATTTAAAAATACCTGTTTGTGTTTCCAGTTGTTTAGAAATTTTTGCTTGACTGTTAAAGGATTGCATCCTACTCAGAGGCCATATAGATTGTTGATGTGCAGGGATCAGACCAATTAGAATATGGTTTGAGGAGCTTCAGTTGAGCTGCCACAAGTCTCACACAAATTCACAGTGAGTTTTGGCCCTTTAGCCCCGGAGTCTGAAAGAAATTTGCCAGACTAAGAAAAATAAGGCCATAGAGATACAAACTTTTAAAAAATTTTTTGGAGAGGTTTTTGCTGTAGGGCGTGTGCACTCGCCAGAAAGAGACAAACAGAAAAAGAAAAATCATCACCCCAGGGGGGATGAACATGCCACATTCCCTTCTAATTTGTTATTATTTTTTAATTTTACTAGAGAGAGACAGAGAGAGAAAAAGAGAAAGGGAGAAAACAAGCCACCAGGTCCAGGACTCAAATCGTGGTCAGCCATGTGGGAATCTAGCACCTTTAACTGCCATGCCACCTGCCAGCCCTGCGTTCCATTAGATTTTTACCTCAGTACTTTACTGTTGTTCATCATTGTGTAAAAGTTCATTTTCCCAAACCTTCAGACTAAGGTGTTGTTCTCAGGCAGTTTTGCTAACATCACAGAGCTTTCTCTTCCATTATTTCTGTGTAGGGTTTAAATAGAGGGCAGCTTCTGGTCTGGGATGTCCCAGCTCTGCTTTCCTGTATTTTATCTGGACACCTCTTTCTATAGCCCCCAGTTTCCAGAGTTCATTGGAGCTAGGCTGCTCCAGCATCTCTAACCCACTCCAGACCCCTTGTGTTGGAGCAGGTAAAACCTCTTTCTGTGTTAGTGCTCTCCAGTGAACCTTTGCTGGTTATTGTGGAGTTTTTCCATTATCAGGTCCTATTGTCGCCCTGTGCCTTTTCCTGCTCAGGTGCTAAGCCCATTGGTAGGGTGGCTTTCAGCAGTTTGCCCTTATGTGCTTATATTTTGATTGTCATGCAGATATTTTATTTTCTAGTTTTGTCACAAGTATTCATAGGTTTTCGTTTGTTATAGTTGCACTGCATTGGTTTGTTTGTTTTGATTATTTGTTTGTTTAGCTGGAAAGCATATACACTTGCCAGGGACTGAGAAACAGAGAGAAAGAGAGAGAGGAGAAAGCTTCCTCCATGGGGCATGGTCACACCACAATCACTTCTCCTCCATCTCTCCCTCCTTTTAGGATTTTGGGCATGCACACATGTGCCTGGCACATCTCTCAAGGACTAGAACCTTGGGGTCAACTCTGTAGGATCCAGCTGCCTTAACCACTAGGCCATGGAGCCAGCACTGTTTATTGTTTTTTTTTTCTAGTATATATACATATATATGTATTTTTTTTTCTTCTTCCATGACAGAGAAAGACAAAGAGTCAGAGAGACAGACAAATAGAGAGAGAAGCACTCTTAAGATCCCCAATAGGGGGGACCAGCAGGTGGCATGGTGGTTAAGACGCTGGACACTCCCACATGGCTGACCAGGGTTCAAGTCCTGAATCTGGTGGCTTGCTTTCTCACTTCCTCTCTCTCTCACTCTCACTCTCTGTCTCTCTCTGGACAAATTAAAAAATAAATGAATGAATAAATAAAACAAAATAAATAATTATTAAAAAAAAAAAGATCCCCAATAGGATCTTTTTTTTTTTTCCTTTTTTTTTTTTTTGAGAGGTTTTCGCTGTAGGGCGCGTGCGCTCGCCAGACAGAGAGAGACATAGAGACAGAAAGCGAGAAATCACCCCCCCAGGGGGGATGGTCACGCCGCAATCCTTTCTCCTCCATTCTCTTCTCGGGATCTTGGGCACGCGCACACACGCGCCCGGCATGAGTTTTAAGCCACTGGGTCCGGGATGCGAACCGCAGTCGACTTACGTGGGAGTCCAGCGACATAGTCATTACGCTAACTGCTGGTTCCCCCCAATAGGATCTTGATGCCATGATCCATTCCAGTTCCAGCCAGCTCCAGTCATGGGCATGCATGCTCACTCCTGGTATGTACCGGGAGGGCCCAGCCTGAGAATCAGGGATTTTTTTTTTTTTTTTAAATTTGCTATAGGGTGCTTGTGTTCATTGGAGACAGAGAAAGAGAGAAGGAGAGAGTGAGAAAGCACCCCTTAGGGAGATGGCCATGCTACAATCCCCTCTCCTCCATTCTTCTCTTGGGATTTTGGGCACACACACACATGGACCTGGTATGTTTTTCAAGCCACCATGTCCAGGACTCAAACTCTGCTGTCAGCCATGTGGGATCCAGCTGCCTTAACCACCACACTACTGGCTGGCCCAAATAAACCCTTTTTAAGTTCATCGGTTTACAGGGTTCCTTTAGTCCAACCCAAGGTATAAGTTTTACTTTATCAGAGGTCTCGTATAGTTTTCTCAACCAGTGAAACCTGCGACATATCCAGTTGTTAAAATGCCCTGCCTTGAAACTCTGGAGACCTGACTCAAGTCATTAGGAGCAATCTAAAGGGAATGTCTGCCTTGGTGTGTTGTATGAGCATTTGGGTCCTTAGAGCTGGGCGGACAGAGCTTAACCTGGGCACTTTAAAATGGTACATGGCAAAAAAAAAAAAAAAAAAAGTAGAAATTGTGATTTCTCGCTTTCTGTCTCTATGTCTCTCTCTGTCTGGCGAGCGCACGCGCCCTATAGCAAAAACCTTTCAAAAAAAAAAAAAAAATGGTACATGGCCTGAATTAGGGGCCAAATATATTCCTCAAATGATGTGCATCTCTTTGCGAATAGAGGCTAAGTTACAGTTTGGGGTCGAGGGGAGTCTTAAGTACAGTTCTCTTGTTACTCGGCCAGGAAATGACTGACGTTCAATTCAGTGAGTCCAGTGTGACACTATTCTTGATTCATTTTTGGAACCTGTGTCACTTAGAGAATCTGATAAAAGATACAGAACTTCTCTCACAGAAAAACATATACAAGTACAAAAATTTACACACAATATTAAGCATTTAGGGACCACTTGATACACATCCATGAACTCTAGGTTAATTTCTGCACTAACCCATTCATTGAAAGCACATTTCTTTATATGAATGGCTAGCCACAAAAGAGAGTGTGGGACCGTCTCTTGGGTTGTCATCGGTCTACTACTTAAGGGTAAATACAGAGCTCCAAGTCACATTGCAGCAAAAATTATTGTAGTTTGCACCTATGGGAGGCGGAATTGACAACTGAGTATGTGGCCTCGACCTCCTGTTGGAGTCTGGGCGATGGCTGGAGCAGAATGCTTTGTATTCTGCTATGCCTAAAGAGACACTTTTTTGGTGGGCGGGAGGAGGGCGGGCAGCAAGCACACATTCCTGGCGTGTTTTCCAAGCTGCCAGTCCGGGACTCAAACTGCGAAATCAGTCATGTGGGATCCAGCGCATAACTACCATGCCACCTGCTGGCCCAGAGACACATATTTGACTTATAAATGGATAGATCTATCCTTATCCTCTTGCTTTCCCTGCCTGTCACTTTTCAAATTCAATTTTTTTGTTTTGTTTTGTTTTTGCTTTAGGGTACATGCACTCACCAGAGAGAGACAGAGAGAGAGAGAGGGACCGTGACAAATCACCTCCCCCAAGGGAGATAGTCCCTCCACAGACCCTTTTCCATTCTCCTCTTGGAATTTTGGATACTCATGGGCATGCACCAGGTGTGTTTTCCAAGCTGCCAAGTCTACAACTTGAACCGCATAGTCAGCCATGTGGGATCTGATGCCTTAAACTCCATGCCAACTGCTAGCCCTTCAAATTCAATTCTTAAAATGAACTTAAGTAAAAATAAATGAATTAATAAATGAAATTAAGTAAATAATCCTTTAAAAAGGGAGGAAGCCAGCAGGTGGCATGGTGGTTAAGGCTCTGGACACTCCCA